>CM059216.1:20551085-21151085 GCA_030347435.1 Clarias fuscus | reverse complement strand
TATATAAGCACTCCTTATAAATAAGAACGTTACTAGCATAGCCGAGCATACGGACAGTGTAAATTCTTCAAACCACAGACTGAACACATGCATTCACAAAGTAAGAGTGCACAAAAGATTATTAATAATAAGGGCTTTTGAAGGAGCTCCAGCCCTTCCCCTGAGCAGATAAAATGAAACGAGAAACGCCCACTCGTCTTTAGGGTTTGAGCGCCAGAGGGGGAGTCAGGGAGAGAGACAGAGAGAGACAGATAGAGAGAGAGAGAGAAAGATTTAAGAATTAATTCAAAAGCAACAGAAAAAAGGAGAAAACAAGCTGTACAGAGTACATCTGTAACTCGACTCTTTTCTTAGTTCTCATGTGTCCATACCAAAAACAAACAAAAACGGTCTTCATATGTCATGCTACTTTGTTTTATTGTTCAGATTTGGTTATTCTAGTACTGGGTCAATTGTCAAGGTGAGACTGAGCGTAACCACTGCGAGTTAGAGGCATGCAAAGCGAGCAGAGAAGGAAGTATCGCTGTTACAGGAGGAGACGCCGTTCAAACGGTGCATTCCAGCAGGCAAAGCATGGCACGAGAAGACAGCAAGGTGAGCAAATGCAGATAAACAAACAGAGGGGGAGGGTCAGCGGAAGAACAGCAGACAGAAAAGGATGAAAGGCAGAAGGAGATGAAAGGAAGAGCGGTTAAAATTGAGATATGAATGGAATTCCAGTTGGTGTGTGGATGACTCGTTTTAGATCCACCGCCGAGACACTGCTATCAGTCTCTTTGCTTGATTGACGTTATGACAGAACAGGCAGATGATGACATACACACACACACACACACGCACGCACGCACGCACGCCGAAAGATTCTGAGAGAAAAGGGCTATAAAGCAGGCACTGTACTGATTCGTTCATGTCAACGTAAAAATCAAACCGATCCAAAAACTAGCTCTGCGCTCAACATGATTCCTGATCTATACCCCAACCCCCCCCCCGCCTCTTCTTTCCAAACGGTGGTGTAATTCAGCGGCAGATTAAAGCTCGTCTGAATAGAGAGAGCAGAAGCCCATTGGTGGGCTATATTCGGTCTGTGCTGACTCATCAGGACACTGTGTGCCGCATCGCTACACTTGTAGGCAGATTCTCTCCAACATCACAGTTACTGCCATCTCTCTCTCAGTACATTTCGGACAAAATGCAGATCAACTCTGAAGCCCCAATCACCACCCCCCACATTTAAAACTGATTAAGTAGTACCTGCTTAATAAACAGTATTACTTCATACCACTGCTTCTTTATCTGAGCGTCTCTACAGAAAAAATATTTTGTGTACTGAATGTGGATTATGTCTAGTTGCTCTGGCTGTGCAACGTTTCGACAGAAAAGAACCTTCAACTCCGTGTGAATACACAGCACTCCTACATTTTCTTTCTCTAAACAGCTTGTCTCTATTACTGATGACATCAGTCGGCGTCATGCGGTGCGCTCCTATTTTGAGCTACCTGCCCTGTGGATGAGTGCTAAGCAGCCACTTCCTGTGAATGCTGAGCCTGATGATCTCATCTCACAGCCCGTTTTCAAGAGGATGTGCGTCACACACAGTCATACAAAGTCCGTGAAGGACCGGTTCCAAATGTGGAAGCTTACCAACTTGTCTCTGAGTCGCTCCCCCTGGATGAGATAATCCACACCGTTGGGGCTATCCGAGTCCGGACGGCTAACTTTGTGGACCGACACGCAGCTGAGGCCTCCGCCTCCCAGAGGCAGCCATCCACCGCTGGAGTCATCGCGAGTCATGACCACTGCTCTCACACGCGCATAACTGTCACTGCAACACACACAACACACACACACACCAAGACATGATTAGTGAAACATTCAGGTTGTGCTAAGAATCAAGATAGAAGAAAAAAATGGCTGTTCTATGCATGGTCTAGGTTTGTAATCATGATAGTCAGTGTACACTGCTTTTAAATACAGCTTATGTCTAAAAACAGTGAGATGGTTAAATGTTTACAAGCGTTCCAAGAAAACCTGGTATATTATCCACAGATCAATTTTTTTTTCTTCAGCATTCACCTTCTACATGTGGGAAGCAGTTGTACTCTTTCTCTTCTCTATTGCTCCTTTGATTAGATAATAACAACAACATGAGTCCGGATATGACAAAGGTCACCGTTTGACAAACGCAGCTCTTTATGGATCCTAGTAATGTATTAAAAGACCACAATATCAGCTACCTTTTTTTTTTTTAATAGCTCTGTAACATTTATACTTTCTCAGATTAAAGTCAGTTCTCTGATGGGGCATTCAAATAATCACAAACAAATCCTGAAATCTGTCTTTTTATTGTTTTGGACACCAGCTTTGCCACTTCTCCTTTCCCAGTAACACATTTCGTGCTTTAACCGCCGAATGAAACCTCGGATCAGCATTTTGAGAAAACTGTCCAAAGAACAAAATACAGAAGGGCATACACATCATCAGGATAAAAGACTCAGACTTACAACACCAAATGCTCACTAAAATTAATAGCACGATCAGTTACCAATGTCATCTGAACTTGCAGTAGGTTGTACAAGAGAGGTTCAACTCAACCAGGACTTGTTTGTTGACTAATTGTGCAGAATAACAGAACATAGCTATGAGAGTAAAAACTCCCTTTATTTCTCTATATAATCCCCTCCTACACTAACCCACTTTTTCTAGCGTTTCATATTTCTAATGCTTGGATACTAAAATTTTGAAGAATTTTGGTATCCAAGAAAGAAGGCAGAAAATTTTCTCAGTTTGCTGGAGCAAGAATCGGACTGTCTGCTTCATGTCTGAAACGCTGGCCTCCCAGGAACTCCTTTAATGGCCCAAATGTGGAAATGGTTTGTAACAAGGTCAGGATTGTGTGGGGGATGTGGCAATAACTCCCAGACGAGTTGCTGTAATGTGCAAATGGTGTTGTGGAATGATTGTGTGTGCAGTTCCCACAGAATATGGATGTGTCTCTTCCACAAGTTGGCGAAAAGCTACCCAGTGTATGTACTTCACTGAGTGCTCATTAGAACGATCGTCGGTATTGTCATTCAGCTTTGTTTTTAATGTTTGCACAATTCGAATGGTTTACTGCGGCTAAGAGTCTCATGACTGTACTGTACTCGAAGTCTTCTGTAAATGTCAATCGGTTTAAAGCCTTCATTCACATAAAAATGCCATCACAAGTTCCAGTTTGACTTGAACATGCCTCAAACATTTATCTCTGTTTCCTGCTTAATAAACCAGTTGGTGTAATTCTCCATGCAGAATCAGTAGTTCTTAGGATATCATTTATCAGAATCAATTCCTGAAAAAGAGCTTCAATCAAAATAAAGCCATTTACACACACTGATTTTGGAAATTTCTATGAAACACAATGACTCTAAAAGGAAGGAGTGGAGCCAAATAACAGCTGTGGTTAAAGACGGAAAGCGCAAAAAACTCTAAGAGGAAGAAACGGTAGTTTCAGCATTATGGTTTTCATTTTAAAACATGTCCACTTGGACAACACTTCATTTGCACGCATACAGAGGTGACTATGACCTACAATGGTTCAGAAGTGTTTTTGTATTTAAAAAGCGTTCTAGAGGGTTTTAAAGAACTCGACGAAAAGAAGTCAAGCTTGAACGGACACAAAGAAGAAGGCAAAAAAAAAAAAAAACGCCTGACTTAACCTAATGGGACACACTTCCTGTCAAATCCGCCTACCCTCACCCCACCTATCTCATGAGAGCAATCTCTATGCATTGCACCACACACACACACACACACACACACACACACACACACACACACACACACACACACACAATAAGAATCATCTGCACACAATGATGAACACGGAGACAAAGGTTGAGATTTTTTTTCTTCTCTGTGCTCAGAGGGCAGAGTTCAGACGGAAGAGGCTCAGCCAAGAACGAGATTCCCAAAGATTCCGAGCTAGTCTGCTGGAAGAATGACTACATTTCCGAGAAAAAAGGAAGCGACTATTATGAGCTGGAGTATAGGTTTCTGAGAAGTCTGAAATTTTTTTTACACCCTTGTTCCAAGTCCATATGCGTATGGATCATTCAAATATATTTACATTATGTGAAGTGTGTTTAAATTGTGAACACTATGTAGATTTTTGAAATAGACAAAAAGATGAGCGGATACTGAACGAGCATTAAAACAAAATACCACAAATATAAGCTCATACCATTAAAATAGAGCGCATGCTCTAAAAAAAATAAAAAAAACACACACACAAGTGTAAGTGTAGAGAGTAACTTAACAGGTCACACATTTACCCTGTTTTGTCTTCAGTCATTCTCTAAAAGGATATTTTTCACATTCTGATAGTTTCAACTTCCCTAAAAAGCACATGAGTGCAGATGAATTAGGGAGGTTACAGACTCAGCGAAAAGTGGCACAAGCCTTCTATGAAATAATCCTAAAGCAAATACACTAGCGGTATCGTGTTTCATCACTGGCACGTTTATTGTGTTTGAAGCGGAACGATTATAAAAACAGCGTGTTCGTGTGATTTTTCACCTTAACCACCTCTAATGTACAGCTTCCTCGAGGTACGTGTTCATCTTCAGCAGCTAGAACTTACAGGGCAAAAATCACACCAGCACTGCGTGGGCGGCTTGTGTGACGCACCCATGCGCTGGTGTTCGTGTTCCCCACCAAAAGAGCGAGAAATGACTCCTTCCTTCTTTAGACAGCAAATTAAAGAAGTACGAGAATCGCTATAATGATTTTCAGTTTACCTAGACGCAAGGAGAAGTCGGTCTCAGAGTTTACGATCGTGTGCAAAATCTCCCAGCGTGCGAGGCACTGCTTGAGTGCATGTGTGTGAGGCCTGACCCGGGAGGCAGGGGGATCCAGGGCCAGCCGTTTCCTGGCCTGGTTTAAGGAGGAGGAGGAGGTGGAGGAGAGTGGTAGGATGTGGCCTGAGCCCTGGGCTCCTGCCAAGTCAACCCCAGCCTCTCCCCCTCCCACTCCACATCGCACAATGGCCGCTTCTCTGCTGAAATTTCACGTTATTGGATACCAGGCCTGGATTTTTGTGCTCGCACAATGTCCAGGCAGTGGAGCATGCTGCAGGAGAGACACGCTCTGCAAGCTAAAGCTGGAAAAGCTCCTCTTTTCATTAGCATCAGAAAGGGGAAAAATGTCACCCCTCTTTCCTGCACCAAACCAAAGAAGGCCTGTTCAGCTCCGCTGGCCTATTTCCTTTATGGAAAAAAAAAAGGTTGAATAAGAAAACACATTGAATAAATCACCATGAGAGTAAATAAAAGGTATTTCCAAACTCATCATCAATCCTTGTGCACTTGATTTCTGAAGAGCAAACAAAACACTTCTCTATTTGACATAAAGATGGCTTAGTAAACATATATATATATATATATATATATATATATATACACACACACATACACACCCTTCATAAATGTGTGGATGTTGAGATGCTAATCAAAGTTTCTCAGAAGAAGAAAAGGCTCTATTCGAACATAGACATTACTTGAAAACTTACGGTTTTCATTTTACAGATGGTTCCAAGCAGAACTCTTTAATAAAGCTAGAACTGTTAACCATTAGAAAAACCCTTGGGGTACCATTTTCTTCCATTTGGTGGAGAAATACACAATGGACCGATGGGTGTAAGCATATATCGCTGGAGCGTCACACAAGCTGCGCACACAGCGGTGGTGTGGTTAGGTCCTTGTAAGTTCTAGGTGTTAAAGATGAACATGTATCTCGACAAAACTGCATGTGAGCTGGTTAAGCTAAAACCAGTACATAAACACTGTGGTCTGATTAACTCGTTTCAAATGTTGAAAATGACAATGCTGTTTGGTTTCTCATGGTTAACATATTTCCCACAATTCTCTAAGCTCAGCTACATGTATAGGGACCTTGTGCTGTGTCTTGTTAAGCCTGTAGCATTTATTTGTCAATTACGTTACATTAGGAACGGTTCAGTCCACTGAAAATTCTTAGTATGTGGTTGCAAGTTTGCAAGTTGGACATTCAGCTACGCTACACCAAATTAATCACATGACCCACAACCACAAAAAGTTTCATAAACCATTTTACTAGTGAAGAATCAGACTGGACTGTGAGGCATAGTCGAGTCATGGAACACATCCGGCCTGCCTCTAAATACTGGTTTATTCTTCTGTGTTGGAGTGCATCTGCATGTTTGCGTTGTGACGCATAGTGTGAGAGACATGGTTTGTGGGTAAGCGCGGTAAACAGAGATGGCCTAATGGGCTGAGGTGCTGTCCTCCAAAATCCTAACAATGTGTCGAACATGAACTAGCTTCCAGATGAACACTCATACATTTAAACAGGAAGTGTGTAACATTATATGGGTTATAAGGAAGGAATCATTTCGGAGGAACATTGCCACGATAATTCTTTAATTATATATGAAGTTATACAATAATAACAGAAAACTAAAAACATTGCATTTGATTGCATGTTAGTTAGCCAGCATAAGTGTTGTGGAGGATACGTGGATGAGTACAAAATAAACTAAATTTTTGAGTCATTGTACAGTGAAAATATATTACAGTTATAAATTCATATATATTCATAATTTATTTTTTTTATTCCTTAAATAAGTAACAATAAAGTAGTACATTTGAACACATGTACTTGTTCTCCCATCTGGACAAGCTCCTGTTCTGTGTACGTATGAATGCAACCACCCATGCAAGGCACGATCACATGTTCACAAACACACGAACGTAGCAGTAGAACCAAGATGAAAGTCATGAGCTGTTATCTAGAACATATATATTTTCTAGCATCTAGTGTGATCATATTGCTTGTTTAGACCCTGTGCTTTATTCTAGCCATCATTTTAATGCAGTCTTCAAAACATATAAACGATATAAACATAACGATAATTACTGTTAGCTTTGACCGAAACTAATATCATATAACTACATCTTAAGAATAACTTGTTTAGCACATGACAGAACAAGCACTAATTAAAAAATTAAAAGCACTTTCTGAGCGTTGCTTACTCTTTAAAAAATTCTAGTGAAACGTTCAAGCACAATTCTTTTTAACTCTATGTTGGACTGTATGAATCTGATGTTTGTGTTTGATGTATGGTTTTATCATATGCTCAGATATTATGTTAAGAAGAAAAAAACCCAAACTTTTATCTTTGTAAAAATGTAAATTAAGCTTAAAGTAAGTTAAAAGTGTTATATGTTTCTAAACCAGACCAAGAAACATCCACTTCTGCAGTAATCCTCCTGAAGTAGACATTTCTCTTTATATTCTTATAGAGCAAAATATAGAGCAAAAAACTTTACCCTATAGTCACATATGTATTAAATTAGTATTAAACATATTATAAAACACATTATTCATCTTGGCCCACTGCACCTTACTACATGTTGGCTAGCTGGCTAATTTAGGCCTGTGATGCATCGGAAACGCATTAAACTAGGCTACATGAATTGC
The DNA here is from genome assembly GCA_030347435.1 of Clarias fuscus. Lineage (NCBI taxonomy): Eukaryota > Metazoa > Chordata > Actinopteri > Siluriformes > Clariidae > Clarias > Clarias fuscus. The sequence goes on along the minus strand of CM059216.1, from coordinate 21,143,591 downwards.
AACCAGGCTTTCCATATGAAGCCATAACAAACAACAAAACAACTGCCAAAAGGATAGTATACCCAGGGGGTCCGCCAGATTTGGCGCCATTGATTTTCTGCCTCACTCTCATCCTGTCCCATAGTTTGGGAACACGATCCCGACAACAATGCTTCAGTGCCCAAACGCTGTGGTATCGCAATAAATCAAGGTCCATGGTTTGTGTATCAAAAGCAGAAACCTCTTCTCAACATCAATCAAGCCACATATTGAGATGATCTTAATTTAAACCGCAAACATTCTGAAAATTAAAACCTTGCACTACGTTTATAGAAAAAAAAAAAAGCGGAACCGCAAGTTTGGACTGCAGCAGCGTGGCAGCAAGCTTTGATATTAAAGTGCTCTCCGGGGATACAGCTCTAATCGACAGAGTAAATGCACAAAATGCGTTGTGAGCAATGAGGGCTCTGGTTCTTCCACCATCGCGCACATGAGACCAAACTTTCATCAAGATCCTTCTTACTCCGTTTTGCATTTAATTAGTACAAGTCCTTCCTATCGCGATTTTCTCGATAATTTGTTTCATCACATTATGTTATCATCACATCATGCTTACATTAGCTTTACTGTGTCTGAAACTGAGCTTCCAAAACCACAAACTAGAGTTGCTATATCTATATAAATGATATAACAGGGGTGTAACACAATTGCACTGTCTGTATCTGTTTGGTATTAAATAGTAAAAAAGTGGACATGACCTAAACCAGCTATTTTTGAAAAAAAAAATTTTTTTTTAAATGAACCATACCACTCTGTCCCATGGAAATACTGAAAAACACTTGAACAAAACTTAGAGGCAGAGTTGCCAGCAAAATCATCATCATGGTCTGTGGAGTCTCACTCGGACAGTTCCTTTCCCCTAGCTAGATCACTCGAGTTCACAATTTTTTATTTTTTTAATCCCAGTTATTTTTAGGTTTGAAACCTCCGAAGATATTTTCTTCTTTTTTAATTTAAAGCCCTGCTACCCTGACCAGGCAGTTACTAAGGATAAAAGGAACGGTTCCGAGCAATGTAAATCCACAGTGCAGTGGCGCATGTTCATGGTCTTTGTTTGTTGTACGAGCTTCATATTTGACTGCTCCCACTTGTGTGACCTTTTTCCCCCCCTGCTTCCCACAGGATCCCACTCTTGACGCACTTCTCTTGTCTCGAAACGTTATCTCTTCATTCAGTACAATGTATTCATATTCAGTCAAATCCCTAATAGGTACTATATTCACTAGGCAGGCGGATTTTGTACATGCGACTACATACCACGAGTGCCTTGGGCAAAGAGCATAACCTTGGCTGATTAATTAAATGCTAGGCTTTTGAAAGACTTGGAGTAATTAAATGCTCATGAAACAACTTGGCAATGACACACAATTCACAATCTTCTAACAAACGCAAGACTAACACTGTTATACGCAACACGCTGTAATACACTTATCGCAAGATCTTTTACTGGCACTGACCTCACGATATATATGCGACAGTTTTTATGAGTCTGAGATAAATGATGATAATAATGATACACAGAATGATTAATTACAGGACAGCTGTAGCTATGCATTCCCCACTGAGCTTCTTTGAACAGTCACTGAAAATATCATAATGTAGTTTGCTGCATATAAATAAAACGTTAGACATAACAATGAATGTAAGGGTAAAATATATTTGACATAGCACACCAAGTATGTACAAACCCCAAACACATCCAGGCGCTATAGACCCAGGCAGGCACACAGATTTACCCTCCTTATTTTCAAAGAGTTTGGGGAGCTGAAGAACAGCACAAGGCTTTAGATTTACATCTGGAGCCCGTTATGCTTGTGGCCTCCTAGACAAGAACACAGGCTTAGCGCAGCTGCAGCCTAATCAAGCTCAACACACACCTCAAGAAATTTACACAGAGTTCAGAAAGCTGGAAGACACTGTGAGAGACGACAAAACATGATTTCTTGTATGTAGGTAAATATACAGTAAGTGCAATTAGTACAATCAAGTTATCACTCAGTTGTTCCTCCCTTTCATTAAAAAAAAGGGAAAGCGGCCTATGGCTCAATCAAATCCAAACCAATCCACGTCATTTTACAAAATGATATTACAGGCATGTGACATTCATGCTCTTTGCTTGCTCTGTTCCTTAAATACAAAAAGGAAATGAGAGCGACTTGAGGGAACTGGTTCAGGCCTAACTTAGTATTTGAGTTTGACCATGGAAGAAACAGCATGTCTACAACATCCAACAATAATATCTCAGTCTGACTAAAATACTTCTCCAGGGACTAAAACTAACAAACCTATCTGCTTTAATCCCTTATATAACTTGAACGTTTTGTTGCTTTAATATAAGGAACTACCAGTCACGCAACATTATAAGCTCCAGGGAAAATGCTGCTAATCATTCACTTCCTACACAAACATCACATATATATGTCAGTCCAAAAACCAGACTTTCTTCCATGGGATATCTTATATACAGCACTTCTTTACACAACAACAAAAACACATACTACAACACATACTATAACACAATAACAAAACCTGTCTAATGGCATGAGACGTAAGCAAAACTGGATCCTTCTCATTTTAATCAGGTCACACCACTGTCAGAGGAAGTACAAGAGTTACCAATTTAAACTGTGACATCAAGAAAATTGAGCTGTGTGAAATGTGCCCTCAGGAAAGACTTCCTTCGTGTGCAGAGACATGCCTCGCTGTCTCGTCTAGATCATGATGAGAAGGTCACTGAACTTAAAATTAAACAAACAAACAAACAAAAAAAAACCTAAAATCTAAAATGAGTGACAGAATTAAGAGCAAAGTGACAGGTGCTCAACGACTCTTCAGGAGAATAAAAATCTGGTAACGTTATTCATTTTCACGATTAGCTCTTTTGTAGGTTTATGGCAATGTTTCAAAAACTTCATGTTGACACAAGACCGAGGCGGTTAGCATTGAACAGTTACCCGTTAGGCCTAAATAACTTGCCTTATGTACTTTGCCCAAGTCATAATCAGACATAAGAGTATATTCAAATGACATTACGCACTAATTGTAAATGCCTTCTAAAAATGACACTAATTACAAAAACATTGATTATTCTAAATTTGACAAGAGTACAATGTGTATAAGGTATAAGGAATAAATTATTTGTTCTTCTTCTTTTTTCCACACTAAGTCATCAATATGATTTTTACACTGGATTCATTTTTCAGTCTAACTAAATGCTCTATTAATGCTATGAGGATGTAAAAAAGTTTCCATCACTCATCAGTAATATGAATGAACGGCTGTTTTTGGCTTGACCACAAACTGAAAACCTAAATGACATGTCATCAGTCCTCACCCAGCTTACAGACTCTAACTGTTTATTCACGTCATAAACACATTGGTATTAAAAGAAATATGTGTCTAATTAAGGCATCTATAAGACTGAATTTTCAAAATTATTATTTTGATCCAGCAAAATGCAGGTTTTTAAAGCATTAAAATGTTAGGACATGAAGTGATGTATCACAGATAAAACTGACTAACCTGGGCTTATAATATTGGTGTATGGTATACATACACTACCAGTCAAAGGTTCCTAGGTGCTAAGTAATTCCAAGGTCTTTCCTGATTATTATTTCTTATGAAAGCATCCAAAATATGCAATAATCTACTTTGAACAGCTGATATTGAGATGCGTCTGCTAATGCTCTCTAAAGCCTTTATAACGGCTCTAATCTGAGATGCTGTTAATTGGTGATTTTGGAGGCTGGTAACTCTAAATTAACTTCTCCTCTGCAGCAGAAGTCATTTTTGGTCTTGCTTTCCTGAGATGTTCTTTATGAGAGCCAGTTTGGTGCTTGATGGGTTTTGCACATGCACTTGACAATACTGTTCTTGTAAGACCTGTTCCAGATTAGCTGACAATCATATCTTAAAATAACAACTGAGTGTTGCTGTTGTTACTTAATTACTTAATTACATATGTGGTGTTTCACAGTTTTTAAATCACCAGTAATCTTCTAGTATGTAAAACAATAAAAATGTGAATATATATCACATACACACTATATTAAATATTATATTCATATACTATTCTCCTTTAAAGGAGAAACATACTATTCTTCATTATTCTCCTAGCAAGTTAAAATGGGTCTTTGATGTATTCAAACTGTATTTTTTCATTTTGCCTTCTGCTATGTTTGCTTGATTTGCTTTCTGTTTCACTCCTTTTTCAAACCAGCTGTTCCAGTGTCTGTAGCTTCGAATGAACTGTCTCCGAATGCCTCTTTGTGGAAGTGCATTTTCCTAGCCAATCGGAAAAATGAAGAGGGGGAAAAAAATACCCCTTTTTAACCTACTCACGTTCAGGACCTTATTAGGCTTTTTCAATCAACTTTGAGGATTTTCCAACCCACAAGCAGGAGAAAAATGTTTATCAGCAGCAACCGATCGCCTGTGTGTATATTTAAGAGTATTAATTCACGCTGACCTCATCAATGCTTAGCAATATAAAACACAACTAAGAGCTTTAGCCGTTATCAGTTAGCCAAAAGAACACTTTTATCCACACACAATGAAACTGTTGCTACTAAAAGCTCAAGAAATTGGCTTAAAAAAAAAAACCTCTTCCCAGTTGTGTTAGACTAATGGCACTTAGTTATGGACCTAGTTAACCCAGTGTAAGTATCTAACCAGTGATGTAAACTTTAAAGCACTTTTTGTAAGTCGCTCTGGATAAGAGCGTCTGCCAAATGCCTAAATGTAAATGTAAAAAGTTTCACATCCAATCTCTGGTACATTCTGACTTTTTCTCACAAACACTATCCTGAAGATTTATCAGTAGCCCCACACAGCACCTAAATTCAACAAAAGCTTAACAAAATTAACATTCTAAGCTTAATGAAACTTACGAACTTACGAAAAATACAAACACCCCCAGCTTCAGCTTGAAAATTTGATAAATTATTCGCTTATTCACTCTTGAACTTCAATTACCAGCTTTTAAACCTGTCCATAGTTCAGAAAACAGCCTGATGTGAAATATTCAACACATATGTACAACTCTGAAGATGCATTTCAGAATATTTCCACTGTAAATAAATGATTACCACTGTTTCTTCACTCCCTAAGAATACAGAATTAAAGAGAGAGAAGTTGAGTTCTTGTTTACAGGCAAGACCAGAACATGACTTGCTTTTTGACATGCTGTAGATGTTTAATGTTCAACGCACAACAAAAAAATTGTTGTACGCTGGGTGGAGTTGAGCCCTGAGCCGAAGGAAGGTGTTTAACAAAATACCACCTTTTTTTCTTCAGGAACATTGCAAACGTCACAAATAACTGATGAAACTAAACTGTTAACTGTTTATAAAGGAAAAATATCTACATTTAAAGAAGAAAAAAAGGGAAGAAATAAATGCTTTTCATACTTTTTGCAAGTATACACAATAGAGACCCATTTGACTGTAAAAACAAAGCTCATAATATTAATTTTCATAATAGATTGCCTTTAATACCAAATAATTAGGCAGGGGGACAGGTCTGGGTTCCGCATTTTTAAAAACCATTTTGGATGTCTTGTGCAGTCAACAGTATTATGGACTGTCCTCTCCAAAATTAATACATACACAACCTTGAAAATTGGAAACATTTTGCCACCTTTCAAAAAGAATGCAATAGTAATGATGGGATTTGTGCCCATGAACAAAACCTAACCATTCATAGGTGTGTGTTTGTATATACATATGGGAATATACAGAATTTACATTTAAATTGGCATGGAACATCAAAAATTGCAGTATGTCTTGTTACAAGGCTCAGGCACAGTAGATTGTATGTAAACGATAAAGGCTGCTAATCTGACTTTAAAGTTATACACAGGAAGTACTGCATTTGTTTCACATTATTAGCTAAGCTAGCTCAGTGTAAAAGCACCTTGGTTCTTTTTTGGTGTGGCAGCCTCAATGCAGTGTAGACTCACTATTAAATACAGAACTATTTCATAAATATTGTCGTATATTTATATTCATGGGGCTGTAAGTTACAGCCATAATTGCTGCTGCAACAATATGTATTTGCTGCTTTGGAACTTCCTCACTGTCTCTACACTACCACTACACGAGTGCTAATTCCGCAGTACCGGTCCAGTTCATACATGCAAATGCGACAGCCGTATTTCTTGTCCATTACCTTAAAAAGCCTATAACAATCGTATAAAAGAAACCCATTTGTGTTTCCCGTATTTAGTGCTGAGCTACATCCAATCTGAATTAGATACCCAATCACTCAGTAAGGAATCTTAAACCATCATCAAACGGAGCTGCCAAGACATGTACAGTCAATAAACAAGAAAGTAATCCTGACCCGGAATTCACAACAGAATCGGCAAGTAAGCAACACGTCTGCGTAGCGCAAATGCCGTTCCATTCAATACACACCACACTAGTGGTACAACAATACATTTGGGTTTTATCAGGAAAACAAATGCCAATATGTACAACAGTGATGATGGAACATGAGAGATGAGTACAGTCAAATTCTGATCAAATGTATTTACAACGCAATGCACTTGAGACAGAAGATAATGGAAAATTGAATAAGCAGCCTGTTTATGTGTAATGATTTCAATTATTATACAAAAACTTAATATGCCACAAAAACAACACGTCAGGTTAAATTATAGATTTTAATTACTAAATGTGAAAAGCATGCAATTTGAATTATAAATATTTCAGAAAAAATAAATTACATTTAATTTGGAAAAAACATTCAAACAAGGCCCAAAGAATGCCAGTCAGGACACTATTATTCCTTGAATATAGCAGTTGTTGATATTGAGCCTGTGGAATACTTTAAATACAGTGATATGAGTAATAACAAATTGCGTTTTATCATGTTACCTATTCATTTCCTGTTGTTTTGTAGCCTTTGGCCTACAAATGTCCAGATTAGCCTTCTGTGTCAGCAGAGCTCATGAAACGTCACAGGTCTTCACGTATCTAATATACGAATGCACATCAAATCTGAGTATCCGACATCTGTCCCTGATCTATTCACCAACGTCTAAATATAAATTCAAATGTGATTTGTCAGTAAAAAAACAAAAACAAAAAAAAGATTATTATTACTGTTAACTAACTGCTTATTACACAGTCGCCATCAATAACATACGGCAAAAGACAAAGGACAAAAATGAGGAATGTTAAAGTTTTACAAACTATATTTCACATAAAAACTAGGCTTGGGCTTGAAATTAACACTGCGTCACAGGCGAGACATGTCTTTACACATGCAAAACACACACACATGTATCCGCTTTCATTCCACTCAAACTGCACAGAAGTTCCAAAAGAATCATTTTGTTTCAAGGAAAGATGAGAGATTTTTCTTAAACGGTCACACCGTTTTGTTTATTGTGCTGTCTTTTTTCCTGACCACACCAGCAGCATCTGCTGATCCTCAGCATTGCGGAGGAAAAAAAAAAAAGACTGCCTCCACCAGGGACGAAAATAAATATAGCTAAGAAAATTAGTGATACACACATATATATATATATATATATAATAACTATCACAATGTTACATAGATTATAAGTGTGAAATAAAACAAGTTATTTTTAAATTATAATATTTGTAGCAAGATGTGAGTAGTTTCAAGGACACAGAGTCTGAAACATGGATCTGATACATGGGGAAAAATGGCGAGGGAACATGGGCGCTCCACTGACATGAGGCAGAGAGAGAGAGAGAGAGAGAGAGAGAAAACAATCTGCAGTGTGCATGTAGTGCGACTATGCAAACTTGAGCTGAACAGCAAAAAGGTGATTAGAAATGGGCGACATGTGCCAAGGAAATAATAATCAGCTCAGCAGCATGCTAACTGTGATCTTTGTCTGAGCCTCCGGTCTTTACAGTAGAGCGGAGTGTGAATGAGCAGCCAGGTAGTTTATGAATGGAGGCGGTCACGTGACCGCAGCGCCTCCCGACCAGCTTTTCCTCACTGACTGTCAACAAGCGATCAGCACCATTAAAAAACACTCATTATATGTGCAGGAAAAGCGTAAATACTTACACAACACCAGTTTATTTGATTTCAGATTATTAAAAGGATCGCGTGTGGTTTTACTACAGGCCGCTTTGAGGGCGAAAAACTGTCGTTTTGCGTTTTTTTATGAATGAGGACAGCGATATGCAAATGAGTGTGATTGAGAAAAATATGGCGTCCACAGGCTGCTCGAGCCCGACACTGCGGTAACCAATCCCGCACACTCGCCTCAACACCAAACACCGCACGAACGACTTCTGTTATCCTTACACGTATATAAAGTACACAAAAATCATCTGTCCGCACCAATTTGCTTGCATTTTATTTATAAGATGTATATAAATATATAAATATTTCTTTTTAAGGAATAGGACAGAGCACAAGGGCTCCGTGTTACACCGTGTTCTTTAATCGCGATCATGTTTACATTTTGCCACCATGTAATGCGTAAAAATTGATCCCACCAGACATTAAACTGGCACCAGCAGCTAATCCAACAGTATCCTAAATATAATCTCATTTCCTCCCGGTTAAAGTGAACTCATGAAGCTTAAAGCATGCACAGTAATGTAAACAATGAGCTATCTTTAAAAGAGATGAGATGAAACGGGCCTTTAAAACAACCTGGTGTTCTTTGATGTTCAAACGTTCAAAAGTTCTCACGGACGAGAAGTGAAAATATAGTCTGTCAAGTCACTAGTTAGGCTTAAACCTACAGCATAGTAAAACAGACCCGGTTATATATTATAAATTAAACATCCTGTCAATCTGTAGCACTGATCTACACTTCAGAAATATGTCAAACTATAATGATAACAATAGGTTAGTCATTAGACAGCACTAACTGTTTTATAAGATGAATAAATAAACGTTTTGAAGGATAAACTCACTCGTTATTTGGATTTGTCGGTTCTTCGCTCATTTTTTCCTCATGGGGATCCAAATCCTGCAAATAGCATCGACGACGCGGTCAAGGCGAGGAAATAAAGCGCAAAAATCACCATTTTGGTTCGCATTTATTTAGTCGAAACGTAGTTACTGACAAAACAGCGAGAGTACGCCGTGACGGCGGGGCATAGCTGAGCTCCGCAGCTCCCCGTAAGCCAGTTCAGAAGAAGGAGAACGGGAGCCGCGGCCGCTGGCTCGGAGCTTCCCAATGAATAAAATCCATCTGCAACCGAGTGCTCATCCTTAACGTCCTTTTCTCTGATCAGCCCCAAATTCCACGATTGTGCCAACCCAATGAGTGCACACACGAAAATGAAAAGAAATCGCTGTATTTTGGTTGGATTTAGTGCCCGGACCGAGCTACTCCCTCTCGGTAACTTTCAACACTGGAGGGAAAACAGTGAGCACCAGCGCCTCTGTGTGCAGCTTTCTCTTTCTCGAGCACTCGGAAATTGTTCCGACGCAAAGACTAATACGTGTATTAGAAACGGACTGTTCCAGAAAAAAAATAATACACGCGATAACAATAAGGAAGAAACGAAGAGCGCTGTGGAAGTTCAGAGGATCTGCTTTCTCTGCACGAACTCCATTTTCAACTCGGCCGTCGCGCATCGGAAAACTGGGCGGAAGCTTTGACCGCACTGCGCCTCTCAAATCCTTCCGCCTCAAAGTATGAATAAGACATACTTAACCAACCAGTAAACTGTTTTCGATTAGATGGTGTCGTTTATCATTGAAACCATAAACACAAGTTGTTTTTTTTCATTGGTATTGCTTCCAGGCTTATTTTGTCGCAGGGAATGATGGAATTTCTTTCTTTTGAAAATTTCTATGCAAATAGTTCCCTCAGTTCCCAAAAGAAGTTGAGGCGTGCAGGCAGGCGCGAGGAGGAAACTGCATGAGGATCTCTCACTTCCATCGTGCAGACGGGCATGGCGTCTACACAGCATGCTCTTACTCGTAATCCCCCCATCGTTACCTTTTAAGCATTATATTAACAGGACATCCGTGACAGGGGCAACGCCTGGTTATTGCATTTTAATTTCTATACAATTTTTTTAGACAGTACAAATTCTGTTGTAATTATGGACCGGAAGTGGGCTTGTAACTGCAAAAAAAAAAAAAAAAAAAGTGGCAGTAGCATGCATGCAACTTACTAGCAGTTATACATTGTGTGCATGTGTGTATGTACAGTCCAGACCAAAAGTTTGGACACACCTTCTCATTCAAAGAGTTTTCTTTATTGTGTTCTTTATTGTGTTGTTTAGTCCAAACAAGTCTCTTCTGCTTGTTGCCTGTCCTTAGCAGTGGTTTCCTAGCAGGTATTCTACCATGAAGGCCTGATTCACACAGTCTCCTCTTAACAGTTGTTCTAGAGATGTGTCTGCTGCTAGAACTCTGTGTGGCATTGACCTGCTCTCTGATCTGAGCTGCTGTTAACCTACGATTTCTGAGGCTGCTGACTCGGGTGAACTTATCCTCCGCAGCAGAGGTGACTCTTGGTCTTCCTTTCCTGGGGCGGTCCGCATGTGAGCCAGTTTGTTTGTAGCGCTTGATGAGTTTTGTGACTGCACTCGGGGACACTTTCAAAGTTTGACCAATTTTTCGGACTGACTGACTGACCTTCATTTCTTAAAGTAATGATGGCCACTCGTTTTTCTTTGCTTAGCTGCTTTTTTTCTTGCCATAATACAAATTCAAACTCTTTGAATGAGAAGGTGTGTCCAAACTTTTGGTCTGTACTGTATATACGTATATGAAGGGTAAAATGATGTCATGCATGCTTACAGGCTGAAAACTTGATTTATGACAGGTAACTTATAATTGATGAAACACTTATGTCAAAATTATTTATGTTTATCTCGAGCTTATCCAAGGAGTCAGGGCGCAATCCATCACAGGGCACACACGCACATTCACACACTCCCGGGCAATTTGGGAACGCCAGTTTGCTAATCTGCATGCCTTTGTACTGTGGGGAAAAAATGGACTACCTGGAGGAAACTCAACAAGTACGTGAAGAAGATGCAAACTGAATGCACACAGACCAGAGGCAGGAATTGAACCTTGACCCTGGAGGTGCCTCAGTGGTAGACTTCTTGCCTGCCATGCAGATGCCTTGGGTTTTTACTTTTTGGAGCCAATACCCCAAAACCCAGCAACTGTGCAAACCTAGTGCCAGTTCCAAGCCCAGATAAAAATGGGAGGGTTGCGTTTGGAAGAGCATTCAGTGTAAAATATGTTCCAAATCAAATGTGTAAGTGTTGTGGCCACTTACCGCGAGAAGCCGAAAGAACAACATATGCTTTTGTGGCTCTTTTCCTTAGGAAATCAAGCTAAACTTTTTTGCCTGGTTGTCATAGTGACAGTAGGTTATATGAGGTTAGGACTCTTTTTATCTGGCTAAACATGCTACAGTTTAAGCCACAAACCGTAAATTGTGCGTGTTAGGTAATAGTAACCCTATCTACAACATAGAAGAAAATAGTTCATTATATTGTTTCTACAATGTTTGACAGCTTGTGCTGTAGTTTTAGGATGTTTTTGTTACGGAAGCGGTAGCCTTACAAAATATTAATCTTAATAAATAAGTAAGTGGGTAAAATGCTGTTATTAAAAAAAAAACATTGCTGTTTCAGAATTCTATTTTCCATCATGATCTAAAATGAAGTAGCGATTGTCTCCCCTTAACAGAGCTACAATAACAATCTTTGACATACTGTATCTGAACAGCATGCTTCTATCCTTAGGAGTATTCAGAGTTCAGGAAGTCATTCTGCTTTCTCATCCCACAAATATGGATGTTTATGGATTTCCTGTGTTGGTCATATTGCACCATGTACAAAACAGAAATGCAGCAGAGTGTTTAGCTCTGGCATGTGCATCGGAGATGCCGTTACTTTTACATTGTTTGCAATGCTCTTTTTGGGATACTTTAAAATGCATATTTACATTGTAAAACAAGATGCATTTTATTTAAGGTAAATGCATTTGTATTTTAATTTCCTATACAACTCTTACTTTGTGGATCATTTCAGGCACATGGCGCTTTCACATTCTCTTTTTTAGTGGAGTTTATTCATTTGCTAAGAAAATCAATAAAAATGTTTGATGTTTGACCCTCTGCTTTAAGTGGTGACAGGTCTCATTTAACAACAGGAAGAAAGCCAATCAGCTTACCTTATTAAGTGCAAAGAGTCAGCCTACAGGCAGGTCCCATTCATCAGAAGAGTAGGTTTTTAATGGCTCAGTCACCTGATCACAACATACCTGCTGTTAGTGAGAGTCTGGTTCACGGGGAACGCCGTTTGTCAGGTATGCTAATTGCAGGTTGGCAAGAAAAAGGTGCTGAAGCCTGGAAGTAGGGGGTGCGGTCTTTAGTATGGTGTATTTAGTCAAACTGTTATTTACCTTCAAAAGCAGTAAATGTCTATAATGAAACTAACAGTTATTTTTAGATATTGCGTAGTCACAAGACCCACATATCGTATAGGAATTATCAAAGAAATATAGGAATCATACACTATTGCTGTTGCTTAAACCTAAACTCTGTAAGTTTAAGGGTATTTGAAGATAGTAACTGTGTGTGAAATCAATTGTAATTTAAATAAGTGGGAAGAATTAGTGATCATAACTGTGTCTTGATACATTTATGATGTAATAAATAAAACAATATTTGTTTCATTTGAAGAAACTTACATATGATCATAATAATTTGGCAAGACAGTGAAATGGGTGGGGAGCTTATGCACAGAAAAGTAAAAATGTATTAACAGTGTAAGAGGAAGTGAAATTGACCTAAATGACCCTGGAAGGGACATACATGTGATTCCTTAAAGATGTGGTCTTTAAAAGATGTTTGGTAGTTTCCCAATACTTTCTGTTTGATTCTGTGCTCCACTTAAAAAAAAAAAAAAACTTTGGTGTTATACAATATGTTATTCCCTCTTCACACACTCAGCTGTGCAAACCCCCCCTAATCTCCCAAGATTCTTCTTGGAGCAACCAGCAGTTCTTCATAAAGAGCGCCATTGTGTCCAGATTATTTGATTGTAATCAGATGTTGGAACATCCTGCACAAAAAGGATGGCACTGGATGGTTCAGATTATCAAGGCTATGTTGTATGGGAAAGAAAAGAAGATCTAGAAAGGCACTAGAGAAAAAGGATATGCGGCTCATGCAGTCACCCCTCCAGTGCTAGATTATGAACAATGTGCTCTCTCAACTTCTCCAGCCTTGGAATATACCACTTGTGAGCAAGCTAGAGGGGTGTTAAGGACAGTCATTGCTTCCCTTTTACATTGATTTTTAAAGAGGAAAATGGCTGGAAGTTAAGTGCTGAAATGCCATATGGAAAAGGGGAGAGATGGAGGGAGGGAATGAGGGAGGGAGGGATTTGCCTGCTCTTCTTGTACATATGAGCAAGGTTGGGGGTCTGTGGGAGAACTTGGAGGCAGCCAGAGCGTGAAGGGAAGGAACAGTCCAGCACGCTGGAAATAATGGGTCTGATTCAAGCCTTTCAAGCATATAGTCCCATGCCTGTCAAATAGCATGTACAAGTAGACTGTGTGTGTGTGTGTTACTGGGGCTGAGTGTGCACAAGCACGATACTGGAGTAGTGTGGACGGGAAGCAGCTCCACACGCTGAATGGTGCTTTTGTTCTGGGAGCGGCTGTGGCTTTTTTACATTCGGCAAACCCTGCAGATACAACTGCCTCCGCATGAGAGGAGCATTGAAATGAGTTTCCTCCACCCTCCTCCCCTTTCTCAACTCTCCCCAGTCCCCAGCTCTCCTCCTCCCACTCGAGAGTCACTTATCCCCTCCAAGTATTGCTTGCATGTTTGTGTGTGTGTGTGTGTGTGTGTGTGTGTGTGTGTGTGTGTTTGTAGTTGAGGCAGGTACCAAGCCACAATGTGAAGTCTTTTCTAGATTTGCTGTGCTTTGTGAGTGATAAACCACTCCAAAGACCCGGATGTTCCACCCACTGCTCCCTCCTTGGCCTCCATCTCCCCATGAGTGTGTGTGTGTGTCTCGTTTCACTGAGTGAAGTATGCACCTGGTCTGATGGGCAGGTAGAGGAATGCTGCAGGTCTGTTGGCCGCCCAAGAAGGCAAGATGGAATGTGGCCTGGCTTTACTTGTCTTTCTTCTTCCTCTGCAGATGCAGTTTAGTGTTTCCTTCTCAATGAGTATAAAGAGAGCGCAACAATCTAAATTACATCCTGAGAGCTCTTCATTTTTATTTTCGGCCTAGAGGCTAATGAATTGTTTGACGTTGAATTCATTAATTGTTATGAAGTGGTTTAATAATGTTAAACATTCCAGCCTAGGAAAAATGGGACTGTTTTTTTTTTTTAAGACATCATTTGATAATAATTTTTCAAGTTCCTGAAAGTTTCTCTTTTGATGTTTGTTCATTTTTGCCATATTAAAAATATTAGTAAACTTTGGTTAATTGTTATACAAAACATTTTATTAGCGGGAATAACACAACATCAGGGTTCTTGAGAGTGGTGTGAGAAACTGTATCTGGATTAGAAGTTGGTTTTGCATTTGCTGCCTATTTTGGACAGAATTTCATTGTTCCGTATTTGATGGTAAATCTTGCTGGTATTATAGTTTGCTTATGATGACTAAGGCCAGAAAAGCTTATTTACAGCATTTTATATTTCCTTCCTTAAATTTAAGTGAAAGAAAAAAGAAAAAAAGATGTTGTCTCAGTAATTAAATCCCTTTTCAGCTATGCTGCAGTAGGTAAAGCAGGGTCAGAAAGAAGTTATGGGCAATTTATCAAAACTTAATTTAACCTTTCTTTCTCTGCAAAAAACAAAAATAAGCTTTCCATGCAGCTGTATTTTAGGGGTTGTTTGCTAAATGCCAATCTTGAGACTTTGTAGAACTAATAGATTTTTTGCATGGTAGTTTTGATCTCCTGAACTGCACCAGGATTTTAGAATTATTTTTTTTTTTTTTCAATAGAGCAAATAAACACAGCCTGTCAGTTTGTTTGGGTTGAGGGCGAAACTAACCTGCACTTGAATGGATGGGTGCATACAGGACTGCACCAGAACAGGACCATGGTCTTTGGTTCCAGTCCTAGGACCCCACATGCTACCTACTTTCATTTCCTTCTTACTTTTTCCCACACATTTGGATCTTGAGTTATTAGTTTTTCATTGTGCATTCTTTGAGAGCTCTAGTTCAAGGTGAGTCAAAGATTTCTCTAGTTAAATGATCAACCTGTAAAAGTGACAATAATAAAGTCATTTGATAATCTCACGTTTAAATAATTAAACAGAAATTGATATTTGTACAGCTTTTCCAACCCCAGAAAACCTGACACAGTCTGTTTCTGTGCAAACACCATTAAACCGTGTCTGTTGTGTTGTTTTTCGGAAACGTAATTGTATATTATCTGTAATCTTTATATTAATCCTTACTAGCTGAGAAATCGAAGACTGAGGTGAAAATTGATTTGCTGTGGTTTCGCGCCACCTACTGGCTGAATGAGTGAACTGACGCACAACATTAAGAAATAGTAAGGATGGAGTAATGTGTGGTAAACCAAGACAAGTGGTTTTAATCTGGAAAATGTTTCAGACTGAAGTAGTAGTAGTAGTAGTAGTAAAAGTATAAGAAAATCGCTCACTCTAAAGATCCCGAGACAATTTTATTTATTCATATGAGTGATTCATATATTGGGGTATTTAGATAATTTTAAGTGTTTATATTAGAATCTAACAGTTCATGAAATTATAAGCAAATAATTGTTATAATTGTTATAACATGAGTTTAAAAAATAATCATTACATTATAATAATATCTCTCACCATG
Source organism: Clarias fuscus (assembly GCA_030347435.1). Classification (NCBI taxonomy): domain Eukaryota; kingdom Metazoa; phylum Chordata; class Actinopteri; order Siluriformes; family Clariidae; genus Clarias; species Clarias fuscus. Next base: position 21,127,747 of record CM059216.1, on the reverse strand, counting down.
ACTCTTGATATGGTTGAGCGCCCTCTACTGGCCCATCTTTGTAAATTCGGTTTCACTGCAAAAAATTATGCACGTGTTTGGCCAAAGAAAGTCGCCATTTCAGAAGGACCTGCATCAGGAGGGGAAAAGGCGAAGGAGGTTGCAAATATTACAGAAACTGGGTAAAACAAACAAACAAACAAACAAAGACAACCAGTGCTTTATTAAAACCTGTAAGGTTAGTGGTGAACCATCAATTTTGTGTCATGGTCAGAAAAAAGAAAAGCGTGAATGACAGTCAGATATTACTTAAACACTTAGTTGCATCACCAGCAAAACAAACAAAACAAAACAAAAAAAACCCCGACAGTCAGAATCTATAAGCTATGTTTAATTGTGAATATTGAACATTTCCACTTGCAGAATACAACTTAGATTGACAGGATTGGGACTGAACAGCTGTGTGGCCATAAGAAAAGCACTTGTTAGTGAGGCTAAACAGGGAAAGAACTTTAGTTTGCTTTGGAAAATAAAGATTGGGCTTTGGAGAAATGGAAAAAGGTCATGTGGTCTCATGTGTCCAGTGATTTGGGGTACTTCAGATTTCTTCAATTTAATTGGTCAGATTAGGCTCAGCAATGTTATATTGCAATAAAATGAAGTCAGCTGACTACGTACTTGTAAGTACTGAATGACCAGGTTATCCCATCAATGGATTTTTGTTTTCGCTGATGCCAGAGACACATTGCAGGACTTAAATTGTTCACACATGAATTGACCACCATACTGCATGTTGTAATCAAAGCTACTGACGGTCTAATGAAATGTTATTTATATACATGTACTGTATGTATTTAATAGTTAAAAATGCTATACAAATAATTGATAAATTAAATTAAATTAAATGGAATATTTCCATGCATGCACTTATATATATATATATATATATATATATATATATATATATATATATATATATAGTTAACTTCTTATATAGAAGTTAGCATAGCCTTCCTGTCAGCACTAACCAGTCTGGCCATTCTCCTCCGACATCTCTCTTCAACAGTGAGCAAAAGTGCTTCTCAATGGAAGGGTGTTTTTTTTTTTTTTTTTTTACCCTGTTAACTCTGAGACTGAGTGTGTGTGTGTGTGTGTGTGTGTGTGTATGTAAAAATGTTAGAAGATTGACAGCTTCTGAAACTAGCCCATCTGGCACCAACAAACATGCCACAGTCAAAGTAGCAGAGATCACATTTCCTCCATTATCTAGCACTTGACCTGTATTGGCATGATCTCAAGCCTTGTAGTATTGCATGTAAAGGTGTTTCTAATAAACTGAATGGTTAGTTTATTTACAGTCTAACCACGCCGAGTACACAAAGATCAGCTATAACATTAAACCACCTGCCTAATATGGTGTAGGTCTCCCTTGTGCCACTAAAATAGCTTTGACCCGTCAAGGCATGGACTCCACAAAACCTTTCAAGGTGTGCTATGGTGTCTGACACCACAACTTCTTCTGTAAGTCCTGTAAGCTGTGGGGTGGTTACTAGTAAAAACATAAAATGCTGTTTGAGTTTTACAAGGGGTTAATAATTGTATTTTGTTATGTGTAGTTTACGTAATAATTTTTTTAAATTAATTTTTTGCTAAATTTTCTTTATCTTATATACAATATTAGAGTTTTACATGGCAATATATTGTTAAAACCACAAAGTGGCACCATTGTCTTTTTATAGCAACGTCTGCAGTTAGAAAGCAATGAGAGTGTCAACATATGATATAAAAATCTACAGATAGAGACTCACTTGTCGATCGAGCAAAGGGCTTGAAAATGTTTGTATGTCATTATGCTATTTTTTTTTCTATTCTGAACCATAAAAAGCAATTTATTCTCATACAAATGAGGCAGTATATAAAGCCTGTGCAGCACATTAATATTCAGTACCAGTCAAAAGTTTGGATACAAGTTTGGATTTATTTTTCTAGATCAATATTGGACTTTTTCGGGAAAAAAAAAAACTTTAAAAGGACACATATGGCATATATTATTAAACAACAATAGCAACAACAACAACAACAACAACAACAGTCAGTTGTTAATTTAAGACATGAAGGTCAGCTGTTCTGGAATAGTTCTTGCAAGAACAATATTGTTAAGTGCATTTGCAAAACCCGTCAAGCACCATGATTAAACTTGCTGTCATGAAGACCATCCCAGGAGAGCAAAACCAAAACTCACTTCTACTGCAGAGTAGAAGTTCACTGAGAGTTACCAGCTTCAAAAATCACCAATTAACAGCACCTCAGATTAGAGCCGTTATAAAGTCTTTACAGAGCATAAATAGCAGATAGTCCTCAATATCAACTACTCAAAGGAGATTATTGCACATTTTGGATGCCTTCAGCATTGTTTTACAGTGTAGAAAGAAATAAAAAATCAAGAAAGACCATAGAATCCAAACCTTTGCCTGGTATTGAAGCTATGCACAAATGAAACAGTTTCCCCCCATTAACTATTTAAATGAGTTAACAATGTGTTTTAATTGTACAATGACAATTCATAGATCCACAGCATCATTGTTTACAGCATCTTTCATGCTGAGAATTTTCCCAGGAAAGCCAAGAGGGAATGGGCCACTGTCACTCCCCATGCTTAATCTGCTTCGTTCTAAAAACATGAAAGGTGATCAACCAGAGAGCCAGGCGCCATTGACCCCCTGAGCCCTCATTAAAAACCATGCTGGGGGACTGAAAGATGCTCTGTCAAGGAGCTGTTGAGTGCCACCGTGCCTCCTGCTCTACAGCTCTGTGAACTCTCAGGCTCACCCAAAGCAGCAGCAGAAGAAAAGCGCGGAAAAGTGTCGCTCTTATGATAAACACATAGCTGCACATCCCACCGGACTCCACGTATGAACTGCACTGCTAAAACGCACACTTGTCTGAGCACGAGACTACAAGGAAAGACACCATGCTCAATTCATGTTTTGTCCCTAGGTTGTTCATTTGAGTGCATAAGAGATTTTAGAGCTTTCTTGTACCTTCGCTGTTTTCATTAAAAGACTCTCAAGACACGATGCTTGGCTTCAGAGAAGGCACACAAAACATTGGAGGGAATGAAAACAGAACGGATGTGTAAAGCAACATATACATATGGCACCAGATATTGTTCCCTTTCATGCATATTCTTTGGGGTGTTTTCATTTTGTATTTAGATTTTTTTTTTTTTCCACACAAAAGACAAAGTCTTTCAAAGGCTTCTGCATTCCCTCATAGACGAATCCCATTTCTGAGAAACTATTGGCAGAACACTGCTTCCTCAAGACTTGCTTTATCTGATATTATTTCTTCACACTTTATCTACGTTAATAAAATAAAATCTAAATCTCTCTCAGGAATGTCATTAAACTCAGAGGACAACAGGAGGAGAGTGTAACTTTGATTATATTCGAAGGGAAGTAATATTCTACAAGATGACTTACTTTTATTATCAGCAGGGGTTCAATTTAACTGACGAACAATCACAATGATATTGATTATGCATTTGATCTTCCAATTTTTTTTATGAATTTAAATGAGTTCTACTGTAGTCATTTTAGTAGCATTTTAACTATCAACAAACAAACAAACAAACAAACAGAGGGAGCTTAAAAACAGCGCAGTGCACAGACGCATCCTCCGCACACACATACATGTTGGCACTACATACCAGCATCACGTCATACATCAGTTCGACAGTTTGTAGTGTGCACTGTCTCGCATTATCTAAAGAAAGGAAACGGATGGCTTCTTTACTCAGCTTAAGAATGGATTCGTGCTGTTTTGGAATCCTCTGTTGATCGTCTCAAGAGCTCAGGAGCAAGATGAAATGACAAGCGGACAGATTCCGACTTGGTCACACTTGAGCCTGTCTCAGTGGGATGCGTTGCTGAGGGCTAAAACCACACCATGCTGACCTTTGACCTTCCTATCAGTGCTTCTATGCTGCGACAGGCCCGCAGTCACTACCGTACACTCTGTTACAATGGCCCCAGGCCTGCACTCCTACTCGCTTGTTATCCTCCTTCTCTTAAATTCTCCGAAAGAATCTGGGAATCTGAGAGGAACTTTAAAAAGATGGGGCTCATGCAGCACTATCTGATGACCATCTCCCAATGGGAGACATTTCACTGAAGCTGTGAAGGATTATTAGCAGAGGCAGTAGTGGGGAAATTTCACTTCCTAGTGTTTTGTAAGGGCTGTGCTTGGACAAGTTTTGGCTCTCTAAACTAGACACACCAGGTGTACTCATGCTCACTTTTCACTTCATAGATTTCGATGCAAGATTCCGGAGAAGATACACATTGAGTAAACGCATACAGTAATATATTATATTTAAACTTTGAAAAAGATAACTGCTGATGCAGCAGTGTGATTGTATCCACACACACACACACACACACACACACACACACACACACACACACACACACACACACACACACACACACACACACACGCAGAAGACGGTGTGCATAAATAAAAGCCTGTACACGTCATTATCTAGGTCAGCTCAGCCTTCTCTAGTCACAGTGCTGCTGCAACTCTGCCACCAGCTGACCTGATTCAGAGTCTGGTGTGAAAAGCCCTGTCCACGCATATACACACATACACCCACACAGACAAAGAATACAGTAGTAAAATCCACAGAGACAATTGACTATGATAGTAATATTCACAAAAATTACCGGTAATCACTCAAATTCACAAAGTCCATTGACTATTGGAGCAAAATTCATAACACGAGCGACTTTTAGTCACAAAAACATCAGAAAGACTATTGACTTCACAATCAATATTAATTTCACAATTACTTCTAAAATACACAAATATTCCTGCTGTCTGTGGCACTAATGTTCACAGTGCCTACTGCCTGTGGTAGTAAAATTCTGCACATGACTATGATCAAGTTTCCCCCAAAGCACTGCAGTACAAAGATCAACATTAATGTTATGTTATCATACGGACTCCTCTCTCTCCAAGGAGACAAACTATGGTGGTACATTGCATCACTGGCTCGAACAAAATTATTCACAAAACCACTGATTTTCATGGTGAAAATTCACAAAAACCATTGACTACCGCCGCAATTTATTTCAACATAGTGAATTATTGAGCATGTAACTCTAGGAATTGAATTCAAATTTCTTGCACATTTAAAAGTGTAAGGTTCTGAATAAATGTTATGGTTTACACAGTGTATGCATTTATTTCAAAGTCATCTTGGTGTTTAAATAAATGTACTTAACATTTACTTAATATTTTCCTAACGTACAGTAGACTATACTAATTAAAACACATTAAAAAAAACAAAAAAACAATCAAGTTCAAAATCCTTTTTAAGAATGCTAAAGGAAACAAGTTTTGCCGTGGATCTATTCTTATTAGAACACCCGACCACTAGCTTTCGAAATGAGACGATTTTTCTTGCAGCAGTTTCTGAACAAACCATTGGATGGCACTGTCTGGTTGCTCTTCTCCTCGTCGCTTCTCTATCTAATTAGAGCCTCGTTCAGGGCTCCTCCAACACCATCCTATAAATGTCAACACCAATACAGCAGGGGACAGTCCGCCTGCATGTAACAAACACAGACGCCATGAAAGTCCACTCTGTGTGTCAAATCAATCACACACTGGGCTTTGCAAAGTTTCACACCTCGGATGAGAATTACGTCCACTCTTCTGCACTTGGACATGTACGCACACCAACATAGTGGCTTGCGGATGAATATTCAGGACCATGTGGAAATATTGTCTGTTTTACAGCATAAACTGGACCACAAACATACCACCTTCCATTATATTGTTCCTAACCGCATTGCTAGAACAATCTTTAAAAATCTGTGACACAAATATATAAATAAATTTCTATTCATGGTGGCCGAGAAATCATATTTGCATTTATTTTCTCCCTGATCAGTCCCTACTGTCCTATCCTTCCTATTCTTTCTACCACTCTCAGTCCTATTATCAAGGCTTGCACACGGGTCCTTTTCCATTCCCATCCAATCGGCCGGCTGGAGCAGGTGGATGCGAGATAACTTGCGCCACGCTTTGTTTTTGCCCTGACACTGTCATTAATCATTCCTGAAGCTGCACTTCAACTTATAATAATAAGGACTGGCTGCTGTGTGGGGGCTGCCGTCCAATTGCCTTTCTTCGTGCGCCTGCCAAATTGGAGGTGAACGGCCATAGCCAGACACTGCTCCCACGTCCCCAGACTGTCTCATCATTTAGGTATTTATCCATCTCAGCCTTGTCCGCTGCGCTCTCCCTGCTCTCCCAGGAGGCCACAGATTGTGCGGAGGGGAAAGATGAGATTTGTTGCTCGGGCTTTTTGGCTTTGATTGTGTGCCTATAACTTTGGGATTAGAGGCAAATTTCCCACAGGGCAGTGCAGGATTTGCTGGCGTTTAACTGTTTAACCTGGCTTATTCTTGTGTGGCAGGGGGGAGAGAAGAGGCTGGTCAACGGGCCCTAGGAGACCCAACCAGGCTAAACCAGAGCCGGCCCGGTGTCAGTAAGAGCTAGCCGCCTGGGCCCTCAGATCAACGCTGCTGCAATCCCACCTCACACCTCTCTCTCTGTATTTTAAGAGTTTCTGCGTGTCTATAAACAGTACCTCACCCTAGAGACCTGTGTGCTATATTTTAATATTGGACTGGACGTGCTGAATTTCTGCCCAATACTAGACTAGAGCGAGCACAAAATATTTTTAAAAAATTAGCAATTGAATATGAGTATGCACTCATTAAAACATTTCATACAGCATGACAAACTCCAGCTTTATTACAGTGAATCACTAAGTGGTAAAAGTTTGCCTAACACAATTAACAGACTTCATTAGCCAAGCCAAATGGGTTGTCCATTCTGTAAAGCTACACAACACCAATATTATGATACAAGAACCCTTTGTTAGCCATAGTCTGGAATAAATGAGGCTTTGGAAACAGAAGGAGGATCCCTGTCCTGTCAAACACAATCTGAGTGGATTAGAGAGATCTGAGGGAAACTTAGCAGCCTGGAGTCTGAATGTGTGCTTTGTGCCTGCTATCTCCTGTGCTAAAAACAAGGGCCCAAGGTGTGTTTCCACAGAGTGGCCTGGGTTCTTTGATCAAGCCGCGATGCTCCACCTGGCTCTCCCTAGTGCACAGATACCCAATATGTCTGTTCAGGAAGTAGGGATGCCATAAGGCAGAGACTTCAGAACAGCTGTACTTGGTGAAGCCGCGCTTAACATAAGGAACTGCCCAACAAACTCCTGTCCTTAGCTGAATCTGGTGTCAGTTCTGTTATTACGCAAAGTAATGTCATTTAGATCAAGCAACAAAAGTCCAACAGATGTTGGAGCTTTCTTCAGCTAAGCATCTTGTTGAAACCCGTGCAGTCAGCAAAACTAAGTTCAGCTGCTTTATTCCAGCTTCCTTATTTTCGGTCCAAGAAATTGTCTTCCAAGTACGAGGCTGCAGCAGACCATCACAGCACTTCCTCTCTGCCAGTCCTAGTCCATCACTCATGCCTGCCTGCCTGCCTGCCTGCCTGTGAAGATGAGCACCTCCGTCTCCTTCAGTACAGGCAAAATATATGGCAAAACAGTATTGATCTTTAATTAAAGAAGCTCTTAACCTCAGCTGAGAGGAAGCCCCCAGGCTAGAGAGTTAATTCATGTACTAGAAGTCATAATATTTGTGCTCTGCATGAGGAGGTACATAAAAAGTTATCTATTGTCTGGGCAGTTTATCAGCACAACGATGTCTCGATGTTCCTTGCCATGCATGGGCCTCGTGCTCACTCATAATTCAATGTTATGGGCCAATTTGCAACTGGGGCAGTGATGTCAGTTTTACATACGTTGTCAGTAGGTAGAGGATATTACAGTACATGTCGAATCTAGGTACATCTAGTCATAAGGATCCTTCTACCTTTTTTTTCCCTTTTTTCTTTTTTGCTAATGCTTAAAGGCTTCACCTTAATTTACTATCCATTGTATAACATTGGACTGAAGACCAGAGGAAGTGCTATTGTAAGACTGACCATCTCAACAACCTAAGCATTAACCACAAAAAAAAAACGCACAAGTTCTTTTATAAAAGACGTTTCCTCAGGGAATAAGAAAATGTGAAAGAAAGAGAAACAGAGAGAGAGAGAGAGAGAGGTGAAGTAGCAGAAAGGGTGGAGGGCTCCTAGACACTGTGATATCACCTTTTATAGGTTTATTGATTTCTTCTCAGGATGCAACTATTAACATTGAGCTGTGTTCCAGAGGAGCTTGCGGCAGGTAGCCAGACTCACACCCCATCTCCTCTCAAGGGGCGCAGGGGTTCGCGGGTGCCATACTTTTATAATTAAGGTCAGCTGGGATGCATTAAAGCATTTGGAGGTGTTAAAATCTGCCCTCCTCAGAGAGCAAGTTGGCATCACGCGTGCTCGTAAATTAGCCATGCACTCCCACAGCTAGGAATAGGGGTGGGATTGAAAGGGGTATCGGGGGTGTTTGGTGGATTTGAAGCATGGGTGGACTCTCTGATGTCTTTTTTTTTTTTTTTTTTAATTGTAAACCAAAACAGTCCAATATGCACACCTGAACCCTGGAGTGGCATTAGGCTGATGCAATGCTGTGTTGTTTAAACACCTCCTGTAGGAGGTCATCACAATGTTTTTGGATCTTATGAACAATTAGGCATGTTGAGTAAAAATGACCATGGATTTGCCGGGCTCAGGCTCTGAGAGGAGTACATTAGTTTAACTACATATGAGCATAGGTAAAGTAATGTATTTTTACTCCTTTTCAAATTTTACTACTATTAGTAATAGTACTGTCAATAGTATTAATAGTATTAGTAGAACCTTTTCACGCATTTTCTTTAAACTACTCTGCTATCACTTCATCAGAATTTACGCAGGAGACATACAGTATAATATTTCAGCTTTTGATAACATTTTCTTTCGATTGTTTGCCTAAAACTATCATTGCATGAACCTGTCTAACAATTAATTTGCAACATTGCATGCCAAAATGTTTCAATTAATTCCACACAGACTGTATATGGATTATTATAGAGATAAATGTCTATAGGCGAGTATGTAAGCAATTGGTATGTCTAAATACTTGGGGAAAAATGTTCTATGGAGCGTTCATAAATAGTCTAAACATAAACAAGTTTAAAAAAATGAAAATGTCAGTGTTACTGAGTTAGGAGTTCGCATGTTCTCCCCATGATTGGTGTGTTTTCTACTGGTTACTTCAGTTTCCTCCCACAGTCCAAGCACATGCACATTAGGCTAAATGGCATTTCCAAATGGCCTGTAATGTGTAAATAAATGAGTGTGTGTGCATGTGTGTGTGCTTGCTACTTGGTCTACTTCGCCTGGTACTCAGGTTTCCCTGGGATAGGGATAGGCCTCCAGCGATACTGCACAGGATAACAGGTGATGAGCTTGCATGGTGGTTCAAGCAGGTACAGTTGCCACTTCTAAGCTCCAGGGTCACGAGCTCAATCCTGAACTGAGTTTGCTGTTTGTTTATATTGTCACTTCCCAGTATCCATGTGGGTTTCCTCTGGGTTCACTGGTTTACTCCCACTTTCCCAAAACATGTGGTTAGGTGGATTGGCTACATTAAATTCCTCTTAGAAGTGTGTGAATATGTGTCTGCATGGACTGGCATTATATCCATGGTGTATTTCTACCTTATGCTCAGAGTTCCTGGGGTAGCCTCTGACTCCTTCCAGAGAATGATGAAACTAATGAAACAATAGGCTAGTCATGATCCCATTATTACCTACTTATGTGTAGTTTATAGGCAGTCGATTACATCTTGTGGACTATGCAAAAAAAAGTGTTACGCAGGTTTTTGAACAATAAACTTTTTTTATGGAAATCTTATTGAAAAACACATTTTACATGAAGATTTCATTTGAACAAGAATTTAGAAATATGCCTAATGCTCTTAGCTTGGAGAGAGTAGATGAGATAATAAGGGCATCTAGATAAGCCTGCCGGTTTATGTACAATGTCCCCAGTGAAGCATGCAGAGCAAAGACTTGAGCCTGTGTGGAAGCAGGAGGCAAGCATTGAAAGGGGAACAAACATGGCAAGAGAGGTTCACAAACAACCGCCTGTCAAAAGGCATTCAGCGGACAGGTCAGGTTAAGGTAAGCAAGAAAAAAAAAGTAAAATGAGAAGCATAATTAATAAAGTTCAACAACTATGACAGTTAAATTGTGCATATGCTGGATTTCTGGATTTGAGGAAAACTGATTCATTAAGTCTGTACTACTATAATTAAAAAGTTGAATTAAGGTTGAATTAAGGTGTACCAGAATCTTTAAAAAACAAAAAAAACAAACAAAAAACATGTTTCCTAGCAACAACTGTGCAACAACTGTGACACTTATTTGGATTTGGAAATTATTACCCCTGTCAAAAATGGTAATTCAAAGGATGTAGAATAATCATACTTTTTATCTGTCCAATTAATAAATTTGTTTGTGGTATAACTGCTAAATCAGTGGCACCTGCTTTAAAGTCTTGGCGGAGCAGTTTGACAGCTTGCTAACAACGAGGCAGCATCCTGACCCTGAGGACAAACCCCTGACAGAAATGCCCAAGGGCCAAACAAAGCAAGCACACCATTCCTTCAGCAAACACCTTCTAGCTCTTGACCTGAATGAGATTTGTGCTGAGTGCAAAACAAAGTTTGGTATGTGGTTACCTGAAACAATTCTGTTTACCCACATTTATCCAAGTGTTAAGATGGCCTTTCTTTATAAAGACCTCTTTTGTAGCACTCTAGGAGTCACCTTTCTTTCCTGAGATGATTAAGGGGAGGAACAAAATACCCCATTATGTACATAAAGGCTGAGCAACATCCTTATGTACATGACCTTAACTTACTAAATATTACAGATGTGAAATGGAGAATGTACATCTGAACGACATGCCTACTACAAGTGCGTATTTAGGATACGATTACTTACAAGGTTTTTTGTTGTTGTTGTTGTTGTTGAGGCAAAGGCCATATCGAGGCATAATGCATTTCACTGACTTTAACCACTATGATAACCACCCAGTTTCTCAGAATACAATGCAATACGAGTGGGTTGAAATCGCAAACAAATTCTGTGCAGTTTTAATGTCGATGAATACAAAATGCACAGATTATGCCGGATGAAACAACTTGTACATGCATTAAAAACAAATGCAGTGAAATCTACAGAACATTGCAAAAATGTCACTCAAAAAAATGGTAATAGTCTTAGTGTTGCGGCAGCCGCTCACGGGTGTTTTTTAACACCAGCATTTATTTGACCATTATGGTAAATTGTCCCCATAAAGCTCCACTTGGCACCTCCATCTCTTCAGGCTCTCTGTGAAGCACTTAAGTGGACCAGAGGGGGCTTGTGTATTCAACAGTCTCAATATTCCTGCTTTACTTTTCAAATAATTCTTATCTAGGTCTGACCTAACCTGTCTTGTGGAGCAGGGTGACGTTTGCATACAATGTATTTGCGTATGGTGTTAGCAGGAGAAAAGCAAAAGATGTGGTATAATACTGACACAATGTGATTTCAACAGCTTTTCTGCCATGTGCATTCTCACCTGCCACGGGTGCTTGAAAATACGGAGCAAATTGTGTCAGCTTGTGTATTGCCAACTTTTCTCACAAAGGCGTGTCTGTCATCTCGAGTGCTTGAACTGGAAATAAAACGAATATGACTTCTTTCTCTCTTTAAGTTAAATTCACACAGAAAGTGAGCATGTTCATGTAGTCGCATTGGAGCTATAACAGACTAATGTTAAGGAGTATGGTACTGTAACTGAACTTCACAACCATAGCAACTATTTGGAGTTTAGTAGATATTGAAATCCCAGGGGTAAGATGCTAATGATGAGGTTGGGGTCCTCAGTAATCCGGTAAAGCTGAGAAGGAGCAGGACCCGAGCGAGGAGGCCGTTTCTGTTTAGACCACCTCTATTCAGTACCCCTTAGCCCCCAGTGGTAAATGGCAGCCGGAAAATCACGGCAGCAGGATCACGCATGGTGCATTAGCTGCTCTGCCCCGGCTCATCCTACAGAAGCGACCCAGTCTAGAGCTCAAAAAACACACACAAAAGCCAGTTCCTCTCAGCACTGCTCTGTTCTTCTTTATAATGGCCAGACATTGTAGGACTGGTTAGAAATATGAGACACAGAGCACAGGAATTCAGATACAATTATTTAGCATAAATTAATTTGAGTTTTTTTTTTTTTTTTTTTACAAATATGTATTAACATATTTCAAACTGTATTTTCTCTTGTCAAGAATGTTATTTTTTTTAATTATCTCATGTCTATTTATTCCTATATGTATTTATCCTGTTGATAAACCCACTCAATAATAATTACTAATGTAAAATGTAAGCAAACTAGATATAATGTCTAACTAGATATTATTACTTGTCAAATTCAACATTCATTATTTCTTTTTATTTCTCTTCCTTTCGGACATTCTTTGAAGACAAGCCATTTTTTTTACTGCAATTTACACCTACCTAATTACAGAGTTCTAGTGAAGATATAGTGTCAGCCCTTCCTATTTAACAGCGTTCCCCTTTGCCCTTTGAGACACAGGCAAAAAGTGTGCTCCCTGATTAACAGTGAAGAGAGCCACAGCTTCCAACCCTGCCACTGTTCACTCTCCTCAGCCTCTTTATAGAAATTAACTGCAAAACACGGCTAATTAGACGTGTGTTATTTCAAGTGACTTTTTTCCAATCTGAGAAAGGCATGGCATGATAGCCGATTCGTCTATGGCAAATTAATATGATGTTGGACCGTTGCCAAATATAAGAGCTCTGTTACATGATATGGAAAAGCAATACACATTTGTTGCTTTATGGCAGCTTCTCAACCAGAGTACAGTCAAGGAAAGCTATGTAGAAATAAAACATTGAATTTAATAATAATAAAAAGTGCTTTTATTGCTTCATATTATTTAAAATGTGTTGAAAAGAAATAAACAACAGTGTTCGAATGATTAATAATGTCAACGTAAAGATAAAGAACCAGAGAACTTTTAGTCTCTGAATGATACTGACTTTAGTATCATTGACAGATGTTTTTAAACTCCTTTATTGTCTTTTATTGCAGTTTAAGCAATAGTAACTGAACATGTACAAAGCGGCAATTAAAGCAAATTATTAAACAGATTTTACACAAAAGGCCTATATTTTGTATTTATGAACTGATTAACTGACCACTTAGAGCCTAATTGGACTCTAAATGAGTACTTTATTAAAGGCAGATGTGTTTGGAGCTTAGTGGGTAAACCAGTTAAGCCTATATATAGACTCATATACAGTGCTAGAATCAATTATGAGCCTAATCACAGTGATCCAATTACAATGTTTCACAATAAATGTCACAAAAATTCTCAGTTGAATCATCAAGACGGTTTTATAGCTTGTTGTTCTAGGTTAAGCCTAAAATATAAGTTAGTTAAATTTTTTTTTGAACTATTAACTACGTCAGTATGATGTATCAACAGATGTGTGGCAAAAAAAAAAGAAAAGAAATAAAAACACATTTTGATGAGAAATAATAATAATAATAATAATAATAATAATAATAAAAAGCAAGAACATTCCAGCACTAAAACACTTTTAAATTCATGAAAACAGTCAGGAATTAGGCATCTGTAAAGAAAAAAAAAAAGTTCCTTTTTGAATTGACCTTTGCGTGATACGCTGTCTTAATTTCCCTTTCTCTGGTTGGTGTTGAAATACAAGCAGGGTGCCGCTGCATTACAGCGAAGGAGAGCCCTGATTCTATAGGCGAGAATACACTGTGGAAGTTGCAAAGGGCAGAGTCTCTAGGAAATCTACTCTTTCTTTGAAAAAATGTCACAGGAGAGATAGGAGATTGGCACCACAAAGGACCTAAAATAGCACAGGCTGCTACGCATTGTCAAATGAGATTTGGACTTAGACGCTGACTTTTGTTCTACAAAGTGTCGGGCTCTGAAAGGGAGATAGGAGCTGGAAGAATTTTCAACTTTTTTCCTCTTTCCTAGTTGTGCTGTATAGGTGCTTTATAATGATAGGCCAGTAGAAATGTTACAATTATTCCTTCTTTGCATATGAACTGCCTTTATTCATATTTGGCTAAGACAATAGTTTCTTCCTGGTTCAAGTGATCCTAGTGGCATTTACAATGTAGGGGAAAGACATTCTTCAAAGGTGAATGACCAGGTCGAAACATTAGAGCCCTTCGGCTGGGGCGTCTCCATTCCCATGTTTCCAAATGAACCTCCATTCAGTAGTCCCCCTACCGACCCTCTCTTACCTAACAAAAGCCTTATATATTTGATACAGGTTTTTTCCCCCCCTTAGGCCACATAATAGGATTAGGAATATTTTCTGCAAATTTACAAAAACAAATCACATGGCAAGGCTTAGAAATTGCTAATAATTTCTCCATAGCTGATAGATCAAAGGCAAGCCAGGCGATAATGTGACCCTGGTCAAGCATTTTGAATGAAAGGGTTAATCTTCTCAAAGGTTACTATTCAGGAGCAGGAGGTGTGACCAAATGAAGAAGGTGGAGAAAAATCATCTGAGAGTAGTTTGGAGCTTTGAGAGAAATCTCGTTGTTTGCAGCAAGGCAGATCTCTCTATAGGAAAATGCAAAAACTGATTCCTGGATACATCTCTGAAGCCACACCTCTGTGGTAATGTGGCAAATTTGGAAAATTGGCTTACTCTACTGTTATAGTCAGCAGAGGAAATGACAGCGGGGAAAAAAAATCATTCAAATTCACCACTTTTGGCCTTGAGTAATAAACATTGTTCCATCTTAAATAAAGTATTACAGTTCATAATTCATGTTGAGTTTTGCACATAAAACTTTGTTGAGCAAGCTTTAGTTGTGCTACTTTAAGCACACATGTCTGTTCGGGGCTAATGGGACTTGAACACCTTCCAAAACCAGGAGGAGAGGAGAAAGGGGAGGGAGATGGCTTCATACAGTAAATGCATTAGCGCTGACTGGTTAAGTAGGTTTGGAAGTCTAATCATGATTGCAAGAAAATGGGTCTTTCAGTAATTAAGAATAAATGAAATTGCTTATCAATTAGTAAGTTACAGCATACAGCATTTGGCTGTGTTCTTAGGGATTAATCATGAAACTATTGACATTACATTGTTCCTTAATTATCATTCATACATTTTATGGTAATTGTTGAATTTTTCACAGAGGAATTACAATGTCTTGGAAATACCAAGCCATATCAACGCTCTCAAATATAAACATTAATTAATTTCTAAAGGAAATGGGGAGGGGGATAGATCATCGGTGTGGCACCAGAAAATAACTGACTCCAACAAGGGCTGTAAACAGCGTTAATGTTTTTCTTCTCTTAATGAACTGAATCAGTAATGAGAGAAAATCCATCACACTCATAATAAGGCACAGCAAAGACAATACAATTAAGACTGAGGTGGATCTTACATTGGTGGTGTCCAAAAGTATTGAGACAAGATTCAATGTTTTAATGCTTTTTTTTTTTTTTTTTAATAATAAAGATATAATAATAACAACAACAACAACCATAATAATAATATAAGAATAAGAATCATTTGTTTATTCATGCAATGTAATTTCTGTTAAACAATCAATATTAAGTAATTAATAAATATTAAGTCAATAACTCTTTAAAATCTGCCAGGTCATAGAGTGAAAAAGATGTCTGCAGTACTCACTTGTGTCACTTGCTCAATTCATGTCTGCTTGTTGCATGCATGTTGCATGTTCTCCCTGTGCATGATGGGTTTCCTCCAGTTACTCTAGTTTCCCCCCACAGTCCAAAGAGATACAGATTAGTGTGATTGGCCATCCTAAATTGCCTGTAATGTGTGAATGTTGACTGAAGGTCCTACTACGGTCATAAATATGGGAATAGATGCAGTGGTCACCATTGGCCTCCACAGTCCCTAATTGGATTTCAGATGTTCCTGGATGGATGGATGAAAGGATATGTTATCTTAATGCTTTTGGCCACTATGAAAATATCACTGTGAAAGATGAGAAGATCAGGATGTACAATATATAGACCATAGCCATCTTCATAGTTAATATAAATTAATAAGATAATGTAAATTGTGAAACTTTTCCACTTTCTGCCACAAGGTTGTATACACTGTTCCTGTACTGTACATAATTATAGCTATGGAGTATATGCATGTATGTGCATGTCCTAAGTGACCCATTGTGAATGATGTTGCATTAATTTTTAATAAAAAAATCTAAAAAAAAATTTCAACTACTGTTCATCATATGACACTTATAGTTCAACTTTAGTTATTAAAACGGTGTAGGTAATCTTTGGGCTGTTTTAGGCATTTTAAGATTGACCTTTGTGTTTTGTGTCCAGTGCTGCATCACATGGTCATTCTGAGCTCCACCTTTCTGCCCCTTTCCTACAATGCAACAGGCTAAAGTCTTGGAATACAGGCAGGGTGTATTGGAGAGAGACTTAATGAGGTAATTAGTCAAAAGGCTAGACTGACCCTGGGAGGCTAATACCTGTGAACTTTTTACTCTTGACTCCTGACACATGTCTCCAGAGATGGCGGAGGAAGGGACGCTCCCTGCACACACCCGAGGGCTGAGCCACCAACTGTCACAACCTTTACATGCGAGTGTGACATCCTGATCACAGGTAGCGTTCACTGGACAGTCACCCTCCTGGCATTCAATAACACCCACTGTTCTGTTGTGGGCTGTTGGGTCATTAGTAACGCTACAGCTCAAGGCTTCAGCAGTCAGCCAAATGCTTACTTCCTTAGAAGCCACTTTAACTTTAAAGAGATGAAAAGAGAGGACAAAGAGAGGCAAAACAGATTGATATTTTTTTTAATCTCTGTCTGGTTTTTTATCACAGTGCCGTGACTGGCTGCCTCATTAATCATAGGCTCTGCTGCCTCCAGTACAGAAGTAACCGCATTTGGCTCAATTAAGACGCACAAAGACAATAGAAAATGTAGAAGTTGGGCTGGTGAAGCGGTAGCAGCGTTCGTCTCCCTGTCATTACTGAGAGAAAAGAAAAAATTAACCCTAACAGCTTCCCTGCTCTCCTCCATTGATCCGAGGCTTTTGTGGTGTCCCCAGAGTGTGGCAGACAATTACAGATATTATTACATCTGCATTGATTTTTTTAGGAGAGCCCAGTGTCTCAAAGCAATTAAAAAAAATTACAGTTCGGAAGTAGGCCAATTAAAATGCCCATGGGTCCTGCAGGGGGATGCTTGCCTTGACTGTCAGAGTGTCACAATGTTCTCACTTGGCAGTTTTTAGACAAGTCAGGGCACACACACAAACACTTACATACACTCACACATGAGCATTCATGCACGCACACACACGCACACACGCGCACGCGCACGCACGCACGCACACGCACGCACACACACACACACACACACACACACACACACACACACAAAAGCGGAGAGCTAGCCCTAATTTACAGGCAGGACTAGGATGGGTGCTTCCTAGGATGAGGTGGGCAGCACTGTGAGCAGCTGAGGCAGAAAGAAATCTGCAAAAATAGGGAAAGAATAACTGTCTGTCTGTCTGAAGGTCTGTCTGCCTGCCTGTCTGCCTATTATGCAGCATTAACAGATATATTGCATCAAAATATTAATATATGTATAAAATATTAAAGGGGTGCATTATATGGGCGAGGTTTTTGATGTTTAGATGTAATATTCAATTTAGCTCTGTTAAATTGTACTTGTATAGTGCGTTTAACAGTGGTCATTGTCATAAAGAGGCTCAAAAGGATAATGGAAATGAATTAGAAAAATATAAGGAAAGGTGTTTAAATTAAAATGATCAATTATGTAATTGACATATTTGATTATATACATAATCAAAAAGTACTGTGATATTTCAGTGGGCTCAACTATTTTCTCAATAGACAATATAAGTTCACTCAATGATTTGCACATTTAATTCACAAACTAGAACCTGGCCATGCATGCGACACACAACCCAGACACCTTTCCCTGTTACAATATCTCTTTCCTGCACACAGACTATGGTCCTATTTCCTCCTGGGAGAAATGGCCTCTCTGCTGGTCACTCTGCCAGCCTTCCTGAGTTCCAGGGAAGAGAAGGAAGGGAATACTAATTACTGTTGTGGAGCAGCATAGGAACGAGTGCAGATAAGGAATGAATGTGATGTGACTGTGGGACTGTGCCCATTAACTATTCAGATCTGGTCCAGGTCCTTGTTTCCTATGAGCGGTATCAGCTGCAAGCAGGAACACACCACTTCATTGTTAACAACAGCACAAATATGTGGTGCCTTTGCTTCTGCTCAATGCTCTGTCATTGTTGTTTTTTTCTAATCCATTATTCATATAAGCCAGGATTTTGATTTCCAGGCTTAAAATTGTCTCAACCACATTCATACAAAATTAAAGAACCAAAAAAAAAACCCAAGTGAAACCAGAATACATTGAATAAACTGCCACGGCTTGGGGAATAAACGCAAAAAAAAAAAAAAATTATTATCATTTTGTTTGATGTTTGGGAAGAAGGCAATGTTTGTTTAATCCACAAGTCATCCAAATGTTTATTTATTCCAGGATTATACACCTACAATACAGAAATTTCTTACACATACAAGCCGAAGCAAAGGGAAAGCTAAAGCATAAGCTGCAAATACTTTGTTAGTTCAAATAACTGAAAGGTGTTTCTGTTTATCTATTAGTATTCTGATAATGGCCTCTCCTTGGATTACAGAGTTATAGGGTTTCAACAGGAAAACATAATCCATGGAATTCACTGAGAGCCAGTGACAACCCCCGGAAAAGAGGGGGAAAAATGAGTTTTCAACACAGGAACCCAATGCAATGCATGATTAGAGAGGAGCACATTGTGGAAATCATCAAAGGGAACGTGGTTAGAGTTCTCTTACAACGTTTGGTTTCAGTTTTCTGTGAGGAAATGATTATGTGTTAGAACCCACCAACTGCAGCCGGAGCAAATGAACCTAATTAGACCAACAGGCCATTTTTTAAGCAAATAATTATCACTGGATTTTTTTTTGTTGTTGCCATAAATCTTCATTCTTTCAAATAAATTATAATATTTATATATTCTAAACAGGAACCCTATGGACAACATAGATTTATATATAAAATATACATAACAAACATTTATGTTTGGAATTCACAACAGTATCTTTGTGTATGAAATAACCAATTCACATTAATTTAGTAATATTATATGTAAAAAGGCGTAGAATTTAGAAATATTTAAACCAAAGAGAGTAAATGTTCGATATTTTAAATATTTTTAGATTCTGCACTATTTCTATGTTCCTATTTAAATGCAAGCAAATTTGTGACACTGACCAGGTTAACTGCTTTGTAGAAAAGGTCAGCTCTTCCGCATATCTAATCTCTTTTAATGATGCAAGTGTTCAGGTGACATTCTGATGGATCTGATCTATAATGAATCATATGATTTTGCATAATGCATAAATGTGTCCATGCCAGCCCGAGGATAAAGCAAATAGGAATATTCCATATATTAGGAACTCTGAAATAAATATGTAAGGATTTCAAAGAAGTATTATACAGTACTTTTTTATCAAGTGGTTGTCACTCTTGATTGTCACTTTTTGTTAGATTTTGCAGAGAAGTTTGTTGCCTTCAATTTTGGAAAGAATGTAAAATAAGTATTTTCACTAGTGGTCTCAGAATTTTGCAATGTAAAGTATCATACTTCATTGAAAGGTACATTAACCAATATTGTGTATTTTTCATAGTATTGAAAAGGGAGAATAAAATCAGTAGTGGCACTTTACATCACCAGAATAATGTGTGCAATACTGTGGTTCTTTAGAAAACACACTGGTTCTACAGTACATCTTGAAGGGTCAACCCATTACAATGTTTCTTTGGATTTAAAACTATTATACATGCTGTTGTCTAGAGCTTACTATAGTTATAAAAATTGCTGGAATCCAGGTTGCCAATTAGCATAACAGTCACATTTTCACACAAAAAATTGGATAGAAAGAACAGCCAATGCATTACTTAGTCTCAGTTTCTATTTTGATGATTAAGCTACCTTTGCACTAGTTCTCTGTTCATAAACAGAGGTTGTGCCTTTTATATGTCTTTGGTGATGCAGAGTTTTTAGTAGTATAGCTTTATATATTTCTATAAAAACTGCTGAATATTAATGGTTAAGTATATCTTAATACAAGCTAGTTATGAGGTTAGGCAAGAATGAGCTGGGCAAATATCTCAGGTGGTTTCTATTAACATACTTACAGTAACAGTGTAAACAGTGGACTGTATGCTGGACACTTTATACAAACTGGTTTTAAAACCAATTTTAAACCAGTCTAAAAGCAATTCTTGATATAATGAATGAAAATATGAACTAATTTTTATGCGGCAGAAGATTTCTGTGTGCTCTGATACTAATATGAGACTTGTTTATAATTAAGCACATGTTTTTTTTTTCATTCATCATTTAGCCTATATTGCATTTATGTAAGGCAAATTAATAAGGGAGAAAATAACATATGTGAGAAAATATGTGAGTTTTATATTCTAATTACATTGTTATTTTGGCATGGGTAACTTGTTACACTCATTTGTATAAGTTTGTTTGACTTTTATCATTTCCATACATAACAAAGATCATTATATGCTCTTTTGCTCCCAAGAGGAATGTATATCAGAAATCGATGAATGTTTAAAAATGATTTACCATTCAAAACAAAAGGAAAAGGCTATAAGTAGACAAGACCTATATCTGGGTTCATTGCCAACTTAGATTTTAACATGTCGAAGCAAACTGAAAGTGAAATGCCTGGACATATGGAGAGCAAAAACGGGAAACTGAATTCTGCATGGGTCAGGGAGTGGAGGATAAGAAGCACGTTTAAAGAAGAACAATATGGGAGATTGTCATGCAAATCATTTACTCCTGGACACACCATGCCACTTGCATTAAGAGGACTGTTGCATCAAGAGGCAGTGCAAGGGGGTCTCCATTTTCCCCGGTTGACCAGGACTTTTTGTGCTCTATAAATCCCGTGAGAAGAAAGCCTCATGGTCTGGGATTGAACTGCTAACTCTAGTTATGGAATCAGTGGTCTGATTGGTGCAGAATAGCAAAACAAACTGCTGAGCCATTCAGTCAGGGTGGATGATAAACACGAGATGTGGAGCTTTAGATTCACACCATTGATCCACAACTACTTCTACTACTACTAATATTACTACTACTACTACTACTACTACTACTACTACTACTACTACTACTACTACTAATATATGCTGGTTGCTAGTTTTGCTAATAATCCAGAACCTAGCATATTCACAGAGATATTAAGGGTTGTTATTATACCTGTAATTAAAATTTCACAATAAGTAAGTAAATTATTACAGGCATGCTTTTTTAGGGGGGAAAAAAAATAAAGTGGGTGGTGTGATTATTTTTTTTTTTTCAAACAGCAATTGTTATATTTCTCTTTTACCACAAGAATTTGGCAATATCTTTTTTCTGTGTATTAATAAACATCACATCATTCTTTTTACCCACTCGGTTAAAAGCTAGTAAAAATAGTTACATTAATGTAATAGAATGTTCACAATGACAAGGTTCATGTTTTAGCAGTTATAAGTTTTTTCTCACTTCTAAATTTGATAAGACAAATCCTACAGCTTAACGTGATTTCATGTCAAAGCATATGCAAAAATGCTAAATAAATGTCTCAACATAGATCCCACGTATCACCTGCATTTTTAGACTGTTTACAAATCACTCATACGAACCCATGGGTACTATGGAAATGTACATATTAGTACAAGCAGAATTAATATAAACCTTTGATACAGTACATACTAGAGGTGTTACAGTACACAAACATCATGGATCAATATGTATGTTGTTTTCAACGTCATGATTTGGTATGTTTTTATTAAACTGAAGTGAAAAAAGATGGTTTGTTATTTTTGAAAATATATTATGAGTTTAACTTGTAATAGATACATTTATACAAGCATGTAAACAGTGTTTAAGCATAGTAACAGCACTATCTACAGCAAATATGGCAAACAATGGTCCTTTTATTTGAACTATTCTACTATTCTTTCATATGGACTGATTATTCTGTTATTATGTTTGTACAACTCAGTGAACCCTTATTTCTTGACAGAGGAAAATGCAGGGAAGACAGCAGAAGTCAATTTGGGACATTATTCCTAAATCTGAGCTTTTTCTCCACAGCATCAGTAAAAAATGTTGTTGTTGGTCTTTTGGCTGCTCCCATAGAGAATTGACACAGCGGACCATTCAACCCATACACATCTTGGAACAGGTTTTTACACCGGATCCCCTTCCTGACGCAACCCACCAATTTTATCCAGGCTTGGGATTGCCACTGCATCCAGCGGCTGGTGTGGGCCCTGTATGGGAATTGAACTCAAGCCTTCTGCATCGCAGGCAAGACACATTAGGTATACTCTGTATACTGTAAATGTATTACCTTTAAATTAATCAACATAAAAACATACTGTATGTGTGTTTTTTTCTTTTTGTTAAAACACTGACTATAAAGTTTGCAAGTAAATACAAGTTAGCTGCCTAGCATGTTGCTAACAATGCCTGAATGCCCAGGTTCCCATTTCGTCTGTCAACCACACACACACACACACACAAAAAAAAACAATGTAAAAAATGTCATTCTGGCCAGCAAATTAGCATTTAAGATGGAGTGCTAAATTATACTAGAAAGTAACTTGCTGAGCTGACTTTTCAAACAAATTCCTGAAGTGACATTTGAATCTTTTGATACAAGTCCTAAGCAATGTGCTACCTTAATTACAATTAACTATAATTAATGGAGAAAAATAATTTAGTCCCATATAGAGCTAGACTATGATCACACGGATCACAGCCAGCACTGAACTGAATATCCAAATGGTAAGAATTAAAATGTGCCTACCATCACACCCCTAGTACAGTATATACTATACTATACTATACTATACTATACTATACTATACTAGTTAGTATAGTATATACTGTATGATATATTCTATACAGTATATACTATATGCATATATAACCACTGAAATTTCTTTTTACTGTCAGTTTCAGTTCCTGGTTTCCTGTTTGCTTTAATAAGTCCATATACATATTTGCCTTTTCCAGAATATTATGTGTTAATATTTAGCAGTGAAGTCGAACTATAAGTCCATTATACACTCATAGTTTGCATGTAGTACAGGACTGAGTGAATGTGACTGAAGTGTGGGTGTTGTTATTATGGGAACATCTAATTAAAACAAGTGCATTATTATATACCTTATATAACTACTATCTGTGCTGCATTTATAGAATATGAATCAATTTCTTTGTTGTTCTTGTAGCTGCTCCAGACAAGGGATTGCTGCGAAGGACCATCTAATCCACACACAACTTGGAGTGAGGGCACCAAACCCTGGGAAACAAACATTCTGCATGGCAGGCGAGAAACCTACTACTAAGCTACAAATGTCTGCTCAAGACTTTTTGAACAGTTAGAG
The DNA here is from genome assembly GCA_030347435.1 of Clarias fuscus. Lineage (NCBI taxonomy): Eukaryota > Metazoa > Chordata > Actinopteri > Siluriformes > Clariidae > Clarias > Clarias fuscus. The sequence goes on along the minus strand of CM059216.1, from coordinate 21,104,129 downwards.
TTGATAATTCAATAGCACTTTATTGTAAATAAATTGATTATGGCGTAACATAATGATATTAGCCATAAAATGCTTTGAATGTCCCTCAAATCATGTTTAAAATCATGTACAGTTTGGGCAGATGGGCATTCTGGGTTTTCAGGTGCACATATGCACTCCCCCCGATTATCTCGCAGTGAAACAGATCCATCATCAGATGAGTGGAAACACAACAGAAATTTCTAATCTTTTTGGCCAAAACAGAAATACAGACACACATACATTTTGATGATACATTGCTCTATTGAGATTATACATGTACATGTTAATAGCTAACAACAACCCTGCTGTACTGTTGAAAGTGTTTTGATCTAATTCTATTTTCCCCTTTACAATCAGACAGCATGCAACAGTGAATTTATGCTCATAAAAGTATAATAAATGTACAATAATGCACAAATTCCTGAAACACTCCACAATGTCAATACACTCTTGCTCATGTGTACATATGCAATATTTGGTACAATATTATGTGAATGGTATCTACATTGGCCCTTAATAAGACATTCATGAGCATTGCATAAATCTTTGATAAAGTAGTGCTGTTGGATTTATGTAAGTCTTATGTTAGATTCCATTAAGTTTTTATGAAGTACATTGCTTAGGCATTACAAGAAATACAGAAAAGAAAATGGATATATTTTTTTAAATTTACATTGTTTTTGAAGTTACTATTTTGTCTTTACTAAGGGTATCTTAATGGAATATAGAAAATGTCTATAAAGTATACTTATAATCTTTTTTTTTTTTTTAGGTGTACTTTGGAAGTTGTGTCTATGTTATACAGATGCATAGAATTAAACTGTCTTTTACTGAAGATCTTATTGTCCATTTGCCTTTAAAACTGCTGTTCCAATATATCACCACTTATTTATTGAACCATGCACCAGCAAAAGTAATAATTTTCATTCTTCCAAACTAAAACGGTAATAAAATTTTGATTTATATGCAAATGCAGTAAATATGCTTACCATCTTAAGCTTTGCAAAATATTTCTTGTAGGTGAAGGTAAAGTAACAACTTACAGAATAAGAATTAAAAGGTAACAATCCTGACATGTCATCGTCAGTTTCGTCATTTAATTTTTCATAAATCATTCAACATTATGTTGTAAAAGAGTTATGCTATACTTTATTAATGTGTTGTAAAAGGCCCTTGTGGGTGAACATAAAATATAGTTTTTAATTGCTTTTAGTCCTCTTTTCCATTATATTTCCTCTAAAAACTAGTTATGCTATTTATTTTAGGTCTTTCATTTATTTGTAAGATCATACCATGGCAAAAAAAAAGGAGATCAATCCTAGATCCTGTGGATCATGATGCGCATTTGATTAGAGGGATAAGGGCAGGTAATTACAGACCGATCACGACAAAAGAGGTCACTCAGTTTCTAGCCACAGCCCCTCTGCTCCCTCTGCAATCTTAGAGGCATCCAAGAAAAAGGTATTCTGTCAGGATGTTGCCTTTTACTTTTCAGTGTCTGAGCTCAGCACAGCGTTTTTAGTTGCACTGGGGCACATGCTGTGCTGCCTCGAATGCACAGATAAACCTGACTAGAGACAATTTATATTTCTCTGAATCAACCACACCTTTCTGTTTTATTTCACACTCATTTACTTCAGAGGGAGATGCAAGAAAAAGTGCTTCTAAAAGCAAGGCTGACTTTGAAGACTGTGCTGGAAAAATAGCACCCTGCTGACCTGGACCAGCATGCTCGCTGACAAGATACCATGACGAGCCTCACTCAGGCGCTGTGATTGCAAATGGACCACTCTCGTGGTATTTGCTTGCGGTTTGATAGGCAGGTCTGGATGCCTTTAGTATTATCAGAAAGCATCCTTGTTTTCCTTGAGCTAGTCTGAATTAAAGAGCAATAACAATAACCTGCCAAGTCACACCAGCATGCCTGGACTAATGTGTTTTCCCAAATAGTGGGTTCATCCCCTTTTTTTTGTCCCAGGAAAAAATGTGCATATTTACATGGGCATGCATAACTGGTGGCAAGAGGAACAGAAACCATTATAGAAATAAAGAGAGGTTCTGCCTTGTGCTCTGACTTCACACACCACTGAAGCACATCAAATTGGTTCTTGTTCTGTGGTTAGATGCATACACGAGGCAGCTCAGTCTCAGGGAACGGAGTGTCAGCAGGCTTGCATGCATATACCGAATGAGTGAGTGGGAGGGAGAGAGAGAGAGAGAGAGAGAGAGAGAGAGAGAGATGAATCAGAAAGGGAAGTGAACCCAACCTCTAGAGAAACTAAGGTGAAGGTGAAATCACAAAGAAGCAGTGTGGCCATCTAATAGCATAAGTTTCACAGAAATTGTTTGTCCTCGTCATGCACCAGATATGTCGAGACAGCAATGTAACTGCAACAACGGTACGAGTCCCTGGTGAAATGTAAAGAAGAATAAACAAAAAAGATGAAAATGTCTTTGCCGTTGACAAAAACATGTAATGATATAATGGCTTACAGTGAATTCTAATCTATACCTTTTGCCTCTTTACCCTTGAGGATGACAAAACCAACAGAGCATCTTTAACATCCATTATAGGAGGCAAAACAATCTTTTAAGGCAAGCATTAACAGACATTTTATCATAAGAAATATTTTAGAAATCTATCTATAAAAAAATCTGAGATCCACAAACAAGCCACTCTAAGGTACTGTACACAATAGAGCATGCAGTGTCCTGTGAATTTCTCATCCGGTGTATATATTATATAGATTTTGCATTTGTCTCCCACAGCCATATATTTGACAGCGTATGTACATGCTTTTTGTTGTCTTGTATGTAGTCTTGTGCATTCTATTGTTTGTCAAACCATAACCCTGAAAAAAAAAAATTACATTTTATTCCATTCTATGTAAAGGATGGCAATGGCACATTTGACTTTATGATTTAAAGATTCTAAGCAGAAAGAAGGAAGGAAAAGCCACGTTGCTGTGCACTTTCCTTGGAAACATTTCAATTTTCAGTAAATACATGCCGATTTTAAAAACTATTAATTTATTGTATGGCATACCCTTTCTACATCTAAAAACAGCACGATAGCAATGAATAGGAGGTAGCGGTTCCAGAAAATGTCTCAAACAAATTGAATCAGATTTTCCTGTAGGTGTGATATTTGTTAAGAAAAAAAGTACTGTCTGAGGCAAAAATTACAACATCTTCTCATAGACAGAGAGACATAAAGGACTGGCACTTGGTAGCTAATGAAAAAATAATAATAACGCAGCTTTCGTTTCATGAAATGTAAGATAATGGAACAGAAAAGTCATTGTAATGACTGCTGCCATCTATATGTTACTGAATGCCCATCAGGGGATATCTATAGGAAAGAAAAACGGGGGTGAGTGAATTATATGTAATATGAACTCTTCAATTTCTCAAAGGAATTAGCTCAATTCATTACGTACAGTACTTTCCCAAAAGGAAGGGGGTGGCGGGGGGGGGGGGGGGGGGGGGGGGCAGATGTGAAATGGATGAGTGCATGTAAATGGGCTTGTCAGGATAGAAAAATGCATGTAAGGCACCAGAAAGGAAGTGGGTTTAGTTTTAATGTTATCATACACAATTACAGTATATTTTTGCTTTTAACAAATGTACTGTACAGAAAATTACACTTTTATTGCATTTAGTGTTTTCAAATAAAACAGATTTTATAGGCAAAATATTAAAATTATTGCACATAAAAAAAAAGCTTGCAGAATATGCAGAGATCTCAATTTAGCTATGGTGCAAGTTTTACGTAGCTCAGTCGAATTTACACATGAACCAGTGACTAAAGCTGAGTAGCATGTTCGTCAGTTTGATATGCGTTTGTGTGTGAGAACAAAGCTGCATCACAGCCATGCAGGTGTATGATCCATCTACAGCAACGAGAGCAGACTAACATCAGCCGGTTTTCCACTTAAGCTCAGATTCTTGTGTCTGGCCAGCCCTACTGTTGCCGCTGTCTCGTTTTTGACATTTTTAAGGAGGGCCTCCTGTAGGCCTGCTGCTCAAGCTTGAAAATAAAATGGGAGTGTTATAAAAGGCAGAGAAAGAAATTGGCAGATTGGTGCAGCTAAAAGCTGCATTTTCCCCTCAGACATCTTTTCTTAAAGACTTTTCCCCCTTTTTTCTCTTTCTCTCTCTCCTCTCACCACTTCTTTTCATCTCACTCTACTGACACAAATCTTATGCCACTACTTTTGTTTAACATAGGCCATTAATGAAGAGCTCTCCAGCTAAATACGTCTTTATTCTGCTATTAACTGTGGCGCTTGAAGTAGGCACTGAAGAGGGAGGGAGTCTGAAACCCTTCAAAGTCGAGGCATTTAGAGCCACTTTCCCATCAATCAGACCCTGTGTCCAGTAAGTGGCGCTTACATTTACATGAAATATTCATAAAGCATTCACTTCTGCTTTCCCCTGCCCTAATCATCACTTTAAGAAACCCCTCCACCCCTGAAAAAGCTACAATCATCTCACACGGGGGAGGAGAATTACAGGATATGTCCCTTCTTTGTGTGGTTGGCCTCCTGTAGGTGGACTGTTTTGTTCTAATAGAAAAAGCACAAGCAACCATCAAAGGTCTTCCACCCTATGCGTGGTGTTTTCATAACTTGCAACCAAAAATGCATTCTGACATCTCTCTCCACCGCATGTACCTTTTCTCAGGGGGTCAAGGTATGCAAATGATAAAGTGTACATCAAAATGTTTTTTTTTCTTTCTTCATTTGAACACCCGATGCCCCTAAACACAACAACTAAACAAGCAACAGCAGATACACATGTGTCACTGTGACAACTAATAGTAAATTAGTTTGGACCAATAGGAATTAAGAAACTTTCTGAAGAAGAGTATGCTTTTGTAGTGAGTGTACAACTTCAGCATCCAGCATAGTAACAAAAGAAGTCATTTTTTCATGATTGAATAAGTTGTATTATGTTTGAATACGGATACATCTGTATAAAACGCCATCACCTTTTCTCCAGACAACCCAATAACTTATATTTTATTTAAGCCTAGGCCTCCATGTGTATTGCACAATGACTGAAACTATCCTCACTCATCTGCAATTCCGATTCATATGAACAGTTTCATGAGAAAATCTTTCTGAAGCAAATCTTTCTAAAGCAATAAATCAGAGAAAGTTTAAAGAACATGTCCTGTGCATCCAAAGCAGGAAAAAAAAAAAGAGTGCCTTAAAATTTCTCAAACACAACTAACTGAGCTAACACAGATTTATTAGCACAGTTTATATAACACATATTAGGAATTCATGGACCTGGAAAAAGGGATTAGAGCATTTATTTCATGCAGGGAGATGATCCTGTCATTAATGGTCGATACTTTCATCATCGTTTAAAGCAGAGGAATTTGCCCGGTGACACCTCGTGGCCGACATATCAGGGGTGTGCAGCTGTGCTCGTTATCTGGTGGAGTCCCGCTCTGCTCATGCAGTGTGGACCGGAGCCCATCAAAAGTGGATTAGGCTGTCAATCACACAACCTCTGCCTATACTGTGCTACAATTTTTCTCAAATGTCACCAATATCAGAGTAATTTCTTGGCTAATTGCATCTCGTCGCTATTAATGTGGCTCTGTTACATGGTTTGACAGGACTGTGTTTCTGGGCTTAGAGCTCAATGCATATAGAAGGGCAGCTTTTGTTTTATGGGGAATATGTATGCAGCAGCACAGATCATCCATTTTTCCAAAAAATGCATTGATAGTTGATAAATACTAAAAGTACATGTAATTCCCATTGAACAAGGCATGCAACAGAAAGCTGATGTATACGCTATATAATAGGATTGTCAATTTTTCTTGAATTTAATATCAAGAGACTTTATTTATGTAAATATGTAATATATCTAAAAATTCACATGCATAAAGTAAGAAGAATCACTGAAACTAAAATCTTGTTTCATTCTTTTCTACACCTGGAAAATGAATAGGGAGGGACCCTTATTAACATACATAGAAAATAAAACGGGGCATCTACATTATGTATTATAGCATTGCCAAATGATAAAAAGTAGCCCTACAGCAACATAATCGTTCTGCTCTCACATTCTGCTTATGAGAAATTGCTTGATATTGCTGTCAAAGGTTCAGTGGAAATTCTACAATGCATTAAGCAATTTATAAGTGTAGCACTAATCTCCTCCAGATTTAACAGTGAAATGAGATTGCACTTGGTTCTGCTGGTTCCGCTTTGTAATGCTTTAGAAATATTAAAGCATAAGCCCCATTGAGTAAGCCTCCAAGGGTTCTATCTCCTTCACAGACAACGTAATATAATTTGTACTTGTAATAAACATTGGTGTAGTGGTACATGCTAACGTGCAGATTTTCATCCTGCACACTTATCGTCTTAAAGTGAATTTTAGTGCAAATAGAAGGCGACAGTATTAAACAGGTTAAAATCTTCAGAGGTGGAAGTATTATTTCTGCTAGCAATCTGGGCTGTTCAACATGTGGATTAGACTTCAACTTTGAGCCATAAAGTACTGATTTGGTGTTGGGTACACACGTGGACAAAATTGTTGGTACCCTTCGGTCAATGAAAGAAAAACTCACAATGGTCACAGAAATAACATTAATCTGACAAAAGTAATAATTTAAAAAATTCTATGAATGTTAACCAATGAAAGTCAGACATTGCTTTTCAACCATGCTTCAACAGAATTATTTAAAGAAATATACTCATGGAACAGGCCTGGACAAAAATGATGGTACCCCTAGAAAATACTGAAAATAATGTGACCAAAGGGACATGTTAATTCAAGGTGTGTCCACTAATTAGCTTCACAGATGTCTACAATCTTGTAATCAGTCAGTGGGCCTATATATAGGGCTCCAGGTAGTCACTGTGTTGTTTGGTGACATGGTATGTACCACACTCAACATGGACCAGAGGAAGCGAAGGAAAGAGTTGTCTCAGGAGATTCGAAAGAAAATTATAGACAAGCAGTAGTTGACGATAAAGGCTATAAGACCATTTCCAAGCAGCTAGATGTTCCTGTGACTACAGTTGCACATATTATTCAGAAATTTAAGATCCATGGGACTGTAGCCAACCTCCCTGGACGTGGCCGCAGGAGGAAAATTGATGACAAATCAAAGAGACGGATAATCCGAATGGTAACAAAAGAGCCCAGAAAGACGTCTAAAGAGATCCAAGGTGAACTTCATGCTCAAGGAACATCAGTGTCAGATCGCACCATCCGTCGTTGTTTGAGCCAAAGTGGACTACATGGGAGACGACCAAGGAGGACACCATTGTTGAAAACAAATCATAAAAAAGCCAGACTGGAATATGCCAAACTACATGTTGACAAGCCACAAAGCTTCTGGGAGAATGTCCTATGGACAGATGAGACAAAAATGGAACTTTTTGCCAAGGCACATCAGCTCTATGTTCACAGATGGAAAAATGAAGCATATCAAGAAAAGAACACTGTCCCTACTGTGAAACATGGAGGAGGCTCTGTTATGTTCTGGGGCTGCTTTGCTGCATCTGGTACAGGGTGTCTTGAATCTGTGCAGGGTACAATGAAGTCTCAAGACTATCAGGGGATTCTAGAGAGAAATGTGCTGGCCAGTGTCAGAAAGCTGGGTCTCAGTCGCAGGTCATGGGTCTTGCAACAGGACAATGACCCAAAACACACAGCTAAAAACACCCAAGAATGGCTAAGAGGAAAACATTGGACTATTCTAAAGTGGCCTTCTATGAGCCCTGACCTCAATCCTATTGAGCATCTTTGGAAGGAGCTGAAACATGCTGACTGGAAAAGGCGCCCTTCAAACCGGAAACAACTGGAGCAGCTTGCTCGTGAGGAGTGGGCCAAAATACCTGCAGAGAGGTGCAGAAGTCTCATTGACAGTTACAGGAATCATTTGATTGCAGTGATTGCCTCAAAATGTTGTGCAACAAACTATTAAGTTAGGGGTACCATCATTTTTGTCCAGGCCTATTCCATGAATTCATTTTTTTAAAATAATTTCGTTGAACCATGGTTGAAAAGCAATGTCTGACTTTCATTGGTTAACATTCATAGAATTCTTATTTATTATGACTTTTGTCAGATTAAAGTTATTTCTGTAACCATTGTGAGTTTTTCTTTCATTGACTGAAGGGTACCAACAATTTTGTCCACGTGTGTATATACTTTGTGAGGTGATAGCTGAATAGATCAACAGTAGAAAACATTTCCAGACGTCCCTAATTATGAAATAAACAGAAAGAAAACAGAAAATGAACAGTTTTTCTTCCTTTTTTTCCTTTGACAACATGTGTCAGACATATTATATTAAAGTGTAAGAGTTATAAAGTGGATTTTTTTTTTCTAAACAAATACATAGAACTATATTCATTAAAGTCACACCCACACACAAAAAACCTTTTCCATAACTTTCTTGGACCTGCTGTCCCCATTATGCTTATCTTATACAATGAACAAAGCTAATCTTTATATCCTATACACTACTTGAATGACAACTTGTTTAGCTTTCTATACATGTTGCATTTCAATTATAGTATACCATTAAAGATTAAAATTTTGTTTAAAAGTGTACTTACTGTAAGAAAAACAACACATTCACAGTCTGATGTCTAGCACAACTGACTATTATTATGAATGTTTTAATACTGTTGAATGAAAAGATCTGCCTCGCCATTTAAATCCTCCAAAAGCAATGCATTTCATGCCATTTAATTGTGCTTAGTTTTCAAGAGTACTTTTAAAGAATAATGAATGCTACAAGCTAAATCAGGTTTCGATCTAAACACAGATTTTAATTATGACTCATGACAGTATTTTTCGCGGTAGCAAGTGAACAAGTGGTGTGGTTGAGGTTATTTTTAAAGTTGTTAAAAATGTGTTTTTAAGGATACAACCATGACCTAAGAGCTTTTGTCCTACGGCGCTAAATGGAAGAGGACAATTTGTCCATTTTAATGTAGCTGATATAACAGAAGACAATAGCCGTACACTTAAGTGAAATTATTTCAGCATGATTAAGCAAAACTTTCTCTGATGAAACAGTCATTATGCATGGACAGACATCTTAAACGATGAACACATAGTGCCTTTAGTCATTAACCTCACACTAGCACAGATGTAGAAATTGTAGTCCCCAGCAATTATTATGTTAATGGATCTCACTCCATTATAGCAAAGACACAAAGATCATCTGCAGTGACCAAACTCAAATAAAAGACATGCAAGTTAAATGATAAAAAGCTATGAATGTTGCAGGGCTGTGTAGAGATATGGAGATATATCAGTCTGTTCTTTTATTAAGAAGCGTGGAATTAACATTAACATTGTGTACTTCGCAGGACTGAGTTCACTGAGTATACTTTGGTGGTAATTAGAGCATGACGTCTTTTATGGAATATAAAGTAAATTACAAGGAAAAAATAGTCAGTTACCAATGTAGAGCTCTGAACTACTAGACAATGGGTCAGTCAATGGGGATTCATTATAAAAACAATAACGTTACAAAGCTTAAGCTTAGATCTTTTTTGTAAATGATGAATTGTAGATGATTTGGAGTACAAACAGAATGCTATTAGATTTGTAATATTACAGGTTTCAGTGGCTGAATGATAACTCTAGTAGCTCCAGAGCTATACAACCTATGAATCATATTACTTCCTGTGTAACATAAAGCGTTACACAGGAAGTAGATAGTTCCATGTGGCATGAATAAGTTACATTATGAGACAGAAAAAAAGGATGAAGACTGGGAGATATTTGGATATTGACTGATTTAAACATCTAAACCTCAGTCAACTCACCCTTCCCACCACATAAAGCACTTTGAACATCCAGCTTTCCCCATTATTCTTATCTTATTTGACTTGGGCAGTCTATTAGATTTAGACAGTGAATATTTTGTATTTATATGAAATATTGTTCAATTAATTTTTTTCCCTGCAATTTTTATTATACCCCTGGGGTCATATATGAGATTTTCTCCTTAATTGAAACTCTTTCATTAATTGACTGGTATTAATGATTATGTTAGAGAGCAGTGTTGAATAAGAGTGAGTTACTGTAATTTCCAATAAGAGCTCAGGAAAGAGTATTCTGGAGCAAAATGGCTGCATAATTGGAGCCATCCATGACACAAGGAACACACTGCGGCTGCTGTTTCTGCATGCTGCCTAGCGACTCTAATTACTAGGTTTTCAGCAGGGAGGTAGGAGAGAGAAAAAAAAAGGCGTTGGGGCGAACATGCCTGGTGCCTCGAGATTCTGTCAACTGACGGGTTGTTCTGTCGCAAGCACAGGAAGCTGGCCCAGAATCCCCAGAGTGAGTTTGGATAGACCCCAGCACTGGTCATATCAACAAATCCTAATCAAAAGCCTGCAATTGTCAGCTGTCACAGACTTTTTTGCGATCTTTGATACCTTACCCTCCGCTCGCCCAGTCTCCCGACCGAATACAAGCACATACATATACAGTACTCATGCCTGCACACAAGCACACAAGCTCTCTCACTCTCTCTCTCTCACTCTCTCTCTCTCTCTCTCTCTCTTACACACACATACCTCTATAAATCCAACTTATTATTTTTTGAAAAGGAAAAAAGAGTTATTATGCGTTCTTTTTCATTTTATTTTAAATATAAAAACACACGTTGTACAAGGGGTAATAATAAAAGACACAAAACATGTTTGTAATAATAGCTGCTGTGACTTTTGTGTTAAAAAGTGCATATATTGTAATGAGTGGAGAATGAGAAAAGTTTGAGGGCCCAGTTTATACCAGGTAGCTGAGAAATTGTTAGGAAGTCACAGAGTTTTAGAACAAGACTGAGGTCACACTGAGTGCACTTCTTTTCCTACTGTGGCCAGTACCAGCAAATTACACAAAGCAGCTTAAATGTGCCTCATGCCTTTGAAATAGTAAAAAAAAAAAAAAAAAAATCTTACAACAATTCAAGGAGCCAGAGAGCTCCATCCTGCATTTAATGTTCTTTGCTTCAGTTTAAGATTAAATTGGTTGGTTTATTGAGTTCAGCCAGAAACAAACAATAGCATTTTATTGTGTCCAAGTCTCCTTTAGGGCTATCCAAAACTTGTGCACTAATTCAGGGGAGACTTGAAGGCTGTGTGGCTTTGATCAGCCGACGGTTGCTAAGTAGCTTTAAGAGCTTTTAAAAGACCTAAAATGTAAAAAAAAAAAGAAGAAAAAAAAGGAAGGGATCAAATGCATGAGAAATTTGATGGTTCAGAGACACGTTATATGTCTGAAAGTAAGAGCAATTGTGTGCAATATACAGCTGGTTAGCACACCTAGGGGTGACTGAACAAAAATAAATATAAAAGCAGATTAGTAGTATGTTTAACCCCTTACACAAGTGCAAGAAACAGCTTCATCTCTCTACATGAGCCTCCATAAGCCTGTGTTTATTTGCATGGGTCTGTCGACAGTTTACACAAAGAAAACAGGTCCTCTAAAGCATGCTGCTAACGTGGGCCCCTGGAAGCAAACCAGGTCCTAATAGTGAGCAGTGTTTAAAGCACCCTAGGGAAAAAAAAACAGATAGTGGGATGGGGAGACACACGCATACGCACACAGAGTAAAGGGGGGCTGCGTATGATGCCAGAGAGTTGTACATAAGCAGCAGGAGGCATATTCATGAATGCTTCTATGACTACAAAGGAATAATAGAGTACAAAACCATATAAAGCATCTTCCTTGTATGCATTGAGAGATGAATATATAGATAATAAATAGCTGGTGTGCACTATATTTAAATTAAAATAAAAAAATAAAACTTCAGCAGGAATGTCATTTTTAATTAAACAAATAATTAGTCTCTTACACTTAAGAATATTTAACATGCATTTCCTGTATAGAAGGAGCATTTCTCCCTTTTATATGAAGCAATACTGCAGCAGGACTGACCTTTGCAATATGAAGCACCAGCTTTATTAACAATAACTGTTATTTATCCCTGTGTTGGCCAAGGTTTATTTTGGGCTATTTAGCTTGGTGAACCCCTCTAACATTGTTAATTAAGCTGTTTGATAATGTAGCATGTAGGATGCCTACCTGTAATTATAGCACTGTAATGAGCTGCAGTGGATGAGGGGAGAGAGTGGAGATGAGAGGTCAGCAAAACGCAACCAAGCATTGGTGTTTTAATAGACACTTAAATAGTGTTAATTAAGCTCAAAGTAATGGACAAGTGCCCTGGAAATTGCCCTGCCATCTCTGCCATGGAAAGCCTCTAGAATTGTAAGTGGGAATTTATGAGCAGAAGCCAGTGTTTCCAAATGATTCTCTGCACTGTTTTACTGGGTTGCCACCCTGCCCCAGAGGGAAAAAAAACCTCGCTGTTACCTTGTTATCCTGCAGAGAGTTGGCAACTTTTCAGTGTCTGAAATGGCAGATTATGGTAAGCAAGAATGTTGGCTACCTTATTTATGTAGTCGCCCAGAGTGATGGGAGACCCCAGAATGAAACTTACAAGTAACCAGTAACCAACTCACAAATAGAAAATAGATATTGCACCCTGATTGTGCATGGACATGGTGTCCCATAAATAAGCAATTATATGCACAACACTAGATGTGTTTACATGAGTTCATCATGAGTGAGAGAGGCAACTCTGGGTGTGTGGTCAAAGAAACAGCAATCATATAGAAAATATACTTCCTCCTATGTACAGTATGGAGACTTTTGGGACACCTTGTTTTTAAACCATACATTAACATTATTATATTCATGGTATACCAAACTGTAAAAATGTCAACTATCAAATACAATATGCTTTTTTTAAAAAAAAAAATGTATATCTTGGCTTTTTTCAGTAGGTTGTTTGTTATCTGGATTTCATTACGGCTTAGATGCTATCAAGGTAGAAAGTTTTCCTAGTATGTCAGAGCCATGAACGGACTGCTTTCTTCACATCTGAAACCTTGGCCCTCCAGGAATTCCATTAACGGCCCAAACATGTGGAAATGGCATGGAGAGATGTCAGAACTATATAGAGGATGTTGCAGTAGTTCCTAGCCAAGTTGGTGTAATTTCCAAATAGTGTGGTGGGCAGTATGAGGTTTTACATTGTCCTGCAAAAAAAAAAAAAAAACTCCTTTGATGATCTAAGGAGTATTTTTTTTTCCTGAGAGCATTACACTGACTAAATGTTCATTGGATCAACTGCAGTGGGCTCCAAGCCACCTTGGCCCGGATCATCATTCATGGATGTACCTCTTCCTTCAAAAATGATTGCACCATTCAAATGTTTTACTGTGGGTAAATGTCTCATCACCGTACTGTGCTTGAAGTCTTCTGTAAATGTCAATTGGTATTATGGTCTTATGCCTCCCGGTTTGACTTGATCTCATATATATATATATATATATATATATATATATATATATATATATATATATATATATATATATATATATATATATATATATATACACTGCAACGTTCAAAAGATTTGACACAAAGTTTTGGGATTTTTTTACTATATGTATACAAGTATAACACATTTGTATTGATAATAATATATATATATATATATATATATATATATATATATATATATATATATATATATATATATATATTATAGGAAAAAATGGAATCATTGGAAGCAGCTGAACTTCTATTCATGTGCATTTCATGATCCTAAGCCTGGTGTAGCTGCTTTAAATAGAGCTGATTTTCGTAACACCTATCCTTGCATATGCGTCACATGGAGCTGCTAGCTCATGATTATTATCATTTTTTGATTTGGCTGTTGCACAATGGTGTGATAACAGTCATTATAATACCTGTGAGGACATCAAGGTGCTTATTAAGAAAGAAGCCTGGGGCTTATGTTTCATTAGAAAACAAACACTTCTGGATAAAGTGGTGGGAGGGAGCTGAAATCCACAGGCTTAACAAAGGGAATCTGTAGCATAGTGCTGTTTGATGCCATTTTTATATTGAAGGCAGAGCACAACTTTAGTAAACGATGCTCATTATAATTTTAGAAATACCAAAATGTATGTCCACTAAAATTATGATGCAATGGAGCAATCATATTATCATACATAATTGTATTTTATTAATTTAATATATAGTATATAATATATAGGCTGATGCATATAAAAAAAATAACTCAAAATGATATCCTTTCTTTTCACTCAAAGAACATCTTTTTAATTTCGAAATGTTATTGGCAATCGTGTGTTGCAGAGCAAGATGTCTAATTTGAACCCATTCTTAGGTCATTCAACAACCTTGAATTAAGCACAATGAGAAATAATAATAGAAACTTACTTGTATCCCTGGCTGAATGGGATAACTTGGTGACCTTCCTGATCTGATGAAAGATCTCTGTAGCCGGGAGAACAAAAGGTTTCATTTTTACATTAAACTACAGAAATACTGCAGAAAAATACATCTGTAGTTTCAAGTTTAATTTTCTAGTTGCAAGTTTATTAAAAACAGCATTGTATAGCTCTCATCTGTGTCTATATCCATCTATCTCTCTCTGTATACATGTATGCTTATCAGCCATAACATTAGAGCACAACCATTATGAACGGTATTAATATATACATATAATCGCTAACCCCTTTATTAGGAACACTGATACACCCGTTCATGAAGTTGTGTACCAGTCATGTAAAACAGGCCAGGAGCTTCGGATAATGTTCACATCAACCACCAGAATTGGATCAAAATGTGATCTCAGTGATTTTTACTGTAACATGATTGTTGGTGCCAGAGCTTAAAACGTTCTTATAATGCACATTATATCAAACTTTAAAGAGGATGAGCTTCAATAGTAGAAGATTATGTCAGGTTCTACTTCTGTCAGTCAGTAACCTGAGGCTGTAGTGGGTGCAGTCTAACCAGAACTGGGGAGCTGAAAACTGGAAACCGTAGCTTGATCTGATAAATCTATTGTGCTAAGGCTTACATACAGTATGGAAAGGTCAAAATGTGACACCGACAGCATGAATCCATAAACCCAGCCTGCCTTGTATCAGCAGTCTGTGCTGGTGGAGATGGTGTAATAGTGTGGGGAATGTTTTCTTGGCATCTTTTATACTTATTAATACCTTCAATCATCACTTGAATGCCACAGCCTATTTGAGTATTGTTGCTGTCCCTGCATGGCTGAATCTTTAGTGACATGAAATGATAGCGCAACTGAGAAGACAACTTGGGATATTCTTCACACATCTCAGTTCCTTCCCCATTTACAAAGTGACGTCAAACTCATTCTGGCTGCACACGGATGCAGAAATAAACAAAGAAAAACCCCTAACTTATAAATGATTTATGTTGTATATACAAGTATTAGCTTTAGATTAATCAACATATAGACAAATTGATTTCTTAAATCTAGCATACTGACTATACAGGTCATTGTTTAATAAAGAAAATATACATCACTCTTATGGTGTTTACTGTCCAGCATGCTAACAAAACACAAACACGGGGCTATCCAGTTTCTCATTTCGTCTGTTCAATGCGCCATGATCAGAAATGACATTATTCCAAATGGTGAATTACAAAAAAAAATAAAAAATAAGACATGAAAAACGTGTAAAGTTTTCAAACCAGTGCAAATTCCATATATCGTATGTAGCGATATTTAAATATCGCTACCTGCTTGTCTGGTCAAGTTTCTTGTTTTATCTTTGTATTGGTTTAAACTTTTACGCAGCTTTTAGGCATATCTTAAATAAAAATTTTAATATGCATGTTGAACAAGCACAAGCTTGGTAACATTTTAAAAATTGCGTCAAAAGAAATTGCGACGACAACATGGATCAGACCGAACATCGTGTACTGAATAGTATGAACTTAAATGCACACACACACACACACACACACACACACACACACACACACACACACACACACACACACACACACACACACACACACACACACATTTCGCAATATATACAACTTGATGGCAAAATGTAAATAAATCTAAATTCACAAAACATATATCATTAGGTACTACAACACTCTGGCTCTTTACTGTCAGATGCTTTGATAATTATGTGCAGCTACTTATTCAGTGTAAGAGTGGCCATTTCTCCCTCGTCAATGTCCTTCTCTCCCCCTTTCCTTTTGCCTCCTCAAGCATCACTTGGCCCTTGAATCAAACCATGGCAAAAACATGGCCCCGCTGAGGTCTAGAGTCAAATGGATCTGAAAACACTTTTCAATGTGACACATTTAGCACATAACATGTTTTCGGCGAGAGATGTTAGAATGGGCCGAATTTTGAAATGTGACAGAGTGGCTCCCTACTGTGCTGTAAGCTAGTTCTTTGATGTATCGTGCTGTAATGTGGTTGTTATCCATAATCGGCTTGCATTCAAGAGGCTGCTGTGAATGAAAGGTACAGCACTAGCATGGCCTTTGGTGCATAAAAATGCAGCAGCCCCCTCCTCACGCTCACATTCGGCCACCCCCTAAAGCTAAAAAAGACTATGGGCCAATTTAAGGCCTTACTGCCACCTAACACTACCACCCAAGCAGACACACACACACACACATACACACACACACACACGCATACACACACACACACACACACACACACACACACACACAGACACACACACACACACACACACAGACACACACACACACACACACACACACACACACACACACACACACACACACACACACACACACACACACACACACAATGTAGTCAGATGTATGCGGGTGGAGAGGTTATGGGGTATGATATGATATTTGCCACACTATGATGTGCCACTTAAGGAGTTAGTAGATGCTTATGCAAATGCTCGGGTTCTGTGTGTTCACGATAACACAAGTTTAAACAAGAAATAAGCTTAATGCTATTGCATTAGGCAGTGATGTTAGAGGATGAAAGTAGACAACCATAAGAGCTCTGTGATAGGCATCATAATTTCAAGGCTTTCCTGAAAGTATTATGAAATTGCAGAGGATACCTCAAACATAAATCAACAGATGGGCGAGCAAAGGGCTGCTTTAGGATCTTTTACAGTGATTCAAAATGACATGCCGTAATGGTATTTTGATGCAGCAGAAGAAGCATTAAATAAAGTATACAATAGGACAGGATAGTGAGATACACTTAAGGCTTATCGTGGTATGCTCTAGGGAATTATCTGAATGACACCTGTGTTTCCAGCTTTGTAAAGCAGAAGGGGCGCAGAAACGCTCTCCGACTCGCTCACATGATACCTGATTTCTGCACTTTATATTCGAGCTTCTCAAAACAAATGCATTAGTCATAAAGATTGAAGAAGCATATTAAACTCAGCCAGACAGTGATTATGCTGTAAGAGGAGAGGCATGGAACATTATTACCGTGTGGCTTCGCATCAGGTTTTAATTTACAGATGATAATTTGCTCTGGTGATTAAACTCCTTTGTTGTACCAACAGTTTTTAATATAGTGTGAATTACCTACCGTGCATGTTTGTACCAGCCGTTACAGGATAGAAATCAGGAATAACCCGGGGTGGGAAGAGAGAAGAAGAAACACTGAAGATACAAAAAAAAAAAAAAACCAGCAGACCTAGGAGAGTGTATTTAAAAAAAGAGAGAGAGAGAACAAACAGCAGAAGATGTGAGCAGCTTCCTGGCATTATCTCCAGCGTAATGGCCATGTCAGAGAGCTGAGTGAATGGATCCTGCAGGTTTGGGGTGACAGTGTAGTGCTTATGTATCATTATGAAAGAGAGATTGATCCTGCTCCTGCTGAGAAGCCAAAACCTCCCAATTCACTCAGAGTTGCAATTTACAATACAACCAACTTTTGCTGCTTTATTCAGCTCAGCTTTTAACTACCTCTAATATGTCCAGGTTATTTAATTCACTGATTTACTGAACATCACATTTGAATAAATACCAAGGATGCTCTGTTAACCATTGTGATACCACAGCAGGTTGGAGGCCTCAAATTGGACACACACACACACACACACACACACACACACACACACACACACACACACACACACACACACACACACACACACACACACACACACACACACACACACACACACACAAAATCATACACTATGGACCGTTTGAAAACACCTAATCAGCCTAGACTACATATGTCTGGATTGTGGAAACCAAAATACCCGGAGGGAACCCACCAGGCATGAGCAGGAACATGTAAATCCCAAGCATACGAAGTGAAAGCAAGATTCGAACCCCCAACCTTAGAAGCGCGAGGCAACACTACTAAGCCACATTCCCCCTTTTATTTATTTACTTATTTATTTATTTTTGGTTTTAGCATAATCCAGCCACTATGTTATTTGCTTTTTCTTTAAACATTCCAATACACTTTATCCACACTTTATCACAGTTTAGAAATCTGCAGAATAAATTTTTTTGTTCCTGTTTGTCAAGACAACAAATGTACACGATAAAACATCAAAATTTTAATCATTCAAACATTTTGAATAAAATCATTTTTTTCAGGTGTTAATGCAAACATGCATTCAGAATGTGACATGCAAAATGCATTCTGTTTGTTAATGAGCTCGCTGTAATGTAATATGTTGTTATTCCTATACAAAGAATTGTACGACACATATTCCATAATTTAAATAATAATACACAGGAAATGAACACATCATTTAAAAATAATAATAATGATAATAATAATAATAAAAAACTAAGAATGTTTGTCATGATGAAATTTTCTGTAAGGAGATATGTCATATAATATTTATGGAAGGAGGCTTCCATGTCCGTGCTTTGTAACAGGAAGTAATTTTCACCCAGTGAGTAATATACAAATAGCAAATTACATGCATCTCAATTAGATCATGTTATTCATGCATGAATAAAAAGGTCAAAAGATAAAGGGTTTGAACTACTCACAAAACCACAGCAGACTGAAAAAGACTTTCAGCCTTGTGGAATCCGATTGAGTGTGTTGTGTTCATTAGCAATCACTCGTGTTGCCTTTTCACAGCAGACCTGTACTGACATTAAGAGGAATAAAACCACATTTGTAGGTCTGATCTTTGGAGGAATTGAAAGAAACAGGTCTCATATCTTGTCTAGGCAGACATCAGTTTGACTGCTTATAGATGCCCTAGCTAGCTGGCGTCATTATTTACCCTTCCTCTACAGCATCAGGCTCGTTCCTTTGCTTTTTTCCCCGTGATATTGTTTGCTTTTAGCTTCTGTGAAAGATTCTTGATCTTTTTTTTTTTTTTTTTTTTTGGATTAATGAAGATGTATTTCCCAGCCTGTGGACACAATGTTCACACCGTAATAGGACGGCACAAGGCTTGTTGACCGAACACTTTTATCTTGCTCACTTGTCAATCTAGCAGGCAGCGTCGAACTAACTGAGGACACGGAAGCGATGACGATGATGCGAGAAGGCATTTTTCCCAGCTGAAATCTATATATACAGTTTTAGTAATGTACTCCCTGGTATGTTTATCATTACACACATCATATAGATGTAAATTCCGGTTTAGATTAAAACACATCAATAATGTCTATTATGTCAGAAAACAAATCTTTACACCAGGTCTTGGAATCTGTCCAGTTACACCATGTAAGCCTTGAGGTGAAATTGCATACATATCTCATGAGATGGCGAACACACCTGCATGTAGTCGGCGTTCTATCACACCCATAAAGGATCACACATTCACTGGCCTCTATTCCATCAACTCAGCTCATCCCAGGGTTCACTCGATATGAGCACTGAGTCTTCATTATCCCCCGCACGGCACCAACAGACAGTCTTCATTCTGTAATAACCTACCTGGGCTCATCTTATCATATTCAAACTGCCCTCAATTAAGTGCAACCCTTGTCATTCAGTGCACTTGGGGAAATCTAGTAGATAGTGTAGGAGCGAGGTAGTAGATTAAAAAGCCAGGGTTTGTTTTACATAAAGGCTGGCTCTGTCAGGGCTCAGCGGGCCAGCACGCTGCCGCTGCGCTTGGGCGCAATAAATCAGACGCTCACCACATTCATTCTGCACATTCAGGCCAGGCTCGCGCTGCTCCACAGGGCTTCTGCTGACTACTCATTTTCCTGCTTTAATATGTGACCTCACTCCAGTTTTTCACAGGTTCCATTTGACAAAAACCCACAGTGATGCATTTAAGCTTTCTACTTTTCATTTCTCACTTCTACTTTTATGTATTTTATTATTTGTTTTTTTTTCATGTAAGCTACCACCATTGGTGCTTTCTGCAAATGTGAATAGACATATGATAAACTTCTGCACTTAAAATGACAAGTCTGGACAGTACCACATGCTTTTGCATTATTGTATGCATGTAAATGTTACTTCCAGTCGTTCTGGTCCGTCATAGAGTCAAAAAAAATGCCCGTAAAAGAGCCAAATACTAGATGCCTTTATTAAGCAATAGCTCAGTTCTGTGAGCATCAGCCAGGTCTTCAGGCTGAATGAATGAAGGAAAGGAACATCTGTAAATCCTAACATTTATGAGATAGTTTAAACACTTTACACAGAGCACAGAAGAGACAGTACTAAACCTTTTCAATTATTCATACTTTCTATTCATGCATCAGAGTACTTCTATATTACCCTATGTCAAGTCATATGTTATGATTTATACATAACGAAAAAAATAATAATTAAGTTACATCTTATACAGCATATTAGTTAAACATGCTAAAAGGCTAATAATGGATGCAGCTTCGCGATGGCTGGCGCTTTATGTACAGTGGCGGATTGGGTGAGCAAGCCAGTTGATTGTTTGTTGAACGCTTTGCTGAGCTGCGTTTACCTTCATAACAGGAGCTAATTAAGTCCTCCTGATTGAAGGCAGAGCTGATTACGATGTGGTGAGCTACTCCTCTGCTCTCATCATTAACATCCAAGGCGAGTGGGGGAATGTGTGAAAGCCCTCTCCCTTTGTCTGACTCTTCCTTGGTATAATTGTGTGTCATGTGTTAAAGAAATTGCTTGGGCGCAAGCCTTAGCCAATTAATGACACTGACCCTGTCGGGGAAATGAAATTGAAGAAAACAAAGAAACAAACAGATAGGTTCAGTGCAAGTGATGCATGAGTGAGTGTCTTACAGGAAAAAAAAAAAAAAAGACAACACGGCCCTATAGTTTACGCTGCATTACATTTAGTCTCTATCACTGTCATGTGTGTCCGTAAAATACACACTACACTCATTCTGAACAGACACTAGTCTACGCTAATCAGATGCATCCTCGGCTATTAATTTGTTAGTTTCCCCTTGGGTAGTCGGTTGGATTATCGTGTTTAACACACATCCTAAAATCCATTGTAAACATTTACAATTAATCTGGCCCACCGGAGGAACAGCTGTTTTACATAAAGCTGATCAAATTAAGTTGTTTGCTGCACTACCGCGTTGTCACTCTGACTGGAAGGTTTACAATCCATTGGCTCTCTCGAAGCAAATTTGCCGTCTGTTCAGTGTGACAGGGAGGGAATGGGTGTACCATCAGGTACGTGGTGTGTGTTCTGGCATATCTCCTCTGTCAATGTCTGTGGGCACAGGGCAAAGAGTGTGTAATTCACATGCTGGTCCCAGCCAGGGCTTTGAACCTGCCAGACAGTGCTGCGCAACAGCAAACAGTCAATGTGATTTGTATTAGAGTAATCCTTTAATTACTTCATGGCAAAATGTCTATAACACATTAATTCAGAGTGGCAGGCTAATGGAAAGGCGGAGAGATATCATGCTTTGCATAAAGCTTTTAGCCCGCTCCTCGCAATGAGAACTCCTCTCATTTTGATCACATTCACTTTCCAGAAATAATCCTCCATACATTTCAAGGAGATTTCCCAGACACTGGCCTCTGTAAAGGCAATCACATGCAGTGCCCTTTAATATTGCAATTCGCCCTGGGATGGTGATACACTAGAAGACAGAATAAAGCACAATGGAGCGGATGGCTGGAGTGATGTCCACGCCCTTATCCGAATTTGCATTGCATAAAAAGGATAATGTATTCCTGAACTCAATAAAAGCACACATAGAGGTATGACAGCTAGAAGACAGAAGACACTGACCTGGGGCTCAGGGAAAGGGCTAGTGTCTGGAAGAGGGTGTGTGTGCGTGCGTGAATAAAAACCAGCGCTTTGTACGTGATGCACAGCAGAACAAACACTAACCCCTGACTTTTCCACACACCCAACATGTCAATTATCAACTTTTGATAATATTCAAACGGCTGGATTATGTAAACCAGGAAAGCATGTTTTGCCGGAGATGGCTGTAACTATGCTGTGTTTGAGACACACCTCCTTGACAAATCCATGAAGCATATAAATTGCTAAGGATGCTTTTGGAGTTGCCTGATTTTCATATGCATGCATGAGTGTGCATAATGAGGTCCAATTAAAGTGTTTTTATGGCATATAAACAATCTCGTATTCACTTTTTCTGTCCTGAGGTGCATGATATCAAAATGAAATGTCACCATAAAATCCAGAGCTTGCTTTTTAGTCTAATTTTCACTGGAAATGAGCTGATACATCACATAACACTTCCAATTAACAAGTGCAATATGATGCACGTGAAGTGAATTTATTTAATATACAGCTGCTTATGCATGCATGTCATTTGCAGTTTGTGTTTAAGAATGTGCGCCTGACCAACATTGCTAATATTAAAATAGCAAACATATAATTTATATGGAATATGGTAGAGGATATCAGTCACCAAGAGCCAGCTGTAAGACTTAATAGACCGTAAAAATGCAGTGCTTTTAATAAGAGTTATTTATGAAAATTTGGTTCATACAATGTACAATGGGCATAAGAGCATGAGAGCTGTTGATCTGTACATGCCCTCCTGATAGCTGGTCTATATGACTTTGTGGGGTAACAAAGGATTTCCCTTGCCATGTCAGGAAGTTTTTCTTGCAACTATTGTTTTTGTTTTCTTCACTAGACATCTGAATTCATGCATGAATTGATGTACAGTTTTGTTTTTCAGGAAAGCATATTGTTTAAAAAGCTATGAAACTGAATGTTTTTCATATATATAATTACACCGCTGGAAGCAGTATTTGACTTTATTTTTCAGTATATTCTGAACAAAATAAATAAATAAAAAGAATATAAACACACACAGTATATACATCTGGAAAGTATTCACAGTGCTTCACTTTTACCAAATTTTCAAAATGGCCATTTCAAAATGGATTAAATTCAAGTCAAGTCAAGTCAAGTAGGCTTTTATTGTCATTCCAACCATATACAGTTAGTACACAGTGAAACGAAACAACGGTCCTCCAGGACCAAGGTGCTATATTATTACATTATTATACAAGGTGTATTCATTATTTTTCTCAAAATTCTACAAACAAAACCTTGCAGAGGAAAAAATATCTTATAGCACTTCATGGCTTGGTTTGTGTTCTGACTTGCACTTTTAACTGTGGGACCTTTTATAGACAGGTGTGTTTCTTTCCAAATCATGTCCAATTAACTGAATTTACCACAGGTGGGGCCCAATCAAGTTGTAGAAACAAGAGGAAGCACCTGAGCTCAATTTGGAGTGTCATGACAAATGCTGTGAATACTTATGTACATTATTTTTTCCTTTCTTTTAAAAAAAAAAAAAAAAAACTCATGTACATTATTTTTTTAGGATTAAAAAAAAATTGAAAAGATTTCAAACAACCCTGCTGAAAAAACAGCATAGACTAGCATAGCTGGTTACCATTATACCAGCATATGCTGTGTTTTGGTGCTGGTATGCTGGTGACCAGCATACATTTTGCTGGTATGCTGGTCACTTTACTGATGCTGGTCCACAGCATACCAGCATACATTTTGCTGGTATGCTGGTGACCAGCATTATAGTGCCATGATACTATGCTGTTCACCACCCCGTCTAATGTTGGTATAGTATAAAAGCCAGAATACATGGAAGATTGTTATCCAATATGTAAAATATAAAACAGAATCAGAATAAAATCAGCCTTATTAGCCAACACAAACAATATTAACATTGTGTAATATGTAACAATATATACAATATGTACATTTGTAACAATATGATAATTTAACAATGAACAGCAAATACGTTTTAATAAAAAATAATAGCTAAAACAAAACATAAGACCAACCTCTCAGGGACACTTTCACACAGTTACTTTCACACCACAGGAGTGTAAATGAGTGAGCTTGGCCCTCACTCTTTACTTAGGGATCTGCAGGTTTATGGGCCCTGAAGTAGTTCTGACATGTCCTGACATTGTCTATTTTTCTTACTTATGAACATATAAATGTCACCTCTTTCACCTAGTGCAAATGTCCAGGATTGAGGGAAGAGGGACACAGATGATCTTATACACAGAAGATGATCTTATACACATTTCTGGCATACAGTAAATATGGCCATGCAAACAGACATTCAGGGTAAAACAGTGGGAACAGGAACAGTGCACTATGAAGAAAGGGTGTTAGGTTTGTAAAAGCCCACTTTTATGCCCTTTACACAGTCATACGTCTTTGTGCCTCTCTCGCAGTTCTTGTTTAACTCAAGACACAAGTGAACATCGCATACCTGGCATTTCCATGGTGTTTATGGCTGCTTACCCTAAACTTATTTGCAATTCACACAGACCCTGTGACCAGCAGTGGTAACATTCCTGGCATCTGAGGTCAGTGCTGGTTGTGTGCAGTCACAAGTGAAGCCTTATCGTGTGGTCAACCGCTTAAAAAACTACAAGAGATCCATCCCGAATCCATACCCCAGTCGTGGTTGAGGTTCCCATGACATAGTGATGGTCCATCTGTATCTTGTCTGCTTGTTTGCATTTGGTCTCTATAAAACAGGTGGCTGATCATTTTCATGGTCACAACGGTTTATAAAAAAAAGGAAAAAGAAACATAAGCATGATGATAAGAAAATTACTGTCAATAATCATCAATAACTATTGACCATGGATAAAGACAATACAACCTTTTGCAATGTTATACAATGATTTATATTTTTTGCATTACAATTTACATTTACACCTTAATATCACAAACATCTGTAAGCTACATAAGGCAGTATTATAGGGAGCTAAAGTGTTTGTGCTAAATAACATTATAGATAGCAGTGTCATAAGCTAACCAAAAACTGAACAAAGGAGCTACCATAACATAAAGCTATCCAAAACGGGGTGAAAATATTATAAACATTATAAATATTTATACCACAGCTGATACTGACAACCATCTTTAATTTAGCTTAGCCACCTGTGAGCTAACCTGTTTGTGCTAAGCTACATAAGGCAGTATGTTAGCATGATTGAGCAGTGTTATCTATATGCTAACCAAACCATGTAAGTGACATTAAATGACAATGTTTCACATAAACTGGCAAAAGCTTGTGAGAAAATGAGGAAAAATTAATTAATATTAGTTTTATATTATCAGAATAAGGATTATATAAGATTTAAAAACTTACCCAATGCTAACAGCTTGCTGTATTCCCCTCCTTCGTTCTCTGTTGGAGTCTCAGTGTTGTTCTGAGGTAAATCTAATCTCCTCCCACTGTCCAGAACATTCTGTAGAGCTTCAGAAACCTGTACAGTGCCTAACATCTTCCACACACACAGGAAAATTATCAAATCTACACTGTAAAAAAAAAACGGTAAATTTTACAGTAAAAAACCGGCAGCTGTGGTTGCCAGAATTTTACCGTAAAAAATACGGTAGCACCGTTATTGCACTGTAAAAAAAACAAACCGTAAATTTTACGGTAAAAACCTGGCAGCTGTGGTTGCCAGAAGTTTACTGTAAAAAAAATACAGTAGCAATGTTTTTGGTTCTACGGGATCACACTCATTTTGCTGCATATTTTATGGATTTTAATTGTTCTTTTTTCAAGCCTAGCCGGGAATCAAACCAAGACCCTGGAGGTGCAAGGCGACAGTGCTAACCACTACACTACCATGCTTGCTACATAAGTGTTGTCGTTTTTGGAGTGCAAGTCGTGCGAGGGGACGTGGGGAAACCGAGGAAGTCCAACAACGACAACAGTTGCTTAGCAAACATGATAGGCTGCTGGCACCATTGAAACCAACGTTTGGCATTGGCACAAGTGACCAAAGGTTTTCCTATAGCAGCCCGGCCATGTATGTTGACCCTGTGGAGCTCCCGACGAACAGTTTTGGTGGAAACAGGAGAGTTGAAGTGCACATTTAATTCTGCAGTGAGTCGGGCAGCTGTAGTTTTAGGTTTTTTGGCTATAATCTGGGTTAGCACCTAGACATCCCTTTCAGACAGCTTCCTCTTGCGTCCACTGTTACCTGTTGGATGTGGTTCGTCCTTCTTGGTAGTATGCTGACATTACCCTGAATACCGGTGCCTCATGATACATCACAAAGACTTGCTGTCATAGTCACAGCGCACCAACAATTTGTCCTCTTTTGAACTCTGATATGCACCCATAATGCTCTGTGCATTGCAATATTTTAAGGAAACTGTGCTATTACTCTGCTAATTAAACCCTCACACTCTGCTCTTACTGGTGGAATGTGTAATCAATGAAGACTGGCCACCGGGTTGGTTAAATTTAGCCATGAAACCTCCAACTAGATTTTCATGACTTTTTAAATTGCCCAGTGTTTCAGTTTCACTGTCCAATCCCTGTGTATAGACAAGTAAATCATCATATTATTTATTGGCATACAAGCGAACAAAGAAAGCCAAATACTGGTTAAGTTGAGCACATGTCTGGGACATGATTTAACAGATTTTCTGCATTTACATTATTTCCCATGGGAAAATGCATTTTGCAATATGAATTTTTACCTGAAGAACTCGCCCCTGGAAACAGATTACATTCGTATGCCGAGATATCACTGAGCAGTATTTCCTTTTGCAGTCCAAATATATGCATAGTATGTGTTGTTTACTTGCCCGTAGTATATTATTGGTTGTGTTAGTGTATGAGCTAGTGCTCCACAATGGGTTGGCATTCCATCCAGGGTGTATCTTTCCCCATCCCATGAGCTCTGTGATATATACTGATCAGCCATTACATTAAATCCCACTGCCAGGTGAACTGAACAATACTGATTACTGGCACCCAAGTCTCACCCATGCCCATTCGGATCAAAGGCCAGCCAACAGAAAAACAGATGTAGCACAAAATGATGAAAAAGTCAACACTGGCCATAATATTTACCAGAACACACAGTGCACCACAGCCTGCACTAGACAAGGCCTAGCAGGCAAACATCCAAAGGCACCCAACCTGTCCTTCAAACTCCCCAGAATCCGTTCGAGGACCTATGGGATGCTCCAGAAATATATGTTTGATCCACAGCGACCCCACCCCACAACTCATATACAGAGCATCTGCTGACAATGACCTGGTGCCAGGCAACACAGCACACCATAACCCCTCCAGATCCACACCCAAGAGACCAGAGCCACCCTGGTAGAAGAAGGGCTGTGTAATCTGGTTTTAATGTTAATGGTTTGAGTGTGCATGCTTCTGTGTGTATGTGAATATGTGAAAGTTTTTTAAGCATGTGATTAAGTGTCATTAATATGATGGTAACCATCATATTACTGGCACTTAATCACATGCTTTGATTACGATTTTGTAGTCTGTTAGACAGCAAGTAGTGGCTGTAAATTACATCAAGGACAAAAGTGTTACATTTTGTGGCAAACAAAACTTTTTTAATTACAAACATTGTTAAAGGTCAGGAGAAACATTATTATCGATACCAAAACTTTAAAAGGTTACAGCATTGCAGCATCCTCTACTTCTTTTAGTACAGGTTCATGCTACTTAACCAAAAGCTTCCCAACACACTGTGTGCTTCTCATGTCTTTTATTTAAAAACAAATCTTTATTGCATAGGTCAAATTTTGTAACGTCATTTCACGGCTTCACCACAGTGGTTTTACACTACAGAACCTACCACCTAGTTTTGTATATATAACATGGTATTTGAACTGTTCCTATTTCAAAGAACGTAACATAGACATTAAGCAATGCATACCTGTCATTTATTACTGCTGGACTGAATGCAATGGCAGTAAAAATCCTTTTCTTGGGTTCAACATTCTCAACAACAACAAAAAAAAACCTTTGAACATATTTAAACCGCTCAGAGCAGCCTCTGTGTAGCACAGGAAGTATCTTTGCGTCACTGATCATGTTACAGAAAGAAGCTATGCAGTTGATGCTTTTGGTCAAAATTCTGCTGGCTACTTGCTATGCTTTCCCCAAAACATGGAAGTAAAATAAGGGTATTTAGCATTTTTAAAAATGTTTCAATTATATATTTTCTGGCTTTTGGTATTCTTACATATAGTCTGCTGTTGTGGTAGACTCTCAACTCCTTCTGACCTCCACTGGCTCTGATGCCTGGTCTTTACAACATGCAGTGAAACATGCACAGCCCAGCAGTAAGGGGCTCGGAGGTCACTGGGCCACTGGGTCAGGTCCAGGGTCAGGGTGGGGGAGTGTCTCAGGTTCATGTGTTCTTTAAGTGGCTGGAATGACTCACTGGGTCCACAACTGCACGCCAGCTCTAGCCTTTAATCCTTTAGGAAAACATCGCCACACGCACACTGACAGCTGCAGAGTTAAAATACAGAAAGCCCAATAAACTGACATGCTGTGCTTTGTTTCTTAGGCATATATTTATTCACTAGAAAGCTCTCTTGAGGATAAAAACATGCTTTTAACCATACAAAGGAGGAGCATGACACTGAAATAATTTGAGTGAAAAATCATCACGTCCTTCATGATGCGAGCATGAGGAGTATAATGGTAGATACAGTTAGCAAGGCGGCCAGCATCACAATAGCTGCAGTGTGGGGGACATCTCATATTTAGCTCATGATAGCACTCGGGCTAGACAATAAGTAAGATTCATTTGGCCATTTTTTACTTGCATCTGCCATGATCTGAAATGAAATGTTAAATGTTTTATGGGCCAAGAAAAGGGCAAAATTTGTCTTTGGCTACAGGAGAGAAAATGAGAGAGGGAGCGAGTGAGAGAAAGCAGAGATCAAGGCTCAGTGATGATGGGAGAGACAGGAAAAAAGGGAGAGGAGACTGATAGCGGAAGAGATGAATGAAGCAAAGGAAAAGGGACAGACTTAGAAAAGTGAAGGAGGTAGAGAGAGATAAAGATAGAGAGAGAGATGGATGAAGGTGTGGGGGTGGTGTCTTCTGAATGATGATGGTCTAATATCATCATCCCCCTGTCAGGTCTAATAGGCTTTCCCTGGTAGAGATCACTCATACAGCTCCTCCATTAGCTTCAATCCCTGATAGTGTCATCCATCCAGCTCGGCCAGTCCTGCCTCTCACAACTAATATGGAAATAGATGGCCAAAGGAACTCTGAAAAATTAAACACTTCACTTGTGAACAATTTGTTTTCAAGGAGCGTTTATCGCGTGCATTAAGGCATAGTCTCCTTCTATAGATTTTCAACATTTGGAAATTGCTGAGTGTGTTTCTTTGGAGTATAAAGACTCAGGTCACACAACATATGAAGCACACTGCGATTTCTTTTTTTTGCCTCTATTCTCATACATCAGACATAACATTAAAACCATAAAAATGATAACAACATAGATTTTTTTTTAGCCTTATGCCACTGGGTATGGCTCCTATGGGTTGTGCTGTGGTGTCTGGCAATAGGATATTAGCAGCGGATCATATGGGAGCTATGGGTGCAGGACGGGGCCTCGATGGATTGAATTGTTTGTCCGGTGCATTCTATCGGTGCTTGATTGGGTTGGGACCTAGGGAGGCTGGGCCAAAAATTTTGAACTGCAGACTGTGCTGTGCTGGGTATCTGATACCTTTCTGTTATGGCCAGCCGTGACTTCTTTGGCGGTTTGTGCTGAAAAAGGTTTGTGCTGTGAGACAGGCCAGGCAGGCATACAGTAGATGGACCTTGTTGTGCCATGATCCTGTTGCCTGGCGGTGGTGTTAATGCTATGGCTCATTCGTGTATATATAGCATGAACATTAGTAAAGTGGAACATGTGTTTGTGACAGTTTTTCTGTTACTTCACAAGACACCTTCATGAAAGCTTAAAATCTCCTTTACAGTGTTCACTGGTGCATCTATAAGTGAAGATGTTCTCCTGCTGCTTGGTGGGATTTCTCCAGGTACTCCGGTTTCCTCCCACAGTTCAAAGACATGCAGATTAGGCTAATTGGCATTTCCAAATGGCGTGTTGTGTGTAAATGTGCGTATAAATGTTGTCCAGAGGTCTTACCACAATTATGAAAAAAAAAAAAGGTATAAAAACGATGGTCACCACTGGCCTCCATAGTCCCTAGTTGGACAGATATTCCTAGAAGGATGGTTGGATTAATTGTATTTGTGTGTTCATTACTGTGTAACATGTCAGTGTTCTCACTAAGGAAACTGATGATCAGAAAACACTTGAGACATCCCACAAAAATGCAGCCTTTTGCATGGGCATTTACATTGTAATTGCAATCTCTCTAATTAGAATTCACAAAAAATTGCTTGTTTTATTGAAGAACCTGACTGAAAGGACACATTGTAGATGATGTGTACATTGTTCATAATAATAATAGTAATAATAATAATAATAATAATAATAATAATAATTCCATAGGATTTGATCATGGTCATATTTGTCTCCTGTTTTGACAACCTTATGCAATGTCACAACATTTCTTTTTTTCCAGAGTTGCATTATGTCAAATCAAATCAAATTCAAATTTTATTTGTCACATACACAATCCTACACAGTACGATATGCAGTGAAATGCTTAGGCAACTGCCCTGACCTAAGAGAATAAAATAAAATAAGATATAAAATATAGAATATAAAATGTAAAATGTAAGAATATAAAATATAAAATGTAAGTAAGTAAAGACTATACATTATACTATACATTAAGTGTACAAATGGAAAATATTGCAATGAAAAATTGTAATTGTACAAGTAGAAAATAAAAATATTGAAATGAAATAAAAATATTGAAATGAAATAAAAATATTGAAATGAAATATGTTTTGGCTGAGATCTTGTATTGATGAAAGAGAGCCGAAACACTCCATAAAGTCTTCTTAATTCCATCCCAAAAACTTTCAATGGGGTTAAGGTCAGGACTCTGTGATGGCCAATTCATGTGTCAAAATGAGTCCTTGTGCTCCCAGAACCACTCTTATCCAATCTGATCCTGATGAGTCTTAACACTTTTAATTATGGAATATGTCCGTCCGGGAAAACCCCATCCATTGACATGCTAACTTGGTCATTCAGTACATCCAGGTCATCAGCTGACTTCATTTTATTGCCACATTACATTGCTGAGCCTAGACCTCACCAATTGAAGTAACCCCAGATCATAACACTGTCTCCAGAGGCGTTGCACAGTTGCAATGGTGCATGATGCGTGCATCGCTTCATGCACTTCTTACCCTGATACAACCTTCACAATTTTTATCAAATCGTAATGGCCCCTACCAAAATTAACCTTTTTTTTCCTGTTTAGTCTCAATAATAAGTGGTTTTCTTAAAGCCACAAAGCTGTTTAATGTGAAATAACTTTTGTTGTTGTTGTTGTTTATGATGATGCAAGCTACTCATTGCATCAGTCGTGGTTTAAACAGTTTTTGGCAGCTAAGACATATGAATCACTGCAGTAATTATTCACTCAAAGGCTCTTACATTTTGCTTATTTAAATCTAATTAGTGTTTTTTGTCCAGTGTATACATTAGTTGGAATGGATGGGGAGGAGGGAATTTTGTAAAAGCAAGCCCAAATTTTATGGAATTTGAAGTATATTCCGCCAGTACTGAATTCTTGAATCCAGTTGGACGTATTGATTAGTAATAATAAACAAATTGAATAATATGATATTATTTAACTAAGAAGAAAATGTTCTTTAAGGAGAGATTTATTTAACATACAGTATATGGAAGGAGTCTCCAGTTCCAGTGCTTAATTAGTTTTCTATAACAGCAGCTCTAACAGCAATGTTTTTTATATATATATATATATATATATATATATATATATATATATATATATATATATATATATATATATAAAACATTGCTTTTATATATATATAAAACATTGCTATATATATATATATATAAATAAACCAAAAATTTTCTGGTTCAGGCTTCTCTAAGTAGAGATTTATTTAACATATATGGAAGGAGTCACCAGTTCCAGTACTTATAACACTATAGTGTTATAGTGAGCAAACAATTTTGTTGAGATAGTTAAGGAACAATGCTAAACACTGAGTCAACGTGCCCCCTCTGGTGTCTTTTATAGTATTTTTTTATAATATAGAGTTCTTTACAATGGTGTGTTTGGATAAACACTATATAAAAAACACAAAAGATATTGTTGAAATAATCTAATCAAAATCATCATTACAGTATGTTAATCAGAGTTAACATTTCACCAGACGTAAGAGCAAACAAACTTTATCCATCTGGTTCAATAAAACAATAGCACTTGTAAAATAATGCCATTCTATAAAGCAGATGTTCTGTATAGCACGACATGACGAGACAAAAACTATCAGCTCATTTCATATACGTGAAAATCTGAGAGGCCTTCTGTTTTTCGCGGACACACAACCCACATGCACACACCAGTCGCCACTCACTGTATCACCTGGCCCTCTGCTA
The DNA here is from genome assembly GCA_030347435.1 of Clarias fuscus. Taxonomy (NCBI): domain Eukaryota; kingdom Metazoa; phylum Chordata; class Actinopteri; order Siluriformes; family Clariidae; genus Clarias; species Clarias fuscus. Next base: position 21,071,425 of record CM059216.1, on the reverse strand, counting down.
CAGTCGACCGTGTGTGTGTGTGTGTGTGTGTGTGTGTGTGTAAACACATAGAGAGGGCTCTGATCGTGGAGCACACTCACAGTGTTGATATACAGTGGCTTTGAGAGGTGAGGCCCCATTGTAGACTCCTCTTTGTTGCAGTTAAAACAGGGTGATACTGTAACGTTGGGCCGGCGTGAAGGAGGCGTCTGTCAGCAGGCACGCACAGAAAATTAGAGAATGGAAGAATAGAGACCTAGCAGCTGGCAGCCAGGGCAGGAAACACAGCGGCAACAGTGTCAACATCCCCCCACCAGCACAACCAACACCAAACAAACACAACAGCTGGCCGCACGGGACCAAAGCAGCAAACAGGCTTTGTGATTGGCTCGTGGTGTGTGCCGGCTTAAAAGGAACTGAGGGTAAGGAGGTGTGTTTGTGTGCTTACTCATTAGCACTATGTGTACCTGAATGCCATCATTACAGAGGTGCTGAAAGCAGAAGAAATGACAAACGGTGCCAAACAAACAGGACAAATAGGTCAGGCAAAAAGAATTTAATGTTTGAAAGAAACTCTCTCACCTGCATGGTTCATCATTCCCGATTGTTAATATAACAATACAAACAAAATAAAGGATGGATTTTATGAGCAGTTCAAATACAGCAGGCTATAATGTGCAACAAGATGTGTGTTTGCAGATTAATTTTTCAATGCAAAGTTTGTAAAAAGGTGGCCGAAGAAAAAGAAAAGAAAAAAAAAATAGTCAAGACTCATGTACAACAACTTCTTCTGAGCATGCTAATGTGTGCAGGCAACTGTGTAAATTCATCCTAAAAATGGTGGTGAAGTGCCACAGAAAAAGCCACTCTCATAGTGACTGGGAGTGCTCTGGGGTCTGATCTGGAGTACATTTATCTAAACTGATTCCTTACACTGACATGGCAATTTCCTCTCTTTTCCATATTTTTAGTCTGTCTGAGGCACTCAATCAAGACACACACACACACATGCACATTTGCGCTCACACTACAAACACATTTCATTATGGAATACCAGAGAAATGGCTTGTACAGGCCAATACCGCGACCCTGAGCTCTGGTCCAGATGACCCTTGATGGGTCAATAAATCAAGATGTCACCTCTGGCACTGCTGCGTCCCGTTGCCAATGACACGGAGAGTACCCAGCATTCCTGCACTTCCTCTGCGCCTTGCCTGACCTCCTCTCCAAACAAACCGCCTGTCAACGCCCTGCCCACAGGTATGACAGCTCGGCCTAATGTGAGGATTGATCTTACCCAAATGTACCACTCTTCAGTTCTCCTCCACTCTTGAGATCCTAAACCACTTGACGTCCACGAGTGAGTCTATTCCCGTGAAAAGTAAGAGCGCTGAATAATAATTCCGATTTATAATGAATCCTGTTCAACAATGTGTCAGTAAGTAATCTAAACCCTACATCTATAGTCGCTGGAGCTTTTATTCAAACCACAATAAGTACAATTTCTGTAATATAAAGCCTGCGTTAGTTACTCTAATACCATTACTTATAATTTGCCCACTTTAATGCCTAGTAGGGATTATTTGAATTGCCTCGTGCCGATTTTACTTCGTCTAGGATCGTTTGAGATCCTCTCATTTCTTTACTTCACTAATAAAGGCTCAGTGGAGACAGTGTATTCATTATGAGAACAAATATCACCGAGATTACGTCTAAACCCTAGAAATATATTCTTCCTTATGCAGGCAAATAGCGTTTTACTTTGTTAAAATAGGACTTTTTAAGCTCAGCGATTAGGAACGTCTGTGAAATGTGGACAGTGTGATCTTCTATCTGGTGAATCTGTCGTAATAGGGTCCGAATGATCTTTTTTTTATGTATCAGAAGACCAGATTCACAGGATAACATGCTATCAATAACGGAGAGAAGACCCACAGAGATGTCAGCTTTAAATGACCTTCAGTACCTTATCTGCACCTTTGAATCCAGGGCAGACTGATTGGCACATCAATTTGTGATGCTATCAATGTACTCAGCACACGTAATGCTCTTTTGCTCCAGATAAGTCTGTTTAATATGAAAACTGTCATAATTCATCCGCATTTCAGATATACACATGACAGAAGCCTCATCAATCAAGTCCATAAACCTCTGAAAATCTCTGTGCTTATGTTAGGCAGATTATCCAACGCTGAGGCTTTCATTACTTCTCTGCTTGCCTATGCTTTATTCCATGTAAGTCTACAAAAAAAAAAAAAAAAATGAGTTACATTATGCAGAAATAAGTATCTGATCTCCCAGTCCTCTCAGATATTACTGTCCAGCTCCTGTCAGGCTGACACTGTGCTGTCCCCTCTCAGTCGGCTGTTTCCTGCACAAATTAACACGCTCAGTGGTGAACTGGATTCCAATTTAGAAGCGGAGAGAAGCGTGCAAATTAACCATGTTTTTTAATTATGTGCATTGCTCCATGCTATTGTTTAGGATGGGGCAGGTGCAAATTTATTCTCCCAGGAAGTGCCGAGATGTCCGTCCTCCAGCCGCGCCCCATCCTCGGCTTAATCAACCCACAGCTGGAGCACTTTGCCAGCTTTGCCACTCTCACACTGAGCATCTCTGCTGAGTGTGCTCGAAAATGAGGCCTCATCTAAGGGCTTGGTTTGTTACAGTTCCTTTCAAAATGGCCACCATGCAGATGTGCTCAGCAGCTAATTTAATGTCAAGTGGACAAGCATTCAAAGTTGTAACAAGTCATTTCTGTGCAAACTTTCGATGCATGCTGTGAATCAAGCCGGGTCTTCTACATTGCGTCTGCTTGAATCTCTATAAATTGTATACGATGATTAAAAAATGGATTAACTAGAATTAATTAAACTGGTTAAAGATGAAACTGGAGAAATAACATGTTTAATAAGAATAATAAAATCGGCACGTCTTTAAAGCCAGGCACCAATCAAGTTACCACTGCTGGCGTGTTTCTTAGTGCTACCGTGCCTCATTGGGTTGTTTGTAGACATCACACAGAGACATGTCTGAAATAACAAGTGTACTTTAATCACACAGCCCACTCTGGATGAGCTGCTTTGCATCTGATATGCAGGAGAAAACGAAAGCTCTAATTATGGCTCCGGAGCCGCCGAATCCGCAACACTTCCTGTCTGTGGGAACTGATGGCCACTGCTAAATCATTCTGTCAGGTAATGACACGTGAACGCATGCCTCGAATCTGACAGATAATAGTGACAAACCTACAACAAAAGAAGAGAATAAACACACCTCTCCTTGGAAGCTACTTAATGATGCACCTTGATTTGTTAACGTAAACATAACAAACATGTCATGAATATTTAAACACTGTTCTGTATTGTAGTGACTGGAGTGTAGACTGAAACAAGTGACAGATAAAAGTTGTTCTCAATCAAAAAAGATGCAAAAATATGCAAGACGTGGATTTAATGGCAACTCATTATAAGGAGACTTACTCGATTTAAATAGAAATTACTGCATTGTTTAATCGAAGAGCGTGCTTCCCAAGCAATAAAACAGTTCCTTCCTCTTTGGTGCAACATTTGAATTTTAAGATTATCCACATACCAGGCAGCGAAATCCAAACATATCTAATTTAATGGCACACTTCTGCCGATTTCAGCTGAGCAAACTGTGCTCTGGTTCGGAAAAGAGACAGGAAACATTGAGGGGAGTGATAGGACAAGATCAAGATCAAACAGGCTTTCTTCAATCATTCACCAGCACCAGAGGCAGCAGCTTGAGCATATTCTTTGATACAAAACCTCTGATCATTTGCATCTAAAGTGATACGCATATTTGTTATTCCATCAATCAATAGCATCAGCACACCGCCTCTGTAATCTATAACTTGCATGCAAAGCTTAACAATAACACATATGTTCTACATGGCACCACATTTAAACTCTGTAACCATTTACATCCTGTTAACCATTTCTCAGGGCAGATTAGGCGGCAGAGAGAAGCCTGAGCAGATCCCATGAGAGGGAGGCTTTGGTGCTGATAAGACTCAGCCATAGCAAAGCAGGATTAATACATATGACCAGGGCAACAACGACTCCGATTATTCCAGCAGAAAAATGGCTCCCATCCTGTCAGCACCCGCATGATTAAACATACACAGAGCAGACAGTCAGGCACAGCCATGGGAGATAACTAATATTATTTATGCACGTTGGTTAGTCTCTAGATCACGGGTGGGGACTGTTCACTCTACAGGGGCAAGAAATCCTATTGGCGCGGGGGGGAAGCAACCATGATCTTAGACATAGTAGCTTTATCCCCCCACCTCTCTCTCTCTCTCTCTCTCTCTCTCTCTCTCTCTCTCTCTCTTTAAATTACTCTTATTCTCTCTCTCTTAGGGCTAATAAGAAGAATATGTCTAAATACCTAAATAAGTCAATCCTCCATTTTTTAAATGTCAAATGTATACATATATTAAAGATAAGAAGAATCAACTGAACATTCAGCCCCTAGTAAGTCGGACAACACATTAGTAATATTTTGTTCGTGTTTGTCCAAAGCCACAAACCTATAATTCGCTCATGATTGGGTGAAAGGATTATCTAATTAACTTCCTCAAACTATTTACTCATTATAGACCGGATTTCTTTTTGTTCACAGAGACTGGTTAATTAATTACTTGTGTTAACGACCCATTAATGGCTGTGTATGAGGAATTTTAATGAGGCACCTTAATTAAATATTATCTCATTGCTTAATCAATGCCTTTAATTATTCACATGATATTTTCCAGGAAATCAATTTGCTCGCATGTAAGAGAAGTAAAAAGCTGAACACGTCCTTGCCACGTTGATTCATGGTTCAGGTAGTCATTTAGGTCAAATTCTTTTTTTAATCTATGAGAATGTGAAACATTTGGGTTAATCCCAATGGTTGCTTTCTACCTTTATATTTCATTCCATTTTGATTTATCCTAATTGACCTCAGGTGCCTTTTTAAATGAACCCAATTTGCTGTATTTCTCTGATGAAAATATACATTGCGCACAATGCTTCAAATGCATCTTATACACAATAATGTCTAAAACTTGTACTTTAAATGTAAGAAATATTCCTTTTCACTTTGTGTGGTATTACATCAGTGAGAAGCACCATGCCATCTCTTTCAATCAGGCAGTGTATCCTCCAGAGGCTATGCTGCGGTGTGGCATGGTGCGTTTGGAGGACTGGGAAAGCTCAGTCATCAGGCCTGTTTGGGCAGCCTGGGCGAGGGATGAAAGAGAGCCCAGCTGGGGATGGGAAGGGCAGCAGATGGTAGCGTGCACAGGGGCTGAGAGCCAGGCTGAGCCCTTCAGGTTTTAACACCTCCTCTCCTCTGAGAGAGCACATCCGCCACTGGGAACCTACCTGAGCTTTGTGCCATGCCTGACCAACCCTAGAACTCATCACATATGGTGCCAGCCTTGAGCCATGAGGAGGGCTATGACCTGCATAACACATCCATGGACATCGAATAACTTTGTAAGGATTTTAATTCATCAACTTGCAGTTGTACAACACTTATAAAATAGAGGGGAAAAAAGATGCCTGCAGGTCCTTGATGAAATAATCCCTAAAGAAATCAAATAAGTCTCAACAACGTGCCGACGCTGGGAACTTGATAATTCCTCTGGCATTATGACTTTCAGACTTGCAGACAAATACTGACCTCTTGAAATGAATAAATGAAGGAGAAAACTTCTGTCAAGAGCTTAAAATTGTCCAAATTGTGTTCTCTAGGAAGGCCATTTTCCAAAAATCCATTTTAAGTAGTCGCATATTCTCTTCAGCTAATAGGATCATGATAGAGGTAATCTTTGCAAATCTGACAGAAGAAAAGAATGTCCTGGCCTTCAGCTTTTCCTCTCAGTAAATGAACAAACTCAAAAGTCTGTTTTTTTCCTGTGGTAAAGGAGTGGGAAAAAAGAAAACCTTGAACTGGATGTGACAAAAAATGAGGATGAAAAATGTTGGCAAAAAAAGGAGGGAACAAAAAAAAAAGAACAGGCTTCGGGCCAGCTGCTAATGGCAGGCAGTTGTGAGACATTTTGTCCTTCTAAAGATGCATACTCAACCTGAACGGAGTCCAATTAAGCATTAATTACTATTGCAAATTCACATAATCGTAATGAACAAGACAAATGGGGGAAAAAACGTGAGAAAATCTCATTCCAAAAGACATCCAACACAGATGAATAACAGCTTAAATGCTAAAACAACATTAATTGTCTTAGTAATGTGTTTGCCCAATACAAGTTGTCAGTACAGCATCAGTGAGCATTGGCAGAAATTCTCTATGTTTCAGGACCTGTACTAAAAAAAAAAAAAAGATTCTGGTACCCAAATCTCTCATACAGTAGCTGTTCAACTGCTTTAGACCTAGAGCCTGAACCAGGCCAGTGCAACTTACATCATTTTTATTCTCATCAAGTTGGTGCAGGGTCATTCTGGAAGAGATCAAATTCAAATTTCAAATTCAAATTTTATTTGTCACATACACAGTCATACACAGTACGATATGTAGTGAAATGCTTAGACGACTGCCCGTGACCTTAAAATAAAAGACTATTAATAAATAAGAAATAAATAGAAAAATATATAAAGTTAATTTAGCTATACAATACAAAATATACAATATAAGAAAAATATAAGAAAATATAAGAAAAACCTAGCTGTACAAACATAGAACATATAGAATTGATGGAATTTTTTGTAGAAATGAAGTTTAATTTAAATAGAAATGTCCATGGTTGTGTGCAAATATGCCTGAAAGTGTCATATTTAAAGTGAATTATGTGCAACACGGAAATAAAATAAAATAGAATAACCACAAGATCACACCCATAAGGATAATGTCTACATGTATATGACTATAGTCACACAACTACATACGTACATACATACAAATTATAGATATTGCATTTAATATATCAATTTGCTACAATGTATTACAGAACAATTGAGAGGTCTGATATAAAGATTGGACATGTATTTTTTTCTGGTCATGAGAAAGCACCTACTGACTTATACATACACTAAAAACTGATGTTGTCTTTCAAGATATTTAAAAAAGTGTCTGATTTCTCCAAAGGAAGATGAGTCTAGTGCATACTCACAGATGGAGAATGGTTACTCATTCTCACCTTGTCACTCACACACTCACTAGCTCGATCAGCCCTCGTACTGTTAGCCTCGTGATGAACAATGTGACCAAGCAAGCCTCTTATTGTCAAATCACTGTTTGACAGCTTGCTCTCAAAGAGCCACCCAGTGTTTATCTCCAGAAACAAACAAACACATTTCTAAAGACTCAATAAATGGAGTGTGAAAGATGCTGCTGAGCGATAATTGAGGGCTAAAATTCACAACATTAATAGTGAAATATGTGCAAGACTCCAAGCAGTGCGAATATCGCCACCTGTTTTGCACTCAAATATTTGTATTTGATAAGTCAAATCACAGGACAGTTCTCTTTTTCATCCAGATTACATAAGAAAGACACATGCTTACATACTACTGTAGTGTTATGAGCTATATTTACCATCATAATATACTATAATGCTGTGATCTTTTAGAAAGCGAATAAGTGTTTTTTCTTTTTTGAATAGCGAAATCGAGTGTTATTCAGAGTAACACCTTTGACTTCCTTATTTGAAAACTTCAACGACCATAATTTGAGCTCGAACAACAAATCAGCTATTATTTATTACCATATTAAACTGGCAATATTTTACAACAGAGTGCACAATTTCAAACATAGAGAACCAGCCTCCAGAAAAATTTGGCAAATTCCCTATTGAAAGGCTTTGCTTAACTGATCAGTTCCTCCATGGGTTGTGACGTCTCTTCAAACTGTGCCAACTCTGCTATTAAGGACTGGAGATGAGAATAATATCTTCACTTACACTTACCTACAGATTTCTCAGTACGTCATCCCTTTTGATGTATAAGTAAATCCAGACCCGTGTGTCAGGTTTCTCCACAACCTTAATGCATGTTTATCATTTATGAGTACAAATTCAGCTCTAGAAATGCAAATATATATATCAATATATGTTTTTTTGCTTGGCATTGATTGACATGGATGAAACACATAGCACGTTGATATAGAAGCATAGCTTAAGGGCACATACTGTACAGCACTGAAATTTAGCTCTTTTTAAAGATGCTTAGTTTGGATGCTGTTAATCATGATGACTGATCAGGATAAGGTAGCTTTTTTTTGTCAGCAACATGGTGTGCCAACTTCTGTTATCTTGTTCTGTAATATAGGCTTCATTAAAGAGTCATTAAGTAATTTGACACATCAATTAACACTTAATAGTGACAAATGATCACAAATTCTCAAATGTAGATTTCAATGAAGTATGCACCAAATACTGTAGTTTAGAAATAGTTTTATTTAAATTTCATTAATTACTAAGTGGACAGTGCTGTGCTGCAGTGGGTAGAAAGTTTTAGTGCATGGTGATGGACTGGTATCTCCAGTGTTAATTCTTTCACCTTGCACCACATGTTCCCAGAATGTTTGACTGAAGAAAAACATGGAACAAAGTCAGTGTGAACTTGAGTGATGGACACTCAAGTCTCATTGCTTTTACAAGCATGTCATGTCTATTGTGGAGTAAAATAATGTGAAATAAGTTTATAGTGACTATACTCAACCAATTTTAATACAATATACTGTATATACAGTATACTGAAGATTTTTTTTGTGACAACAAATTTACATCATAATAATGACGAAAAGGATTATATTGAGTAGAACTTTTGACCCAAACTGTGAAATTATGCAAAAAAAACAAAACATTGGATAGATACATTTGCAACCAACCAAGTAGAGTCACAACTATTTATTATATACCTACACTGATCAGACATAACAATAACACATTAACACTGAGTATAAATTATAGTGATAGGATCATGCAGCACACCTCGTTGAAAAAAAAAGTCTTGGTCATGATAGAAACGCACCAAAACACCCAGTGCACCAAAGCCTGCTGTGTATGGATCTCAGCAGGCAAAGAGCTCAAGACTGCCGAACCAGCCTACAAATTTCCCAGATCCCAATCCGATTGAGCACTCATGGGATGCACCAGACAAACAAGTCTGATCAATGGAGGCATCACTTCGCAACCCACAGCACCCAAAGGATCCGCTGACACTGTCCTGGTGCCAGACCCCACAGCACACCTTCAGAGGTCTTGTGAAGTCATGCCCCGAGTGGCCGAGGTTGCCCGGGGGTGCACAGGGGGAAACTACACAATACTGGGCATAATGCTTTACTTTCCAATATTATAGCTGATTGGTGTACATGCCTATCATATCTCACTATATATAGGTTAAATATGTGCAAAACATGCCCTATACTAAACAATACCTGAAACTATTTACATTTTTGACCAAAATGAATGAGGGAGAGGGAATTCGGGCCCTTACTTGTAAATGTATATTAAAAAAAAGGAGGTATAAAAAAAAAAACACCTTGTCAGCTAGGGATTACATTGCTAAGTTAGACTGTTCTACATGTAAAAAGAATAATATTCAAATAAATTTTATATTTTGTCCTACCCATTGCTTTCTTATACTTAAATATTAAATCACTTTAAATTAAAAAATTCCTTAGTTAACTAGACTTGATTGTTTTAAAATTTGCATTATACTCCATGACTACATGCACCAACACTTACACGGCACAAAACTGATTATCATAATATGCACAATTTATTTATTTTTATTTATTTATTTTCCTGAGACCACAGATTTCAGAGTTTTAGAAATAGAAACTATACACCAAGCCCTAGTTCCAGTGCATTTCGATTTTTATAGAAAATTTCCAAAACCTTGTTTTCTGTGGTTTGTATGGTATTTGTCTAGATTTTAAGAGGAATCTTTCAGGGTGCAGTTCTGTGCTAACTGTCAGGTCAGATTAGACAGCAAGGCTGCACAGAGACAGCCTTCGTACAGTATCAATATTGTGACGGTTGAGGAGTCACCCTCCCATAAGTCTCCTTCAAGTGCACAGACAATTGGAAAGACGAGCGTCACGAGCCTGACACCACCGTCACTTCAAGGAATCCCTTTCAAGAACAAGTCAAACCCCAGCTGACAAAGCAAAGCTATGGCACAGCAAAAGTAAATAGCATCAAACACTGGCGGGTATTCCCCCCTTGAATAAAAAATAAAGAAATAAATCCACTATATGGGTGAAAATCTGAAGCTGTGGACATTTTTTATCATAGTTTTTTTTTTATTATTCTTTGTAGCTGGATGTGTGTGATTTAATATTATCTATAAATCAACTAAGAACTGCAAGTATTGCTGACAAGAGAGATGTGGCGTTCTTTTTAGTCAGCTTTTCTTGCAGAGAAACCAGCCAAACAACAACAACAACACCAGAAAAAAAAATCAAATAAAAGAACCCGTATTTAAATCAAGTGACAGTATCTTTAAAATATGACTGAACCGACACTTCAAAGCTTGTAGCCCTTTTTGATTGATTTAGCCCCTTTTTCTCTCCACATATCCACTCCACACTTGATGGCCCTTATTTTAAACAATACCCCCACTGCTTTCACTCCTGAAGTACACACTTATTTTGACATCTAATTTGGCCCCGCTGCTTGTGAAGCCCCTGGATGGCTGACCTGCAGTGTGTGCGTGCATCGAGGGCAGGATTAGAGACAGCACGATGCAAACACAGGGGGCATTGTTTGTGAGGCCACTTAAGACCTCCTCATACATGCTAAAGGTCCAGACAATAAAAACAGACGAGAGGGAGAAAAATGCATGGCCCGAACCCTGCGGTGATTACTAGATCAGCATGGCTTTATACAATTACCATCACTTTGAATTTTAAATGGCCATTTAAAGGGCAGCGGAGCATCTTGGAAAATTAGGCTGGAGCCTAATTAGCACACTCCAACATGACAGCCGCTGAGCTTTCAGCCTGGGTAAGCAGCCCAGTCAAGCAAGAGGAAATGACTGAAGGACTTGAGATCCATAGCATAGCACCCGCTATACTGACTTTCTATGTATTTCATTGTTTTCCTGCTAACATCATAATGACTCAAATACATCGAGAGCAAACTCAGTACAGTATATGCAACTACATACTGTATGTGCATAGTTTTACTGCAAAAAATAAATCAGAGTCGAGCTTCATCTACTGGCAGAGTTCTAATCTTTTAAAAAAAAAAAAATTTCTGATAGAATTATGGATAGAATTAACATCTTAAAAGTCACACAGAGTTGCTTCCCATGCCCCTGACTCCAGTTCATTCACTATTTCTCCACTCATTCTGCCAGTAAGCTAGAAACTCTAAAATAACAACAGCATGCTAAAACAGGAAAGCTTCCATGGTGAGGAGATTTCATCAGTATGGGTATCTTTCTGTGCACTTTGAGAGCCGTAGAACACAGCCTTACAACCATGAGTCTCCATTATGGCCAGACAAAAGAAATTAATTCAATTTTAGCAAAATGTGAAAGAGGGGGATTTCAAACGTCATTCAGGCCTTGACAATTGTACTGGATTTAATTAACCTAAATCATCTCATTGTAGCTGATGACAAAGAGGTCTGAGAATGAATCATTCATGGGTCATTGTTCTGTGAGCTCATTCTGCAGAGCTCAGTCAACGTCTGAGCCGAACTGTCAATTGCGGATAGAGAAGTAAAATGGCTGACTTGCAATGACAGCACTTTACAAGCACCTGAAAATGAAATTCCTGTCTGTCAGGTCACAGATCCTCATGTATAGCTACATTAAATCCCTGACATCTGCAGCCCCATTGAGTTTCTTTGGACTTGATGATTAGTGTAGCTGATGATTACCTTGAGTGTGCTTAAGATAGGTAAACATCAAAAGTTTTAGGCACAGTCTCAAATATTAACTACCACTCGGGTCTTATTCCATAGCAATCTTCTCACGAGACCTTGCTTTATCTAAGACGACAAGATCTTATATTCTGGTGCTCGCTGTAATTGACAAAGCCCAGGCGCACTTGGGCATAGCGCATTGAGCTGCTGTCGCAGCGAAGAATACAAATTCATTCCATATCTGAAGCCCTCCAACAAAACTTTCCAACCAATTATTTGGCTCCTTGTAAATGATAACTGTGCAGTCACTCAAGCATAAAACAAGAAGATGAAGACGAGTCTTATTCTCACATCATTTCATTCCATTTAATTGACAAGCTCTCAGTCCGCTGTTAAATTTAGAAGATTACAAATATGAGCTGAATCTCGAGCACCCAATCCACCAACCATAATCACATGCAGCGCTGGTCACAAATTAATCTGCATATTTTAATAAGCCGGGTGTAACAGGGAAGGTATACGCAGACGTTTAACGGATTATCATACGCTGTCCCTGGTGTTCAGAAATTGAATAAATATCTGTAAAGCAAATGCGTAGGAATGTGCCATGATAGCACAGAGCTTTGCTTCCATCCTTTATTAACACCCGTCTACTCCCCTTGGATCTCTTTTTCTGTCTCATTCACTTTCTTACTCCCCATCTTCCTAATGTGCATCTGGGATCCAAGTAGTCCTGTGTAGAACTGCTGGTTCATCGGTTCTTATGTTGATTAACAGTCCGTGCAATAATCAGAGCAAAAAGCACTCACTTCCTTTTCTTAAATTTTATGCTACCATTTTCGGAAAGAAAGAAAAACTTGTTTCATTAAAAAAAAAAAAAAGAATTGCTAGGGCTGCATGATTTGATCTGTTGATTTGTTTGGACAAATATTGTGATTGCGATGTATACTGAAATATATTATTAATACTGTATGCAATTTTGTTTTCAAACATATTTATATATCTCTAACAGTGAATAATGTCACCAATGATCTAACTAATATTTATTTAGAACCTTACAATTATTTTCAAAAACGCTTAAATGTTTGACAAACTCAATATAAATTCCTGATGATGCTTAAATTACTTGTAATAAATTGCAGCTTTCTACCATGAAATAATTGCAACTTTGTCCATATTGCATCATCGTTCATTGTCCATATTGAAATTTTGATTTTTATATGATTGTTTGTGCAGCACTGCGGACAAGATTGTAGACATGTGAAGTAGTTCTGGACCTTGTGGATGTTAGAGAAGTCTGGATCCATATATATATACAGTATATATACATATATACATATATATTTGTGTGTTTAATTTTTAAGCCATCTTTGGTCTGAAATAAAAGGAAAAAAATACGCATATGGATCCAGACATTTGGGTCAGCCTATATAAACATATTTTCTAGGGTGTTTTACACCATAAGGTCGACACATAAGCAACAACAGATTTATAATTAATAAATATTATATACTACATTTCATAGGAATACCTGATCACTTAGGTTCTACCTAGGGCAGCCAACTCTGCCGTTTTGGTGAACCTGTGCCTACTATAGCCTCACTTTCTGATCACAGCCGGACACAACAGGAAACTGGAAACTGTAATCTGCTGTTTTTGTAGACAATCTGCCTTAACATATAATCTGTAATCTGTAATCTGTAAACTGTCTTTATTTGAGTTATCAAAGTCTTCCAGTGAACCACTCTTCTGACTTATCTCATCAACAAGTCATCTTTTCTACAGAACTGCAGATTATGCCACAGTGAAAGTCACTGAGATCACAATTTCCCTCATTCTGATGTTTGATTTAAACAATGACTGTAGCTCCTGATCTGTGTCTGCATGCTTTTATTAAATGATCTGCTGCCATATGATTGGCCTAAATGAGCAAGAGTAGTGATCTTCTTAATAAAATGGCTTGTGCTGAAAAAAAGACCTTTACTTGTTTTTATTACTATGCCTTATAATTTGTCCAAATCTACTGTATATTATCAGCAGAAATAATCTAACCTCTGTCTTTTAAAAAAGGTATGTAAAGAAAGACAGTTCTGTGATGAAGTGATTTGTCAGGCTGTTGTGTTGCCACTCTCCCTTCCGCTACACTGATAGGATAGATAGCACGAGAGTGAGATGTGGCTCATCGAGGCAGTGCTGATGGACGGAGCGCAGGCGTGATGGTGTGTCTGGAGCTCTTGCATGCGCTGCAGGGGGAGATAACGGCAGCTCTGTGTGTGAGCTGGGCTCTAAATGGAAGGAAAGGTCAGCAGAATGCATCAGATCCTATCAGTGGCCATCACTGGGCTTACCACCTCTTTAACACCAGACGCAAGTCACCTCCTGACCTAAGGATGAACCCGGGACTGGTTGAAAAAAGAAAAGCAAGGACGCATTCATGAAGCCACATTCGTTTCCCAACACTGATACAGTATAAAACTGTGACATGAGCATGCAACAAAAATCTGAAATGAGCTCGATTCTTGCAGTGAGCATAGTAGCACAAGCTGAACACAGAGCTGTCACATTTTTTTTATCTCAAAGCAAATACTGTCAAATGGCTTAAAGGAAGTGAAAAGTACTTTTATCAGCAATCCACCACCTAACTTGAATTGCAGGCACTCTCTCTTGAAGTGGACTCACACAGAGAAGAATTCCTTAATCTGATTTGTTTCTGCAAAGCAACCACACATTTGTGGTAGATTTGTGTGGCTTGGGTTTTAATTCTCTTTTATCTCCCTCAATCTTATTATTTGGTTTAATACAAAAGCAACTTGTCTTAAGTGTGTGCGTAAGCGTGTGTGCAAGTGTGTGTGTGTGCACACGCGTGTGAACTAAAATAATAATAATAATTATTTAAAAAAAACACTTTTATTTAAACGAACAAACACATGTACTGTAGGATTGCCTTACAATCTATTTTCAACGGTGTTTCAAATATCTTGCTAATAATAAAGGTTGGAATTATTTAGCAATGTTGTTATCCAGACATTACCAGTTCAGTCTTATAGTAAAGCTGTTTGGGCTCCTTGATAGACTGTGCTTTCCAGACAAAGTAATTTGGAGTTAAATCACATTAGCAAAATGACTAATGATAAATGTGGTGGAAAAAGAAGAATAGATTACTTTTTAATTGAGAAGCCTTGAGATTACACTACAAATCTTGTAGATTACACTACAAGGGCAGGCTAGTTAAAAAAATTAGCAACACCTTAAAGTAAATAAAGAGTAGAAAGGGAAAAAAAAAGAAATAAATGGAGATGGGCACGTAGACCTAGTTACCCAGGTCATAATGTTCTAATCATCTTCCTGTTAAACCTTACTTCATAAAATAATGGCCAGCCCTCAAGCTTTCTTCTGTCCCTAATGAAAGAAGAAAAATCCAGAGTGTGTGCTTTGTGGTAAATATATGTTCCTGTACACATCCATGGGTGTCCTTTTGGGATAAATTTGGAGAACGTTTTTTTTTTTCTTTCTGTGTTTATATGAAGAGAGGTCAGGCTGGCTGTGTTAGCTGTGGCATGGTGGGGAACTGATAGGATTGACTTCCTGCCCTGTGAGATTGTCTCCGCAGTCTCAGAGGCCATTAGACTCAGCTGTAAAGCTCTACAACTCTGACATCCTGATATTACATCAAAACTGTGTCACAGCCTGTCCACACCTATCTATAAGTACAGGCAGACTGAGGTCACACGATAAACAGACTCCATCCGAGCAGTGTGAGGACTCCAGAAGGAGATTTCCAAGTGGCATGGATTTTTACCAGGACGCAAGCCATTCATAGATGTGAAAAATAATCCTTGCTTCAAAAAATGCTACTAAAATCACCTGAAATAAAGTCCATAGAAATGACAATCAACAATGTGGTTGCAATGGAAATTGATACAGTCATGTCGCTCTCTTTTTTCTTTCTTTCTTTATGAAGAAGATGCATAAACTATAAAGGATAAGACAGTGTGATCTATGCTGTAGAGCAGAGAACTTTTAAAGTATAATGTTAGGGGGAAAAAAGAAGAGAAGAAAGCTAAAGCTATTATCACGATCATTGAGTGGAATAATGGGACAACAAAAAGCTGGGTGGGTGGGTGGGTTAGAGACACACTGACAGAGAGGACTGCCTAATCGACTAAGCCTGTCCAATCTCTGTCAGTGACCCAGAAGTCCGTGTTCCCCACGCGCCCTTTTACCCCCCAATGAGCAAACCAGGCGAGCATTAAACACTCAAACATGCCCTTAATCGCCTTCTTAAATGCCTGTAGCGCCTTAAATGCTTGTTCTTTCAACAAGAATTCTGTGCAGCAAGGTGAAAAAAAAAATGTATTCTTATTTCTATCACGCCTAAAAATACCTTGACTCTATATTCAGACCTCTTTGTGACATGTCATTAAATAACACTTTCTTTCTCTGAGAATATGAAATAATATAAAGCGCTTTGGTTCACCAAAAAATGTGCAATTTGATGAATACCAGATCTACATTTTCAAAAGGAAAAGATATTTGTAGATGATACCAGTGATACAGATACGTTTCTAATTCCTGCATGCATAGTTTTTGTAGAAATAAGCCAGAATCCGAGTGTTTTAAATATTCCAGCCATGTCAGCTGCATTTACTGTATTGTATAGATGCCCAGACTCAGCTCTATTTATATACTTCTTTCTTTTCATCCTTTTTATGTGCATATAAATAGAGCTTGAACACCTGTGGTGACCTATTTCTGTGCGATGATTGTCTCGGGAGGGACAGAGCCTCAAGCCAAGCAGACACCATCTAAATTTATTGGCGGAATTGTGTCCACACAATTAACATGATCACATCAACAAAGTCACAGTCATCAAAAGCAAGAGTGGACTTTTCCGCAGTCGTAATGAGTTGTTGGGTAAAGTGTGTTGTACTAATGGACGACTTGTAGAATTGATTTTTATAGTCAGTAGGCAAAACCTCAGCTACTGTATAACTACTATTAAAAAAAACAAAAACAAAACATAGGTTTGGCTACGTTACAAGCAATTTCTTTGATTTTTTTTCCTTCACAATATTGATTCATGCGAAGAGCACTAAGTCCAGGTTTATTTAACTAATAATATTCCCCCTGAAAGCTTTTAGGCTTCAAAGACAGCCAGTCTGCGTTTCCTTACCCACATTTTTTTGCGCTTCAGGAAAAGTGCTTGTTTGTAGTGAGACTTGTTTAGATGGTTGAAAAACCCAGTCTGTGAAAATGAAAGAAAAACTCAGAACAATGAACTGTACCCAGTCAATTTTAATTAATAACTAAATACGCTGCCCAGAAAGTCATCTTAAGTAAATGTAAACCCTCTGTAAATATGGCAAGTGGGTTTTATATTTAAGTCACCTAATATCAACATGATCTAATGTGAATGATAGATTTACGCTTGAATAAATGAACCTTTCCTTGCAATCCAGACGTACAGTATATGCAGACGATCCACTTATTGGCTCTTTCATGCTCCTAAGCAATAAAGAATTAACCTGCAGAATGAATAACCTTGTGCTTGTCCAGACAATTCAGAACGAAGCTACTATCTGTACAGTATTGAACATGGGAGTGAGTCGCTGCTGATTTATGTGCCCATATTCTCCTACTGTGCTTTTTAATTACGGTGGAAGAACATGGAGGTGAGTTGTGGAAAGCCACGTGGGTGGCTGGGCCATGGTGAAACAGTGTTATCATATAAATACCCCTGCACTTTTGACTCCAGGAAGCGGCTTCCTGAGAAGTGGGCCCGAGTCACAGAGAGGTCTAATTTACAGTAAATGGGATGGGTGGACATGCCTCTCACACATTTCCCCCTCCTTCTCTTCCTTTCCTCGCCTCCATCCCTGCCATGCATACACATGGTTCCTTCTCTAATTTTAGGTCGGATATCTCACTCCTTGACATGTTTCAAGGCTGATTTACACCTCGGCCACAGACACAGCTGTCCCCGCTATCACGAGATCTTCCCTTCCAATGAAATGTATCATTATTCCCGCTCCATACCCAAAAAGAAAGAAAAAAAAAAGAAAGAAAAAAAATCAGCCACAAAAGTGTAATAATTCAGGCAATGCAGCACTTGCACATGAAAAGATACAGCACTTAACTAGTTTGTTCTTACTTGTGTTGGTTTAAATTATACCTCCTCATACCACAAGAAGAAAATAAATTCACAAAGAAATTCTGCACAGAGCAATTCATCTGACAACTTTCCAAAACAATTCGAGTTAAAAGACAATAACAACACTTTCAATGCATGCATGCAAAAAAAAAAAAATCTAAAGAAAGACAAAATGGTCTTGTCAATCAAAAGGCCTTTATTGCTGAAGAGGGAAGAGAACTGAGTTTGGAATCAATAGATTAAAACAAAGGCTCTCTCGTCCACTGCTTTCTGCCTACATCTTCACAAACACTGCAATTACACTGTACTCCTATAAGACGATGCAACAAATAAACCCTTGAACAAATTATTCATATATTTTTAAAGCTCAGAATGCACACTGAAAGCTAGCAAAGTTTAAAAACATATTATGCGTCGCTTTCCTAAGAAGCATCTTTAACGCTTCAACTTACGGTGTCGGCAGAAAGCAGTTACATTACCATTCAAATGAAACGTTGCTTTTCCACTAGAAGCGGATAATCCCTTGTTTCCCCTAGTGACTTCTGTGCACCCGCACTGCTGCTAATTCATTACAAGAGCATGTGTGATTAGAAAAACCCTCCTAGATCACTGTATTACACAAATGGTATAATTAAATTAATATTGGATGTAATAATTACTTGGTGGATTCAAATTTTTCATACATGCAGTTGCTTTTGTTGCTCAAATCATTAACATTTGCCTGGTGCAATTAACAATTTCTTTAATGAGATTCCTGGGTGTATGTGTGTGTGTGAATGGCAAAGAGAATGTATCAAATATAACTTCAAATCTGTATATCAGAGACTATTTTAGACACAAGTAGATTACTATATACTGTATATTGTGGAAAGATTAGAGCTATTATTAAGATGTGGGTTTGTTCACAGGACAATATAACATTAGATGAGTATGGATGATGCTTCATGGTCTCTCCAAAGCAGAATAAAAAATATTTTCCCAAAATCTTTTTTTATAGTCCATAATAAAATCAGTAGTAAAAGTCATGACTGGTCCAAACAAGATCAAAGCAAAAAGTAACAAAATGGTTTAAAGGATTGAACCTGATGCCACAGTGAAATATTATTGGTTCAAAAACTGCCTAATCTCATTATGATAGTGTAGCATTATCTCATTGCGGCCATATTTACCACTCATTGACACAGTTCTGCACACTGCATGCTGAGCTAAGCTGGTTATTATGAGAAGACCAGGTGTCAGTACTAAAACACATTTGACTGGCAGGTGCTGCAGAATAGACTCATGTAGAAAAACAGGGAACAAGGGGAAAAAAACTCTTTCTCCTTTTCTAAACCCCATCTAAACAAACCCGAGGCTGGCGGTGAGATAGAGGCACTCTCACACCCACTCCACTGTCAGACAGGATGGAAATGTTCCTGCTTTATCAAGGAGTGTAATTGCTGTCTTGTTTGGTTAAGAGATTAGGAGGCTGAAACTCTTTGTGTGGTCTTGGTGATTGGACAAACAGGGAACAGAAAAACTCCAGAGGTACTTTTCCTCAGGCTCCCTGCCCAGGAGAGAGAGAGAGAGAGAGAGAGAGAGAGATCAACCACAGGAGGGCTTCAGAGCCATTTTGAACAAATTTCCTTTCAGAGCTTTCCAATGTATACTCTCTTCTCTAATTTCTGTATTTCCTTCACAAGCCTTGGAAACATGCACATATACACTGTGAGAGAGCGCGAGAGAGAGAGAGAGAGAGAGAGAGAGAGAGAGAGAGAGAGACTGTCTTGTCATTGTGCTTGCATTCACTGTGGCAAAGCTCAGGGATCATGTTTGATATTGTCAGATGGCCTGGAAAATTAAAAACCCAATTAAAGGAGCTGTGCAGGGGTCGACTTCTCTGCATATCAAAAGCCCTCCTCTGGCTATTCGGCACAAATTATATCCCTTAACAGCTCACTTTGCCCAGGATGCAACCCCACAGCACTTAGGGAGTAATAAGTGCTTTCCAGCTCAAGACTTGCTTCAAATATAAACCTCTTCTGAGGCAGTGAGAAAAAAGGAAGGTCGTAATCAAACTGTCATTTTTAGCACTTTTCTACCAGCTAACCTCATACAAAGGTCTTGTGGGAAAGAATTAATTTAGGAAATCTGATGGAATAAGAAATGAGAACAGCAGTGTATTTGTTCTATGTAACCACAATGACTCTTTTTTTTCTGCCAAGAAACATGACATTTATTTATTCTTCAAGCTAAGTTAAAAAAAAAAATCACTAAAATCTTTCATGTCCAGTAGCTTTTTTTCCCCCCTGTGTGTTACCCATATTTCATTAATTCTTGTACAGTGGTGAGAAAGGACAGAGAGAAATGACCAGTCAGGCTTAATGGTATTCGTCTCGCTGTGGGACATTAATATTCAGCCTAATGTTTCTGATAACAGGGCTTCAGGCCATAAAGAGCTGGCAGGCCAGACAGCCTTATTAAGCTGCTGGAGTGGAATGATGCTCGCTCATGTTGGGGATCAAATGCTAGAATACACAAGCTTCTTTCTTTCCTTTCAACCTCACTCATCAGGCTCCGCCATCAAATCCTACTGTACCACAATTTCCAGCTTGGAGTGTTTCAGCAAACCAACATATTGGGGTTTTCCCTGGGTCATTACTTGGTGGTCAATTTTGCTGTGCCTTAATACATTTAAAATGTGTTTCTAATGTTAATTACAGAGTTGAGATAAAAAAATGTGTTTAAAAAAACTGTTCTACTTCAAAAGGCTAGTATACGCTCCCGCATATGCTGCACAGAAAGAAATCTGTCCTAAGGGCTATCAAAATCGCCCTGTGTCGTTTTACTGCTCTAATTTTCTGTGTCTTTTTTTCAGGCAAGTCACAAGTCTTCAACTTCAGGCCTTTTAGCTCCATCTCATTTACATCTAATGACATGATAATACACATTAGCGGACTATTTTAAATAATTACATCCTTACAATCGTTCCCCTCTCAACCTTCTCGCCTAAACGTCCTGTTACGTGGCTTTTTTCAAACTTTCATATTTTTATGGTAATAACACACGAATGCTTTTTTCCAAGGAAACAATATATAATAATATGTCACTGAGAAAAAAAAAAAAAAGATTGAGCAATTTTCGAATGGTGACAGGGGTGAATAGGACATTAAGTTCTTTTCTCTGGTGGTGGTGGGTATTTTTATCTGTCAGCTGACAGGGTTAGCTGTGAGCAGGTGGAATCTAAAGGCCAGCTCAGGGAGATACGGAGTGACAGCTCACCTGTCAAGGGTGCTCCAGCCTTTTAAAATAAGATCTATTTAATTCGGCTAAATTCTGAAGATCCAAGTCATGAGATCAGACAAGGGCAGAAATCTGGCTACATGGGCAAAAAACGCTGTTTAAGTGTCCTGCATTCCCTTATTTATTTGTTAAAGAAAGTAACAAGAGGAAAGAAAAGGGGTGGGAAAGACAAGGAGGTGTTCCGTGGTGGAGAGACAGAGAAGAAGGGCGAAGGACAGATAGACAGAGATTGACAGGGAGAAAGAGAAGCTTGTTGACAGAGGCAAGTGCTTGACAGAATGCTGATTGCTGAGAGGGACATGAACCTTGTTAAACAAATTCATGCATACCTAAGGTGTAGAGCAGAAATGGTGTTGTCAAGACTGAGGACGATATAGTAAATAAATCTGGAATTTTTTATTATTTTTTTTAATTGAAAAAAACTTTGGAAACTTGGACTGACTCGAGAGAATGTAGCACTAAACATCAACTTTCATAATAATTAAAGTTCATAATTTATATTAGATGTTGCATTACTTTAAGAAAGCCAAATACCAGGTGTGTATCCTAATTGTAGGAGAAAAGCTGTGAGACTCCAAGTGCAAATAAAAAGCACAAAATAATATGACCATCTATTTAAATCCTGTGCTGGAAATGTTTGTCATACGCACCGGTCGGTCCAGACTGCGGATGTGAGTGTGTACAGCAGGTGTGTGTGTGTGTGTGTGTGTGTGTATGAGCAAATGCTCATAAATAAAATCAAGATTTTTATAGTGTCACTATTGTTCATTTTCTCAGGGTAATATTTAGAGGGAAAGTCACCCATCTGGAAGAGTAAGCAGCTCTCCCCCGTGAGCCTTTCTGAATCTATTCCTCACAGTTGCACAGTACTGGTCAAACAAATTCAATTACTGCAGCAGTATGTAAGTAATTTTATGTAAATTATAGTGTTAATGTTCTGCATCGCCCTGCTGCCGGCAATAGGCTGTTTTCTCTCTCTCTCTCTCTCTCTCTCTCTCTCGCTCTCTCTCTCTTTCTCCCTTTTGCTTTCTGTTCTGGTGCTTCCGTGTCTGCATTCTAGCAGTCAGCATCAGTAATGAACATGTACATTTTAAGAGACTAGACTAAAATCTATTCCTTTTTTCTTTCCTCTTCTCCTCCACTTAACATACTAATAAGTGCTCACCCACTTGGACTGTTTGGCTCGGGGCTAGCTATTGTGGGGGACTACAATGGAAGGAGGGGTTTAAGATGCATAGTCACAATAATGTAGGTCCTCATAATGCCAGGTTGAAGCAGGATATTACTGTAGTTTGTGGCATGTTAACAGCCCAGTTCACTAGTAACTTTAACATGGTCTTTATCCATTCAGCTGTGAACTGTAGCAATTTCTAAATGCAATTCAGTTACATGTAGTTTAATGCTATTATTGCAAGTGCTGGTATGATTTGGGTTGAATTACAATGTCCGATATGCTGAAATATTTTTTTATATGCAGTATTAAATGCATAGCGACATGGTGGCTTATTGGTTAGCACAGTCGCCTCACATCTCCATGGTCCAGGTTTAATTCCTGCCCCAGATCTGTGTGCATGGAATTTGCATGTTCTACCTGTGCTTGATTGGTTTCCTCTGGGGATTCTGGTTTCCACCCACAGTCCACAGACATGTAGATTAGGCTAATTGGTGTTCCCAAGTTGCATATACTGTGTGAATGAGCGATCGATTGGCACCCCGTCCAGGGTGTATCCTGGGATAGGCCCCCCTCCCCCGTGACCCTGTATACAGGATATAGCGATGGTATAGATGATGATTGAGTGAGTGTGTATTAAATACACTGGATAAGTTTGAATGATCCAGCTTTTTTGGTGTTGCTTTCACACTTTCACACTCAGCATTCGCTCTGGATTCACCTCCTCGTCACGCACACTGAAATTTACACTTGCCTTTTTGTAATCTGTAAAACTAAGCAGTGTATCCTTGCATTTCATTAACTCCCTGCTAATGACATTAGTGACTCTCCCTAAAGAGGCTGATGATGGAGTGGTCCTGGCCATGGTGCAGAAATTAATTTTGTAGGGTTAAACGCTGGAACTAACTCATGTTTCAACAAAAGCCCCTACCCAGCAGTTACATTAAGTGACATAAATACTATCAGATCTATCTCGATTTTATAGCTCTCAAATCTCTTGAACCCTCCTACAGCATGCTGTTTTTCCCCCCTTTTCTCTCACGTCACTTTATTTGCTTTTCAGCACTATCCCAGCTCATCTCATCCACTGTGTATGCCACAGCAAAAAGAATCAATATTAGTTTTAAATAATGTGCTAAATGCATATCTGGGAGGATCGTGCTGTAAAAACCTCTGACGGATACATTTAGAGAGAAGTGACTGAGTGCTGATAAAGAAACGTTGTGTACGAGAAAGAGACAGCTGAGAAAGAACTGTACTTCATTATAAAAAGGGCAAATAGTGTTTTCTTTCCTTTCTACCATCTGATCAGGGTTTTCCAAAGCGAGAGGCGCGAGAGCCGAAAAGCCGCAGTGATAATAGGTTTGATACATTTTCTGCCAAAAAAATTATATCATGTTAATGAGGTGGCTTCTAGGGCTCATGCATTTTCAAAGAGGCATTTCCTATGTATTAGTTTAATTACCAGTGATGAGAAAACTAACTGAATTTTCTCTCGTGAGTTCATTTGAGCTCAGTGAAATTACACCACATGTGAGAGAAGAAATTACCCAGTCTTCCAGAGAGGGCTCACGCCTGATTTGATCATAGCTGCTAATTGGATGATCATTTTCATAAAGCCTTTCAAATGGCTGACAGTGTCTGTCCTTCGCTTCCCTCTCCTTCCTTTTCTCCTTCTCTCTTAAAAAAAGTGGACTCTCTGGATAGAAAAATTAGAAGAACGTAGCTTGCAAAAATTCAGAAGATATTTTTAAAGCAAAAGTCCACAGGTGTAACTGACTCCTTTTCAAGCAGTTCTTGTCCCCCTAATTAGCCCCCTCAAGTTGTAACAAGGACCCTAACGAGAGTGCCTTTTTCCCAATAATAATCGCCATGGATACCTGCAGGGTGAGATCTCACCACTGTTCCTCATCCTGTCAGCCAAACTGTGGAGCACTGGGGCTTAATGAACCTGAAAACAAGACTGGGGGTGAGCACTCTGTGTGTGTGTGTGTGTGTGTGTGTGTGTGTGTGTGTGTGTGTGTGTGTGTGTGTGTGTGTGTGTGTGTGTGTGTGTGTGTGTGTGTGTGGTGTGTGTGTGGTGGTTGAGTGGGTCTGTGTGTCTGTGTGTGCCTGTGTATGTGCTGAAAATGTTGTATGTGTGTGTGTGTTGTGTGTCTGTTCCTCCCTTAATCGGGCTCCGTGTGTGCACAGCTGGACCAAACAGCATAACAGAGTGTAACATCAAATGAAAACTCTGCAAAAAGGCTTGAAATGGTACAATACCAAAGATGTGTAGCATGTGGATTTAAAACATAAGGTCCCTTTTTTTTACAAGGTTTTACTGAATCTCTCAAACCATTTTATTATTTAAATGTTATTTTAAGCCTTTTCATTGGGAAACCTCGGCTAATTGTGTCATTTTTTTAAGAATGAATTCATATGTTTACATTTAAAAATTATATTGGAGTATGTGGTGGCATGATGGCGTAGTGGTTAGCACCGTGGCCTCGCACTTCCAGGCTCAAGGGTTTAATTGGCGCTTGGGGTCTGTGTGCGTTGAGTTGACATGTTCTCCCCGTACTTAGTGGGATTCCTTCTGGTACTCTGGTTTCCTCCTACAGTCCTAAAATATGTGGATTAGGTTTAAGTGGTATTCCCGAATTGCCCTGTGTTTGTGTGTGTGTCTATGATGTGTGGTGTGTGTGTGTGTGTGTGTGTGTGTGCGCGTGCGTGTGTGCGTGCGTGCGTGTGTGAGCATGCCCTGCAATGGATTGGCACCCTGTCTCATCCTGGTGTACCCACCTTGTCTCTTGGGATAGGCTCTTGGGATTAATCTCTTGTGATAGGCTTCAGGTCCCCTGTGATCCCTGCACATGGATGAGCGATTTAAATGATGAATGAATGAATATATGAGTATGTTGTATAAACTAAACAGTGGTTATACTTGAATGAAAACAAGGACAGCATAACAGTAGATAACATTTTTAAAAATGTTTAAAGAAAAGGTATCCTATTAAAAATATTTTAAATATATAAAAACATTTATAATTCTTTAAAAAGCATTAAGTACATTTACATGTATAGCATTTGGCAGACATTTATCCAGAGTGACTTGTTGTGCTTGTAGCCTCTATCAAAAACACATTCTCATCTTAGTTCACTAGAACAGACTTTGCAGAACAGAAAAGAAGTTGGAGATTAATAACAATGTGAAAAATATGAAAAACACATGATAATATTAGTGTTAAAAGTGTTTTCATTTAAATACTTAATAAAGGGGGAGGTCAACTAATAAAAAAAAGAATAAAAAAAACACTGCTAACCATAAACCATATGGTTATACATACAGTATAGTTATACATACAGTATGTCTTATAGTTCATGGCAAGATCTTATCTAAACATTTGTACTCAATTTTCAATATAGTTTCCCAGGTAGCGTCGGCAATGAAATGTCTAATCCTAATACTGCTTTCATCGAGACGACTATGTGAACACAGCATGAGCAAATTTTGAACTACTTACCTATGATCCGAATCCAGATGTTTGAGAGACATTGCGGTATGGTTATATATCATACATTTATTCTATGGAAACTACAAACATTATGGGTAGTTTTTTTCTGCCTGGTTTTATCCTTAGCTAGTTGTTGTCCCATGTTCTCCATATGTCTCCATATTTCCTCGGCATTCTCCGGGTTTCGCCTCACCTCACAGGTAGTCACATTGTCTACACTAAATTGCCCCAAGCTGTGAATCAATGTATGGATGTGTGTCTGATGGTGATGCTGTAACTAGAACATATTCATCTCCCACTGCCATTGTTCCAGACATAGGCTTTTATAAAGATAAAACTTAAACAATTTAAAAGATAAGCCTTTAAAACAGCTGTAGCAGTCATTATAATAGAAGTATAATTTAATCATGATGTGAGAGAGCACATTTTGTTTTACTTTCTTTTGCTTTGAATTCAGTACCAGCTTATTTAGGAGATGTAAGCTGAAATAATTTAGTCATCATTCAGTAAGCTGGAAGTATGTAAAATACACAAAAGATGAATGAAAATAAAACATTTAAGTGTGTGATGACCTATGGTTTCACTGAGTATGACTTTTTTTTTTTGCATTTAATATATTCCATTTAATACATCGAATCAAGTTAATAAAATCAAAAGAAATCAAGTAGCATGCCAATTTATCATCAGTAGTGACTTTCTCGGGCTAGGCAATGTAGTTAGCACCTTAGCTATCCTTGTGCACCTGAACATGGATACTGTACCAGACTGTAATATGAAACTTGAAAATGAGTCTTACCTCAGTGAAAGTTTCCAAATTTCATCATATATCCTTAGAAAACACAAATTCCACAAATTAAAGCATGTTAAGGGAAGCTTTGCTAATTCACTTATGTTGACATGTTAAACTTAGCTTGTTTTCTTTGCCAGCTTAGATTAGCATTCATTTTAGTAACATAACTGCTTAGGGAGCAAGTCAAATTCTAGCTAATAGTAAATATATGTTAATTACAGAATATTTGATTTCTAGTTAATTAGCTAGGAAAATACTTGATCAGCAAACTTGCAAAGGTTTATTGTGGCTTGTAACACTTTTTGTTTTTCTTGTGAAAAGATGACATTATTTTTCCACCCTTGTTTGTCTCAGGAAGAACGACTGTCACCATTTTCTTAATGCTGTTAAAATATGGTAACATTATATTTTAAATGGCTTTGACCATTATAAATATAAATGCCTGAAATGACAAGGGGATTACATTCTCCATTCAATATGGCCCTACTATAATCATGCTAACATTAGCTGCCTGTAGACTAATATATGAAAGAATGTTAGTATCTATCTACTATTGTAATTAAGCTGAATGATACTCTGATTATGGGATTTTTTTTTTTTGTCAGACATCCCACCTCACAATTGTCCCAAATATTCGTAGCATCTCCCTAATGCCTGTAAATCTTATATAATATTCCAGAAACTTTTACTCTCTCTCTCTCTCTTTCTCTCTCTCTCTTTCTCTCTCTTTCCATCAGTCCAGTTTAGTGTCCTGCAGCGCCATGGCAGAGTCGTCAAAAAGCGAAATAACGTACTTCACCCCAAAGTACTGTAAAGTGTACTCCTGCCTATAATAGCAGTGAAAATAATGGCAGTTTTCCTCGCTGCACAGTTTGCAACAGTGATTTTTCTATTGCTCATTGTGGGCTTAACAGTGAGTTTAACAGCCTCATTTGTTCATTAGTATTTGATAGCCAATATTATTTGAACTAACTGGATAGCTGCTTCTTGAGACCCTATGTGATGAGGTCAGACTTCCTTTATACTCGGTTAAAGTTTTAATAGAATATAAAAATGACCCCATGAGTGGACTGATGTTAAGAATAGACTAGCCTAGGCTATAACAGAATAGAATAGAATAGAATAGAATAGAATAGATTTTTTTTTTCTGCCTGTAATCAAGGAAGGGTTTACATTTTATTTTTACAAAAAAGATTATGCAATAGTATAAAGATAACATCAGCATACACCATATGTTTTTATTTCTTTTAGGAATCGTAAACCGCTCAGGAGGTTCATCACAGGAAAAGCTGCTCAGATTTTTTTTCTCAAGTTCTTTTCAGCAGAAAGCAAAAGCGTCACAGACAGGTCTCAAGAGCTGATGTGTTCTTTCGCTCCTTCAGTGTAGAACACAATCTGCCATTCCAGGTGTTTAAGCACTCATACAACAATTAGGGATAATGATTTCTGTATTCTGATGGTGGTGGTAGTAGTGGTGGTATGTGTGTGATTTGGTGAGTGGGTTGGATGTCCACTGGCGTCCAGAGGGATCTCCTTGAAATTATTTTTTTTTTGCAGGGTGGGATGTCTATGATCATGACAGATTGGAGACTGAGACTTTATATTGACTCATATAATAATTATAAAGATTCAGTTGGACTCCAGTCTATGGAGGAAGCTTACTCTTACTAGCCAGCTAATGTGACAAGATTACCCAAAAGGATGTTTTAAGTCATATACACCATAGGTGATACATTTTAGTATATATAGAATAATATTTCAAACACTGTTTACAAGCCAGAGATAATGCTTGGGTACAACTTAGGTACAACTTGGATTTTGTGCCTTGTACTCGTGTCACTGTTGTATACAATACTGTATATACATCATCTAGAGAGAAGAAATTGCATTAAATGATTGCTTGACTGTGTAGGTAGGTGTTCATGCTTTACAATGTTCAGCATAAACACACTAAACAATTTAGTGGATTAATAAATTTAAGCTCTTTTTATCATTTTACAAATTTTTATAATTTTTTCACCAGAAATGAAATTGCTCATTTATTCAAAATAATTAACTTAACCTGACTGAATTTTGTTTAATAAAAAAGAAAGTCACACAAGTCACTATGATGTCTGGGGCAAGGTCACGCACAGGCATTTCGAAAGGTTGTTGCTACCCAATTTAAATAACCACAAATTTAAAATTTGTAAATTATGAATTTGAAAGATTAAGAAAAATGCTTAGTGAGCATTTAACACATTATTGTTAATATTTTTTCCGTGAACTAGTTTAGGCAGCAAGTACAAATGCTTTGTAAAGAATTTCTTTAAAAAAATAATAAATTAAAGAAAATAAATACGCCCAACATTGCATACATCATGAAACCTGCAGTTTAAATAAAAAACTGAATTTTCTAATTTAATTCATTGGACATCATATTTGATTGTATTCATATCTCGTATTATTGTGAATGAATGCAATGGAATGTCTGGATTATAATAACAAATATGTTTTTATTAATACCTTATACAGTCATAGGAGATAGCAGGGAAGTTATCATTTAGAAACATGGTTGTGAAGTTTACATTGGTCACTGTCAGCTTTCTTTTAGAAATTTGTGTTAGCTAAGACAATATGATAGTTTGACAATATGATAGCTAGCTAAAATTAGTTCATAGCCTAATATATGGCCTTATTGTTTGACTGAAAAACAGGACAAGCTGTGCATTGTCAAGCATATGTGGAAGTTTTTATTTACAGAGAATCACACTGGATATACCGTTTATCATTAATTATTTTCATAACTTCCCTAAAGTCTTATCAAACGCTGATGCTGAGGTGTCATGTGACAGTGAGCGCACGGCATCAGTTTTCATGCCTGTCAAAATATAATACAAGTTTGGATGATGTGACAATTTAATTTGATTTTACTACTGCAAATATGGAGTGCTTTACTGTATTTTTAGAGCCATAACAGCAAAAATGAAACAATTATTATTTTTCCTCTTGAGGTTAAGCTCAGGAGAAAGAGGACCCGCCCTGTGCACGCCCATGGTTTGAGGAAATTTACTAGAGTAAATGTAGCCAATTTTTTGAAAATGTAATTCTATTTGTTTTTTATTTTTTATTTTTTATGTCACACTTTTGGTCGGATCATCATCTCTTATATTATAGTCGAATGATTGGTCGAATGATTTCCTGAGCATTTCAAATGATTGATTTTGAAAAATGACAACTGAAAAAAAGTTTGTTTCTGGTTGTGGAAATCCATTGTTTTTCATGAAACAATCTTTACCTGAACAGCGTGATGTGCAAAATCTGTTACCAGGAGTATGCATGTAATGGTAAATACTAGTTGGCCTACAATAACAATGTACTTGTGTTTGACAGCTGTATTGTGCTTGTAATGTTAATTTATGCAGTAATACAATCTTATGCAAGTAATCTTAGTTGGTGTACGTGTAGTAGTTGGTGTAGTAATCTAGTAGGACGTACTCTGGGTGTAGGAATAGTGAATGATAGTGGGAAACTATTAAAGAGTGGTAAACATTAAGTCCCTTTCTATATTGAGACAGATATCTACTCTGGATATGCATTTACACACACACACACACACACACACACACACACACACACACACACACACACACACACACACACACACACACACACACACACACACACCACACCACACACACACACACACACACAACCACACAACACAACCACACACACATTTGTCTGGCACTCTCATGCTGTCCATCTTTTTTCTTAAACAAACATTAACATTTTACCGGGCAAATTGCATGTCCCATACTCATACTCATTCACTTTTAACAAACAGCAGACAAATGCTTAATTGATTATTTATTTATTTTCTGATTGTGAAAAAAGAGCTCTGTAATACTAGATGTACTAGTAAGTACTAGATGTAATCAGGTTAAATTGGCCTGGCTGGTTGTTGCTGAATATAAAAATAAATAAATATAAATAAAATGTGTTAAGCCAGTTATGGCAGGATATGTGGCAGCAATCTTTCATCTGAGTGATGCCCAGACTGGAGGATGGAATGGATATAGGCATGAAGAGATACTGAGAGAAGAGAGAAGGAGTGAGGCACAGATGTGGCTGAGCCCCAGGCGAAAAGAGTCATTATTGGGCAAATTGCTCCAGTGGATATGTAGGGAGAGGGGTCCTTATGCTGGGGTGTCACTGATATACTGAAAAAAGAAAGGAGAACATCTGGATATGTGCCACTCTCTTCCTTGACAACAACCCACCCAAGCTGGGCTTCGCTTTTAACTAACTAGCTTCTGTAAACTCCATTCTGCACTGTTGAGGAGGATAAAGAGGGATAAGGCATGCTCTCTAAATTATGCTCTCTGTAGGATTAAGTGCTTAAGTAAACAGTGAATATGCAGAGTTAAAACAGAGGCTGCTAAATGCACATGGCTCATCTTTATTCTCCCTATCATTGCCTCACAGTTGCTGGATTTACCGAACAGTGAACAAATTGGAGGATTTCATGCAACTTTGCAGTGACAAAACAAACAAAATCAGTAGCATGCCACCCTTTCTGTGCCAGCAGTTATTTAAGGAATATTTTGGGCGATTTCTTTTAAAACGCCTTCATGTGATGTGAAATATAAAATAGCGGAGTAACTGAAGATCAACAAGAACTCAGTAAAGTAGCAAGTAAAGGCAAAGGGCTACAATTAGGGGCTGAGGATTTAGATTGCCAAATACATGGTAGAATTTCTTGCTGACATTTAGCATTAAAAAACAATTAACAACAAATCAACGAAGAACAATCAGGAAATGCAAATGTCTAATCTGAATTTATTGTACATGAAGGCAAAAGCAGTGCTTTGGAATTGGTCTCTATCATACATTAATGGTTATTATCTGTTATGAGGGGGGGGGGGGGAATTCTGGGTGCTAAGTATCAACCATCTGGCACCAACCCAAGCTAGCGTGCCACAGAACAATTGCATTCATTAGGTTAATTTATCATGGTGGTAAGCTCAATTTACTTTTGCCTCTGTGAGACTAACTCATTAAGATTCTGCACGGCATTTCCTCAGGCCCACTTGTGATCATTCACACTAAGTTCAAGCTTAAGGATCCATAGATAGGAGGCAGTCAGTGGGTTATCTGCCTGTTCTAAACTCTCTAAATGGAGGAAGCAAAAAAAAAAAAGGGGACGGATTACAGCAGTAAATGAGTGAGAACAAGAGATTTTAAAATGCCCTTGGAGGAAGAGAGGAGAAAGAGAGAGTAGAAGAGAGAGAGAGGAGCAGGCTCCCAGCTGACATAATAGAGGAGCAGGGGCCGAGCCGAGGGGCACGTGACTAAATGTATTCTGATAACAGAGCAGCAGATGTCTTGCACGGAGGCCCTTTGTTGCCTGAGCAGCAGGAACCTGCACTTCTGTGGGTTCACTTCACACTGAATTCATTTGCCTGCCAGCTGCCAATTTAGACAGAGCGCACAGCGACTTCCCGGCCGCTCCTTCGGCATGTCTCGGAAAATCCCAGGAAAGGCAGCGGTCTTCGCACTGCACAACTCATCTCAAAGTAAATAGAGAAGGGACCAAAAGTTCACCAACTGTCTTTGCCAGTTATGCAGTTATGAACCTAATACAATAATGGTTTATAAAGTTCATATAAAAGCATGTGTAGATTAATTGCTGGATTATATGTGACTTTTGCTTCAGAAAAAAAAAGCTTTTTCTTCATAAAATGCTTTAGTCGTCTTAAAGGTTGGCTTGTTTTATTATTTTATTCAGTGATAGTAAAGTCAATGAGAAGTTTTTAAGGCACATCCAACCACATATCCCTTTATTCCAGGGATTTCAACCTACACACTTCTTAGTATAG
This sequence comes from Clarias fuscus, assembly GCA_030347435.1. Classification (NCBI taxonomy): domain Eukaryota; kingdom Metazoa; phylum Chordata; class Actinopteri; order Siluriformes; family Clariidae; genus Clarias; species Clarias fuscus. The sequence continues at coordinate 21,038,843 of CM059216.1, read as the reverse complement.
TCTTGTCTGATGTTCTGCTCTTTTGTATTATCCTTTGATATTAATCCTAAATATATAAGAGAATCCTTGCGATTAATAGCAATAATCTAAGGCCAAAAATCACAAATCTTTGCAATCATTGTAAATGAGAACGTGTGGCTCATACAGTCATGCATATTGCACCGTCCCAGTCTTTGCATCAAGTTGAGCTCTGAACTCGCTGCCATCGATTCATTAACACCTTGATGGAAATAAATTCACACCCCAGTGGTAGTCTGTTAGCTGGCTTAACATAGCTTGCAGAATCTATAAACATCCTCCTGTAGCTCAACTCTGCCATAATATTTGCAATAAAATGAATGAGATAACAACAAGCTCAGATTGAAAGATATATCAGGCATATTAGGACCTCGACCAGAAACAAATACACTAATAAAGTTAATGAAGTTCAGTAAACAAAGACGAAGACTGTCAAACCACTTGGGTCAACTTGTTATGCATTCTTTAACAATTGCGAAAGGGACCTCCATTGACATTGCAGACTCGAAGAAGTTTTGTTTCATTTTTCTTAGCATGTTCCTTCAATTAGCCCAATTTCTCACAGCATGCTGAGAAAATCGTAAGGGCATTTGCGAGGAGTCAGGAGCTCATTACTGTGCTTGTGTAACACATCAAGATGGGGGCTTTGTTCGTTTCAGGAGAAGAGGATAATACTTGTAACGGCAGAGATGAGCTGACTTTGCTAAATTGTTCTGGTTTTTTCCAGAACAAAAGCAAAAGCATACCCCTCCATCTCATTTTGACATGCAAGCAGAGAATATGAATATCCCATTTTGCAAGTTGGTGAATGATAAAAAAAAAAAAAAAGTTTTTGATTAAGGCGAGGGATGTTCTATTTCTCACACATGCGGAAGCAGTGCATGGAGGGCAAGGGGATTAATCTTAAGGCATTCTTTTTACTGCCGCTCAGTGCTGCTGTCGTCCTCGCGCCTTGTGAATAAGTGGTGCCCTGTGAATAATGGTGTGTCCATCAGGCAGGAGCCCAGATGCAGATTGGGATTTTCGTGGGGGATAATGCAAGCAAGGGACAATGGATGATTCATAATGTACAGTTTTAGCCAAGCAATTTTAGTTCTTGTAAGACGATGGGTATTAGAGCAATCCCATACCGCAGCACAGGGACATGACAGCAGCCATTGTCACACCGAGTCTCTGAGGAGAGCTATCCTCAGGTTATAAATAAACGCACAATGACTTTGAGACGCCTTATGTTCAAACACTTACATCAGGATTTCAGAAGTAGTTTTCATGCCATGAATTACATATTTGACTAAATTTCCATTTTGTTAGCATATTTCTGGAATTTTTAGTGCATGGATGGTGAATCGGCTGACTGTGTCTGGAGTTCTTCTTAGTCAGGGGTTCTGTGTTTTAGTGTCTGCGTGTGTGTATGCGGTTTTGTGATAGCATAACTGTGCTGAACAGATAACACCGCCACTGAGAGAGTTGTCTGGTTTGCAGTCATGTGAGCAGCATTTGTCTGTGTGGAATCTTGGGATTTAATGTTGGGCGTCATCCATCAGTGGTTCAATTTGATATTTAATTTAGACTTTTATGGGCCTTGGTGTGACTGATACCGTTTCTCAGTCTCCCATCAGTCCATAGGGAGGAGGCATAAATTCTCCCTGATTGTTGTGCAGGAATAATCGGGATCTACAGAGCATACTGGACACTAGCCTTAATCCTGACCTGGCCTATGTTGACAGCTCAATTTTCATTAAAATATCAACTTCTCTTTTTTGGCACGTATTGAAATTTGATGAAAAAAGCTCAGAGATATGTCTTGCTTGAGAGACATTTAACAACTAGTCCTCAAACTTACCTCAGGTTATAGCGTGTTTAGGGCTGAACTCATAAACACCATTCCCATGAATGTCATCATGAACAGCAAAAAGTTAGCTCAATCAATTAACCTGAACTTAATCATACGCTCCAGAAATATTATGCGAGATCATTTTGATGTCCATAATTTATGGTTATAGAAAGATCTGCAATATTCACTAAGGGTAATTTTCCAGGATCAGCACATAGCTTTATAAACTAATAATCTCCTAATAGTACCTTTTAGTGTAATTTATAGGCTCTTGCATTAGCCTTTTTGTATTAGTAATTATTTCTAAAATACCAAAGAGCCATCTTTTCCTTCTTGGTCTTTCTCTGCTGCTGATTTATAGCTCGTTTTTTGGCCTGGTACTGTCTTGTCGAGGTGTGACATTTCGAAATATTTATAGCGCTGGAACATTAAAGGCCTGACTCTGAAGGTGACCGGCTCCTCTTTCTTGGCTCCTTAATTAATGGAATCCACTGCTTGCGCTTCCTGCCTTATTTACCTGCGCACAACTATTAGATGGGGTTAGACAGACGTACTGTTAGCCACAGATGCCTCAAAAACCACACAAGTTTGCCATGCAGCAGGCTACTAGAGCCCATTCCACACTGAAGTACCCGAGCTTTAATATTTTATTGATCCGAACTAAGGCTTCTGCCCAAAGTGGCAATTAAATTTCAATTAAACTGACTGAAAGCATCATATTAAATTTTAGCTCTTTACGAGCTCCCAGAAAAAATGCTGCAGGACAAATTTCAAATATAATCACACCCTTTTCAAATGACATCTTTCCAGTTCAGTCTCCATAAAAGTGACACATTTAGGTATACTTCCAATATTTTTAAGTATAACCTTCTAATGAACAAAGTTTATAGCCTTTAAATCAATTATTATTGAATTTTTAGCACAAGCCTTTGCTTTACATACTGGAATAGGATTTATTAATATTTTGTGCTTTCACTCATTCCTATTCACTCTAGAAAACTACACTCTCATGAAGAGTTGGCACGGACTGTACAGTACTTGCAGCAGTGGCACAACTTACTGTAGGTACTCAAACTGTGCAAAGAAAGTGACTATTAATATTTACCTTTGCTTGGGGATATTTCGGTGTATTCTGTTTCACCTGTGTATGCAGTAAATTGAATCTACACTCAAGTGTCTTCATTAAGGTGTCAGGTTACAATCTGATATTAATATGAAAATGATATACAATCACTGATTCGTTTTCAAAGCCTGTGAGTCACTGAGGTTAATGCACCTTTCAGGTTTTCTCAAAACTCATTTTCAGTGGTCTGTAGAGGCCTGTGTTAATTTTGTGTAATTACAAAATAATTTATGAAGCTCCTGATATTCCCTTTACCAAGGGGCAGCATGAAGGTGAATGTATAATCATAATATTCCAAACATGACATATAATCATGCTCTGATAACATGTTTTGACAGATGATGTCAAGATTTGATGTTTATTCCTCCAGGTCAATACCCCGTTCAAACCAAGTGATCAAAACAGCATCGGAATTCTAAAGGTGTTTGTACTGTTTCCCTGCTGCCACTCTCCATTCTCTGGAGTTCTATGTACTGTATATACTACTTAACATGTTAAGGTGAGAGGTCATAATTAAGAACCACTCTCTCAGTGTTCCAGATCCATATGTAATACCCAGTCATTTTCCAGCTCCTCCAGCAGTTCATTGCACCATAAACACATCCATTTATTTCGTATACAAATATGGCAGACTTGTTTAACTTGGTGTCTAGTAATTTATTGCAGGACATGGGACGTGTGAACAGAAAACTAACAGATATATTATATCTGAGTGCTACTGAAATATCAAATCTGATTAGTCAGAAGGTGTGCATAATTTTTTTGTGTGACCATCTGGCTCAGACTGTAAATCCAGTTGTATATGAAGGACAGTTTTATGTTTATGTGCTTGCTCCAATACAGTATTATTTCTATAGTAACAGCTCATACACAGGGACTTGTATGCCAAACACACCACATAAGCAATGATTGATATAAAACTTATTAAATTTTCTTGATTAACAAAGAAAAATAGATTGTTAACACGGGGAAGATTTTTTTTGTTAGAAGACATTTTTTTTTACATTTTATAAAAGGAGCCCCAGGTGTCGAAGAATTGTTATAGACATAATTTGCACTGTGGTATAAATGGATTCCACATGTTTTTTTTGTGCTGGGCTTTTTATCTAGCCAAAGAAATTGTTTATTGTTTATTATCCCACTATGTATGGGATGGCACGGTGGTGTAGTGGTTAGCACTGTCGCCTTGCACCGCCAGGGTCTGGGTTCGATCCCCGGCCAGGCTCGAGATTCCCGTCTCTGTGTGCATGGAGTTTGCATTTTCTCCCAGTGCTTGGTGGGTTTCCTCCGGGTACTTTGGTTTCCTCCCACATTCCAAAGACATGTAGGTTAGGTTAATTGGCGTTCCCAAATTGCCTGTTGTGTGTGAATGAGTGTGTGAGTGTGTGTATGTCTGTGTGCCCTGCGATGGGTTGGCACCCTGTCCAGGGTGTACCCCGCCTCGTGCCCTAAGTCTCCAGGGATAGGCTCCAGGCCCCCCGTGACCCTGAATACAGGATTAAGTGGTAATGATGATGAGTGAGTGAGTGTATGGTGTCATTTATAGTCTGACACTCGTTTGGTTTTCATGTCATTGCAGTGTTCATTTATCCACCCATTCTTCCTTCCACTGACTGGGGCACAAGGCAGGGTACACCATAGATGAGTGTGTAGTGTTAATCATTTACAGTATCTAAATGCACAATGTTTCAATGTTCTCATGTATGACATAGTTATTATAATGTCATTATAGTCATCATGTTATAAGATTGTGATACCCGTAACTGAAACAAACCATGTTTGCAGTAAACAGCAGCATGGTGGCATAGTGGTTAACACTGTGGCTTTGCACCTCCACTGTCAAGGGTTTGATCTTTGGCTTGGGTCTGTGTGTAGAGTTTGCATGTTCTTCCCGTGCGTGATTTGTCTCTTCTGGGTACTCTGGTTTCCTTCCGTAGTCCAAAGATAAACAGGTAGGGTAATTGGCATTTCCATTCATGTTGGCTGTAGTGTGAGAGTGTGAGTGCTGTCAAAATCAATTATTATTTTTTTTTTTTGGATTTTTTCCCCGATTTTCTCCCTAATTTAGTCGTGTCCAATTCCTCCCCGTCACTAGGAGGCTCCCACATTAAGGCTACTACTACCACTCAGCCGGGAGGGCCGAAGACTATCACGTGTTTCCTCCGAACCACGTGACGCCAGCATCTTTTCGCACCGTTGGGGGCGGCGTAACACACTCGGAGGACAGCGCTATCCGCTCCCTCCGTTGCGCGAGCTCACAGACGCCCCTGACTGGCTGTAGAGCCGTGATTAATGTGGGAGCACTAAGTACCTCTCATCCCTCCCCTCTGAGGGAGCTCGGCCAATCAGCTCTCTCTAGACCTCCGGCTGCGAGAGGTTACAGCACCACCCGGGATTCGAACTAGCGATCTCCGGATGATAGGGCGAGCACTTTAACCACTGCGCCACTCGGAGGCCCTTGTCAAAATCAATTTTAATTAACAAATGAACGTTGCTTTAGTTTGTGAATCGTTAACCTTAAATTTTATGACAACTAACTGAAAACCTGCTATACGGGATCAGCTGACATTAACATGGTTATGACCAACAAGTGGGCAGGGGTAGCTCAGTGGTTAAGGTGTTGGCTAAGGTCCCAGGTTCAAACCCCAGCAGCACCCAACTACCACCATTGGGCCCTTCACTCACAAGTGCTCAGATGTATAATGAGATGAAAACGTAAGTCGCTCTGGATGAGGGCGTTTACCAAATGCGGTAAATGTAATTGGCACTTTATATCTAGTAAAGTTGAAGTTTTGTCATTTGTATTTCACTGTAATGAGTCTAGGCACTTATATTAAGTCATTGTAGAAACTTTAGAAAATTAACCACCAGTTTCAACTGGAGCACTTTTTTTTCTTTTCTTTTTTTTTTTTTTACAGTTGTGGTTTTACAGGTATAATAAAAAAAAAACTTACAAAGAATCTGATATTCTGATTTTTACTCAAAAGAGTTTTTTTTTTCAGTCGTACACACTGGTGGAATAATCAGGACTTGACTTTAGAGAGGTGTGTATAAAAAGCTTAGCATGGAACATTATCACAGCCTTCCTTTAGGCTGCCAGGCTTTGGCGCTTCCTCTCAGGCATCTTAATGGTTAAAAGGGTGAAATGAGATGTGTGCAGCTTCTTGTTCCCCTCGTCACATATCCAGCCCTGTCTCTATCTCCTCTCCCTTTAATTTTGTTTGAGTATATGGCTCAGTCATCTTGGGTTTTATTGACTCAATCTCAGGGAGCACTGTCGCTCTCTATAATGCAGTCACCGCGGCTGCACATCAGGCGAGTTCTTGATTCTGTACTCAGTAATTTAAAGCCTTTATGGAATTGCAATTTCAGGGCTCAGTGCTTGTTTTTCTAAAATGTACGCAAGGAATTAGTTAGTCCAGCCACAAATCAGCTGAATTTATGCGCAGTTGTAACACAGACTATGGCCTTGTGGTACATCGCTTCAAAAACAGCAGATGTGAAATTATGATAAATATAACAAGGGATTTTTTTTCCCCCTCTTCCTGGATGATCTGCTGAAGTAGAAAGGGTCATGGAGCGTGTTTACTTACCCTGTACAATACATTTAATGTCTCAGTCAGGGCCGCTGACAAAACCTGATTAATGCCTTTCTCCCTTTCATTACAGATAAGAGTGGGACTGCAGTCAGGAGATAGAAAGCATGCCATAAATCTTGGCTAAAATGAGCAGTCAAATGATCACTCATCAGAAATGAAATCTACATACATTAACACTAACAGCCAGCCTGGTGTGGTCATAAACACGAGAGGTGAGTCTAATGTAGCGGGTGTGTGTACGGGGAGGGGGGTGTTCTAGCATGTCGGAGGAGAGGAGGGGGCATTTTCAGATGTGTGTGTGTGTGTGTGGGGGGGGGGGGGGGGGGGGGGTCTCCTTTAACCTGGGGAGGGCATGCACATGTTCCCTGCTCACCAGACGGCCCATCATTACTATAAGAACGATGAGCTGGGTGGAGGGGCAAAGACAATTAAGAGGCACCATGGAAGGACATAATGTTGATCCATTCGTACAATTAATCAATGCATGTATTAGACAGCGGTGGCTGAAAACCACGTGTCTCTGACAAAATGATATTTCATTGCGTGTTTGGGAGCAGTAATATGCCTCAGAGGCTGTGCCTCAGAACCCTGTCATTTATTCTGTCTGGGGATTTGACAGCCTCCAACCTGGCCTCAGTGAAGCAGGAACATTATCTGTGCTCCTGAGTCGTTTTGCACCAGGGCTAAGCTTATGAATGACGATAATAGGCAGGCAGAAATGTAAGACTATGATAATGTTCTTGGTCTCTCTCTCTCTCTCTTTCTCTCTCTCTCTCTCTCTCTCCATCTCACTCTCTCAGCAACAGCATCCCTTTCTTTTCCTCCTCCATTCTTATGAAAGCATATGCTGAGATAAAAACATGCATGGGAAATTAAAAATAAACACATAGTTTGATTGCTCTTTGTTTTGGAGCTAAGGGGGAACAATTATATCTTCATAATGCAATGAAGCATTTTAAACAGATTTTTTCCTGTTTCTCTCTTCCTCTCACAGCTTGGCATATGGCAAGAACAGGATGAGCAGTCATCTTTGAAACGGAAATGAGACAGGATTTGAATTCTCTATAAAAGTACACATTCGTACCACACACTCAAGATGGACGAGCCTTCAACTACCAGAAAGACAAAAAAAAAAAGCACAAAGACTTTAGCTCTAACTTTGTCCTCCCTTGCATTTTTTCATATTTTCTTCTTTTCAGATGTAGACTAATTTAAAAATGAGAGTATATGAAATCATGCAATATATGTTCATTTCACTGTTTCTCACACACATACACAGTCCAAATGCAATACACGCTCCACCTCTGCAGTCAGTCTATCATTAAGACGCCTGATCCAGCTGTGCTGTGTCCAGTTGCACGGAAGAGGTACTACTGTCCTGATTTTGAGTGAAGGCACAATATGTTCACTGTTATTCTGGGATCATTTGCATGCAGGCCTTTGCAACGAAATCACCAGCTTTGGCTAAAGCTCATTTGCTCTCAATTTGCTCTCATATTCTTTCTGATCACAACCAAGAACTATAACAAAGTAATGATGATTATGGACACCTTACGGAGAAACGAGTCATTAGTGGATTTGTCTCAATAACATTTTTGGGCTTTTTAAGCACAGGGCTCATAGAAGTTTGAAAATTTAATGGGGAAATTGGCTCTACGCCTCATCGAAAATAGAAGGTGCTGGATGATCCTATGACTCGGAAGCAGCAGTGATTTTACGCTGTGTTGATTTCAAGGGAAAATACATGAATAAAAGTGGGAATATGCATTGCTCTGTTACTTGGCTGCTACGACAGAAAATTAATTTGCAATTGCATAGCACATCTTTAGTTGATGGTTATTATATGAAGATTGGCTGTGGGACTATGGGAGAATTTGGACTGGAGTTCCAAGAAGGAGAGGGAAATGAACGTACTGAAGATGAAAGCGCAACATGGGAAAACAGGAAAGGTGACAGAGAGCAAAACATTTCACATGGAACTGATGAAGTTGATCATGTTTATCTTTTCTGACCCACACTCTAACATTGGTAGCTCAGTGGTTAAGGTGTTAGATGACTGATCAGAAGGTCCCAAGTTCAAACCCCAGTGCCATTAAACTGCCACTGTTGGGGCCTTGAACAAGGCCCTTAACCCTCTGATGTGAAATGAGATCAAATGTAAGTCGCTCTGGATAATTGTGTTTGGCAAATTCCATAATGTAAATATTGTGGACCTAGTAATTTCTTCTCAGTGTTTCTGTTTATCAGCACCTGATACATATTGAATTTGACATTATGACTTTAAACTGAAAGATGTTTGGCAAGCGTAATATACATTGATCCTCATATGACGACCTTGTAAGGATGTCCTCATTTAAAGACAATGGGGTCACATGAGAGAAATGTAGGCGCTTAATATACGGCCATATTTGTCTCCTAAGTGTCAGCTATTACTTTTTTTTTTGTTGCTTTCCCCCAATAAAAATATGTTTTCTTAAGATATCATTTAAACTATCACTTAAAATGCTAAAAAGTTCAAATAAACTGTGTGCTTCAAGGATTTGCTCAGTGTCTTCCAAACTAGTGCACAGATTATGTTTTTGATGTCGTTCCCTGACTTGGGACCACTAAACAGTGTCATAGGAAATGACATATGATTATGAGATTTGTAAAGTAAGGCAAGTGCATATTTGCAATGCAGTTCTTTACTATGAGTGCAGGAAAATTGTCAAGCATGTCCAGGAAAATGTATACATTTATTTATTTATTTATTTATTTATTTATTTGTTTGTTTGTTTGTTTTTTTGTTTGATCAGATTCCTGGTGTTAGAGACAAGGATTACATGACTTGTTAATATTGCTCTCACATACAGTATATTGATGCTAATAATGCAGATATAAATATTTAGGTATTTAAATAGATGATCATTTTTAGCATTTCCCCACAGCAGCAATTAAAATGGTGGCTGATAAAACAGATCTGGTTCCTCAAACTTAGTCTATTCACATGCTTGCATTTTCCTTGTTTCAAGATAGTGTTGCCTGACCTAAATGACTAAATTTGTCATCTTTGTATAGATTGCAAGACAGAGCTGAGAGAGAGAGAGAGAGAGAGAGAGATCTTTGAGGTTCAAGGGAGTTACGTCACGCCACTAAAGCACCTTGAGGAAAGACATGTTGTCAGAGTGCATTAATCTTTCCACCATCTAATAGAGTTTCCTTTCATAAGCAATTTCACTCATTAGGGAGAGTGTGCACACAGAGAGGCAACCACAAATTAACAAGGTGAAAATATTCAAAGTTCATAGTAGATTAAAGACAGACACCTCCATCCTACTTTACACAAAACTGCACCCGAGTGAGTGTTTACATCACCTGTAGATTATATCACGTTAGATTACATGTTTGAAATATATTATATATTTATCATTTATTTTTTGCTCCTTAATGAATTTGCCATGCTTGCTAGCTGACTCTAAATGAAGAATATCTTAATCGTTTAGTACAAATAGCCTAAAGGATGAGCTATTCTCTGTCACAGAGATGTTGAAATACTGCTACATGATTCACTTGCAGTATTTTAACCTCTATGTCTATTTACGTGTCATTAACCGTTGTAACAGTATTTGAAAATACTAATTTGCAAAAATCAACATGATTAACAAGCATACCAGTGACTTTTGGTTAAAACTAATGCTAATTTTAAAATAATCATTTATGATAAATATAATCAAATGTATGGCACTTTTATTTATTTTTATATCATTTTATTTATGATTCACTTATTTGTTGTATTTTAACTTTAATGTAGATATTTATTTGCTACCAACAGCTATTTTCCCATTTAATGATGTTTTTTTGGTTCGTTCATTTGTTTTTGGGTTTTTTTGCATGAATGATCTTACACTAATATTCAATATGTAGAATAGATTTATTATGTACATACTGTACATATGTGTCTAAAATCAAGTTATTCTGAAGATTTCTGCTAAAAAAAAGTATTTCAGGATTTTCTTCATCTTCTAACATGGTATTTTTGGATAATAATAATAATAATAATAATAATAATAATAATAATAAGTATTCTATTTTCTGTATATAATATATTTATTAATTCAAAATGTATTTGTATTTTTTGCCTTATTTAGAACATTACCAGAAACCTGGTATTATGAAACAATAAGAAGCTCAAGGTTCTTCTGTCTATCATAACTGTATAACCTGAGCAGGAGGTCAGCATGCTCTGTGGTTTCTTATAAAGGCCAGGTGTGTGTTGGGGTGACTCCAAGGGACTCGTTAGATCACCTAGGCTTTTGAAGCCATTTATTCTGCCGCTGGCTGTGCCCTTTCTGAAGAGAGGTGCAGGCCAGTGGAGGGTCACAAACAAAACATTTTACACCTTCAGTGTTGAAGAAATGCAGCACACTGAAGAAACAGGGCCTGCCTCTGAAAGCTGTTCCATGACCACAGAGGAAGTATCAAGGTTAGTGTCTAATTTTGATCTCCACACATCCCTGTAGGTTTACAGCGTTTGCTCAAAGCAAAACCAGTGTCTCTGTGGAGAAATTGAGAAACTGACTACATGTGCATGATCCTTTTTTTTTTTTTCTTGTGCCATCTCCTCTCGGCAGATTTCCCCAACCTGCTCACCCACGAGAAGTCATTTTGCAGTTCAATCAGGCTTTCTAATAAACTGACCTGTGCTTTAATGACTAATTCATTGTCTCCTTTATTACCTTCATGGGCATAAACTGGATTAATGGCTTGAGCAAGGTTAAAAACAGAACCACTCTGCTTTTCCTCCATCCATTATCAATCATTCTTTAGCTTCTTCAAAGGAAAAGAGCAGCAGAAATTGAAAGAAAATTAGTCAGCTCCTTGATAGAGGTAGGTGTGTGAATATCCTGTAGATAGAGAGAGAATATCCATGGGTTTTACCATGGATTAAGCCAATAAGCAGCTTTTTTTTTTTTTTTTTTGCAAAGTATTGAGCTCATAACTGCAGGTCAGAAAGAGATTATCAATGTACAATGGCCATTTTAAAACCTGCCAGATGTGACAAAAAATGTTTTTGGAATAGCTGTACAATCTTCAAATTCTCATTCAATGTCAGCAAATGGCAATTAGAATATGCCTGTTCAGTACTGTTTAGCTGAATATATGACATGGAGAGCATCAAACCAAAAAAAGCAAAAACTTTTTTAAAGCTAGAATTTCATTCCAACCTGAAAGGAATGCCAGCTTGCAAGAGCGCAAAGTTTTCTTCTCTTTAAATCCACAACAAGACAGGGATAGAGACCTGAATTTAATATTTCATCTCAACTTTTTATCTCTGTGTTTGACAGTTACTGTAGTGTCCTCTCTGTATCTGGCAACTCTAGTATTTTATTCATCAATTCCTAGGAGGGAGCGAGGCACAGGAAGAGGGGAGAGAAGTAAGGAGAGAGAAGTGAGAAAGGCTAAGCCCAACTTCTTTGTTTACAATTTTGTGCACTTCCCCGACACACACTCACACTGACTTGTTTACACTGTGTATATATATATATATATATATATATATATATATATATATATATATATATATATAGTATATACTGCACAATCCATGGGCCTCATCACTACGCACAGTCATTTCTGACACAGTTAATGATTTACTGTACAGCATGCCATGCCAGATGATTGGTGACAAGTAGGATGGCTGAATAGGGGAGCACCAGGCAGCTTTCTGAGGGGAGTGTCTGGGATTCAGCAACGCCTTGAAGATAGAAATTCATTATATTTAAGACAGGTATGACATCCTTCTTCAAGGAAACAGCACCCATACGTATCGAAACAGGATGATTTTTTGTGGTCATAGCAAGGAGGGGTAGGGGAGTACAAAGGAATGCCTGGCTGTTTTTTGGAGATGACATAAAGATAGGAAGGCAGGGAAATGGTGGCGGGAGGCTGCAAAATAATGGGTAATGGAAGAATTTAGCCTGAGGCTATATGCCTGCTTTGCCTACTTCTGTATAACTAGTATATTTATAATTCAAATACATACCTTTAATAATTAACAAACCATTGAATATTAAAGGAGAATACAAGATATCACGAAGAGACATAGTTGGGAGAGAATGCATTAAATTTAAATTCGGACTGCATGAAGGAACAAAGAGATAACGGGGCGCAAAAGTTGACAACTGTTTTCGCCAATTTTACACTCCCAGGCAGGACGGACAAGCAGAAAATCATATGGCCTACAATTATTCTGAGCTATGCCATTTAAAATGAGGATTCACTATCATGGCACTATGCGATATGACAGCACACTGACATGCTTGTTTAATTTTGCACCATTTTATGGCGCTATTAGCATTCACTGGACACTGTATTTCTGATGAGTGGTATGCTTGAGCTCAGCTTGCTACACAATAGATAAGCAGCAAATCAACATTGAATAAAGTTTATTACTTTAGCTTTATTTAAAAAAAAAAATTCTATATTTATTTCTTAGTACATAAATCTTCCAGTGTTCATATTTTCCCAAGAGGCCTGGTCTACATTGGATTCATGATCTTATAACATTCATAAGATGTGAAAGTTAGTGATGAATGGGTGTTAACTGAGTGCTTGTTATCTGAACAGGTAACAGTGTACTAAGTCAAAGTAATTGAAATTTTTTTCAAACCATGACTTTGTTTTGTTTTACCCAAATTTAGGTGATGTAATTTAAATCCGATATCTTAGGATATAATCTGATGCAATCTACACTGTCAGACATGAGTGGTTTAGGGTTGCCAATTCTTTCCAATCCCACGTGCTTCCTGCGAGTTTTGCAAATGAATTTAAATTGAAGAGCCAGTGAAATTTTGAGCATGCAGTGAGACAGACATTGATATGTTTACCTGTAAGAAGGAATCATATAGATCATGTTTACATTTTTTTTTGTATTCAAAACCAATGTCTAAATTTTACCTTATACTGTTTTTTTTTTTTGTTTGTTTTTTTACATGTAATCACATCTACAGTTTAGTGTAGGCTTTGCACATATCTTATACTTCCAGATTGCTTTTCACAACAAAATGAAATTCCACTTATTAAGCCAGATGCAGCATATTCTATTTCTAAATCTGTGATATGGAGAAACTGAGGCTGACTTCTACAATATGTTCTCATTTGCTTAGTACAGGACCAGACTTTTTACTGTGTGTAGAAGGCTCTGATTTTAAAAAGGCTTTTTTACGAACGGTCCCATGATGATACTACAAACTGCAGAATCTTTATTACAAAATTCATTTTCCATGATCAAATGATTTCAGACTGCATCAAATTTTCGTATGGTTAATAAAAAAGCAAAGCATGTCTGTATAGGCTACATGGCATGCTCATCTTTTCTGAAAAACCATAATAATTGTTTGTTTCGTATAGAGTCCACATTTATTTTACATCTTTCAGTGTAGTTTTGCATCTCATTTTGAGATGTGGCATTCATTTTTTTTTTCTCAGCATATGTCAGACAATCTCCTACTTTATATATAACAAAAAATCATCAAAATAATATCATTCATAAAGTGAATACACAGATACATTTGATGCATACATTTTTTTATTTTATTTTGAACTTGCATCCACTTTTATCCAGGGCAATCATTTAATTTGCATTTAGATTGTGAGACTACCTGTATCAAGAGTCTTAGAAACTTCTGCATTCGATAATTTGGTTATAAAAAAAAAAAAAGTATTAAAACACTTCAGGGGAATTTTTTTTTGCATGAGATTCCACATTTCTTAGTTCTTGCCAGTTCTTTCATTTGTCGGCATTGTTACATCTAAAGCACAGCTCTCATTTACGGGACATTCCATTCACACCAGTGCATGAGTGCACTCCTTCAAGGGCTGATCCACTGTCAGGCTCCACGGCACACCCGGAAGTCAAACTTCTTGTGCTCTTAAGTGCCACCTTTCTAGTGTCTCCACTTGAGTCCTATCACCTTGTGACAACCTGTCAAGAGCTCAGCCACAGGCCATAATGTAACAAAGACGATGGGTGCCAGAATGCTGCCTGGCTGGCCAAACATGGGGAAAGTTCAGCTCTAAACTTTTGACAAGTATGAAAGATTATCAAGTATTTTAGCCATATAGATTCATATATCCCATAGATACATATAGACGTCAATGCCAGGCTTTGGTCTCTGAATACTCAAGGGAATGTTTTATTCAGGAATGTTTTATTCATGTTCATTCACTCTTGTTATGTCTGTAATACCAATATTAACAGATATTTCAAGTCCACCTGAAACATTAATACATTTTTATTTTTTAATCAGTTAAGGTACAGTTTTCAAAATGCATAGTAGTAGAATTACTTGGTAGAAAGAACAAAATGAAATGTTGTAACTATATATATAAAATATTTAACCAATGGTGATAACTAATAAACAAATAAAAAATGATCATGGTTCAGGAGAATAGACATAGAGAAGAAAAAAGTTATTTAAAGAGTGCTTTAATCATCATTATCATCATCATCAACAACAATAACATCGATATTGTGACCTCTTTATAGAAGGGAACCATTTTGTTAAGGCTAGTAAATAGGTGAAAAAATATGTGACAAAATGCTAAAAATATGTGCAAATCTACGTCTGGATATCGGGACAAATTTCCACCTCTTGTTAAAGTGTGAGCTTGATCAAAAATGATCTTTAGTCTAGCGCTAACCCTGATCTGTGATCAGAAAACCAGAAACACAAATGATATTACGCTGACTATCCACCATTTTGTTTGCTCCTAGCTAATTTGCAGACCATCTGAAGAACAGATTTCCGCGTTCGAGTTCATCCTCAGCCTCATCTAATGAGATATCAGATGCAGGTTTAACACTGAAGTATTACACTTCTTTATGACTTTCAATAATTCATGATCTGGCTATTTCTGAGGGAATATTTACATGTAAAATAGTCCTTGGAGCTGTCTGTAAGCTTGAGGAAGGGGAAATTGTATTTATAATGCTAAATTCTTACATATTTTTGAAGGCCAGATTTTGCCTCCAACCAATTCACACACCAACCGCAAGTGTATTTCTTTCGTTGCATCATTATCTTACATCTCATCTGAAGATGAACAAGATCAACCTAGTTCTATCTCATATTTCGGCATCTAAGGAAATATTTAAATTTAAGGAAATTAAACTGTGCAAAGAATTAAACATTTCCAATTTCTTCAAGAGTACATTTTACTCTATCATAAGATATCAGGGAGAAAAATCCAGGACATTAGACTTAGTGCTATATACTCACTTTAATTCTAGTATAATCATTTGGTGAGTTTTTGTAGTGGTCTTCATCTGAAAATACGACTAATTTTAATAATCACACTACTTTTAAATTCGAACACAGTTGATGTCTTTCCTTTAACTGATTTATGTGCAATATTGGAATACATTTCATTCATCAGTATTTTTTTACAATGCTGTATACAAGCTGAGGTGAGACATTGAGCCTGTGTAAGTGTGGTGCAATGCTTCTGTGTGCAAAATACTGTGGTGTGTAATATACGTAGTAAGGAGTCTGAGCGTGTTGTTATCAGAGGCTGGTGAGTGTCCCTGTGGCAGTCGTCTCGTTGCTGTCTCCTGTGTGGATAAGTGCCAGGCTGCAAAGGGAGCCCTTTTCTTTGATATTTCACTCCTCATTTGAATCAGTAGTCCCTTTATTGTGCCTTTATTTGACAATGTACAGTAATTACCTGGGTACCTTGCTTGATCGTGCGAAAACTTCCAGAACCGAGGGGGAAATGCTGAGACAGGAAGAAACAGGGAAAACAAAACACAAACAAACATAGCAACAGCATTTGTTTGGATAAATTTCAAATGAGCGTGTGGGACTGGAGCCTTTATTTTGGTCTGTTTGAAACAAAGACAATCACAAGTGTTCAGATGTTACAATGTGACTTGAAATCTTGCACTAAGGGCTGTTTGTTTAATAAATAGCGAGGTCAGGAAACATAATGGGAGGTGATGGGAGTCAGCCTCTTGTATTGACTGACCAGAACTGAATGTTGCAAACGACATTTATGTCCATTAAAAAGTGAGGGGATGTAATATAATACTTGATCTTCTTCTTGGTCTTTTTTTTTAAATATATATATATATGATTTCGTCCTGAATTTGCATTAGCTTTTGTTATACTATTTTATATACTAACAGTTTTCTGTTATACTATTCAAATGCAGTACTTCAGGTTATACTATTAGGATTATACTATTCGGTAAACACATTTCTTAGACCCCATTTTATTTATTTATTTATTCTTTATTTTTTTTCTTTCACAATTCCCAACACAAAAACTCTTTTCTTAACAGGGAAATGAGTTGGAAATATATATATATATATACACACACACCGTCTAAAGAACTTAAACTTAAATATAATCTGCAAATGTAAATGTATATTATAACCTAATGCTGTATATAAAATCTATTAGACAGAGAATATAATGTTATAATGTCGCATAGCGATGCCTGCGGATCCTCACGTGCATGCTCGTGTTTCGGAAAAGAAAAATCTAATTTCAATAGTGTCCATTTCGAGTGTAAGAGGAGAGCGCAGTTAACAGGGCGCACTGAGCCGCTGATGAAAAGGCTTTAAGCGCACACGGGCTCAGTGTTTTGCTCTGATCAGCGGGGGAAGAACACTTTACCGAGTCGGAATTCTGACGCGAAAAAAAAAAAAAAAAATCGCATTAAGGTCACCGATGCGCTGCTCAGCTCTAATGTGGGCTAGATAAGGAGCAAGGTGCTGTGGAATAATCGCGGACTGATATTGCTGCTTTAAACACCGTCAGCTCAGTAAATGCTGGGCGACAGAAAGGGTCACCGCTGTGATGTGCTCCCTATCCCGACCCCGCTCACACACTCCGGCCAATTACACGCAGTAAAGAGGGAATGCGCTCAGACAAAATGCCTGATAATACTCCATCCAGCCCAATAAGGGTTTTTATAGCCACTTGTTTCCACAAATCATCTAACATTTATTTACAGATGGTTCAGCCATTACAAAAACTTATTATGCGCAACGTATCCGACCAAATTGCGCTAAAATCAGCAAATGACCATTAGATTTTCAAATCACAAGCTGATTGTGTGCGATTATCGCCACTGAAGTTCGTTTGCTTGCAATTTTTCCTGAACCCTAAGGACCAAATAAATGTAATCCATTAAACGGTTTAAAGCGCTTTATAGAAATTCACTAAGCGTGGCCTAATTTAAATCAATTTTTTGCTTCTCACCGTGAGAATTTAGCTCTTTTTTTTTTTATTATTAAGAAAGAAACATTACAATCCCGAGGAAGATTTTGGAATGTTTTCCATTTAAAACGAATCAATGTATTCTTATTCTTATATAATAATAATAATAATAATAATAATAATAATAATAATAATAGTGTCGTGTTTTATAATATTAATACTAACAACAACAACAACAACAACAATAATAATAATAATCATCATCATCATCATCATCATCATAATAGCTTGTGATTTTGTGCGCACTTTAGTGTAAAACAAATAAACTAAATTCAGAAACACTTATTTACTTTTGAAGAATCGAAATAAACTGTGCTCCCCTCCAAATTGTAAAATTGTCTTATGTTCAAAATAGTACAATTATAGTGTTATAGTTAGTATTTCTGCAAAAGAAAGTGTACGGTCTCTTGTAGAAGTTTAATTATCCGCTTCGTTTTCTTAGAAAATAACTAAAATTACGCAATACTTGAGAGCGGCTATTGTACATTTTTATTGTACAAAATAACAAACAATAAAAGCGTTTTTTTTTTGCCGGCCCTCACGATTTAAAGAATTCTTCGTGAAAATCATGTATAGATTTATTATTGCCATATCCCTTGGACAATGAAAAGGGTATTATTTTTTATGTTGGTTAATTTTTATTACTTAATTATTTAATTAAGTAGTTAAATATTTAATTAAGTATTTTATCGTCTCAACGACTGCAACGTAAGATGAAGAATTTGATTAAACTCTGATTTTAAACGTTTGCAAATAAACCAGTCGGGTATATCGAAGCCGCAGCGATCCGCCAGATGGCGCTAAAGAGTTGCATATTTTACACAGCAGGCCAGGCAAAAGACACAAAAAGATCTTTAACATTTCCATGGGAATGCCTAGGTTACAGTTTTCGCCCCATCCTACACCCCCCCCCCCCCCCCCCCCACCACCACCACACACACACACACACTCTCTCTCACACGCACACACACACACACATACTTTACCAATCCATACAAGACGAGAGAAGGGAAAATACTCCATTCAGGCAGAAGAATTTACAGTTAGCCGCGAAACTTTTACAAGTATTTGAGTTGCACAGTCTACTTGCAGAGAAACGAGCCACATTTCACTTGAGGTCAGAGAAAGTTCAGCTTGATGAGGTAATTTAGATTATTGCATGATATAAACTTCAACACTAAATAAAAACAATAAATACAAATAAAAAAATTTATGGACTTTGTTGACACTTTATAAATGTTTGATACTTTGACACACTATACTGTGTGTCTGTATATATATATATATATACACACACATTGCGGATATACTGCGAATCCCGCTTAATCTATGAGTATCCCTATAATAGAGCAGTACAGGTTATCAAATAAAAACTTCTCAGATTTAAATGCTACTAATAATTACATAATGTGATATCTATAATAATCAAAGCTAATTGTGATTATAATTAACACACGTCGAGTAGCCGATATTAGTTCAATCATATGACTGGAATTATTGGAAAAGTTTTAAAAGCAAAATATCTGAGCGTGAGGTTGGGACTTTGAGGCTTATTGGGAAGTACAGTTGTTTGTTAGAATCGGGGAACACATGCAGGATATGAGCGGTTCCGTAGGCTTGTGATTGTCTTGCTGTTTTGCTTGAAATGGATCCCATGCCCCTTAATGAATCCAAACGCAGCTGGCCATGTCCCACACGGACACCGATAGCTTTAACCCTAAACTGACCTCAATTTGACACCACGAGATGAACATTTACCGCCCGGTAATGTCCTCTTCTGCAGGCTTACAATCTGCATGTTTTCCCTTCAAACTGCGCATGTTTGTTTTAGCTCTCTCAAGTGTTTTACTCTACTGTAGCCCAGAAACAGACAGCATAAATAACAAATGCGTGGTGATCTCCAAAGAAGTTTAAAAATCACCTTGCAACAGTATGCCAATTATTGCAATTAAAAAGCTATTTTTGCCTAAGACTAGATGAAACAGTTACCACTTTTATCCTTGATTATTTTTTTTATTAGATTTCTCTATGTTATTTTTTGAAGTAGCTATTATAATCAATTTGACCCAGATGATTTGTTTAGAAAGTTAAAATACCGTATATAGTTTCGTTTTTAATTACTTCCAGGAGACAGGTTCTAAACAAATTCTTACCAGGCTAATTTAATTATCCTTAGATTTTCTACATTGTGCCTATTTAGGGTGGAGAAAATATTGTGAGTCTGTAAACGCTTGAAAATAATTTAAGTTAAAGTCATCAAATCAGCAAGCATCCCAAAATGTTCTGCATGCTCACATCCGATCAAAGTAGGTTTTCAATTGTTTAGCAAACAAACAGTGTTGTGACTTGGCTCGCCTCACCTGGCATCGAACGCGCTGATCATCTTAATCTCACGCTTTCCTCCTGTGGTACGCTAGCATAAGCGAAGAGAAGGGATATGCACTCACCAAATGTGTCTCCGGGAAAAGCCCGACAGGCGTGTGTGAGCGAGTGAGGCGAGAGTGGGGAGAGAGTGGGAGTCGGCATGCTGCCCGCTGTGTGCGCTGCAGTGCTCTGAGCGCGGTGTGCAGGGAGAGGGCTGGTCGCTGGAGTTTTCCCCTGCCTTTGAGATCCACACAGCCGACCGGCTTCCACTTTTCTCCTTGCTCTTCTCTCATCTTTACATTTCAAACTTTTTTTTTTTTTTTTTTAGTTTTGTTTTGTCGAGAATATTCTGAAAACTTAGCTCTCTGGCAGTCCCACACAACTGATGCGTCTTTGGGGTATTTTATTGACGGTTGTTAACTGAATTCATCCTACACTCCTAGATGTGTGGCTCTCTCTAGAAGCGGTGAAATTGTTAATTCAGAAACAAAACAGGTCACGGAGCTTTAAATGTAGCCGCTTAGATGCAAAAGCCCCTATCAATAAGGCGATGATGTCACGCGCGCGGCGGTGTGTAGGCTATTGTCACTGATGTGGCTAAATATTAAAAAGGGATGGATGACCTCTTTGGGTTTTGAGCTTGGCATTAGGGAAAAGGGCCAGCAGTATTGCAATCGATGGCTCAGTCATTGCTCCTCCTCTAAACTTTCAAGCTTGCCTCGTGATTGATGATCTTTGGGGCGCTTTGATAATTGACTACTCCGAGGTAAGGCACAGATTTCTATCTTGAGATGTGATTGGACGAAAGACACATTTAAACACTTTCCCTATAAAAACATTTTTTTCCTGCTTGGGAAAGTTCATTTTACTCAAAAAGGGGTGCTCAGTATGTCCTAACAAACAAATACCTCATACTTAGGAGAGTAACTGGATATTAGGCATTGCAACAAAGTCATTTACATTGACTGGGGAACAGGAGTTATTTTGGAAGAAACCTGGCGGATAGACTCGGCATTAGTGGGCAATGTTTGCGTTGGATTTGTAAGTTACGTTTTAACATTTTTTTTTTTCTTTAATGCAACCTGGATAGTTAAACAGGCTATGGACGGCTGTGTCGTCAAATGCACAGCGTTTATTAATACGTTAAAATAAAACAATATTTTATCTGCAGTGCAACACGTCTTTTGGCCTATAATGCTAATCTTCTAATTTGACATATCTGTTCTGTAGTCAAACCAGATGCCAACGAAGTGTGGCTAAAATGCAATGCAGATTAACGCGCAAAACGAGTTTGAGTGCTTTTTTCTTCTTTCTTTTCTTCCCAGATACTTCAGTCCTGTGTGACTGTGTGCGTGTGTGCTGTTGTTGTTTGGCTCCCCCCGTGCGGAGTTGAAGCCGTCCTCTCGTGCGCGCGCTGCGTAGTGCAGGGTTTGGTCTGTTCTCTGTGTGCGCCGCGGGACTGGCTGTGGCCGCGCTACTTCCGGGTTCCGTCATTCCACTGCGCGCCGCTCAGCGCTGTGAACTCACTCTGTTCTATAAGCGCGCCAGCAGCCAACCTGCCAACACTCGCTGACACTCACTCATCTCAGACCGCGCCATAGACGAATACCTGCCGGGGAAGGGGAGATCTGCAATGGCAATCTTTTAATTTTGTCGCTGTTTTCCGTCTTCCCTTTTTTCCACAGCACTCATAAAACAAGAAAACGAAGCGGAGGCGTGGAGGAGACGCGGAGTTGCTGGATGAAAACGGACTAAAAAAGATTTCGTCCTCTCTTGAACATCATCACCGACCATCATTCATTCATTACCTTGACAACCTCTGGCTTTGATTGACAGCCGGAGTGGCAAAAAGCCATGAGACACGACAGTTTAGTTACATGCAGGTTGTTGATGGGCCGATTGTAACCTTCAGTTTGCTTCTTGACATTTTTTTTTTTACTTTTGGGGGGCAAGGAGGAAAACAAGAAAAATTGCCAAACTCTTCCCGATGCCTGTGCTCGGTCTGAACTGTATTGGAGAATAGGCGAATTTCCGAAGTTGGTCTAAAAAAAGGAATCTTACCACTAAATCACGTTCTTACAGGACTGGGATATTAAATATACGACACGTCCCGGAGTTTATTGGAGCGCAGCCTGATGGCGCAGAGGGTAGGTTTTAAATCTCTAACACTTACCTATACACATTCACTACAGTAAGGGCCGCGTGTATCGCTCTCTTCGCAACTCTGACGGTTAATTTACAAACTGCTGCTATATAAGGACACATATTTGACATTTTCCCCGAATCTCTACTACTCTCCCGGTGTGCCAGCCCCGCGGTGTAGCTGCGGGCTCGCGAGCTTTCTGCAGCAGTTGTGAAGTCAGCTTTAACCCAAAGCTTCTACCACAAGTAGCTCGACAACACTGAACTTTAGCATGTTCTTGGTAATTCACTAATAATTTTAGCAGCATTTTACACTCTGGGCGCAATCTCTACAAAACACTTTTTCCAAAAACACTCAGCACTACGAGCAGAATTTCTTCTCGTACAGGCGTTCTTTCAGTTTGCTCTTATATTTACACATTCTTGTTTCTCTTTAAGTGGTGTATTTGCATATTCTTTGCACATGACTATCTTATGTTTTCATTGTAGTACGATGAGGTGGCCCATTACGGCGGCATGGACGGGGTCGGAGTTCCGGCGTCTATGTACGTGGACCCGCACGCGCCTCGGCCGCTGACCCAGGTGCACCATCTGAACCACGGGCCGCCGCTGCATGCGAGCCAGCACTACGGCGCACATGCCCCGCATCCCAACGTAATGCCCACCAGCATGGGCTCAGCTGTCAACGACGTTTTAAAGCGGGATAAAGATCAAATTTATGGGTGAGTGAAATATTATGATCACACATTAGCCGGTGATTATTTGGCTGCTGCTGATCAGAGTTAGTAAAGCAAAGTCGTTGTATTTTAGTAAATTTTGCTGAACAACGAAACTTGGAACAGGCACATTTTACTATCGCCCTTACATCAGTTGAAGACAGAATTGACTGTAAGATATATTTAAATACTAATCGAATTTTAATGTATTTATAATTTTGCCTAAATGTAAAATAAACTAATGACAATAATTAGAAGCGCGATAAAAAAAATGAAAAAGTTGCTAAAATTACATTTCGGTATTTTATGTTGTAATGATAACTTTTTCTGCTTAATAAAATGTACTCTGGCTAAAAACACAAATAACTAAATCAAATATTTTTTTAAAAGTTACGAAACTCATGAACATTATATCGTGGATTACAGATTAGCAAAACACTCGACAGTACAAAGATAACAAACAAAGAGGCGCACTGGTGAAGAACAGATTAACTTCGGCGTCTGTTTGTATCTTTGCTCAATCCTGACATGAGTTTATAGGCTATTGCTCACCAGCGCGCTTCAGAGCAAACCTTAAAGGCCGAATAATAGCTACAAGTACACGTTTAAGCGCCAGTGTAAACAGCCAGGAAAACACGGGGAAAACTTTATCACAGCCGGTTGCGGGCAGTTACTTTGAGGGATTCTGTTTAGACTTGTATTTACGCTCGTTTTCCCCTCTTGGCAGTCACCCGCTTTTCCCTCTGCTCGCGCTGGTGTTTGAGAAGTGCGAGCTCGCGACGTGCACGCCCAGAGAGCCCGGGGTGGCGGGAGGCGACGTGTGCTCCTCCGACTCCTTCAACGAGGACATTGCCGTCTTCGCCAAACAGGTCACTCCTCAACACCCGTATCTAACCGGTTTCTTTACTTTGTCTCACCTGTCAATGAGTTTAAAACTAATGTAAAAGAAGAAAAAAAAAATCCCCGACTAAAAAGTAACACGGGTTAGCACTGAATTAATCATGGAGCAAGTGTAGAACCATATGATATTTTTTTCTTTATTATATTGCATGGATTTGACCGTACTGGTGACACAGTTTTACAATAAAATAGTGCATGTTATGTGATCATGATCATGTAAAATAATTAATAGTCGACAGCTGGCAACTTGGTGCCTACTATGAAAATGAGGGTTTAATATGTTTATTTATTTTAAAAATCAACGCTGGCATGAAATTAATTGTGATTCTAATGGTTATAGGTTCGCGCGGAAAAACCTTTATTTTCTTCAAATCCAGAGCTGGACAATTTGGTAAGCTCGTCTCGTGAACTGTTATTGTTTTCTAGTTAGCCGTTTGTTTGCTGATGTGGTGAAGAGTCCCCTAGCTATTTATGTGCAGGTTAGCAAAGTAAATACGAGGGGGATTTTGATTCAAAAGCACAACCCTGATGCTGGACAGCTTTCTTTGAAGTGAATAAGAGGGAAGCTCCAAGAGGTCTCGAGTGGCAGAGCATTAGGCTACCACAGGAGGCCGTGAAGGAAATCACTGATTATGCGCCACGACTCCACACTGATTCTACCAAAAGCCTAATCACGATTATCTGAAGTGGAGTGTAATTTGCTGCTATAGACTATTGCCCTCATATCAAGAACTCAGACATTTAACAGTGAACGAGGGCATAGCACAGCATACTCATGCATTTGGAATTATTATCTTTATTTCATTAGGACGTTATTAAGATTATTGTGTTAGTATAATTTTCGCACAGTTAGCCTAATAAAACTGGTATAATTAAAACAACAATGCATATTTAGTTTACAGAAAAACATAATATATTTTCCTATTTTCGCAGATGATACAGGCTATCCAAGTATTACGGTTTCATCTTTTGGAGTTAGAAAAGGTAATTTCTGCTTTATTTAATGCATTTGCATTCATAAGCTGACTTGTGATTCGAGCGTTTAATGTTTAATGTAAATTATGAATTCAGTTTGGACAGTTTTTTTTGTGAGAAAAATATGGTTGTGTCCATACTGAAAAGGCGCAATGTCATTTAATAATAATGCTTCTATATTATTTTATTTGCGAGTTTTAGATGATAAAAAATAATGCACGGCGGCAGCTCAGATTCATATTTTAGTCTACAGCGTATATGTTCCTGCTTTTATTAATGCATTTGTTATATTATATTATATTATATTATATTATATTATATTATATTATATTATATTATATTATATTATTTTAACTTGTTGCTGTGGTCCCCATGAGAATAATAAGCGCTGCAATAATATTTCACTATTGTTTCCTTGCTTTGGCGCGAGCGTTCCCCTTACTGGAAGTTATTTTTATACTGCCTGTTTAGTTTTCTCATTCAATTATGAGGAGGGGGAAAACGACATTAAAATACTAAAAAATAATAATATGTTCCTGTCTGCTTTAGGTGCATGAGCTCTGCGACAATTTTTGCCATCGGTACATCAGTTGCTTGAAAGGAAAAATGCCCATAGATTTGGTCATAGACGAGCGGGACGGCAGCTCGAAATCGGACCACGAGGAGCTTTCGGGATCTTCCACCAATTTAGCCGATCATGTAAGTAACATGGTTTTTATTTTGCCCTCGTCGGTGTTACTGCGTGAGGATAATGCGCTGGAGTGCCCTTCATTGCCCTGTCCCTATAAAACGGTGCTGTCTAAGCCCAACAGGCTGCTCGAAAATGCCCTGAACTAATATGGAGCCAAGTTGTTATTGTCTGACGCGGTGTCTGAACTTTCGTTCACCTTTTCCTGTGAATAATAGTACGGTCAGAACATAGAGATATTTTCTTGACGCTGGAGTGTGCGTTAGAGTAATGCACGTTTGTAATGTACAACCTATATTTTATATGGAAGGAAGTTTGCTTGGGCCTGCTTGAAGAATCCTGCGGGACGAAGGAAAGCTGTGTTGTGCATTGTTAGGGTTATTAGGTGGACTGTAATACAAGTGCAATACTTTGTGAATATCCTAACGTTCAATTTGCATGGTTAAATGATATGCGCGGTTGCACAGATAGAGCAAAAAAAAAAAAAAATCAAATGTAAACGACGCGCGTGCTTGCTCGAATTATTGCACGATCCAAGAGAGGAAAGTTAAGAAAATTTTGTGTGTGAGTGCGTGTGAACGAGTGCATGTTCCCATGGCCACACTGCCCATCAGGTTCATAATGTTTGATCTGCTTCATGGTTTGGCAGCGCTCTTGATGGTAATGTCTTTAATTGTTTTTTATTGATCGCCTTGTGGTTTCCTCTCACGCTCGCGCCCAGTTTACGGCCTTTAGGCTGCGCTATATCCTGACTCCATTTACGTGCACCTGAAGTGTAGTAGCTTTGAATTTGGAAATCGATGTCGTGGTTTAAGCGCGTTTATTTGGCTGTAATAAACGCAGCGCGGTGAGAAATGGTTCGTGGTGTTCGAATGCACCCGCGTTAATGCGTTTTATGCCTTCAGTACAATGAAGCAAAGTAAAGTTGCCGCATCGAGGGAATGCTTAATATGTAGCTATCAGCAGCACCGGCACAAGCCTATTAGCAGCTAAAGCAGATTGTGTGTGTGTGTGTGTGTGTGTTAAAAAGTCAGTGCACTGCATCTGTCGGGGTCTAGCGTCATTTCTTTAAATATACTATACACCGCTTTCCCGCGGTTGTCTGAGGGAAAAGTCGGAGGAATAGTGAGAGGTCTGGGATGCGATTTAAAAAGCACGATTTGTAAAACTTACTTGGAGAAGAAGAAGAAGTGCAGAAATGAGGCATGCTGCTGTTTAGACTGAGAGGAGATTAGATAAACTAGCCGCTTTAGCTTCACGGCGGCAGATGGCTGATACACACACACACACGCAGCTTGTGGCACTGGACTACTTATTAGGGATATACTTTTATAATTAGAAACATAGGTTTATAAGACAGATCACTCAGTCTGTGGTCATTTACACCGACCACCTCATTAGCTGTTTTAGTTCTGAGCGATTTATTTCTTTCCTTTGGCACAAGTGACATTTTACAACTTCTAAATTGACCGCTTGGTACTATTAAACCTGAAGTTTTCATTGTGTTAATAAGTTCTTTCCCCCTCCCCCCCTTCTGTTCTTAAATAGCTAAGACAGTCATAATACTATAAAACTAATATGTAAGTTCGGTTCGTTTTATGACACGTTGTAATTCTATGTGTAATTTAGGCCTATTTTGGTATGCTAATATAAACACTGATTAGCATGCATAATTTGAGAGTAAGATATAATTCTTTAATCTGAGCACAATTTTATGCATAAAAACAACAACAACAACAATGACGTTAGGTGTTATTCATACATTACACAGTAGCAAAATGTCAGAATAAATAGGAATAGCAGTGTTGCACATGTCTCAGCTTCTTTTCCCAAAATGAGTTGATGCAGTTAAGAAAATAATAATAATAATAATAATAATAATAATAATCTCCAGCAAAAGTACCTAGTTTTTTTTTCTTTCTTTACTTAGTTTTTTTTAATGGTCTGCATGTTATTATTATTATTATTATTATTATTATTATTCATTCATTCATTCATTCAGTCATATTTGCTTCTTTTTTTAAAACTGGTAATTTTATAGTTAGATATGCTAATTTATTTAGGTAGGATCTCTCACGTCCATTTTTCTTTGCTTTGCTATGCATTTTTAATACATAGCCCAAGGCTACATCTCATTTGGCAAAAGCTGGTTGCTGGGGATGATGAGGCTCTTCACCATGAAGAAGACAGCCCGTTCTATTAGTCGCACGCCTTCTGCAGCTCTCTCGCTCTCCCATCTACCTGACACAGGCACTAATAAGCACACTATTTTTCACACCGCAGCCCTGCACTATTGTTCTACTCAGTGAATTGTAGTGTTGTTAGCACAGGTAAGGGTCCATGTTAATTTCTTCAGCTTGCTTCCTGTTACTGTCCACTCTCCAAAACACCCTGAGCTACCGTCCTAGTGCCCGAACTTGGTTTCAGACATGAAAAAGTAACGCAGTCCGTTTTACAGCGTGCGTGAAAAGCGAATCCCCGTGAAAGGGGTAAGCTGTCTCCATCAGAATTCTGACTGCTGCTATCAGTCACCAGACTTTGTGTTTTAATTAATACAATGTAATTCCACTCTTCTGTATAATACGTCTAATTAATATGGATGAAATGCACTAATGCTTGCTAAGTATAATCTGTGCTAATTAATTTGTCTTTCTGTCTTTCTGTCTGCTGCTAAAATTTCTTTTTATTATTATTAGTAGTAGTAGTAGTAGTATTTTAGCACTATTCCCTCCCATTGCTCCTGAAATCATTTTATTACTAGCATATAGTTAGAGATTGCTGTATGGAAAAATATTTCGTTGTGTTCTTTGCCACTAAGATATTCACTTATGCTTGTCGTTTCCTCCGTGGTCGTAGTATGTCTGAACCCTGAAAACAACTGCACTCACATTCCTTAACATCTGCATTTCCCTCATGTGTACTGGAGTGAATTATGTGTGGAGCAATAATATTTCAGCTCATCTCATGCAGTGAATTCCAATCAATTCATAAATCAATTAAAAGTGCCATACCTCTCTTTTATGGATGCTGTTTACATGGTCCTTGCTCTGTGATCGACTACTTCAGGCCTCTGTGTTTGCATACATATAGCCTACAGGGCTTCTAAAGCCACTGAACCGTGCATTTACTTAGTTCTGGGGGTCTCCTAAATTAAGCAGCACGCGCAGTCGTACTCCGATAGGATTTCCCCTTTCAAGTAACATGTTGCACGATAGCATTCACCACCCCTCACAATTGTTTTGTGATGGGATGATGTCTGGCTCTACATATCCTATTTGATTAGTGTTAGAGAGCTCAGGCCTGTTGGCAGGCCTCCCCTATGAGAAGAGAGGGTTGCGTTTAACTTGTTGCTGTGTAACCTAGAATGCTACAGTCTCCTGCTTTTCAAAGAGCTGTGTGTGTGTGTGTGTGTGTGTGTGTGTGTGTGCAGTATAAACAATTTCCACAGGATTGCAAATCACTCCCTAAACTGTTGTTTTAAAATTCATGCTTATTTTTGTGTAATTTAAAATGGCTTCTGTTAATGAGTATGGCTTTTGGTCTGGTGTTTTGCACATTTAGCTTCAAATCACTGAACCTAGAGCCCTGATCTAATGCTTATAGTTGAGTTTATCAATAGCTCGGAAGATGAACCATGCAAATAGTCTCTAATGAACTATTAGCTGTCAATTATTTGATGTTGAATTGATACTTTATTTTTATACCTGACAGATAATTGATGGTCTTGTAAATACACCATGGTTGCAGTCAACCAGTTCTTTAACATCTTTTAAAGCACCTATGTAATTATGTGTTAAATTCTACAAAAGCTTGCTAGGGAGTTTTATGCGCAAGATGCATTTGGAAACGTCAGGACCGGAGGATTTATGGGGTGATATGTTTCGTGTGTGTCAGCATGCTCGGTGATGTAGCTGCGATTCCTTTCAGCAATAGCATGCGTCCTTTAACATAGCACTCGCAGTTCTCAGGCTGTCCTGTCTCTACATGCATTTTTCTGTAAGTACATCAGGTTTCCTAGGAATCACCTCACAGTCCAGTGACAGTGCTAAATCATTTTTATTTGAAAATTTTAAGGGATATTGAGAGAAGATGGTGGGGGAAAGCCTGCAGAGTGAGTTGATAGGCAGGGCAGGTGTGTGTCAGGGAGAAACAGCAGATAGCGACGGTATCAGACGTTCTCCTGTGGCCTGTGCCTCTACAAGTTTTCCCCCATATTGTCTCCAGCTTTTATATTAATTACATGTTGCATTATCAGCTATGAGTCGGTAACCCTGGCAAATAGAAAAGGCCGCCCCCAGAGACGGGCCGTCCTTGTATCTTATTTTCCATCTACTCCTATTGTGCTGCACCTCTGTGTTCGCTGGCTGCTGCACTTCTCCTCCTGGTAACAGTGATCTTTAACACAATTAGGGAAAAGCATGGAGTGAACCACGTTTGACTCCTAATTATCCCAAACTACAGGGAATAGTCACATGAGCAGATTTTTTTTTTTTTCTAAAAGATGGAGGGGCTGGGGGTGGGGTGGGGTGTGGGGTACCGTAGTGAGATTGACGAGGGCCGTTTGGGTGATGCTCTCACTCTCGCTCGCTCTCTCTTCTTTTTTTTTTTTTTACAGCTTGTTTGAACTTTAATGGACTCTGGGGAGTCCTGACAACTGTTTTGTTGTGTTTCGAAGCCTGTATCTGTCGAGCAGCCCTCTGACTGTGGCACAAACAGAGAGAGAGAGAGAGAGAGAGCCCACTGCATTATTTATACCAGGGGAAAAAGACTGTTGCTTTAGTTCCAGAGATGAATGAAGAAAGTTAACGCTGCTTTGTATGACTGTTGTGATATTGGTTGTGTTTTTCAGGACACGCATGGAGGAAATGTGTCTGTCTTGTTTGTTTGGGTAAAAGACCATGTGCTGTCTGTGTATTGAGAACTGTTTGGTGCGCTGCTTGTTGTCTTCCTTAATTTAGTGATTTAAAACAGGACCAAGATCTTTTACTCTGTTGAACTCTTAATTATGAAAGCATCATGATGCACAATTTAGCAAAGTGTGCTTGTTGAACTGTTTAGTTATTTCGAAAAATGTAACATTTCAGTTGTTTAAACATATGCGATTGACGTTGCATGGTTTGGAGCGTATTTTTGAGGCCTGTCTTGCCGACAGTGGGTGTTTCACCATGAGGAAGTGGAACCCAGTCATTTTCTTTCCTTAAAACAACAAGGCCCATTCTAAGTACATAAGTCTGGCTCAGCTGAACTACGTAGATTTATTTTTTTTTCAGCCTGTACTGTCTCTCCACTCTTTTACTTTTTATGGGATTTGCTCTTGAGACATGATGGAAATACTATGACCAAATTAATGCCATTTTCTTCTGCTGTGACGTCTGAAAGGGTGACTTAAGATAAAGCCAACGTCTGTTTGAAGAAAACTAGGAGAATTAGATAGAATTTTTGTATTACCGAAATTCGCTGCGATAGATGGTTTTTCCGTCTTTTGTAAAAGCCTAAGCACTTCCAGGCTAACAGCCGATGTGCCAAAACCCTGGCATGCACAGGGTGATGTACAGTGCAGCTAGAAAACAACATGAGGAACTGCTGGTCAAACAAACACCTTAGCTCTTCTCTCTGTATGTGTTTCACATTTGTGCAGTCAGCTAGACACACGCTTGATCACTCTCAGATTAAGAGTTCAGCTGCGACTATAATGAGTTTACGCCACATGGCAGCTCTGTATCTGCAGACACTTTACAGAAATGTTTTTATTGCTGAAGAGTATGTATCTCTAAGGCTGCGTCTGCATGCAAAGGAGTGACACATGGGATAAAAGCGAGCAGAAGAGTGGGCTGAGGTTTGCGGGAAGCCTTGATGCAGGCCCGAGTTTGTTTGGCTTGGGTTCCTTTCAAGGGGGCTGCTCTGTGGCGCACAGAAACCAAGTCAGACTAGCTCTCTGACTGTTTAGTTCATGCACTGCAGGTGATGTGTTGGCTGCAAATTAATCTGTGTGATGTTTGTTTGTTTTTGTGTGTGTGTGTGTGTGTGTGTGTGTGTGTGTGTGTGTGTGTGTGCGTTTGTGTATAGTGTCTGTGTGTGTGTGTGGATGGGGTGACGTGGTCAGCAAGTCCTTCCCCGGTTTGAGTGGCAGAGGAAATTCCACCTCTGGCCTGCCTTCGTTTTTGTACAGATAAAGCTTTTCCTGTACAGTACAAATCCTGTTTCCCTGTGCCGAGCACTCAGGCAATGAGAACGACCAGGAAGGGTGAGGAGGAGAGGCCACTCAGAAATGACAAACTCGCCATTTTACTAAATTCCTCCACCTCTCGCTGTGTGTATGTGTCTGTGCATCTTTGTCCAGTCTTGGCAGATTCGAGAAAGACCTCCTCTCATATCTTATTTTCGCTTCTGTCAGTGCTAAAGATAAATGACGCTCGTGGTGTACATTGACTTTTTACCCCTATATATTTCTCACTTGACACGGAAGTCTCAATTGGTTACGGTGTAAACTAACTTGACATTTTTCCGCCACATGTGTTTAGACAGTTCTTCTGAGCTTGCTCAGGCTACGACGCTACATTAAATACAGTAGTGATGGACTCTTAGGCTGTAATTAAGCTGTTAGGCTTGTAGTGTTTGGAGTGTGTGCCTGCCAGGCTAGGACAGAAGTAAATATCAGCACGGAGCTGTCGATTTGGCGCGTTTGTCTGAGCTCGGCGCTTGTCGAGAGCAGAGGAGAGCTAAAACAGGCAGACCAGAGATCCGTACAGCACTCCAGAGTCTCACTCATGTCCCTCTCACATTTCCAGTGTGTTCATGTGGTTTCTCTCTCTCTCTCTCTCTCTCTCTCCCTCTCTTCTCGCCGTCTCCATTCATTCCTGTGCTCTGCTCCTGGTTTGCGGTTTGGATGGGGAACGTGGATGGATGGATCCCTTCTCTCGGACCCCAGAACCCAGCTTCCTGGAGAGACCACGATGACGCCACCTCTACACACTCGGCAGGCACGCCAGGGCCCTCCAGCGGAGGACATGCCTCACAGAGCGGAGACAACAGCAGCGAACAAGGTGTGCATGCACATTAATATATATATATACACAGGGTGGCTGATGAACACAAATACACTGCAGCATACAGTACATATAGGCTTGTTAATTAGTTTTTAAAAAGTATATATGGATATACGCAATCACATGCATATGCTATATACTGTACACAAATACAAAGCTGTTAATTTAAAAGCAGGGTTTTTTTTCATTATATATATTAATAAATAAGAATGAAAGGTGATTAATCCTAAACAGTTTAAAATAAGGCCAGCGTATTGATTTGATTTCCTCATGATGGATTTTTAGCGTTTTAAAGGATCACGTTCATTCTGGATTTCATTTACTCCGACTGCTTTAATAATTTATATTCATCATTATGGGATTTACTAGAAAATAAATTTTAACGCTCAGCATTTACACCCACTCAGCCGCACAGCAACAGTACACACCTCCCTGAACGAGAGCATGTTAGAAGCTTGAACCTGTAACTGCTCTGAAGCACAGTGTAACTCTTATGATTAATTGCATTTTTCTGCCAGCTCTTAGTAACGTGTAAAACATATTAACTCTGCTTAGCTCAGGAGCAGTAACAGACACGCTTGTGTTTTCATTAAGCACCGGACTGCCTGAGTCAGAGCAAGCATTCAGATGACTTTATAGCTGCTCTTTCCTCCTGTCTTACACACTGCACTCAACCTAAACGCCAGCACTAACTGGATATAAACAGTTCTCTCTTCTTCTGTTCTTCATCTTAAAAAGTGTTTTTTTTTTTTGTTTTGGTTTTCTAGAAACTTCTAGCAATTTGATGTTATAAACAATGAATCACTCCTTCGCAGCGCCGGTCAGCAGAGTGTCTGCCGTTCGCACGGAATTTTATCACACATGTCCGAGATCTTTACCGAGCCAGACACTGATTTCACATCCGATCACAGTCAGTGACAGGCGGCCACGGCTTCTTCTTCAGTATATAGTGGCTTACAGTGTGCTGTCCGGAGGGATGACCGGTTTAAAATCTTCCCCAGACCACAGTGCCATGTTCACTACAGCTCACTGCGGTTCTCCCGTGTCAGGATCCGTATCATCACTCCTTAACCGTCTTGCTCATCAATGATGCAGCTTTAACATGTTTACCACATAGTTCTGGAGGAACGGCTAATACTGCACCCCCACCAGGAGTTAATCAGATGTGTCTAAATATAGTGCCTTACACCGTCACATATGGCTAACTGTTCTGCACAGGTCTTGTAAGCTAATAAGCGAATATATCAGAATGCAAATAGCATAGAGCTGTAATGTAAGAGCAAATATTGGTCTTCCTATTTGTTATGTTTTTTTTCTCAGGCTGGGCAGGGAAGGGAGCAGGGAAAGGAAAAGCAAAGAGGAGGAGAGAAATGCACTGCCTATTGATTATCTTACACACATAAGTACAAGTGACCTGTAATCCACAGAGCACTTATCGACTCCCGTGCACCAGATCCAGTAACGGCTGATCGATAAAGGCCAAGATGGCTGCAGTACAGTGTAAAGTGCTCAGGCCAGACTCGACCCAGCCGAGCCCAAAGGCACTTCAGCATGAAAGCACACCTTCTTTTCTTCTGAATGATAGAAAAAAAAAGGAGAGAAAGAGAGCGGGGGGGAGGGGGGTGAGAGAGGAGAGGGCAGCTGATTTACTGCTCTAATGAGGCTGTCCCTGCAGCCAGTTGTTTTGTGTGAGGCTCACTATGACCTTTCGCTCTGCTCAGGAGCCCTGCCGCCTCATTTTTCACATTCTTGCAATTACGTTAACGCTTGAAGCACTCACTGACTCCCAACTCCTGCCCGGGCCTGGCTGGACGTAGCTCCACTGCACTAAACGGCTCCGGCTGCTTCCCAACGGCCCGTGCTGCTCATCAGTGAACTGAAGAGTTTCCACACTCCACTGAAAACAGGCCGATTGTGGGTTAGCAGAATGAAAGTGGAGAGAAATAGAGGGGAGGAAAAAAAGAAATGAAATATGTTCATTTAAAAAAATATTATTTTTTTTTTAAAAAAAGCTCTGACTTCTTAGGAATGGGTAAAGATGATACTGTAGATAAGCAGATGCTGCAATGCTTCTTTGACATCTGGATTATTTCCATCAAACATTTATCATCTTAACGAAGAGTGTAGACACTGTTCTGGGCAAAACATTTTAAGGATTCAATAAAAAAAAAAAAAAAACATTTTAGATTTCCATCAAAATGAACTGTTACAGAAAAAAACTGTCAGTGAGTCTGTAAAAATAGAAAATATGTACAGTAATATGCACCAAAAAAAAAGGATGCTTGCTATCAGGAATTACTTGCTAAATCAGAGGCGAGTGAGACTTACTGAATCTTACAGAAAGTTACAGGCTTACATGAAAGCTAAAAATGCACCTGAGCCTACAGATTCATTTTTCAAAGACAAAAGAATCGTTCTGTTTTAGTTTGGTGCAATCACAGCTTTTTATAGAAGTTTTTTTAAGGAGAATCTTTTTAATTGCATTATTTGTCAAGGTGTCTTTACTTTTGCACAGTACTGTATGATTCTCACACACACACACACACACACACACACACACACACACACACACACACACACACACACACACATCTATGCATGTCCATGAAGGTGGATAGCTAACGAATTTGATATTGTCTGGTTGTGCAATATTTTAAACATAATTTCATAATCTTTTCAAAAAATATAAAAATAATAATAACTTGATTTCACGGCCACCTGCTGACTCGCTTTCTGTGCTCGCTCTCTTCAGCAGGGAAAAATATGAAACAGATTAAAGTAGCCAGTTTTTCCGTTCAGAATAATTGCCATTAACCAATGTTTCGTTATGAACATTTCTGGGAAAAGTTAGCAGTTTAGTTTTCCTTCAGTTCAGATCTTCACTTTGCTGTAGCAGGAAATCAGTTTATAGCCTCAACCTCGTGAAAGCACCAGCCAGCCAGTTTCTACTGTAGTTTTTAGATCTAAATAAATAAACATAAATAGAAGCACACTTTGCTGATTTCTTTTCAGCAATTGAGCATCCCTGATGACCAGGCGAGAGCACGGAGTGTAGAAGTGCTGTGTGGGTGCACGATTCCACTTGGGCCACTGTGTGCGTGGCAGGCCTCTCCTGGCCTAAGGCCCCTCGCAGCAGGGTCAAAGTTTCTTATAAGTTGTTATTCCTGACGAGGGCACAACTCCCAGCGTGAAAAGGGCCTGTTGACTCGGCCTGTTTCTGGATATAGAGTGCACTTGCCCTGTTTGCTTTCGCATCGAGCGTACAGGGTCTGTGCCACAGAATGTAAGAGGGCAGAAAAAGAAGAGGAAAACACAGAAAGGATTCCAGCTTCATTAAAAACCAAGATGGAGGCCGTGTTGTGTGTTTGTTGTTGCCCCTGGCTCACAGTGAAATCTGTTAGGTGTGTGTGTGCATGTGTAGAGGTGGTGAGGGGGGCTTGGGAGTTACTGTCTGTCTCTCCTTGCTTGTTAGGAGTATAATTTAGAGGAATAATTAAAACCGAATACTGCCCCATAAACAAAAGATAAACTATAAAGTGGCAACATTGCCTGCTGTTTCATGGCCGTCACTCCCAGCTGTTGGAGGACTGATGATTTTTACACAGTGCCCGGGCTCAGTACAGCCCCGTGGTCCAGCAAAGACAACAGCTCTGACCGTGGTGCACAATACCCTGCTGGAGTAGATGCAACAGACACCCTCTTCTGCACAAAAAGGCTTTAGATGGAACAGGTTACATCTGAGCCAGAATGCAGGCTATTTACGGCGGCTACGCTCTCATTTATTTGATTAGAAGTTTGTTTTGTGATGCCATCTTGGGATTTCTAGCTGACCTGGAACATGACATGATGCTGTGGATTCCTGAGTTGTATGTCCATAAGCAAGACAGTATCTTGAAGAACAATGAGTATGGATGGGCTGGTGGTGGTGGTGGGGGGGAACAACATAGCGGATACTTTCAGACTCCCATTAGCATAAAACTGAGTAAATTATTCATGATGAATGCTTAATCTTAAGGGAAAGCTCTAGTTAATGTGGATAGTGCTCTGAGAGTGTGTTTCTTGCTGGATTCAGCATTCACAGGCGCTTACGGGAAAAGGCCTCGCCACTCAGTCCTCTGTGTTCCGAGCTGTTTCAAGGGGTTGTGTTCTGAGGCTCTCTCTCCTGTTCCCACTTACACTCTCTAATCTGTTTCTTCTTTTCTTTCCCCTCTCTCTCTCTCTCCCTCTCTCCCTCTAATAGACTCTGGCCTTTTTCCAGAGAGCGATTAAATGGAATGATCATCTCTCTCTCTCTCTCTCTCTCTTGCTCATTCTACATGTATGCCTGATTAGTGTATTAGAAGAAAAACACATTAAAGGCAAAGAAAGCAGAGCACTGTTAAATGCTATCCAGTAAGTTAGTGAGAGTATTTCTTCTCCACCCTCTTTACCTTTGTCACACCCTGCCTTTCGTCTTTTTTCACCCTCAGGCTCTCTCACTTTCTCGCTCTCTCTCTCTCTCTCTCTCTCTCTCTCTGTCTGTTTGGAAGATCCTAATCATGGCCAGATCTGTCCAGAGTGCACAAAAAAGTAGTTGAATTATTTATAGCTATGTATGAATGAATGTTCTGCACTATTGGAAAGTTTTTATTATCCACACGTTTTTAAAACGGACAGATTTGTCAGGGCAGGATAATAATCATGAACTACCCACAGCTAAGTGATTGTTACAGAAGAACAGTGCGAACAGGACAAGAAGCACGTAAATGGAAAAACAAGGGGAAAAAGTGAAATAGGACAAGGAGAGTGGAGAGCTGGTCTATGCACTCTTTAAACCCTTTCATGTCCTGGTGGTGATTCCGAACATGCAGGACCTGATGTAATATGGCTAAAAGGGATTTGAGACCACGCCCCCTGGGGGCTCCGTGTGCTCCATTAAAGCCACTGTATTTTTACAAGCATGACAATGCGCTGGCCCTTTAAAAAGACACCAGTTTGCACTGGAATTTTTTCCGTCTTGTTTTGGCAAGCCATGCCTGAGGGGGTCAGCTAAGAAGTCATTCGTAAGGGGTAATAATCCGATCACTCCTGTCTCAACCAGATTTTGTTTCTCGCTGACTGCAGGTGTTTTTTTTTCTTTTTCTCTTCTTCTTCTTTCTCTTGCTGATCCGTGTAAGTTTTCATCAAAAGTAGAGCCGAGAAGAGACGAGGGAAGGGACAGTTGTTTCGGTTTCGACCCTGGTTTGTTGCTGCGTTTCCATTAGAGCAGTGCAAAAGGTTAGAGGGGTCGTTGAACTCAAAGACACACCTGCAGGGAAACTGCAAAACTGTGCCTAACTGCTCGTCCAGGCCATTTAAGGTGGACTTATTTGGGAATTAAGTCTGACTCCACAGCCCCCTCCCAACAAAGCTATTGTGTTTGTCCGATGGGCCTTACTCTCATTCCACTTTCTTCTTTTTTTTCTGCCTCCCTTGGCTTTCTAATCCAGCCAGACCTCTGTCCCCTGTGCCTCTAATGATGTCCGAGTCCCAGTCGCAGGCTGGCTTCCTGTAAGAAAGTGAAAGTTGTTGAAACTACAACGGTGTCGGGGAAGGCATGGTGTGGAGGAGCTGGTGCTAAGCGGAGCAGCCATACCCTACAGGTGCCTGTCAGACTGAACAGCTCACGTCCAAGAGAGTGGGAGGATGAGAACGAGAGCATGGGTAGATTTGAGTTTTGTCTCTCCCCCGCCTGCTTCCATCGGCACAGCTAACATATTTATGCAAATCTTTTTGGGCATTATTACAGATAAGCTCATTTTATAGCCTGATTCCCACTCTCCTGTGTGCTATAATGAGTCTCTGAGCGTGGGGGTGCTTGTTTGGGGAAGAATACCGGCCTCGTGCCCTGCAGTCTGCACACAGTGGAGAGCTTTTGTTTTTCCATTTGAAGAGAGAGGGACGGAGGAGGTGTTGAATTTGACAGTAGTTAGTGCCATTAGCTCTTGTTATTGGAGGCAGCAGTCTAATAATTTCTAATTACCCCAAGGAGGTATTAGGAGTGTTAGGAAGCAAGGATAATTTCTTATTTACACGCCTCAAGCAGTGAGCACTCTTAAAGAACGGAGGGTAATGTGAAACAAAACAAATCAACATGCCAAACAGGGCTACAGCCTGGGGGGAGATAATGTTCATTATGCATTACGATAATTCATTTAGAAGGTTATCAATTTCAGAATAGAGGGGGCTGTTTTGAGGAGTGGAAAAAGCACACACATGCATGCATGATTTCAAAGAAAAGAGATGAAGAAAACAGAAGGATAGTATTCAGAAATGGCCTGGCTGCTGAATTTCGAAAGGCTTGTTGCAATTACAGTTTCCATGTTTCCAGGCAAAACATGTTTCTTTAAATGCAGCTAGTCTTTTCTGCGTTTTTATCCCTGGCATTGTTTTACGCACTCAACATACAGAAGCTTGATTTGCCTTTAATGAAAGCCGCTTGGCTAAAGAATTAGCTTTTGATGCCATTTGTTCTGACTTAACGTAGACGTAGCAATGTTCTTCTTAAAACGCTCTAACTGCTGGTAAAGTGGCATCAGCAATAAACTGGATATCGCGTGTTCGCCGAGTGCCGTGTTTTGATTTTCGGGTCCTGAGAATGTATGTTACCGCTCTCCTTTTTTCCAAACCCATCTTTCCTTGGACAGTGAAACAGGAATGAGTAAGGCTCCATTAGAACAATTGCAGGAAGCTTAGGAAAAGATGAGTAGTAAAGAAAGACAGAAACGAATGCCTGGAGCTAACCATCTCCACAAGTCTACTCTGTCAATTCCACGAAGCAAAACAAACATATTAAGATACTTTATATGATTGTAGATACTGAAAAGAAAATCACACGAAAAATCTCCCTTACTGAGGGTAGAACTGCATTGTTTGGGCCGAATGCTTACTCTCTGGGATGCAGTCCTCAGACAACTGCCTGTCTGGTGGAGACATCTGTGGAGGCTGACCCCCTGACCCCAAAAAAGAATGCTGTGAAGGTGGGGGAATGCTGACTTTACCCCTCACATGGCCCGGAGGACAGCCGAGCGGCGCATGAGAACAAACTCCGCAACTATTAAAAACTACACAAAGAAAAACTGAGGGAGAGAGAAAGAGAGAGGGAGATAACAAAAAAAGAAAAGGCTAGATCAGGCCAAAGCATATAGGACTGGTCTTTTTTTTCTGCCCCAAAGGCCTCGCTGCTACTGCTCCTCCTTGGACCCCCATGAGATCATTTTCATCCTTTATGAGTAAAGATGAGCCGGGTGGAGACGGAGAGCAGGAGAGGTTATGTAGCCAAAGAGCTCCGGTTTGGTGGGGAGCTGCTCCCTGCTGCCATGGCCGCCCGCTATTCAGTGCACCTGCCATTGTGTGGGCATCCATCCAGCTCCATTGTTGTAACAGAAAATGAGTCGTGCTCCCTGTGGCTCTGGAGGCATGCAGGAGCAGTTACGGCCACCGCTGCTCTCATTCCCACAATCCGCCACATCTGTACTCGTCTTTCTCCTCATTCCATGCGCGGCTCGCTCTTGGATATTCGCTCTGAGATAAGTGTTTGTCAGGCCGTCTTCCTGTCTGTCTCTCTGTCTGGATAAGGTACACTCTCTGTGCATGAGCTTCAGGCGACTACCTCAGCTCCTGCTTCTGAGGTCTGATGGGAAAGGAAAAATTAGAAAGTCAATAGCGAGGACGATAAAAAGGAAGAAAGAACCAGAACATACACAAAAGAAGAAAGGAGGGGGGATTAAAGCAAAGAAAATAATGGTATTGAAGAGTCATAATGGTGGTGAATCATATGTTTTCTGACCATGCTAGTACTTTATAGATGCCTGTTAATGTCATCGTTAACAACGTGCCCCATTATAATGATATCTTAGGGAACAGGTTCAAGATATTATAGCCAATTCTCCATAAGTTACACTGCCAAAGCACACTTACGATGTGACTGTCATCATCCACAACTCCATTTTTAATACAGACTTCTTTTTTTTTCCTCCCTGAGGAAAAGCCTGGGCTCTCCAACTCTTAATGTCAGGCAGCTAATTAAGGAAACACGCAAGTAATGTGTGGGATAATACATTTGGGCAGGTCAAGGTGTTAGAGTGGCAATAATTGGAGCCCTGGACTTCCAAACTCTTATTTCTCACCGTGGTAATAAGCACCTCGCCATCTTAGCCATGGTCCAAGTGCAATTTTTACTGTCAAGAGCTTTCAAGGCTCTAAAGTCAGACAGAGTGCCAGCACTGGACTGTAATGAAACGACCTGCTGATCTTACCTTGCGGACTATAGATGCTGGGAGCTCATCAAAAGCTGGCAGCTGCCTCCATTAAAACAGGAAAATTGTCTTATGTCGAGGCATTAAGCCAACTGTGCATGGTTCTGTTGTGATATTTCCATCTTAATGAATTCATTTACAGTTTAAATTCCTGTTAAGTCCTTCTTATGTTGAAGCATTCCTGAGAGCAGTACGGGAATTCTGGAGAGGGTTTTCCCTTTAAGTAAAAAGAGAATAAAAGAGTACAGCCTTTTTTTTTGGAAATGATAATTACAGGCAGGAATGTCTATGGGGAGGACAGCAGGCCATGGTTATTGACTTGTAAAGGAGCCGATAGGTGAGTCTTGACAAGACGCGAGGAGACCCGAATCTTGTAAAGAAGTATCTGATTTCTCTGCTAGTTGGGTCCCTGGAGAGGCCGCCGTTCTGTATCTCGCTGTGTTGATCGTGTGCTCACTGCTGTATGGTTAAAAAAAAAAGGGCAGATGAAAAGGAATGCAAAGTGACTTTCTTTTTTTTTGTGAGAGAGAAGTGTTCTTTGCTTCTACAAGGTATGTTGGGGTGAAGAAGGGAAAGTCACTGTGTGTCTGCGAATATGTTAGTGAGACAGCAGAAAAGGTCAAGCGGTAAAGAGAAGCGAGTCAGCACGAGGGAAGACAAAAGTGGTGATCCGCTAACATGGCTGCTCACAGGCCTGACTAATTTATGAAGGCAAACTGTGCAAGAGAGGCAGGTGGAATTGAAAGAAGAAGTTTATACTGACTCCGTTGAGCAGACGCGGCCCTGACCCAGGGGGGGACTCTTCTCGGTTTTGAACTTTATCAGGGGCTACGCTTAATCAATAAACTATTGGAAAAAGAATTAATTACTAAAGCAGAATAAAACAGCTGCATTTTAAACCGAGGATTCATCAATTCAGTAATCTCTCGGTTTCAACTCGGGTACCAAGAGGATCATTCTGACTTCATGTAATGAGGAACAGTGGGAGTTTAGCTCCTCTGCAACACCCTTTTTTCTCAAACACACACACACATACACACACTCCCACCATGCTGTCTTCCTTTCCTCCCGCCATGCCTGATGGTTGAGGAATTCACAGTCGTCTTTCCTTCAGCTGTTTGTCATCACTGTCGAATCTTCCTGACTGAGAGAACCTCCTCTCCCTGTCCTTGCCTCCATTTGGTGTCCAGTGGCTCCCACTCCCCCGCCTGCCTCTTCTGCCACATTCCCTTCCTACCGAATTCCTGTCTTCCCAGGGATGGCGAAAGGGTATTAATCTGAAAGGCGCTGACGCTGGGGCCAGTGGAGAGCGTTTGTCCCTCCGAGGGAGAAGCGGACATTCCTGAACGCAGGGACACCCCCCGCCCGTCACCCCAGCAGGACCCACCTCTCTTCTGAACCCAGTGTAGTGAATTTCAAGGAGGGTTGAAAAAGGGTTATGGGTGATGAATTGGGTTTTTAGTGAGCTCATTAGGAAGCCAAACAGAGTTTAGCCGGTGGAGCGGAGTGGAGTGGGGCCGCGGCGCAGTAATCAGTTCTGCTCGCTTTGTTCCCTGCCTCCAGGACATTTTCAGAGCAAAAACTTCATGGCAGTGAGCTGATGAGAGGGTCGACCAAGCAGAGGCTACAATCTGATGGTTGACTTGTTGATTTATAAACCTTTTAATTCATTTACTCTCCCGTCTCTTTCGTCTTGTGCGTCACGACGCGCAAGGCAATAGAAATCCTGCCTCCGTGAGCACCTTTTTTGATGGAAATGTCCAGTGCCGCGTCGTGGGCTTGCCTTTAAAAAACACAAGGTTTCGTGTGTATTTGTTGTAGTTTGATGTGTAATTGAGGGTAAAAAAAAAGCACCGTAAAAAGCACAATATTATCTGCTGGAACAATGTT
The DNA here is from genome assembly GCA_030347435.1 of Clarias fuscus. Classification (NCBI taxonomy): domain Eukaryota; kingdom Metazoa; phylum Chordata; class Actinopteri; order Siluriformes; family Clariidae; genus Clarias; species Clarias fuscus. Next base: position 20,996,008 of record CM059216.1, on the reverse strand, counting down.
AAAAGTCTGAGTCTTAGCACTGCAATGAGGAAGCCTCTCTCTCTGTCTCTCTCTCTCTTTCTCACTCTCCCTCTCTTTGCAGCTTCTCTTTCTTTTCTGAAGAGGACTTTGATATTCCCTTACCAGGAATTAATAAAGCCATATTGCCGTTAGCAGCCGAATCCACACTTCTTTTCTCTCCTCCTCTGTTTTCTTTCAAATCACACTCTCTCTCTTGGCTCTTGGTGTTTTTCACAGTTTTCCCCCTCAGCATTTGCGCAGCATATGAATCCTGTTTTGGTGAGAATTTATGTAATTTGCTCTGCTAATTATTGCCGTAATTAACACTTTAATTACTGCAGTGTGAAACTGCTCCGCTCCGCAGGTCTCCGCCTCCACCGACAGCAAGAGCTTCAGACACAGGCAATCAGGCACGCAGGCTCAGTCGTTATTTGTTTTCCATAATAATGCAGCCATCAGAGTATACAGGGACAGAAAGATAAAGATGGAGAGGTAGAGAGAGAGAGAGAGAGAGCTGAGAGGCTGGGTGCACCTCGATAACCTCTGGGACCAATTAGTACAATTTGATTTAGAAAAAAAAAGCGGGGAGGCTTGGGCTGTGTGCTTGGTTTAGGGAATGGGGTGGAGTTGTCAGAGAGTCAGTGAGTGTGAAATCTTTGGTCTAGACCCAAGGCCCTTCATTAGGCTCTGATCCCTGTCTCTGGAGCGAGAGGCAGTCATGGGCATCACAGCGCCTTTTAGTTCTTCCCAAAAGGAGTGTGAGAGGAGGTGGGGTGTGTGTGTGTATATGTGTGTGCGTGTATATATGCTGTTGCTCTCATCCTCTGCAATTTATCCTTTTACAATTCATGCAAATTGGAGCCTGACATCTGCAACAGCCTGATTGTTTCTCAGTGTCTCTCTCTCTCTCTCTCTCTCTCTCTCTCTCTCTCTCACACACATCTTTATTGCGTTTCTTTGTCTTTTTTTAACTCATCTAAATGAACTTTCCTGTTTCGCTGGGATGTAGCTGCCCCTCCTTTCCTCCACAGACTTGCACGGTTCTGCTGAAGGCGACGCTCCGTACACTTCACGCACATGTTTGCTGTCTCAGTCGACACAGATCATTTTTGGCATCTTAAAATAAAACATTTTAGCGTCATTTTAGTTTCCTCGCGAAACCCTTGCGGCAGTCGCGAGGACTTTTGCGCTCGGAGACCTGTAATTTAAGCACGCACGGAGCGATGATCTAAATGAAAGGTTTCGTGACTTATGAAATCATCAGCGGTGCTGAGTGATTAACAGGCTAATGAGTGGCAGAAGGGAGGGGAAAGGGGGGTGGAAAATCAGGGGCGCAATCAGAGGCCGGGAGCAGCCATTGTGGGCCTCTCAAAGGCCCTATTTATGATGTAATTAGATAATTGTTGTTACAGGTAGCAGGTTAATTACACTTGTAATTATCCAGCCCAGAGCCTTTGATAATATACATAGCTGGGCTTCGCCAAACATCAAGGTTATTGGCGGATGATTATCACTTTGAACTAATGACGAGAATGACGCTGCCTTTTCTTATTCCTTCTCCCGTTTATGAGTTTTAAAGAAAGGAAGAAGGGACGGATGTGGGGAAAAGATATGACAAATATGACCGTGAGCTGCACTGGCTCAGCTTTTCCCCTTGTCCTGGGTTTGAGAGATTTCGTCCTGGGTTTGAGAGATGTCATGCTGCAGGGTTACGCCGGTGCCTGAGCAGAGAGGTGATAGTTATCTACAGCATTCCTGGGATGTTAGAAAGTTATCTTTCTGATGGCAGGCTTTGGGGCCTCTGGTATGTGTGTGTGTGTGCTCATACACCCTCAAACACACTGCATCCTCTGAGTGCGAAAAAAGAGAGATCTCATTAAACCTCTTATTCCACTTCATTTACGAGCAGGCCTAACTATGTGTTCTTCAGCACAAACAACCACAAATTAGTGCTGCAGTTAAAAAAAAAAAAAAAAACACAATGCACAGATAGAGATTAACGCTGAGAGAGGATGCAGCTGTGTGTGATGGCAACACAAGTTTCTGTAGAGTTTTTTGGTGTGTGTGTGTGTGTGTGTGTGTGTGTGTGTGTGTGTGTGTGTGTAGGGGAAGTGTTTTCCTGGTTTACACTAAATTGGCTGTGTGAGAAAAAACTGAAAAAAAAAAGTTTCATGGAGCTGCTAATGGCTTGCAGTGTCTCACTTCTAATTTGTTAGCACAGTGCAGTGTTTACCAAGCTGTTGTTTTACAGACTAGCATGCACAACGCTGCTCAGGAAATAATTGCCATAAAACATCGGTCCTCTGGGGCAATCCGATCCTGCGCTCTGTATTCCTTTCACCTGAGCCGGACTGAACCGTGGCCTGCACCAGCGAGCACAGTCAAATCCAGCCTTTAGAGAGTGCTAAACTGCAGATGCAGCAGCGGACGTGTGTGTGTTTTGTGAGTGCGCGCCTGTTGGAGTGTGAATGGAAGTGCTCTGTGTCGGGGCCATGTGGCCCGGGTGCAAGCGAGGGTCCCTGCGTGAATCCTGAGTAAATAAAAAAAAAAAAGTAAAAAAAAAGGAGTGGGGGGAGGACAGTGGACAAAGAAAGCAGAGCCCCTGCTACAGCCCACATTGGCAGCCATTTGGGCTCTTGAATGTGCTAAATGCCGCTTATGCCGACTGAAAGGTTCTGGAGAAAAGGAGGGAAAAATAGGCTTAAAAATCCCTCCTTTTTTTCCTCCCTTTCTCAGTGAGGGAGCCTTAAAGGAGAATCAGCGAAAGGGAGGAGGGAGCCTGTAGGGGCAGCGCTACAGGCTGAGGTGAAGAGATGGCGTAACAAGACGGGGCCTGTGTGTTGTTCCCTCTGCCTTTGAGGGCTCGAGGGTGAGCACTATGGCTTGGGTCACCGCTCTCTAGCATGCACCCCTCTGCTTTCCTGTTTAAAACACAGAGGCCGAGGCATCACGCATTTGCTTTCCTGCTGAATATATCGCCGTCTTCTTGAACGTGGCTGAGCAGCATAACCCAGTGAGGGGGGGGGGGGGGGCTTTAGCTCTAGTGGGGTCTAAATTAGACACTTTAAGCACAGCCTCTGGAAGGCACTGCCTCCACATTTATGCTCCATTACCCTGAAACAAATGCCCAAGCCAAGCGAAACGCAAATCCACCGCTAAGTCACTCTGTGTAGACAAAGCTTCGTCTCAGCTAGCTACATACAGCATGCATACATATAGATATATACGGTGAAGAAGTTTTTTCCATTCCATCCCAAGTGCCAAAACAACTTCAAATTTTACTTTTAAATGTTGGAAACTAATCGTTTTTGACATATTTGCATGACATAACTAGTGTTGTCTGGCAGTCCGTCTTTTAAAAAAAAGAAAAAAAAGTTCAGTTCGATAGCCTTAGCGTCAACCGTGGAGTGTTTAATGCCCCCTAGCCATGTAGCCGACACATTCATATCCGCAGGACTTATTTGTCCTGTGCATCCTGCAGGCAAACATAGTCTCTGTGCTCTTCTCTTGCAATCGAGGACACGCTGACATCACTGGCCGGTATGTCCACAGGCAGACATCAATGACAAAATCTATTAATATTCCGTAAACGTGAGAGGACAATATTTACTGACGTTCCAGACTTTTAATGAGGCATAAATATAATTACACATGCAATTATGAGGGCAAAAGATTCAAATCTCATTCATTTTTTTTTTAAATGAGTGTTATAGGATCAGCTTTACTGTGCATACATGCATGCTTACATCATGGACACATTTCGTTGAGATGACACAAAGAGGGATGGAGTGAGGAGAAATGGGGAATAAAGAAGAAGGGCAATAGGGCCTGGCTTTTTTTATCCTTCAAGGGCATTGCTTTTCCACAAGTGCCTGAGGCTACACTCCAGCACCTCTCCTCCCCGAGGCCTTTCGCCTGCCTCCTAATAGCCATCCCCATCTGTGTCACACAGGCAGATGATGGGATGCTTCCCCTTCCCTTTTTTTCCACGCTCTCCCTCTCTCTTTTTTAGCAGATTGCACATCCACACAGGTTAAAATGCCAGAGTTGCCAGGGAACAGTCAGAAGCCATTAGTGTTTGGGACAATTTGCCCTGCAGCACTTCTTCTTTGGCTCATAAGAAAGGAGTGGGGGCGGATGTAAATCAGCAACTCGCCTTTAGATGTAATGAGGGTGTGCAAGTTTGTCCTCCTTTTCTTTTCTTTTCTTTCTTTCTTCACACAGTTGTATTACTTGGACTGCATGCAAATGTACACTAGTTTTCTCCTATACATATAGCTGTAGCTGAGATGCAGTTTGCATCATATTGTGTACAGTGTAGGAAGACATGCACGTGCGAGTTGAGATAGAGACTTGGTGAAAGCCTGGGAGTCTGATTTCACCCTGCTGGGGAGGCAGGCTGAGCCTACTGGAGCGGCCAGAGCTGGAGGGTAATGAAGTGACAGGTCAGTCTGTAAATACGCATGGGTCGGCCCGGCCCCTGCGAGGGGGAGGCTATCGCGTTGCAGTGAAAATGGAAACGTCAATAAAATTAATCTGCCATCCTTTTGGCCAGGGCCACTCAGCCTCTCTGCGTCTGGACTCAACCAAGTGGCCGTGTGGCCAACAGCAGGCGCAGCTTATGACACCACCACAACAACACAAGTTTGTATTGCTACACCCAAAAACGACATGTGTAAACCCCCCCCCCCCCACACACACACCCACACACACAAGCTTCTCCTCTCCTTGGGTGATATTATTATTGAAGTGGAGAGCAAACTGGAGAATTAGCACGCCGTCTGGGTCGCATTTCTCAGGAAGCCACACACGGTCAGGCTGTGGCTACGGCTTGGCTCCAGTTTATTGTTTTAGGCTTTCCTGAACAAGGGCTTTTACTTAGCTTGGGATTTATGGCATTTGCTGCTAATGAATGCCCATTCTACAATTACAACGCTCACAGACCCCGTACGCAATTCCCACGTGTGGGTCTGCAGCGGCAGATTCTGTAAACCCGTGCAGAGAGCACAGTCTCCGTGTGCCCTCTGTTTCACTCTCGTGTGTCTTTGCACTAATGATATGAAAGGGATACACAGCACTCAGTACAGAAAAGGGGAAAGAGAGTAAAGAAGAAGAAAAAAGATGTTGAGACGGGTGGGGGGGACGTCTGCGCTGTCCTTGTACACTTCATGTATTTTGCATGTGATTACTCCTCCAGTCGGATCCTTTTTCTTTCCCCCTTTTTAATGTTATTACTTCAAATATTTATGTGAGATTATGGCTTGTGTAGGTGCATGTGATTGATGTTTCCCCAAAAACAGGAAGACATACAAGTCTGGATTTGGAGAATGTCGGGGTCCTGCTATGCCTTAGCGGAGAACTTTTTCAGATACATAATTTAGATGCCCTCAAGGAAGGCTTTCAAGGCATTTTCGCCCGAGGGCAAGAAAAAATAACCACGAGTGCTAAAAGTAAATCATTTTTGCTAATGCACAGTTAATGGTGCAGAGGAGGAGAAAGAAGGCGAGGGCTTGGGATTAGAACTCGGGTTTAAAGGAAGCCAGGCTGCCTTGATATGCGCATGTTTCCTGCCCAAATCAAACGCTGACAGGCATTAATGCAGCACAAAGCTGCCGTGCCCCTGTCATGCAAATGAGCGGGCGGGAGGGGGAGGGACCAAGGGGAGATGGACTGCACTCTATTATGTGCGTCCAAGTGCAACAATGAAACCCCACTCCATACTTCCTACTTATTCTCCAAACTACTCAGAAAACATTTCCGTGTATAAATTGCATGAGTTTATATGGAACTTCTAACACTAATCGCTGCCTCTCTTGGTTACGTCAAGTGTGCAGGTATGACCCAATTAATGCCACGAGCTCCAGTCTAGAAAGATTTGCTTTCCCACTCATATTCGTGCCTTCTGCTTTATTTTTTACCTATTTATTTTGTTGATGATTTCAGTCAATCAGAAGTCAGATAATAATAACCTCTGGTATGTATGAGTGAGGCTGTAGGAGATTGTGTTCCGTTTCTAAAAAGTTCTCGTTTTGATCAGGAGACGGCTTAGACAACAGCGTGGCCTCGCCTGGCACAGGTGACGACGACGACCCGGACAAAGACAAAAAGCGGCAGAAAAAGCGCGGCATCTTCCCCAAGGTGGCTACCAACATCATGCGAGCATGGCTCTTCCAGCACCTCACAGTAAGTGCTCCGTTACTCGCTTCCTTTTGCAAACTTGATAGCACACTTGGAATAATACACGCAAACCGCATTCACAAACAAAATGCCTGTACACTCACCTGAATGTGCACAGATCAAAGTCAGATTGATTTACATTTGTATTGATTATTATATAGGTATATTACTACCGTGAACTCAATCGGCTCACCCGCTTTCCTCTGCTGAAAGTGGACTTCACCAAGACGTGTAGCCTGAGCTTGCACAACACTCTCCACATTCTTCCCCTCCAACCACAAAGAGGCGTCCTAAAACCACAACAATTTTCTAGTATCTCATTACCTTTCACTCCAAAGTCTGTGGCTGACAAGAACTAAATACTCATTATAGGTTTGTCAGTGAAAAGTTAAACAACGTATTGCTTATTTATCTTAATTATTTCGTTTCTCTCATACATACCCTCAGTGCATCACTGCGATCACGCTTATTCTTCATCCGATTAAATATTTAAAGGATGCATTATAGAAATTGTGTGTTGTGAACGAGGAGGCCACATAAAATCCTGACTTGCGTTTGGTGTATCTTTGTGTGTGGGATGCCTGGGTATCATGGGCGAGAGCAAGCCGGAGGGGGTCAGGCTGGAGGGGGTGAGTGAGGGGCCAGAGACGGTCATGTTCCATTGCCCTCTCTGATGTCAGGACATGATCGGAGACTAGAAGCCGTATTGATCTGGACCCAGGAGGTCAGGTTACATGAAACTCTCTTCCTGAGCACGTGGCTATATTAGAGACTATGCAGGAAGTTGAGCCATGTGTATCTATCTCTGCCTGTCTGTGTGAAAATGAAGGCAGCGAATTTACCCCGTGATCTGTATGCATCACAAGGTCACGTGCCCTCAGTGGCCATGCTGGCGGCAGCAACCAACGCAGAAACGCGAACCCCAGGCCTGATTGCCTAAGCAAAGGCCAAATAATGAGGTCCTGCAAATACAGCTTAATTGAAAGGCCTGTAAATCCATTACATATTGGTCGGGGATAATCAGTAGCTGTTTAATCACTTTTCCCTATTCAGGAGCAGTGAAGCTTCAACAGCCAAGCCCTGAACCTTGCCATGTGCTTATTATTCCCATCATTATCAAAATGACTTCACAGCTGTTCGTGGCTACATCTCCTCTGCTGGAAATTTTCAGCAAATCAGTAAAAACATCTTTCATTTGAGAACGAGTATTGGGGAGAGATAACATCACAGGCGTTTTTCTCCCCCCCCCCACCCCACCCCCATTATTTGCGCGCTACCTTCTTCAAGCTTCAAGTTGGTTGATGAGTGGGAAGAAAAATTTAGAGGCCTCCTTTGAGCCACCTACCACAGTGTTTTTTTTTTTTTTTTTTTAACACACGCCTCCTGGTTAATTTACTTGGCTCACACCATGCAGAAATTTCTTGCTTTATTGAGGGATCATTAGGCGTCTTTCCTGGCGACTCAAGGAATGCCTATTGTGGGCTCCTGCGATTGCACTGCAAAATGAAGGCTGATTCACAGAGAGCTATACAACCTTTTCCACCAATTTTCTTTAGAATTGTTTTAAAATAGTGAATGAGAAGAGGGGAGAGAGAGAGACAAAAAGAAGAAAGGGGGAGAAAGAATAAAGCCTGATAGATTAAGCCTCTGAGTATTTTTTTTAATTCATGGAAGTACAGCTTTCAAGACCCCATTTTCCTCTTCTTTTGGTAGCTCTCTTGCTTTTTACATGTTTTCTCCCATCTTTTTTGGACCCTTTTGTGAAAGCCCCTGGTTGGATTTGTACAAGCAATAATCCTTTCCTTTTAACCTACCTTTTTAGTTTTTTCCCTATGAAAAAAAAGCCCTAATTGAATTATCCTCTACCTCTCACTGCAGCCCCTATACAATTTCTTATTGGTCACACACATATGCATCCCACACACTAACACATCCAACTCTTTTACTTTTTTACTTTAATTTGTTAAGCAAATGTATTTCCTATTTCAGGATGCGTTTGTGCTAGAGAGAATTCTCGGGGACTTTGGCCCCTGAATGGCCTATTGGGGCATTCTGGCATTCAGGCATTCATTAGAGAGGGCAGAATGAAAGGAGTAGGGTTGTATTTTCTCAAATGCTCAGGCCAGCATGGAGCTACTCTTCCATGAGCTCCAGGGGTCTCTCTACATATGTTCTCAACATCCAGCCATTGTCACCTTTTCTGAAAAGCTCAAAAGGACAGCCCCCCTGCCCATGTGCAGAAAAACAACACAGGCCAACAGTAACAATTGTTGGCTTTTGGATTCAATATAGCAAAATCGATGGCCCTCCCCTCGCTTGCCTCCCCTGCACACTTTGACCCCACACTTTCATGGGAGAAATCTCACTGAGCTTTTCGCCATTACAATTGTTTCTGCTTAAAAGAGCCGCTTCAATTGGCACCCACCAACAGCTTCCTAAGGGATGGGAAAGGTGCCTGGTCCCACACCATCCTCTCTGAAGAATGCAAGCCCAAAATGCACTAGCGGTCGGTATAACGCAATCTCAAGCAGCCCGCAGTAGCACACAATCTAGCGTCTTTCAACAGACTAGAGCTGAGATCAGCTGGCGTGAACTGGCCTTGAACACTCAGTGGCTGTCTGTCTTTTCTCCCTGCTTTTCTGGACGATTTCCAGTACCATTAGGAAAGGGGAAATCCCAGTGTGTTGCTATAAGCTTTCTCATAGTGCAGCAAGCTTATGTTATCAGGAAGGTAAACTTCTCAGCAGGCTAGATTTCTCTACTAGGCATTACATGCGGGAAGTATGAAAGAAAGGAAGGAAGAAAGAAAATATACACAATAAGCAATGTATACCAGATTTGACGAAAATAATTGTGAGGGCACTTTTAAAAACTATTCTGAATTCTCTGTTCGCCTGTTGATGCCCGGGCCTCCCTCCTCTAGAGCAGCCCGCGCGCCCCTGCAAAGACAAGGGTCGGCTTTGCAATAAAAACAGGAAGCACTCAGATACAAAGATACCACTCCAGGCCTGGCCTGTCTTTTCACTAACGTAAACCTTCAAACACCAATGAATATAAATAGGCCCCTTTGAGCAGGCTACGAACAAGGCTGAGTGGATTTCTACAAGAGTCTAGAGCTGGTCAGATGGTTGAACGGTTGCATGCTTTCTTTCGTAGTCTCTCTGAGATCAAGCCTCTCAGGTTCTGTATGATTCTGCCTCCTGACCGGCCTTTTTGGGAAGTGCTGCTAAGCTGCAAAGCCAGGTGTATTGCTCCCCTGGGGTCACTGAAAGAGAAGTGATAGATCCCATGACCATTTCGGAGGTCTGAGGAGAAAAAAAAAAAAAAAAACGTAACAGCACATTAGCACGTCTTTATAAGGGCTCGTGTTATAAGGTTTGTTTTCAACCTGTAACTTTCATCTTATGGCGTGAGGGCGGTCGTAGCAGACGCAGATCGTCTTCGCTGAAAGGTTCTTTGAGAATGAATTATTGATTGTTTTTTACATTAGCTTTTAGACACAGATTATTAGAATACATTTTAAAAACATGGGTTTTGGGAACTGTGTTGGCTTTCTCTGCTTTTGTTGAAATGGGTTTAGCAAAACATCCATAAGGAGTTCATTCTGACTATTACCTGATCCTGGACACACAGGGATACAGCATTCACTGGCCCCTAAGGAATAGTAATTGCCATAGTAACCCAGTGTCACCTCTAGGTCACTCCCTTAGAGACGTGATTTTAAAACCCTTTAGGAAATGAACCGATAAACAAATAAACAGGTTAAGACAATAATATGTGTGCCCAGGTCTGCTAAGGATGCTTGTCCCAGATGACAGTAGCAGACTAACCAGTTATGTTATTTTCTCTTCATTTCTAAATATTCTTGATCCACTTGTATATTTATTCTGCTAATGCTGCTTTGAAGCCGTTACAGCACATCTGTGAACATTTTTATAGATTGGGCACATGTGCAGATACACACATGGGTTTATATATATTCATACTATAATATATTATAGTATGAATGTTCGACTTCTTTCCAATGAGCTTATTCCACACATTCTTCTTTCATCACTTTTGTTCTAACATGTCTAAGCGGCCGTGCTTTGAGGGCTCGTACTTTCGCCATTCAGACGATGCGATTTCATTTAGTGCCCGGTTAGTGCCTGTTTTGTGTTTGGCTAGAGGTGGGGTGAGGTGGCCGTTGTGGTGCCATGGGGTCAGAGGGGTGCGGAGCTCAGGGAGGCCCACACACTAATCTGTCATGTGCTCGTTTGCTCCCAAAATCAGAAGTCACCTCTTCAGTCACCCGTGGCAACCCAGGCAACAGTTCGGTTCAGCGCCAAAGGTGCATGTGTGTGTGTGTGTGTGTGTGTGTGCGTATAAATGTGGCTGTTTATGTTTGTGGTGTTCTACCAGGAAACCCAATTATGTATATATATGTGTTTATGAGTTGCTTATGAGAGGCTTTTGTGCAGCAAAACTAATTGTCAGCAGGGGGGTTGCAGAGTAGCTGCGTTTGAAGTTGCTGAAGTAGGAGTAATTACCAAAGGAGCAGGCCTGGCCTTTGCTTTTGTCAGAAAGTGTGTTCTAGTGTGGACCGTTCAATAGACCCATAACGATGATGCAAGTCATCCCTGTCTGCCATCTGTTCTCTGATTCCCTTGTTCTCACATAGAGCTGTAAACCTGGGGGCCATGACTAGGCTGACTGTTAAAAATCTCTCTTTTATGAATTGAAGAGCCATGACAATCAAAACACAGGCTTTGCACGTGCGGTATAAATTATGGAAAACATTTGTTTCCTAGATATGCGCTGTCTGTCTTGTTTGGCGTTATACAAGAGAGCAGTTTAATTTCATTAGAAGTGAAAGAAAAACTGAAAGTTTTTCAACATTCAGATCAAGTTCCTAGGCTTTCTGTGGGCTCTATAATTATAAGAAAAGCCACACCAGTGTCTGCGTTTCATGTCAACAGCCTTAACGTTAATTCCTGGCTCTGTGCGTCTCAGGAACTGACAAAGCCTTGTTTACAGTACACCTATCATAAGCCTCCAGCAGCTCCAAGTGCTACAACAGTATTAGAGCAGCGGAGTCTGGAATTGTTTCTCAGTGAAAGTTCAAATCTGTTGACTTTGCTTTCTAATCCCGCTGTCATAGTCTCTCTTTAAATGGTTGATTCCTCTGTGGGACTCGAACATGCTTAAACATCCCTAAGTGTGGTTAAGAGAAGTGAATAAAACAAAACGACTAGTTCCTCATGCCTGTGACACACTGGAATTTGTCTGAGTAATATTTCTTTTTCCTTTTTATATATATAAAATATATATATATGTGTGATTTTTTTTTTCCTTCACTTGTAAGAGAGCAGGTGTAATTGCATGTGTAATTTGCAGCTGGTGGTTACTTTGCTCTGTGTGATTTCTCCACTGCTGTTGTGAATGTCTGGCTATTATTAATGAAAGATTTCACTAGAGCATAGAAGCTTCACAATGTGTGCAGATGATTGAGGTTTCTCAGATTCCAACCCAGTAGCTTAGCAGAGAATAACCTATGTTTTTAAATGATGCTTCTCGCAATGCTTCATTCCCAGATGATGGTGCTCGATGTTAGAATGTGGCAGCTATTTTTTTTTTTAAAACCATGCATGATTAGTGAAGCGTGCCACAGGGGCCGCATAGATGGGCGATTTGGCATTCAGAGGTGACTGCACCTCCTCTGACCTGAAGAGAAGCCAAACGGAGCAGAGAGCACGCAGAGCATTGCAGTCAGATTTATAAACTGCAGACCCCATTAGAGTCTCCTCCTACAGCCCACGCTTCAGCAGCAGGAGGCCCCAAACGTCCAACCCTCAGTCAACCATCCACAGCAATAACACTGGTGTGCACACTAGGAAAAAGACCTGGCCCTCTACTTCTCCAAACATCACAGTGATGTAATGGGCCGTGGGGGCAAGACGAGATAAACACTCGTGTGGAAAAGCTAAAGCTGACTGAAGACTTCAGGGGCCAGATGCGCATGTTCTTAACCATGCCATTTTTTTTGTATGTGTGTGTGTGTGTGTGTGTGTGTGGATTTTCCCCTCATGGCTAAATGGGGAACATGGTAGAGTTTAAAACCTCCTTCCTCTCCCCTAGTCCCTCTCCTTTCCACCAGTCAGTGCCAGAGGTGTTAGAAGGGCCGGACCCTGGCTGGTCAGGGGCAGGCTGTGGCATTAATCAGCATGGTGGCTCTGGATCTGAGAAGGGTCCTGGGAGATGGCTTTATGTGCTGCAGGCCTCTGTGAAGCCCCTTTGATATTCAGCTCACACCAGGAGAAGGGAAATGCATGGGGAAAAGAAACAGCACAAACATGGAAGTAGCAAAAAGCAGGGGGGGGGGTTTGGAAAGGGGAGTGGAATTGTAATCAAAAACGGTCTCAGTTTGTCCGTTTGGTTTGCCATGAGACCCCCCCATAAATTTTTTTTTTTTTAAACTGCCGTTCTGAGATTTCAACGCTTTTTCTTTTCTGTTTTGACTTTTGCTGATTAAAGGTGAGAATGTTAGGGCACAATGTTTGGCACAGTGATAGTTAGCTTAGCCCATTGATCATTTAAATAAATAGTTTTTCAGTCATGTTATAAACTGTCATAGGAGAAAAAATACATTTGCTTGATAGAATTTGCACCAATAGATTTAATATATAATATATATAAAAACAGAAAAATTCTCTTTCTCCTTATTATGTGGAATCACTGTTTATACTAGTAGATGGAAAAAAAGTTAACTTATATGTTAATGTGCATTAGCCAATGCGGAAATAAATAAATAAATAAATAAATAAATAAATAAATTCAATAAAATAAATACAAATAATCTGCACCCTTAGTTCCATAATTTTCGGAGCTGCCGCCCACGATGTGTCCACACCCCCTACACCACATGGCACTGCCCTGCTCGAATGGCTGAGAAACCATGTGGTGTTTTGGCCCTGGTCCTCTGAAGTACCACTATCCGCAAATGCATACCAGCACTTCCCTCGGTAGTTGTAAATTGTGGAAGCATGCATAGCTACACAGAGCAGCACATACCACACACTGGCCATTATCAAAAGGAATGGCATGTAGGGTACAAGGAACATGGCACCGAAAAAAGAGTAAACGCAAATCTAACTAGAGCAGGTATATATATCCAGATGTGAATATTGTGTGAATATTGATCATTGTGTATTAGTCCCTGTATCCCCAGGGCTTCCAAGGTTCACACACAAAAGCTTGGTCTAAAGCTCACAAACTGAGCTGCTACACTGATTTAGATTGTAATAAATAAATAAATAAATAAATAAATAAAGACCTGGCACGATGTGGCACACTTCTGCAGCCAGAACCACCTCTCTGCTTCTCCTCCTCTTCCTCCTCTTCTTCCAAGAAGCACAATAAAAAGGGGGGGAAACCTATAATTATCCACACTCTTACGAATCCCCTTTAATGTTCATTATTTAAAACCAGCAGCAATTACAAGTTCAAAGGGGTTTAGAGGGCCAGCAACCCGCATAATCACCAGCAAATGAAGTGCAGCTCATTCGTCACAGCAGAGTGCACTGGCAGGGGTGAATCATACACATAGTGACAGCAGTGATTTCCACACAGGCACAAAATCTCTGCCACCTCAGGGCTACAGCGTGTTCTATCCCTGCCTGCAATCCTCTTAGGCACGCTGCATTGTGTCGGTCGCCCCCCAAGCTACAACCCCCCATGAAAAATATATCAAACTTCACCCTGCTTATTCCTACAATCATCTGCTTGTTGTTGCCAGGCCGCCCACCAGCTTCTCTAGATCTCCCGAAAATGTCTCCCACTGCTCTTGTTCTCTCTTTGCCTCCTATCTCACAGACATTCATCATAGTTTCTCACCTCCACTGTGCCTGAACCTTATTCTGGTTTCATTGTGTAAAAAAATTTGCTATGAGGTTTAAATCCACCCGTGTGCATCTCTGTTACTTTTGTGAATGGGTCAAAACGGTTAATCCTGTCTTCAGGTGCCTGTTTAGCACATTGAGATGAAGTCACAGAGAACCAGCAGTTAGCTCCAGTTACACACACCCTGAGTGAAGGTCACTATGTACAAATCTCTGTGTAAAAACACACCTCACCTACTCCACAACAGACCCAGGTGGTGGGCATTTCTTTTTTTTTCTTTCCCTACCTCTGTTTCCCTGGCTGTCTCTCTATCCTTTTCATATCCTGTCTCTCATATCATCTTTCCCACTCTCGCTCTATCTCTACCCCATTTTCCCTTTCCCTCGTTCTCTGCCCTCCCCATATCCCTATCTCTGTCTTTCCCTGGCTATCTATCTGTCCTTCAGCCTTGCTTCATTACTGCAGGTCACCTTTCCTTCCCTGCCCTGTCTTTGTGTCCTACTCCCAGATCAGCTGAACTCTTGTTCACATTAGGGATCCTTGATAAAATCTCCACGGGGACTTGCTCCAGTTCTCCCACTGTTTCCGGCCTGCTGCTCACATTGTGCTGCTCGCTCGCATGGGGCATACTTGAGTCTCCTCTGAATTCAATGTGTTGTTCCATCTCTTCCTTTGCCTCTGTGATGCACTGAAAATGCTGGATAACTCATTTTTCACAGAGAGAAAACTCCTCTGAGGAGGCAAGAGTTTGCTGTTTCATTAAGTCACCCATCCAGGCAGACATGTGCATTCAACGGAGCCCATGTTTGCCCACGCAAGTGTGTGTATTAGAATGGAATCCATTGGGAGATTAATGGCCTACTGCTTCTATACCATTGATTATCTCCACGCCATTTTCCCTCTTCCTGCACAGATATTAAAAAGTAATGAAGCCTATGGAGAAAAAGGAAGGCAAGCCTTCACGCATCATTTTAAGTTATTTGGACTCAAACCGAGAGGGATCTCTTTAAGGCACAGTTTGAGTGGAATTAAGTAAATAAATGCTGGGAGTGACATTGAAGGAACGTACTGTGAGTGGAAAAGATATGTGTTTAAGCAAAGACAACCTCTGACACATGGAACAAGCTTTGCAGATGTTAACAATTCTTCCTCGTAGCATTCCTAGTGTTGAAACCTGCTTGTAATTGCTATAATAGATGTGGTAACCACTGACAGTAATGGAATTGTGGAGAGCCATCGCAAAGCCCCAGAATTAGAGCGATCTGCAAAGCTGCTTCAAGATGTCTGCCGCATGTTTTTAACCACAACAGCCAAATACGCTCCATTCTGGCTTTCTTGGCACAGGCTTCCTCGTTGGTTTGCCCAATGGGTGACTGGATCTATTGTCCTCTACGGTCTACAGCCAATCTAACCACCTCCACCCCAGGCCCCAAACTGGTCAGAAATATTTAAAGTCCCTTCCATAGTTGCCCTGGTGTAAGGCAGCAGGGTTCACTCAGAAAAATGACTTCCTGAGACATTAATGTCAATCAGCAGATTGAATGGGCCTCCAGGCCCTGGCCATTGGGACAGTCTAAAATTTGTAGGTAAATATGAAGTGTGTTATTGTAAACCTAATGGGAAAAGTTTTTTTTTCTTTTTCTTCCCTGGCTTTGCTCAAAGCTCTGGCATTGGATAATGACTTGGGTGATTTTTTTTTCACAAAAAGAAAGCAAGCCTTCATTCCTTTACAATAAAGCTGCACTATCAATAGTGCAAGCATTACTGAAGCACTTTCATACTCCATTATAGTAGTATGGACTCTGATTACTGCTGATCAAAGTCTACTGTACTTTCCCTCGCCTGATTGCATCATGAAGCATTAGTGTAGGCAATGGCTGGGTGACGGAGTGTGAAATGTAAGTGCATTAAAAAATTCAACAACAGCTGTCTTACACCTCACATCAGTGTGATGCAGTAGTGGAAGGCCTTGGGTTACGAGTTAGAGGTTGTGTTACATTCCTGAAGAGGGAAGGGGCAGTGCTGGTGGTGGGGGTAGCTCAATAAGTTGTTGAAAAGAACACAGATGCTTGTCAACGGTTTCTGAGCTGGGGAACCATCAGAGTGCATTTTAGCCCTAGAGGTTAATAGCCTTCCCCTGTATTCCTAACCTGCTCTAGTCCTGAAGACCTCTGCACTCTCAGGCCTAGACTCTCTGCTGCAGAGAAAGCACTGTGCTTGAGCTCAGGGTCTCCTCTCTGTGGCTTGGGTCAGTCCAAAAAGCTCTTAGTGGATCTGCAAATCTCCCTTTATCTTTCCTTCTAAGACAGCACGTGAGCTTTGTGAGTAGAGGCTATGTTTGGATTACTTGAGTTCCCTTTGATGCCTCAGTATGAGGTATATTCTAGGGAGATGAAGAAAGAGCCTGATATTTTGGGTAAATTTACTACATTTAAGGCTGACGTTTTTTAATAACTTCATTAGAGGCCAGTAAATTATGATGTAAATTAAGTATTGAAAAAAGTGAAGCTTGAATATATATGAAAGATATTTATAATATTTATGTGTGCTTTGTTACACACAATAGTCAGACTCTCTATCAGGACCCTGGACCACTGCCTGATAGGCGCTAACACGCGTTGCTGATCGGGTTAGCGGGAGACAGGAACGTTTGTGGCTTCCAGGGATTTTTCACGTTTCATTAGTTAGAAAAACTGTCGGCAAGGAAAAAAAAGGTCAGCCACGTTTCTGATTCAGCCCCCGCAACAGTCCCATCCCCCTCCCCTCCCTTCCTCTAATAAGTGGTAAGCTGAGCAAGCTGATGGTCATCCTCCCATGGGGCTGTTGGGCAGTTGCCAGCTTCCTGCCTGCTTTGTCAGTGGATAAAACCAGTAACAAACGAGGAGTCTATAGCCAAGCCGACCGACCAGGTCAGAGGTCAGCAGGCCTAGGGGCAGGATTGAGCAGAAGAGCACTACAGGCTAAAGGGGCTACTGGAATGCTCTTAAAGTTGGCTGACATGGCAGAGCTTAAATCCCTGCAGTCCTCTATCTGCCCTGTGCCTCTAAGAGCCATTTAAACTCCGCTTCCATCTCAACTCTGAAACATGGAGATTGTCGAAGCCTCCCAGGCACTTCAATTAACAGCAAATACACTGCCTGGATGCTCTCAAATTGCAGAATTGTTCTCCTGTAAAGCTAACAGAGAAGATGAGAAGTTTTTAAAGGTCCATGTAGCATTCCTGAACGCAATATTGCGCAGGTACCGCTGAAGGATTGAGGTTTGGCTCAGCTCCGTCTGTCATCAAGGAGCATTCCGGCAAAAAAATGCTAATGGACTGGCCTTTAGCTATGTGCAGTTATTCTTTTCTGTTTCTGCTGGCTCAAGTGTCTGCACTTTTACAAGAATGAATGTGTGTATGTGCAAGTAGAGGGTTTGGCCTCTCTGCTGAGATGTTGTTTAGTCCTCTCTCAGAGCCAGCTAAATGGACGCCATGCTTGACTTCTACACTTTTAGCATCATTAACCTACAGGAAGTGGCCCCTGCAGCTGTTTGCAGCCTGTCCCACATTCCCAGCTAATGGCTAAATGTTGGGCTTATTCTTCAGAGAGTTTTGACCTTAAACCGAGTTTGACATCACAGATTTGCTCTTGTTCTTTTGACATTATGCTCTAGCCTTAAAGGTTTTCGTTTGTCCTGCTGGTGTTACAGCGGAAATTTACTAAGTTTAGCCATTTTAGGTTAATCTCCCTAAACAAATCTCTTCCTCAGAAAAAAAGAGATCTGTTGTCTAAGTAAATACTCAGTCACATTAGCTTTGTACTTAAAAAAAAAAGAGAAACCTGCAAGTGCCACTTCTAGCAGTGAGCTTTGGGTTCTAAACACACAGCATTTTTCTTTCTATAGATAAGCCTCTACTTTATTCTTAGATCAGACTCTTGTCCCATTCTAGTCTCAATCTCAAAGCAAAGCAGCACCACAATAGGAAGTAAAGCTTGAGATCAGCTGCACACTCCGGAGACCCTCTGAGACATGGGGATGGCTGACTGAAGGACTCTAGGTTCCGTGATTAGGATGATTAGTGTTTTTTTCAACCACTGAGTTATGCTATATAGGATAATTCAGTTCTTTTCAGTATTCACAAGTGAACAATAACCCCCTTTACTTGCACTAGTGCAATCAATGTATAAGAAAGAATGAAAGAAAAGACTCAGAGCCTTGGGGATCTTGGAACTGGGGAGATCGGGATTGTGCTGAAGCAGTAGTTGGGGGTAGTTAGATGCCTAATGGTCTAATGCCTGTGCCATGAGGAATCCAGAGTCTGTTGCTTATTGGTGCCATCCAGACCGATAAAGTCATTACAGAGTCTGGTAAAACAGAACAGGGGACATTGCTCAAGGGAGGGGGTGTTTAGTGGGGGCGGGGTATGTCTTGAGCTCTTTATAGTGACCAAATGTCTACATAATGAGGAATACACAAACACTGTAGAGACATTTTTGAGAAAGGTCCATAGGGACACCATGACAAGACTGTGTTATGAGTGAGAGAGAAAGAATTACAGTTTTCAGAAAGCAAGGGGTGTTAAATAAGGCATATAGTGTATATATGAATACTTAATTTGTGTTAGCAAGTTCTTAGCAGGCTCCATGTCTTCTGCTAGGGTCTGTCCATTCCATTTGCTGCTTTACAGTTGTGTTCTCAGGCCATTAAATTGGCGTTGATGTTTATGCACTAGCCTGACCCAATTTGGCTTCAAGCATGAATAGTCACATCACTTTATGACAGGCAATAGTGACAAGTGGCTAAGCTTTGCCAAACCTCCTGACCCAGCTGTAGGCCTTTCCCTTTCCCTTTTACACCCCTGGCCTGGGTTTGACCACACTGTTCAACAATGGACAGCCCTCAGCTGTTATCCCATTACTGCTCCCATAAACAGTAGTGAGTCCCTCCTTCAAAAGGATAATATATGAATACATATTGAATGAAATCCATTGTCAGGAGCTTCTGACACTGAGGCTTGGCCTAATGTGTGTCGAGTGTAAGGAAGCATGATTAACCAGTTAACTCAACAAAGAGAAACACCTAGCTCTAATAAACTAGGTTAAACTCCTAACCTAGTGGGTAGAATGAGTCTAGGAGAGACGACTGAATTAGGTTGAATGGGTCAAATCCAGTGTCTGAATGGATGAGAGGCAGAGTCAACCTCTCTTCTTGCTCCTTATTCCTCTCTCCCCCTACAAGGACATGCAGATCAGGTTGCTCCCCTTGAAAGGACTGGCCAGCCATGGTGGAAAGGGAAGCCACGAACTTGATCTGATGATTAAACAGCCTCATCACTATGGCTGCAGGCCATGGCGCAAGTTGGCAGCAAAAGAAACAAAGAGGGGCTTTTGTCCCCAAGTCATACGGTCCTCCCTCATCCCTACTATTACTGTTGGACCCCACCCTCCTCACAAACACACACACACACACACACACACACACACACACACACACACACACACACACACACACACACACACACACACGGTCTGTCTTGTGAGTGTAGATTAGGCTGCATAGAGGCTATAGAGTATATGAGATTCATACTTTTTTCGACTGGGGTGATTTGTGCACGCACTTAGTAATACAGCTTGTTAATTTTCAAGTTCTTTAGTGTAAAATCAATATCAAAGTGGAGGAAGCCCAGTTCACTTAATAACTTTGGATTTGAGGGCAGCCCCTACTATGAACCAAAGTTAAAGACTAAACATTCTGCTAACTGTCCGCCGGGTGTTTCTTGGCACTGAGCACTGTGCGTGTATGTTGCCCTCAGATAGCCTTGGGAAAGAGTGTGGGAGTGATTGCTTTTTAGCCCTAATGCATGTTTGCCCTCAGCAGCCCTGTTCTAGGACATCCTCAGGGGCTGACTCACCCCTCCTTATTACCCCTCCCCATCATGCCATGCGTTTCACTCTCTTTCTCTCTCTTGTTTTTTTTTTTTTTTTTTGCAAGGCAACAGTTTGCTTGGCAAGCGAACTGATAGCCAAAGTTGTTGAAGAACCTTGCACCTCTCTAGTGAACATAAATTAACAATGTAGAGCAAAACAGGGGACTGGCACAAAGCCAGCAGAGCAGTGCATAGGAGTGGAGACAGTGATTTTTGAAGGGGTACGGCAATGGACAGAGCAAGGGAAGGGAAGAAAGAGACAGACTAAGCATCCCTTAGATAACTGTTTTATGTCCAAAGAAACAAGCAGTAGTGAAACTTCATGAAGCTGTGGTCCTGCGGTCCATCATAATGCAGAATCCCAGAGACATGAGGTTGTGTTTGAAGACACTGATGGACTATGATATTGCTCCTGGGACACACGTTTCGGCTTTGGAGGGCATGTATGTGATAGCTTGTACTGTATCATAAAACACAGCAGTGTGTGTGTGTGTGTGTGTGTGTGTGTGTTTCCAGGGCCTGGGTGTGGCAGTTCAGTTGGCAGTCTGACTCATTGAGTCTTGTTGCATTCTTGCCCGTTTTCACCCTGTTGTCAGGAAGCAGCTTACTCCCAACGAAAATAAAACAAACACAAAACACTAACCTCTCTTTAACTTGCACAACACACACACACACACACACACACACACACACTGAAGACAGAACAAATTGCTGAAATTTCTTCTTTCAGTTTTAACAATGCTTCCTTGTACAATTTTTTATGTAAATAAAATGTCACACCTAAGCGTCAGCTCATACAGCTTTGGGTGGTGCTTTCAGCTGAGACGTAAATGCAAGAACCTACACTTTTAATTCAAATTTAGCAATACCCGATTTAAAAAAATAAAATAAACAATGCAATGTTATGGTAAATAAACAACGAGAATAGTCATATTATTGTTTATGCATAAGGTATGGTATTACTAATTAATTAATAATAATTATTAAATATTTAATTGTAAGTATTGATCAAATTGTCTTATGCCATAACTATTATTATTATTATTATTATTGTTGTTGTTGATTAATAAGTTAAAATAATATTTTAAGGTATGATAAGGTATGATATTGCTGGTGGCCGATTAAGCTTTATTTAATGGGGGATGGTGGGGTGATATATATAAATTGTGTACAGTCTCGGGAAGGCTATGGGGTCTTGTGTGTAAAAGTGAAAAGAAAAAAAAAACGTGATTTGCAGAGCTTCATTAGCATGAAGAAAACGACAGGATTCCTTTTTCTCCTGACCTGCAGCCTGCTCCTCTGCTGATGAAGTCATCCATCAGCATGGCTAGCCAACTGCTCTGGGAGTGGTGCGTGCGTGTGTGTGTGTGTGTGTGTGTGTGTGTGTGTGTGTGTGTGTGTGTGTGTGTGTGTGTGTGTGTGTGTGTGTGTGTGTGTGTGTGTATGTGTGTGTGTGTCTTGAGGGGATTGCACTGTATTAGTGCGGGTACATGGATGTTGTCGGAGGTGATGTTGGGGGGCTGATGCTACAGCGGCCATTACATTCAACCGCAGCACTCTGTAATTTAACCGATAGACTGCAAGCGCTCACACCCGCATGAACAAGAGCGTACGCGCACACACGCGCGCACACACTATATGCACTCTGGGAAATAAAAAACCCAACATGTACTTGCAGTGGGCTGCATGATCCAATGGTGTATCCCATGAGGCACTTACAGAATGAGTGAGTGTGAATGAGGATGTGTGTGTATCAGAGAGAGAGAGAGAGAGAGTGTGAGAGAGAGAGAGACACAGACAGACAGAGTGTTGCTGGGGAAAGCAAAGCGCCAGTGCCATTAACAGGCCGCAGCATAATTAACAGAGTTGTTTCAATCGAAGGCGAGCGCTGGCCTCTGCAATAAAATAACCTGCTCATTTCTCTGCCTAATTATTTATAGACTGCACTTCTTCACATTTTGTGGTCAATCAGTTTCTCAGGATATTGGACTGGGAGTTTGTAATTCGCTCTATTGATTGGATTTGAAGCGAGCAAGGAGATTTTCAATCATTTCTCTGATCTTGTGTAGCAAGTTTGCATTTCAGCCATTAAGTAAGAATGTTCTTCAGGGGCACTGAGGGAGTTTTTTCATTTTTTTTTTTTTAACCTCTGTCTTTTTACAAACAATGCATGTTATCCCTTAACGCTTAACATATTTAGTACTTGTGCAATTTGAAGAGGTGTTCAAAGGGGGTGTGTGTTCAACCGGTTGTGACAAAGCAGGCGTGGACAGAAAGAGTGAGACAGGTGAGGAGTAGGAGTTATTTGCAAAGGGGAGGAAGATGCAAGCCGGCATTCGATGCAGCGTGCAGAATGAAGCCTATGAAGTCACGCTGAATGAAACAGGATTTTTTTCAGTGTCATGTCTCTGTGGTCACAGAAAATCTCCTTACTCAGGGTTTTTTTTTTCATCCTCCTTCCTTTTTTTTTTGTCCACTTGGGGTTTTAATATCTCCACTCTCCTTGATGAGACATCTTTCTTGTTTGTTCAAACCATTCATTTTGTTGCAGGCAGAGAAGCATGCATTTATCACCAGGCTGTGCTGTGCTACAGCCTGCCACGGGCCGATTGATGACCCGTGCCGGGCCAAGCGGCCCAGGAAGCCTTAATACAATGTAAATGACTGAGGACCACATCCAATCTGCTGTTGTCCTCTCTCTGTCTCACCACACACACACACACACACACACACACACACACACACACACACACACACACACACACACACACACACACACACACACACACACACACACACACACACACACACACACACACACACACACACACACACACTCTCTCTGTCTCCCTCACCCCGTGCAGTATCATTACTGCCTCTGTGCCGTATCATGGCTCAACCCAGTTAATACGAGGAGGCTAAAGCAGAGCGTCCAGACAGTCAGCTCTGGTTATGCATTGTTGTTCACTGATGAAAGGGGAAAGGAAAACACACACACACACAACAAAACCTCTCATACACAATCACACATGTGTCCGTGCAGGAAGGGGGGGAAAAAAATTAAGCTCCTTTTGCCAAAGAGATGTCATCACCTAGCAATCACAAAATGCATTTTTATTCAAGCGTTATCATATTTCTTTGTTAACAATTTTAGAATATTAAAAGCTAGCTTATACACACGCAGAAAGCTTATTAAACATTCTTTCATAGGAATTCTTACACGATCAGTGAAATCAGTTAAATTCCGGGTTGTTTTTTTTCACATACTAATTATGAGCTTTCTGTATTAATCAATAATCAAATCAACTTATTGATATATAATTTTTCATTCTTGTATGCGGACAATATTCCACAGTATGTCTCAAAAAGGATTACGACAACAACAACAGCAAACAATATTGCACACACCCTTACTAAATGCAAAATGTTCCACAGCAAATGTGTGTACGTGAGCGCTGTGCTTGTGCAAGTGCTCGTGTTCTGGTGTTGAATATAAAAGTGAGGTATGATGTTTGTTCTGTTGTGAGCTTTGAGCCCTAATCTGGCTCTTAAAGACATCTGTCACTACAGATCTGGGTTGTTTTGTCATGCTTCACAGCACAGACAAGCGAGAGAAGGAAAAAAAAAAAAAAAGAAAGAAAGAAAAAAAAATCCCGGCCTGTCATTTCTGTTGTCTTGTATTTGGCATATTGAAGCTGACACAAACTGTGTCATTGCATCCGTGGCTGGGGAATTACATTTTCAGGTAGAACTTGCAGCAACGGGAGATCTTTCAGAGAAACGTCTTGCTCTACTGATTTGGCCAGCCTTCAGGAGCGGTGGATGAAAAGACACCAGGGATGAGAGAAATTAGCCTCATATGTTTTCCCCGTCGTAGCAGTCTAGGAACGGAAGATTTATTCTGTCCTTATTCACTCAGGCCTGGGCTTCATTCAGCAGGGGAGTTCAGCGGAGTTCAGAGGAAGTGCCAAGTGGAATGATCAGCATGTTACAAACAATCTGTTGCTGTAAAAAGTGGAAGTGCGCGGTGTGTGGATTTGTGGTTATCTCCTGTGGGGGGGTGGGGTGTGTGTGTGTGTAGGGGGGGGGGGGGTGTAGATGGAGCTGCATTGCTGCTACTGACAAACTTGTTTTACTGTGTGTGTGTGTGTGTGTGTGTGTGTGTGTACACATGAGCATAGCATTTGAGTAGGGTGGAGGTCATGACTAAACATGCACACTATTCTGTTAGTGTAACCAAAGTAAAGACTTTGTGTTACACAACTCACTTGGCATGAACACATGTTAAACACATTAACACTAAAAGTGATGTGGGTGACACAACAATAAGGCACACATTCCTGTCTAAGCCATGAGCCTTTAAAAAAAGAAGAGAAAAAAGAAAAACTAATTTTTCCCCCCCACCCTCTCTGTCTCTCCCCAGCACCCGTACCCATCAGAAGAACAGAAAAAGCAGCTAGCTCAAGACACAGGCCTAACCATCTTACAAGTAAACAACTGGTAAGTCAAGCCTCAATGTCGCTTGCTATCTCTGTCACCAGCTAGCTTTCATTTTTAAAAGCTTTCACATGCACCTGCCTTCCAGCCAAATCTATTATAACGCTCATAAACTCTGAAAAGCATTTTATTTACACTCCTTCCCTCTTTTTTCCCCTCATCCTTTTCAACCTCCTGAGCCTCCATGGCTAGCAAGCAAGCTATCAGTCAGTACAGCATTTAGCACCGAGTCACCACTCTCTGTTTGATATATATTTATTCACTTTGATATGTTTAAGCCAAAAAAGCGAGATCTTACGCCTCCGCCCGTGCTCCCGACCGTGATCCAGCTTCCTCTATCGCTCGCGGTGCCGACAATGTCGTCTGCCCTACGCCCCCCCCCCCTCCCCCCGCCCCCTCCACCCTAAAACCCTTTCCCATTTTACACATGCTATATGGTGGATTAAGGCTCCGGTGGCTTGGCCAGCACTGCCTTTGTACATGGCTTAGCACATAACTGGGGGTGGTGGATTAAATAAAATGATCACAGAAGCAAAGAAATGATACAGGAATTACTTATCAAAATGCTATGCCCGGTTTTATCTGCAGCTTCATTTTGTTCGCTACATTCTGTCGGCGATGTTCAGATTAATCGGACTGACAGCTCCTTTTCACGATTCCGGGAAAGGTATTTGCACGGATTTCGGGTTTTTACACAAACTTAATTACACGGAACCCCCATTTTATCATTCTAATTCCATGTACGGGGTTTTCTATTTACAAATGAGAAGTCCCTGCCTTTTATTTGCCGCATTTCTTAATATATTTATCAAAGCTGGTTCATTTACAGAGTGCTCTATCTGTTCTATACAGACAGGTTGACATTAACCAAGCTTTTAGGTTTATCTGCCTTGCAGGCTCACAAGCCACCTGAGGGTCAATTGATTTTTTTTTTTTTTTTGGTTCTGTGATTCATTTTTTTTTTTTTTTTTTTTACTTCATTTTTCCTCGATCACAATGAGGGACATGCCTGGAGAATTAGCCTGGTTTGTCTGCCTTATCTGGCAGCCAATTTTTTTTTTCCTTGGGGAAGTCAAGCTACTTAAATTGACCACAGGAACTGCCGTTATCTGCCTTTAATGCACCCTACAGTGTGGATAGCATTTCAATTACACTAGTAACCAAAGATTAGCCCCCGCTTGGCTGTTTCATGCCTCTTGCTGCCGTTTCAGTGCGCCATGCACCTTAGCTATAGGAGCAGAAAATTGAGTTGCCTTGCCTGTGTCATGGTGATTAATGCAGAAATAGGCTGCTAAACTGAGAGGGACTGGAAATAGACAGACAGAAAAGAGAGAGAGAGAGACAGACAGAAAAAATGCAAGTACCCTGTGCATTTTAGGCCCTGAAATCTCCAAAACACAGCACGTTGGTACTGCTTAAGAAGAGGCTATAGGAAACAGGAGGCTGTAGGATGGAAGCATCCTCATTTTGGGAGGAGAGAGAGAGAGAGAGAGATAGGACCAACATGAAACAGTCTGTTCCTTCCCCAGAACTCTTACCCATATGAAATGGATCTTCCAGGCTCACCGTGTACGCTAACAGCAACATGTTTCTGAGGCTGCGAAAGATGAGCCACAGACAGGATACTTTTTTTTTTTCTTCCACCAGTCAGGTAGAGACATTGAGTTAAACATGCCTTTGTTCAGACAACCCCCTCCTCCTTCTCCTCCACCCCGGTGTCTTCTTGTCCTGCTGGAGGTAGTGTAGAGATCAGGATATGACAAACCTCTGCCATATGAAATTCCTGTTGATAGGCCAAAAAGCCTCTGAATTCCTGCTCTAAACAGGCATTGTGTATGCCCCTGCTTTGATATCGGGCACTGGCGTGGATCTAGCCGGCAGCACAAAGAGATAGCAGTAAAGAGAGAGAGAAAGCGAGAGACAGGGAGAGGGCAAGAAAGAAGGTGGGGAGGGGTTGGGGTTATGGCAACGTCTTCAGTTTCCAGTTGTCCCTTAGGGGAGGATGTGCTGAATCACCGCTTTGTCCTAAGGCACAATTGGCCCTGGAGGATGGCACAAGGGTGCTCTGTGTGAACGTCAGTAGACGGCGCATATCTCTCTCTCCCTCTCCATCCTGCGTCCCGCTTTGCCAGAAAATCCTCCCTTACCTGTACGTGTACTTGCTCTCACCTACGCTGCCCTTAGGCCAATTCCAGCTGTGTGCTGATGTGTGTACAGTATCTGTTACGTAGACCTTATACTCTTCCTAATCATTTTACAACTTCTTATTGCTTCCAATGCCTGAACTCACCTGCATTAGAAAGAGAGAGAGCGAGATTACAAGAGTAATACCTACTGTAAGACACTCCCACGGCGCAGGTTAAAGTACAATGTGCCTGCAGATGTTTGTGTGTAAAGGAGGGGCATTAATAGCTCCTCAAACAATAACTTGGTTTGATTGCTGAAATGACACAGCATCCTCAGAGATAAAGGCTGCACTGAGGTGGCTATTAGTCAGACTTTAAACCACCTATTCTTATTTACTTTTTGCGGGGGTTTTAAAGTCAGGCAAGCATAACCAAAGTGTGGCTTGTTTGCATTTGCACATGATAGCTTGCTGTTCTGTCCTGAGGTAAAGGGAAGCCAGAAAGGGAACAACTGCGTGAGAGAGAGAGAGAGAGAGAGAGAGAGAGAGAGAGAGAGAGAGAGAGTAAAATGGGATGCTCCAGCTGCAGTTGTCATTCTCAAAGCCTGTGTGTTATTCTATCAGTCTGGGCTAAATGGGGCCTGACCGCATCCTTTCATGTCTCAGCATCAGGCTCAGCACGACATGCCTCTGCTTTACTCCCTAAACACACCGACCAAGCATTAGTTACCCCCTCCTTTTCCCCAGCATAGCCCGCCTGGCACACCGCTGTTCCACAGTCTGAAAGATGAGTCCGATGACAGACAAACACATAGAGAGGGATACTAAAAAAAGGAAGGAAATCAGCCCTTGTTGGGTTGTCGCCTAGTGTGCAAGTGCTGGACCATTTCCCTGCAACCAGAGTCATCACTGCTGCCACGGCTGTGGATCACCAATAACAATAAAGAGGGCACTGTGCCACTTTCTATTTTTACTTACTCTTCCCTCTGTGCCTCGATTATTTCTGGAGGAACAAGCAGACATGGATATGGAAATGAGAGGGTGAAATAGATGATGCCTGCTAAGGCTGAAGAAGCCAAATTTTACCTCAGCATGCTCAAATGCCCAGATACTACATCCAAACGTCTGCCTTAATGCAGTGTCTGAGCTGATTTTCATCTTGCACTAGCATGTACAAATCGAAACTGCCAACATTGCCAAGTTAGAGCTGAACTGCCCTCCAAGGCCTCTCTCACCCCTCAAGCCTGTGCCAGTCTGGACCAGCACAAGTGTTCCCTGCACTGTCAGCTTTGTTAATGGCTTCGTAACTCCTGTTCCCCTTAAACACTCATGAGACATGCAGAAACAGAGCTGCTTTATAATATTTTTATGATTTTTTTATGACCAGCTTACTTGGCACACCCAGCTGTTATGAAATGCAAAATAATAACTAACATTTTCCAAATCAAATGTAAAAAAAAATACAAATTGGCAGGCTTACATTGCTTTTTAACTCCTGATCAAGAGAATGGGATTTCTTTCCCTTTTTTTTTTTTAAAGCAAAGGCTTTTAAATTTTTGAGGCACACCCGCTTTTCTTTCTTCTGGCGCTCTCTTTTGCACGCACATATGTACTGTATATCGGAAATATGCACATGCACTATCTTGACAGGCCAGTTGACTGAAGTTGCTGGTTATCTGTTTAACATTGACCCACATGGAAATGTCAGGCCTTTTTCAGGATGCCACCTGGGAGACCCAGCAGAAGCCATGATGCACCATGCTCTTTCTAAATATACAGCTGCAGAATGAAGTGGATGAGAAAAGATGAGTAGAGGCCTGGCTAGGGAGAGGCTGTGGCTGGCTGGCAGAGCAGCCACATCATCATCATCCCCCTCATTTAGGACCCGCTAATTGGCAGTTAATTAGCAGAATTGACTCTGTTGTCAGATCCCATGTGCCTCACCACCCCACCACCACCACCACCACCCCACACACACACTCCCTCCTCTCTAAGATCATTTGATCTGGATATCCCCCATAGTGCCACGGTGATAATCCGGTTTCATTGTGCAGTGAGTCTCCAGCACTTACATATCTCACATTTTGGCACGAATACAGCCCTACCCTATCAAATATACTCTGTATCCATGTCTACATGTTTCCCACACTGTGAGAACACATTTATATGAGTGTAAATATATATATTAGCATGCATGCAGCAGTGCCAATGATAGGTGCTGAGCAGTTGGGTGTCGTTAACAGGACAGGCCCACCTGTTAAAATGGGTGGGTGGTAGCTTGGCAAGGTCTTTATACAACTTCCTGCGAGTGCTGCCACTCAACTCTGACCACCAGCTCAGCATTCGCTGGCTAAGATTGCCAGTGTCTGTTCTTAACATCGTTCGCTTCTAATTTTAATTCTAATTGGATTTAACTACATAGTAAAAGGATAATCTTACTATTTGGAGAATCAATTTGGAACAAAATAGTGAAGAGAATGTGTGTGAATTGGAGAAAGCTGTTGATGTGGATAAAGAGCGCGGTACGTGTGCTACAGGATTTGGTTAGTTTCTGTTCCTCGATGGCTCGCTTTTAATGGTGAGTCGGTTAATAACAAGAGTTGTACATTTCAGATGTGTGTGGGGGCTAGCAGCCGTTTATTTATTTATTTTTAATAGTAATTCCTGTTTGAGGGGGAAAAGCACTGGAAAGGGCAGGAGGCCAGGAGGGAGAAAAGGAAAGAGAAGGAGAATACAAGGGCAAATAAGTGGGTTAATTTATTTGATTCGCAGGTATGTAGTGTAAAGGAGAGAGAGTGTGTGTGTGTGTGTGTGTGTGAGAGAGAGAGAGTCTAGGAGCAGAGGATTGCAGTTTTCATGAATAAGCAGCTTAATGCGCGTTGGCACCCTGAGTGAGCCTCGCTGAGTCTCCATGCGCCTCAGGCCATCTGTGAGCAGAATAGCAATTTTATTACGTTGTCATTAAACCAATTTCACAGCAGTATTGTTTGTTAATGAGCAGCCGCAAACGAGCGGAGATGTCACGTACTGGAATAGCAGCAAGATTTGTGGCCTCTCCTCTCCTCTTTCCTCTCTGTTCGTTTCCTTCACTTATTCTTTTTTTTCCTTTATCTCTGCCGGTCTTGTTCTTACTTACATTCTCTTTCTCTCTCTCTCTCTCTTTCGCTTTCTGGATTAGAGGGAGCAAAGGCCCATAAAAGGGAAAGTGCTTAAAGATAAAATGTAAAGTCTATACAGTCAAGGCTCTGTTTATGAGGTTCCATTTCACTTTAGTGCTCATTGGATGGAATGGTTTCTCCATGGTTCTCCTCACTGTACAGCTGTAAGGGATGCGATATTGGCCTTGATTTGTGCCGCTAACGTCAGCCCCACTTTTGTTCCTCCCAGATAATAGATATCTGCTTGCTTCATTGAAAATAAGGGGCAGAAGATTTTAAATGCTTTCCGAACAAGAGAGTAAAGTTTAAGCGTGTAACCATAGTTTGATTCACATTGTCGTTAGGTTAAACATGGAAGCACGTTAATCAATGAACCTTCAGTTACACCACAAAAGGTCCTCATTGGCTATGCAAGCAGCCTGGTAGTGCTGGGATGTATGGGTCTTGTCACTGCTGAGCTTCCTGTCTGTGTACTCTGGCAGTGCTACTGAGGGGGAAAGTCGCACACAGATCAATTGGCTTTTTCCGCAGCTGACATTATTTATAGAGAGCCATATATCAGTTCTTCCTCCCAGCCCAAGCATGGGGTAAATACAGCCCACATTCGAGAAATAAAGCCTACAGTGTAGGAAAGCAGTAACAGAGAGAAAGAGGGAGAGACAAAAAAAAAAGAAGGGTGGGATTGAGGGAGAGTAGTGTTGTGTGGTGCGTTCCTCCTGCTGACATTGCAACGGAATAAAAGGGTGTTAAAGAAAAAGTATGAGCAGTAAATTAAGGAGTTTATCAATATAAAATTGTGGCAGGGAGGTGAGTGTGGGTTTGACAGGTGCATACGGCTGAGCCCGGGGGTGTGAAGGGAGTGAGAAGGGGTGTGGGTCATGAGAGGCAGTTCCTGACATGACTGATCCAAAATAAGCTCCTCCAGTCTGGCCATCCGGCATTCTCACCTTGTTTAGACACGCTTTCTCACTCTCTGGATGCTTATTCGTTCCTTGCTTATTCACTCACTCAACCTCATAATCACATCTGCAAACAAGGCACTAATGTATTTCTAGAACCTGTTTGCTGCTTTCTTTAGAGCCGGAATTTTATTGCGAGTGCCCTGTGGTGTAGAGGTGCATGCCAATAACCCCATCATGGAAGACACAATAAATCAATAGTCTGTTTTTGTTTCTGTAAGCACCTCATGCCAAAGAGCAAGGCTGTTACGGATGAGGTACCATCACAGCGAGTGCCAGAACACTACATAGACGTCCCCAAGCCCTTCACAATTCACACATTGGGCCGCATCCCAAATTTGCATGAATACCAGCGCAGTAATTTGCGATTTTGCAGAGATGCTGAAAGAGAGGAAAATCAAACGAGCACCCTTGCTCTTTACTCAACGGAGTTATCAAAGCAGGCAGGCCGATATCGCGACCATTCAGCACGGCAGCGCTTAGAAACACAATAGAGCGTCATCGCCCACCTCATTCCCCACACTTGGCCTTATGAATATTTATCAAGCCATCACAAAGGTGATGTGTCAATTTGAGCATGTACAGAACAACTGTCCTACACCAAAGGCTGGTGCCTGCAAAGGGTCAGAAATCGTCGAGCGTTTCACTGGGGCGAGAAACAGCAATTTGGAAGATCTGCACTGAGCACAAGGTGTTCCTGGCTTTCACTTTTTTGTTTATCTTCTAAATAGTCTCTTGTCAGCCGGCACGGTCTTATTAAAAGAGGGGAAAAGCTATCTCTCTTCCTATTTCTCATTCTCTGTGCTCCTTATGGCCTTGATATAAAGACTGGTTCAATGGTTTGCTGCAGGATTTTCATTAGTGAGAGTAGGACTGTGTTTCAGGAGAGGAATGGAAACTCTCGCTCACGACATTACTTCTGGTCTCCACCTTACGATCTATACTGTAGGTCCTTAGGTCCTATCGTGGAAGAGCGAGATAGAAGGGTAAATGAGAATTATTTTTTGGAGTTCGCCTAGCAGACTCATCCTACTACAACTGGTTTGATCGAACATAAGCTAATAAAAACAGAGCTGTCTAGATGGACAGATGCTATAGTGAAGCCTCTCTACGATACATTTGTGGTGTAAGGAGGACATACACACCCCATCATATGTACAGCTTCAGGGCTGGACTAGTACTCGTGGGGGTCATGGGGTCAATCCTTCCAGCACAGTGGACTGTTTATGTTGGTGATGTGTTGTTTAGCTTGTCACCCCCAAACATGCCTGGAGGTTTAGCTTGTGTGCGTGTGTGTACTGAGCCGAGTGCCACATCAATTATTCAAGAGAGGGTCCAGAAAAGCAAGATGTTTAACTGCTGGACCTTACTGTCTCTCATTTACAGGGCTGATATAGAGCTCATAAACGGACCTAAAAATGCACAAACGCACACCGGCTATGTAGTATCCCAAGAGAGGAAGAAGTATTAGGAACCTCATAACCATTTGTTTTACTGTTCCTATGCCAAGGGTGCTAGCAACCATGCTTCATTCATACATTCATATTTCACTCTTTCTCTCTCTCTCTATCTGATTCTTAAGGTGGCTTTTTCTAATTGCTGAGATGTTGCATTTTCACTGCCCTACATTCACCACTCCCTCAAAAGCCAAAGGGGAAAAGGAAAATGGGGGCAGCCTTCTGCCAACTTTGTGTTCTCTCTGTCTCTTCGAAACCCTCATGTGCAATTCAGCGGTATTTGTGTTATGTAAGAAGAACATTTGAAGTCCCTCCATACAGGCCTCCCTCTCTCGTGGCAGCAGCCCATTATATTCCCCACTAGAAGCTCAGTGAGAAAGGCGTTTGATATGAGGCAAAGGAAATAGATTGGCCTTATTTCCTGTCTGACTGTAGCCGCACAGGCACTCGTGTTGCCAAGATGATGCAGTCAATTGACGCTCAATTTTGTTTGAAATCTCACGCCTCCGTGGCGTCATTATCAGGTTCCCCTGGTAATCCACAAAGCCGTCTGTTTGGTTCCTGACAATACGAGGAGTCGTGGAGTCTGTTACTCGATTACCAAGGCTTGCAGGAATGGGAGGGAGAGCAGAAAGAGAGTAGGAGGAATGAAAGCAGCAAAGAGAAAAAAAAAGAGCCCATATTTCTGATAGCATGAAGAAAATGTGAGGTGAAGGTGCAGGGAAACAGAGATTATACCTGCCCTCCCTGCTGCGTTGCACAAAAGACTCAAACACGGCTAAGAGAAAACAGGGGTAGGGGTGATCAGGGACAGGCCCCAGGCCTTTCTACACTGAATAGAATGGGACCACCGACCCTAATGCATGACCTTCTCATTTCCAGGAGGTGGTGTAATGATAGAGACTTGCTACCTCTCCCTGCCTGTGGTCAATAAGAGGAAGATAATTGAGAGCATTAGGCCTGAACTGTATGAATGGGCAGGACTGCAGGATCCTCGAAGCCCCCCCTGCAGCAAGGTCCTGGGCAACACCTGCCCTCAACATTTACCCTCAAACACCCATGTTTTGGTTTGTGTGTGTGTGGGTGCACTTTTGGCACATGTTGGTCTGATCATTGTTCTGTGTGTTACTCCCATATGAGATAACCTGTGCAAGAAAGGTGAGTTGAGATTCTTTGAGGAATGAGACTACCTTACAGCACTGGCCACCTCTGTCAGTCTCTATATGTGCGAAGCAGACACACAGCTATGTCGACACGCACAGGATGTTTCGAAACTCACTTCAAAAGGTGAAAACATACCCCAAAATATATCTGTTTCTCTCTAGTACACGAAGTGCAGGGAAAAGAAAGAGAATGGATTATGTACCCCTATATACCATCATCACAGGGTTTTTTTTTTGTGAAGGCATTGTGGTGGTGAGGGGTGGTGTTGGGGAGTTAAGAGAATGTGGACGGACTCCTAAGACTTCTTCTGGCAGTGATAATCAAATATAATAGCACTGGTAAAAAACATTCCAGAGCAAAGGTGTCTGCGTTGAGAAGAAAGGGGATTAACGAGGGGGAAAGATTAGGTGCTGCCTGAAAGTGAAAGCGCAAGAGAGTGAGAGAGAAGAAAAAAAGGTATATCCTTCTCTCTAAGGATCTGAAAACTGGTAGTGCTAGTGTTGGTTAGCTCCGCTCGGTTGCTGCAAGAAGAAGGCCTCGTTCACACAGGTGTGTTGACGCCTGGGGCTGCCTTGGCCTCAGCCCATTCCATTCACAGACTGATTTGAACAATAACTACCGTATATCTTAAAGCAGGGAGTGGGGGAGCGTCAAAAGGAGATGCCTGTGAGCTGTGTTGGGGCCAAGAAAAACCTCGGCGCAGTTGTCAGAGCTTGTTGATATAGCAAGAAAAAGAAGGAGAGTTTTTTTTTTATATATTTTTTTCACGTTCGGCCCCTTCCTTTCTACCCCTCACCCCCATCAACTCGTCTCCAATAGATTCGGCTGGTTTTGTGCCGCAGGACAGAATGGGGAGAGCAGAATTGGAAGAACAAAGTCGTGCTGTACGAACCAGCAGCTGCTGCTCACAGGATCAAAGGCGCGACAACCCGGGCTTCCTGGCCTACGCCACCACACAAGGTGTTTGACAGACAGTTAACAGCTGGGCCCACTCCTTCCACACAGGGGTAGATTTGGACTGTCCAGCAGACTGGGGGGTGACATCCCTCAGTGGGGTGTTCCCTGTATGCACATGAGTTTGTATCTAAGTGAGAACGTGGCACAGGTGCTTCAGCTCCACACTGCCTCCTAGTTACGTTTAGATCCATGCAATTAAAGGAAGAGTTGTAGAGACGCATCGGTTCTCTTTTCTACAGTTCTGCTCTGGAGTGCCAGAGCTCATGGACGAGTGGAAAAGTTCCAGCGCTTCAAATACTTTTTTTTACATGGAGCTTGACTGCTCTGATAGACGCCAATCTGGAATCTCTGAAATGGATTCAGCCATCACAGCATGTCTGGAGACAGAGCCAGAATCATTGCTTTGCTCTGACTGCAGCATGATGCTTCAGAAAGAGAGAGAAAGAGAGACAGACAGAAAGAGACAGAGAGAGTGCTGCAGTGCTATTGATTTATTTTAATTAGCAGCTCATTAAATCGTGTCAGTTTGCAAAACAAATATATAATTCTTTGTCTGATTTTCCACTTGGATCTTAATGACTCCTGCTGACGAGGAACTGGCGCAGGAAAATAGCTCAGAGACAGAGAGCGAGAGAACGAGTACAAATTCTCTTCATATGTGACAGAGAGGAATGCAGCAGGAGTTGGGGGGAGAGCTGAAGCCTGTGGAAAAAAAAAAAGGAAAGTGGGAGAGGGAGAGGAATGGCAGGGCCAAGGGAGGAAATGAAGCAGTGAAATCCGCCAAGGTAAGAAAAGGTGAAGCACTTTTTCTTTCTAAGAGGAGCAGCAGAGAACTATGTAAACACCACGATGGTCTGAACACAGGCTCCCACAGCCTTCGTCCAAAAGAGACGCGCTCACGCACACACACAGTCCTGCTCAGCTTGCTCTCCCATCTGTACTGAATCAAGCGACAGGCTGAGGTAATGCTCGCCGCGTTGTGTCTCCCGACTCCTGTTTTAAGTTAAAGAAGAGAGAGATCTCATGGGCTGGAGGCAGACTCTGCACACTCCTCCCCTCTTTTCCAGCGTCACTCACTTTTTTCCTTTTTTTCCCCCTCCACCCCTTGTCTACACTGGCTCTGAATAGATCCTCTCAGATAGTTTATGATAAATCCACAGATAGGCACAAGCTGGCAACCAGCTTAAATAGTTACTTTGTCTGTCCAGCAGGCCGATATGAAATCTGTATTTACCCCGTAGGAGATTAGAAGCTGCCGGTGGCCTGCAGACACACGCGTGACCCTGTTAGTGGGTGATAATTGGGACATGTTTGCTTTTATTAAACCCACGCTTCCCAGGTTTAATCTGTGTACACTTCCCAGGTCAAAGTTGAAACCGAAGCGATTTTCCCCCTCTAGTCATTAAAAAAAATCTTCCTCGAGAGTGTCTTATTTAATTTCGTTTTGAGATTTCCTGTTAGAAGTGAGATTTAATTGATAGCAGACAGCCGTGCTGTCAAAACATAATCAGTAAGTTTAGTCTGACAAAGCTGAATATGGTTGAAGGAAGATTTTTTTTTTCTAGCATACTGGTATACTATATCCCTTCTTAGCCATTTGGCTGATGTAGTCTTTACATTATGTCACTCCTTTTACACATTCGTGCTTGGTTCTGAAAGCTCCTCAGGGTGAGCGCTGCCCAGATTAACCCTCTGATTTGCAGTCTTGCACCAAGTATCTCCAGATACCTCCAAGCACTGTGGTCCTTTCTGGGTGTTTAGTTCAGCCATTGCAAACTTGTCAAACAAGTGACCCTGGCGCTGATTGGCTAGGCTTCCAAGATTGCCCACTTTGATTGGTTGGGGCAGATGTCTCATGGCTAGGCTCCAGGGCAAGGCGGTTTGGCGTGACGTTTTCCTAGAGAAGGAATGCTGACAGCTAGAGCTAGTTACCAGGCGTGGCCTCACTACACTATAGATCCTGTCTCTCTGCCTACATTCACATTACCAGCCTGAAGTGACTCAACTGCAATTTTTTTTTACCTTAATCTAAGGCCGTCAGATCAGATCTGAATCATTTTTGTATGTGGTCATAGATTGGATACTTTTGCGATATCTAGTTATGTGAATTCTTGCAACTGTTTTGCCACTGCGCATGCGTATGGTGCTCGCTGATGTCATCAGTCAGCACGAGCAGTACTAGCAATAGCTGATTAATAGCTAAAGCGAGGCGTCTGAGCTTTCTTCCTTCTTCTGGACCTCAACAAATACAGCTGACTAACTGCTTGCTGTCCTCCAGAGCAAAATCGCAAGCATTTTTGTTTTTGTTAAATTGCATCCATTGTTTGAAATTAATGAGTGGTCGCACAAACTCATGACGTGTTTTAGCAACGACATATGAATGTGCACATGTGTCAGATAAAAGTCACTTAATTATGAATGCTAAGCTTCAAGACATCCGATCTGACCAAAAAAACTGAATTGAGAACCAGAAAAAGGAATTAAATCCATATCCTCAATCTCTCTCTGACTTTCTCTATGCTCTTGATAGGAGTAATCTATTCACCGATTTCAGTGATTCAGCAGGGCCACCACACTGCTGCCTCCAGAAACTCATCTGTAGGATGACTGCATTACCCCATGTCATGTGACATAGCAAGGCAAAAATGTAGTCGAGAGCGCAGGAGCCTGTTTAACACGCTTGCCGGCATGGCTATACTGTAGAAGCTCCCCTTGGGCTGTTTGAGTTGAGATTTCTGGTTGGGCAGAGATTGTTGATGCAGCTCCACGGTAGAGTGATGTCAAGTGGACTCCTGCAGCTTTGTCTCCATTATTCCTATTTGCAATGGCCGTGGGTTTTTGTATGCCGCTGCTCTAAATCTTAGTGAAAGTGATCCACTGACAGAGCATCTCATAAAGGCAGGGAAGATCGACACGGTTTCTCTGTGGGAAGAAGCAATTGAGTTGTTTTCCCCAAAACACACTGGTTAGCTACAACTGTATTTTTTTGTTTTGTTTTGTTTTATCGTTTTTTCCTCTGGCAGGATTTACAATTTTCTTCTACTTTCCTGCTTCTTCGAAAAAACTCGTCGTTTTGTTTTCTTCTGTCATTCGTTCCTCGATTGATTTGTAAAAGTTGCCAGCCTACCCATTAAACAGCCAGAGTGCCAGATTTTTCTTTTTTTTTTATCTTCTGCAGTAATGTACACATTCTGTCGAGTATCCAGAGAAATGACCTTTCAGTGACCCCTTTACCTAGCCTTTAATTATTTGTTTGAAGACAGCATGGAGTTCCCATGCTGGGTTTAGGGGACAGGGGGAGGGGTGATAATACAAGTCAGTATGCTCACAGGGGAATGTTCAGCAGTGTATGTGTGTGTATATGTGTGAGAGAGAGAGAGGGGCGTGCGACTCGTATATAATGTTATGCAGGCTCAGGCTATAATAAGTACTCTACCAGATGTAAATAATAAAAAAGGTTGTAAGAGTTTGGAAGTACCCTGTCCTCGTGGCCGGACTCGATACACATTTGGGACTCACACAGGGAGGTAGCAGTTGCGGTTATGTCCCCCTGGTCTGTGTGTGTGTGTGTCTTGAGAGTCTTGAGTGTATTTCGGCAGGCCCCTGCTCCAGTGTGCCAGCTCAAGCTGCTTTTCTCTGGAGGCTTGGCATGGGTGTTGTTCTAAGCACACCCCATTAGCAGCTCATGGGAGGAGGGAAAACAGTGTTATCAAGCCCAGCTCTGATAATCTCAATTGGCTTTACTCAAACTGATAAAAGGCGCTTTGGGGGCAGAAGAGGGCCCTGGTCAGCCCCCGCTGTGTTACTGTGGCAACAGTTTGGAGAAGGAAAACAGACGTTGCGGTGTGTGTGTGTGTGTGTGTGTGTGTGTGTGTGTGTTGTATTGTGCAACGATGTGTCCAGTGGGGATGGCACGGACATGAAGAGGTCAATCCCGGTGGCAGCTGTTTAAGAAATACATAAATAACTTTGAGAAAACCTGTGTGTTTTTATGCGGAGCGTGTTTGCTCAAGGACAATTTTATCTAGCTCTCTTTGCCAAAAGCCAGATATATAATAATACCATGATATAATAATACCCTGCATTACATACTGAATCTGGCTTTATTAAATAAAACTGCATGCTTTCTAGATAAAAACCCTGCTAACTGGTGTGTGTAATTATTTCTCTTCTCGGCTGAATATGCTCTGATAGAAAGTGGGCATATACCTCACCTGTGAGAAACATTCCTAACATTACGTGTTTATGGTCCAGTTCTGGAAGCATGGCAAAGGGGGAGAGTGCACATGGTTCTGATTTGAGCTTTCACAAGCTTTAAGGCAGCGAGTTAAAGCTATGTAGAGCTTGGCAGCCTTCGTTTTTGCTGTCTGTCCAGAAAATCCTGACAGGGGGGATTTTTTTTTTTACCCTGTGTTTACATGCCAGAGATTAAATCTCGACCTCACTACAGGGATAGTGGCATTTTCTGACAACAAAGACAGCCCTTAGAGAGGACATGATGCATGCAAGTTTGATTTCAGTTATCCCTGGGGATCATTAGGAAGTCTGTGGTTTAAAATAGATTTCAATATCTAATATTAGACACTGTATGGATGGATGGATGGATGGATGGATGGATATGATTTTCTCCAATTGCTCTGCCTTAGTACAATGGCCTTTGTTAATACCATCTGATTCTTTCTTTAATTGCCAAAGCCGCTCATCTCTTGAAGTCAGAAAGAAACATTCGGTGCGCTCGGAGCAAATGAGCCGGACTTTCTCTTTTCCCAGCTGTGTATTTTGTAAATTTAAGCCTGTCACTTTGAAAGCCCAGATTACAGGCGTTTAAGTTAATAGGAGAAGGTAAGGGCAGGTATCAGGGGTTCATGAGGGATTAGGGGCCCAAATTGATTCCAGTTCTCCTTTGCATCTAATGACCAGCCCTGTAGCATTGCTCTGGGTGCGCTAGGCTGCGTCTCCCACCCTTGTTCATTTAGGATAGCCTGGCCCTGATTGTAACCTCTCGCTCTAATATCAAACACATGTTGGTACCTGTAGCCCTAACATCTCGTTGCAATCGGAGTGTGTTAAAAGAGCGCCTTTTCATTCAGCACAGAGTGGCATGTCTTTGACTTGATACGGCCTTGGGCGTCCCATTCTGCCTGAAAGAAAGGGCTTCCCTGGCTGGCACTAACCTTGTGGTGACCCTGCAGGCTTTACAGTGCAAAGCGGCAAGAGAGAGCAGGGCCAGGGTGGCTTTGTGGAACTGCACTTATTTGCCGCTGCGGTGGTGATAAAACTTCAGACAGCCTAATTGATGGGCTTGCTGACATAACAATACCTCGTGAAAGCACAGAGGGGCAGTGCCTGGTCTTCGTTTAAAGACATCTGGGAGGGGAGCAAAAGCTCCCTACAATGCAGCCAGAGAGGGGGGTACGGAGAAGGCCAGTGAAAGACTGAAAGGAACCATTTGTGTCTTGGCCCTCACAAACTTTTAACTTATTCTGAATTTCTAATGAGCGATAACCCACTAAGAGTAACGTTTATGTGCACGAGAGGACCGGTGTGAAGGTGCAGCACGAAGAGCCCCAGAGTGTCAGATGCACAGTGGCCTCACCACAACTACATGCAACGCTTGTGGAATGTCTTTTGAGTAGCCATAGTTACCAAAAGTAATCAAAAGCTTTATTAAGCTGAAGGAATACATCATAAGGGACATTAAAAGGATACCACTTTGGGCTCCCAAGCCTGAGCACAATCGCTCCTTTGTTTGTTGTTTCTCGGTTTTGATTGCTTTTCGAGGAGCTAGCCACTAATGCAGCCATAAAGTCATGCAAATGGCTTTGTCTTGATTGTGCTCTGTAATGAATATTTGTCTCCTTTAATGGTAGGTGATTTAAAGTCTCTGTTCTTTCCCTCTGTCTTGTCTTTTCCCAGGTTCATTAATGCCAGAAGAAGAATAGTACAGCCCATGATTGACCAGTCAAATCGAGCAGGTAAAGCCATCGCTCTCTGTTTCTCTGCTCCCTTTTCCAATCTGGTCTTTGGCAGATAAACATTCTCACACACACACACAAACACACAGTCTGCCATTATGGGACGAACTGCAGCGCTTTTCCCATCCTCTGCTTTCCTGCGTCCTCAGTGGGACATGTGCCAATATGACCAAGCATGTTAGCTGATGGCTCTAATTAGATGTTCCCAATCTAGCTTGTTAGAGGTACATTAGCACACATTCTCTGTGAAATGCTAATTGGCCACAAGAGTACTTTAGAGGAATGTGTCGAGCGTTTAACTGTCTCCGTAATATGCTTCATAATATGCTTCTTGTAATTCTTAGTAATTAATTCGTTTTGAAAATATGAAGCAGGAATCCAGAGGGTTTCATGGTTATTGATTTAGTCCTGATTTCTGCCTCTGGCATACAGGTATAACCAGGGCTGCTATTTTTGTTAAAGGATTAAAGCGATTACGCATTGTATGTTGATTAGACGTTGACTTGCCATATCTTTTAGATCTTTTAGAAGCCCAGATGATTAAAAGGTACAAGGTGATAAAACTCCAGAAATGGTATTTATAACCAACAAAATCATCCGTTTAGCCGTCATGACATTTAGGGATTTTATAGACACAACATTTGGAAGAATTCCCTGAAATTGCGAAGGAAATTGTGTAAACGATGTGAAACTTTTACTGAATTAGGGTGTTTTGAAATTGCTCCTCCTGGCACGGGGGTTGGGATTCGTTTTGAATATCTGGATGCATGATGTCGCAATCAGCAAGCTTTCCAAATACAGCATGACTAACCGCTTCTCGCAATGTTCCGGAGATAACAGACGAGTGCTCATAATAACGTGATAGTGTGCGATTTTAGTAATATCGCAGAAATCGTTATACATACGTGGGCTAGTTGATCTTGTCTTTTTATTTTCTGTTGTAAAGAATTCTGATGCTTTCTGTTTTCACTTTCCTGGAGAGTCTGCGTAGTTTGTCCTTTTCTTGCGAACATGTGCAAGTGTGTACTCGACTGGCTCTGCAAGATCTCTTTGTAGGTCTTTGACTCATGAATGTATCACAATGTCTTATAGTGTGTTTGGGTTAGAGCTGGGATATTTGCTCATTGTCTGGTATGTCTTCTCTTCTTCTCCCCTCCTGTCCACGTTTTGACTACAATCAGGTTTTCTTCTTGATCCTTCAGTGAGCCAGGGAGCAGCGTACAGTCCAGAGGGTCAACCCATGGGCAGCTTTGTGCTGGATGGCCAGCAACACATGGGAATCCGGCCAGCAGGTAAGCTCATATCTTGCCCCTTCGATGCCCGGGTACTAACCACTGTCTTGACCTGATCAATACTAACTCCTGGTTTAGTTCTGCTTTAGCTCTTGGTCTGCTCTGCTTCTCCAAGCATGCCATTTCAGACTCTCTATGCCTGCCGCCTGTTTATTCTCATTCATTATTGATCTCAGGCACAAATTTCAGTCAACAGGTGCCTCTCTTGGGTGGTATATCTTTCGCTATTTTTCTGTCACTGTAACTGTCCCTTTCTAGTGGTGGGTTCTGTCCTGACTATCTGTGACTCATATCGCTCTCTGGTGTTTCTCTCCTCTTCCAGGGCCTATGAGCGGAATGGGGATGAATATGGGCATGGATGGGCAATGGCACTACATGTAACCCCCACCTTGTAAAACAAAACTCAATGAAAAGGGGGAAGTAAGTACACCGGTGCTTTTTCTCAGCTTTTTCCTTCCACATTCTTTTTTTCACTCTGCGGATCTCCGTGATACCGACCCTAAATAACAGCAAACACATTCCACGCATAACCTTCAAACCCCCGGTGCATACTGTGTTGGATGAGCCTGCTACGGGTTTAATAGTAGAGAAGGAAGTATTGCACTGCCCACCCTGGAGGAGCGGACTTGTGGCGCCAGACGCCAGGGGAAGAAAAAGCAAAGGAGAAAAGCACTGGCCACAAATTTATTTATCACAACAGTGGCATTGCTCTTCCCATCTCCAGCAGCCAATGCAAATGTTGGACATTTAGGGAAAAAATAACATCTCCAGGGGCAGGGGCTGACGGGGAGAAATTAAGCAGGCTCCAGTGAAGCGATAAAGAAGGAGAAGTGAAACTGTCCTCAGAGTGACATAAATCTGTCTGGGGAAGGATTGATGCCCAAATTATCTTATATGCAAAGCCGGGAATGCTGCAGTACATTATGGTCCCTGGGCGAGATATACGGGCCGAGGGTGACACGACCGATCTTTCACTAGGAGGAACCCGTGTGTTTTGATTATTTTTTTTACAGGAGAGAAGGGGAGGGGGGAAGGTGGGGGGGGGGGGGGGGCCGTATCCCAAACATAAGACCCAGAGACAGGAGAGATGCCGAGATAAATTCAAAGGGACGCAGACGTTAAAAAATGGCTGCCTATAAAACGGGAGATTTCTCTTCTCTCGCCCTCTCGCTTTTTCTTTCTCTCCAAGGCTAAATGGCTGTTGCCTGATTAAGACACCCATTATACCTCCCGCCAGCACCGTGGCACTGACATTTGAGAAATCAAGACATATCACATCCCAAAGGCGCCAGGGCAGAGGAAATTTTATTTAACACCTAAACTCCTCTGCTCAATGAGGCACAATATAATAACACTTACCTTGATTAAAAGAACCCTTTATATGTAAATAGGCAGTGGATTTTCCAAAGGGTCACCATGACGATTCTTCTGACAGCCTATTTCAAACACGGCCCCCCCCCCCTACCGACATCACCACCACCACCACCACCACCACCACACTGCTAATGGAGTCAAAAATGCAGAGAGCAATGTTCCCTAAAACAGCCACAGAGAGACAACATTTGCTCAGCTTGGATAATTCTTAATATAGGCTATATACTTTCTAGACTATTTAATTACACAACATATTTTATGCTTCATGACCAATTACATTAATAGCTTAATACAGAGGAATATTACCCTCTCTTGATTTGATTACGCAGCCACACAATATGGTATATTTGGTAGTTAATTATCATCAGCCATTGAGCAGACTGCTCTGCTGGAGCAGGCAGAGAGAGTAGGCCGGTCCAGGCGGCATTATTGTCCTCAGATGGTTTTACCACTCCTGTTAATAAAGGAGGGGGGGGGGGGGGGGGCGCTGCACAGATCTACTTAACAGAATGACTGCAGCTTACAAGACTTGAGATTACCAGCTTACAGTGTCAAAAACATCTGCTGGGTCTTTTAACAGGAGCCGATCTAGGTTATACGGAGGTGAGTGCACTCTTGCTGCCCTCTCTGGCTAGATTGATTTACACTCTTTATGGCTGCGATAGCAGGCTTTTAAAAGCGCCCTTTAACAAACTTGTGCATTGGAATGAAATAAAGTAAGGTGGAAGAAAGCTAGTACTCAAAATGAAATGTCTTTCGACCAACAAGATCGCTCATTAATTTCACTCTCAGCTGCCCCCGCCTCATTTCTTAATTGCAGGGTACCAAGGTAGAGGAATGCAGAGAGTGAGCATGCTTGGTGACCTTGGGGCGACCCCCTCTTCCCCCGCCTCAACTGGCCATTGCTAATCCCCTAGGGGTTCACATTACAAAGCAGGCCTCCGCTGTCCCCTGGCCTGATCCACACCCATACCTGAAAATCTGTAGTATTACACAGTGGCACTAGTGACCTCCACAACATATAGCACATATATACACACACACACGAGCCTCAACCTCAATGTTTTTTTGTAAACAATTCCTAATTTGTTGTGGCGTCTTGACATCCTTTAAACATTACGTTTTTCTCGGAGCCATTTCCACTACCACAGTTCCAGTTTTCCTTTGCTTTTCTCAAAACGTTCCCTTAAGAGGAAAAATACTATTACGTGCATTTCTCATGTTGTGATAGTTAACTGAAGCCTGAAATTATTTAATACTTTAGTTAAAGGGATTTAAATCAAATTTGACCACTAAACTCAGCAGGGGATTGGATGTATACGCAGGCTTCTTTGCATCTTGCCAGTTTGCGATGTCGGAGGATGGATGTGCAGATCACTTTACAGCATGAGAAGTGAGCAGGAATGTATCGGGCTGACTGTGTCCCACAAGGCCCTGAAATACTGCAGTGTAGTTTTTCATGTGTCCTACACACTCAGTGCGATACATGAGCAAAAAGATTCAGGGATGTGGATTTGCTCTGTGTTTAATCAAATATCCAATTCAATGCTTAGTGTGCCGCTCGGTATGGAAAAAATAAATAAAAAAATAGAACACGGATCAAACTTCTCCAGGGCCTATTTTATTCTATTCGGAATGAAAATCGTGAAACACTAGCTCACATGCGTAATGTTATAGACTGTGTAAGCATGATTGC
Organism: Clarias fuscus; assembly: GCA_030347435.1. NCBI lineage: Eukaryota > Metazoa > Chordata > Actinopteri > Siluriformes > Clariidae > Clarias > Clarias fuscus. The sequence goes on along the minus strand of CM059216.1, from coordinate 20,951,391 downwards.
TGACTTTTTGTCTCTGTGTGTTTTTTTGCAGGTCTGCAGGGCATGCCAGGGGAGTACGTACCTCAGAGTGGTCCTATGGGCATGAGCATGGCACCGTTACCTTATTCTCCTCCACCTCCTCCTCCTCCACAGATGCCACCACACCTCTCTCAGCTACGACACGGACCCCCTCTGCACTACGTTCCAGGCCACGTGCCTCCTCACCCCGCCATGCTGATGCACGGAGGACCTCCTCCTCATCCCGCCATGAGCATGTCTGCACAGAGCCCCCCTATTCTCACCCCCATCGACCACAGCACTGGTGGACAAGGCCTGGACATCCACGCCCAGTAGTGTAAAGGGAACCAGACAAGAGCAAGCGAGAAATCAACTCCAAACTTCCCCCGCCCCCCACCCCCCGCTCCCCCCATCCACTCCACTAAAGCGATTTTTTGTGACTATTTTTAAGAACAGAATGAATATGGAACAATTTTGACCAGAATTAGACACTCACAATATGGAATTCCAGAAGAGCTGTGATAATTTTTTTAATCTTGTCAAATTTGTTACTTTCATCGATGGAGGACCAAGCTGACAAGAACACTTTGTAAAGTCTTGGGCTTTTGTTAAAGATCAACAGAAGACATTTTGGACTTAATGCACAATAGTGCAAACTGAAATAAACACACACACGCGCACGCACCCACACACATACACGACACTCATTGACACATGCTCTCGTTTGAACCATTTTAAATAAATAATTCTGGAAGATTAAAAAAAAAAAAAAAAAAAGACAAAAAGAGACTCCAAGAGTTACAACTACTGTAGTATAAAAGTATAGACACTAAGTTAAAACTTGTGCATTTTGGTTGATTTATGTTTCCAGACCTAGTGCTAGAATTCAAGTTTAATCCCCTGCTTTTCACACTGTGCGTGCTGTTCCCTGAGGGAGAGGTGGTCTCATTGCAGCAATAAAAAAAATAATAAAACAAAGAAATAAATATAAAGGAAGAAGCATCTATTATCGGCATTAACACCAAGACCGGAGCAGGCAGTGGACCCGTCCCAATAAGGACCAGAAGTAGCACTCTACAGAGAGGCTGCTGAGTGAAGCCTGCTCTCTCTGTCTGATTCAACGCAAACCTTTATTTCAGGCCCCTCTTTGTTTGGTTCATGAATGAATGTTTCCCTGTAGGTAAAGTTCTTAGTTTGAATTGCCCAAGCACTGGATTGTGTTGGTTTTATACATTTTTATTTTATTATTATTATGATTTTTTTTTTTTTTGTATCATGGACTCTCTATCACGGAAGAGCCTATTGAAGGAAGCATATCCATTGAAAAGCAACATCCCACACTAGTTTCCATGCCTCTGGATCAACACGCACACCATATGGACAGCACACACACTATGGTGGATTCCTTGGCACTTAAAGAAGCTATCGGTGGTTGATGCACCCCAACCCCCCCCCCCACTCCCCCCCCCCCCCCCCCCCCCCGCAAAAAAAAAAAACTTTTAAAAAAGAAGAGGAAAAAAATGAACTTAAATTATGAACTCAAAGCTTGGACAAGAGCTAAGAGAATATTGTAACAAACTTCGTACAGAGTTCAGTCTATTAATTGTTTCCTGTTAGATATTCTATGTGTTTACCTCAATTGAAAAAAAGAATGTTTTTTGCTAGTTTCAGATCTGCTGTGGCATTGATATTGTATGTCCATGAATTCCTTCCTTTTTCAGCACGTGTTCCTCACTAGATGATAAAGATGCTGTCCCCCCTTAAGCTTTGTCAAAAAAAAATACATTAAATACTTGTATGAGGACTGTGACGTAATGTTTCAAAGGTGTTCAGTCACAAATGCTGTAATAAATATTTCATTTTTGATTTTGTTAGATTCCGGTGTTCTCAAACGTGTTTTAAAACTACTGCATGTTTTAAGAGATTATTATTATTATTATTACTACTACAACTACTACACTACGACAGACTGCAGATTCTTGTTGTATTTTGGCCATCATGGCTTAAAAAACACTTTTGTATTTAAAAATATTTTACGAGCTTACATTTTTTGCTGTGATTTATTAATAGTATTGAGACTTTAAAATGTAAATGATTTCGGAAGAGCAGTTACAGTATACAGTTTTGTCCTTAGCATTAGGCTAGTTTGTCTTACCGGGGCTTTAGCGTTAGCCGAAACAATGGCTGTTTTCTCCTGTTGAGTGTCTGTGTGCGTGTGTGTGTGTGTTTGAATATGTGGGCTGCTCTAATGCGCCCCCTGCTGGCTATGTGCTCTGTGTGTTCAGCGTGTCCTTAGTTTATGCGCCACTCACACAGCGGCATCTCTCTCTCTCTCTCTCTCTCTCTCTCTCTCACACACACACACACACACACACACACACACACACACCCTTCCTCAATGAAATTCAGCTTTAGTGTTTCTTTCCACAAAAACCCATATCCTAATATCCTAATATTAGTTAATTAGTTAATCCTAATATATATATATATAATGATGATGATGGCTTAATGTTCTAAAAAATTAGTCCAGAAATAAAACAGCAAATATTTTAAACAGTAATGCTAATACTAAAAATATACAAGACTCCCATACCAAACCAATCTGTACGCTTTTTCTCTCTTGTTTATTTTATCTTTGCATCTGTTCGTTTTGTAATAATACTGCAATAATAATAATAAAATTATTATTATTATTATTATTATTATTATTAATAATAATAATAGTAGTAGTAGTAGTAGTAGTAGTAGTATGCCATTACTATAAAATGAAGTTAATTTCAGTGCGTTAGTAATCAGGCACATTTAAACAAACAGAGAAAAGAGCAAATTTTAAGTTTGTTAAACAACACATTGGTCAGATTCCCTGGACTACTTACACGAATCCTGCTCCTGAATTTTGCTTTATCTCCTATTGATTAATGATTAATGATTAATCGCAAGGTGAATTAAATGAATAAAAAGCGCAATTGTGTGAAACTTCCTGCTATAATTAAGAGCTCAAACACAACCCGTTGTCGCTTTCGTTCAGACAAATAAGAGCTAATCTGTGTTCCATGTATTAACTATTATATTTGTTTTAAACATTACATTCAGGTCTCAGTAAACAACGGAACAAAATGATGTGACTGTAAAATGAACGCATCCAGTTATTAAACACGTCTAACAAACAGAAACCTGAGAATGTAAGATGCACTGGGAGAGAGAAAAAAATGGATTATTGTGAGGAGGAGAATTTTAATATTAATAGTTTTTCCCCCTTTCTCCTTTTCTTTTGTGGGCAGACAGGAGGTAGATTGCCTTTGCTGCCTCTCGTTGCCGATTCGGGGTGACAGGGATGATGGATGATCCAGGCGAGCCGAGCAACCCCAGCCCTCCATCTCCTCTGTGGCAGAGCCCCCCCCCCTCCCCCCCTGCACGCGCGCGCACACACACACACACACACACACACATACACACGCGCGTGTGCGCCCGCGCGCACACACACAATAAACAAGCGGCACCGGGAGCGCACAAAGCCGGCGCGTTAATCCACTGTTAACCCGGAGTGTGTGAGCGGATCAGCTCTAACATGCGCCATTACATGCGCTCAAACAGGATGCGAGATGCGATCTCATCTCAACTTTCGATCGAACTAGTTTCATTTGCAATTATTCTGACATGATGTTGCGTTTTTAAATGTAAACATTTTACGTTCATAAGCAAAAAAAATAATAATAATTTAAGGAGGATCTTTATTATAAAATATTTTTTTTAATCGCACTACATGCATCTTGAACTCGTTTATTTACCCAAGTATTATTGTTGTTTTAGGGAAATTAGTGATTTATTACCTACTAAAATTTATTATTGAACAGTCCGAATGTTCCAATAAAACGACTAAATGATTATTTCGTTTTTTAATTCATTCGTTTAAAAAAAATCACTCTTTCTGCCATGAGGTGTTTCTGTGCTGCCGTGTGTTTTGTGTGTGTGTGTGTGTGTGTGTGTGTGGAGGGGTAGTAGGGTGGGGGGATTCCTTAGAGAAAAGGCCACATTTCGGTGATCATTTATCACTGTCAGCCTCATAATGATTCCCCCTGCACTCCCCTATTGATGAGGATAATTACATTAGCTCAGAGTGACTGATCAATAAAGCGCGGGGGGAGAAAGAAATGCTTTATTATAAACCAACCTAAAGTCTCTCCACGACGGGAGGTTGTTGCTTTCTTTCTTCTCCCGTTTTCTTTTGTCATTACAAAACGAGCTTGGGGCTGAATTCAGCTCTAGAGTTATACGCTAAACCCAATTTCTTTCTTTTTTTTTTTCCTTTTTTTTTTTTTTTTTTGCTGGTTGTATATGCATTCACCAAGCCAGATGCTGCTGCTGTCCGCTAAAGAGCTCAGCTTTCTCAGCACTAACACAGCCATGAAGCTCAAATCAGCTCACTTTAAATCACTGCAGCTTTCGCTCACACACTCCAGCACTTTCTAAAATGGCTTTCCGTGGTGTCTCCTTTGCAGTCGGTGCTAGACTCGTGTTGTTTCCAGTTTAGGACGGAACTATAGGTTATAACGCAACCTGAAGTATTTAATCAGTCTGTGATGAACAGTGTGGAAGATTTGTATAAACTGAAGATGAGTGAGACTCAGCAGATAAACACTTTCTGTACTCATATAATGAGCTCCAAAAATATGAGGTTCACACAACGCAGGGGCGACTTGTGTGTGTGTGTGTGTGTGTGTGTGTGTGTTTTAGTTGTCAAGACTTTATTCCTTGCAAAAATTTTGCTAATGTTAACATCTTAATAGTTATCTATGTTATTGCTTATCAGACAGGTGTAAATATGATTATTGTTCGAAAGAAAACGTATTCTTTAATTTGCAACGAATGTATGTCTTTGCAATGTAATTTGCAAAGAATGTCATCTCTTCTCGTAATAATACTAATACTACTACTACTAATAAAATTATTAATAATAATAATAATAATAATAATAATAATAATAATAGTATGAATTATTATAAAAACACAATAACAATAACACAAACACTATTATTATTATAACAATAATACGATAATAATAATAATAATAATAATAATAATAATAATAATAATAATTATTATTATTATTATTATTATTATTATTATTATTATGGCCATCTATTTATTATTATTATTATTATTATTAGTAGTAGTAGTAGTAGTAGTATTAACTATAGCATATATCTATAACTATAGGTATATGTGTAGGCCTTTTTTTTTTTATTTACTTGCACCAAAAATATGGCCGCAGGTGGGGAAGATAAAACATCTAGACTAGATTTTTCCTGTCTTTTCAGTAATCGGTAGTTTATAATTATAAGAGTTGTACGTTGTTTTATATAAAAAATGCTCAGGCGGTTATACGGAGGAGACTGAAATCGTGGCTTATTAGTCTTTTTCCTGTAGCTAAACATCAGGGTGAGGAGCTCCTTTTTCTCAATTCAGCCCGATTTCATCAGTGTATATTAGTAAAACACCGAGCGAATCCTTTCCTCTCCCCCAAGATAAGATGGAGAAATTTCTCCTGAGCTCTGGCGCGTCGCGATGATCTTGAGCTCTGAACCCGAGCGAGTGAACACACCAGTTACACACCCGAGCAGCAGTGATCAGCCTGAAAAGCAAATACAGCGCGACTCAAACCAACAGATCTGAGCTGAGTGAAGCCTCGAGGATGGCGAGCGTCAGTCTATAATCTTCTCAGATTAAGGGAATTATCTGATATTCCCTCATTAGGTGCACTCCTTAGGGTGGCTCTTAAACTCCCTTTCAAAACTCGATCAACATCCAACAACAGAAAAATAATGACCGTTTTACAGGAGAAATCTGCAATAACCAGTGCCTAATCCGGTTAAACTAACAATCACAAAGTCGCCATCTGTTTATAATAATAATAATAATAATAATAATAATAATAATAATAATAATAATAATAATCATATATTTTTTGGAAAATCCCCCCCCTGAAAATAAATAAAAATATTTGTTTGTTTATTTAAACAAACAAACAGTGGTTCGGAAATATGTTGCAGAAAGCGCAGGGGGTAGCAAAGTGAGACATTTCGCAAGAAGTGTAAATAAGAGTAAATGCTGGCAGAGAGAGTGAGAGAGAGAGAGAGAGAGAGAGAGAGAGAGAGAGACTCAGTAACGTTATGGCGACCCCTTCTGGAGAAGAATATAACTGTGTGCATGCTTCACACCGATTTCCAAGAAATTGACCACAATTTGAACAAACATTTTTTTCTTCGTCATTGCGAGAAACCATTGTGCTAAATTACCTGCTAGAAATAATTGCTAAAGATTCAGCAATTATAAGCATGACTGAGATTATTACTTGTACCTGAGGCAACTATCATGATTTTTATGCTGTGTATTGAGTTCGATTTGACTGTTCAACATGTTTATATATATGTTAAAAAAAAGAAGAAGCATATAATCGGCCTGCCTGATAGGGCATAGTGGCGACAACAAATAAATCGTTAAATACTGAGGTATAAATGATATAAAATTCAAAGTACACTTTTATGCCTGTAAATACTGCTTAGAATCAACAAGAGGTTTTAACTAAAGTAAACCAGTTGATGATTAAAACCATTTCGTAATATTTATTTTTTATTAACTGTCTGTTAATAAGGGAATTCTTTTCCACTCGGTGTTTTGCTGTACACTGACGTGTTAAACGTGGAAGAGCGATTTATCGGCCTGGGTTAGAAACACAAGTGTGAGTCATGCAGCAGGCAGCAGGGAGCTACAGTAAGAAGCTGGTCATTAATCTCAGCCCACTTGAACATTATGACTGAAAGAATGGGATCAGTAACCATTATCTTCTCGGATGGCAGGGAACACTACACTACACTCCTGATTTTTCCCAAACAAAATAATGTACAGAGGAATGGCTGCATGCCTCGTTCCTTATGCCTTATTTAGGCTAGCATAGAGCCAAACCCTGGGAATAAAGGGGATAGGAAATGTATTATTATTATTATTATTATTATTATTATTATTATTATTATTATTATTATTATTACTACAGCAACGTCAGGAACAATAACAATATAAAAACAGAGTGACTGTAATAATTCTAAACAAATAATATTAATATTCTAATAAACATTATATAATGATAACAATAACTATTTAATGCTATTTAAATACTTTAGCCGAATTAATAGCAAATATAATAACAAGAACAAAGAATAATTATTAGATTATAGGTCGATTCAAAATAACTAAATAATAGTTTTCATCATTATAAACAACTTTAATTAAAAACAAATCATAAGAATAAGATTCAGGAATAAAAATCCTAATTTAATACTACATGTCATACCAAAACATATATACGAACAAACAAACAAAACCAAATTAACAAACCAAACATGGAACAATCTACGACCTATAGGAAAGGCTTAGAAAATGCTTTATTTCATGGCGGCTCATAATTCATTTAGCTTTTGGAGAACGTTTTCGATGGTAAAATTAGAAGGAAGTCGGACGGCCCGAGGCTTTCAAAGTTTATTTTTGCTGAAGGGAAAAAAAAAAAAAAAGTCCTCGATTTTACAACTCCGTAATTAGCTTTAATTTAATTTCATTGCAATTAGCTTAAATGTATTCCTAGGAATAATACCGAAAAAATATTTGGACGCGATTTAAATGTAAATGCGTGTATTGATCTATAAAAAACGGATGTAGGCAGATAATAAATAAATAAATAAATAATCTTTGGTACACTCAATGGTATTTAGAAAATTTCCCATAGTTGCCATAAAAATAAAAAAAATACAACTTGCTTCAACACTCAATTAATGTTTCGATTTAAAGCACAGTTTAGTGAATATGAAGAAAGTCCGGGTGAGACTCGACACCACTCTTCTCCAGGCTCAGTATCGCCGCATAGAAACATATTCAGCAGCGTATAGAGCAGAACAGAGCTGCACAGTGGGCTGTGTGTCACTGCTCCAGCAGCACTGAGGTAGGCACACTGTTAGCAGGTGGGAGTGCTGGTGTTGAAAACCAATAGCTGGTGTCAAGAGCTTTTTTAGCCTATCCGGACAGCTCATGGCAATAAATAGCAACAAGAGATGTCCAAACTATGACATAAGACAGCTCACGAGTTCAGGCAAGAAGTATGGAGCAGATCAGCAGATCCATTCTGCAAAAACGGACTGAACCACAAATTCAGCAGCTGCTTTCGCAACTCTGTGAGCCATCATTAATACTCAGATAAGCTGCCTTTAACTAGTAATACTGCATATCTTATCTGGAAGCAATGATAAAATAATGAAAAAAAGAAAAAAAAAAAAGAAATCTGGAGTCTAATGATGAAATGAGGGTGTGGGATGTCTAGACCAGACACACCTGGAGTCAGGAAGGAATCATAAAAATCAGCTTGTTTAATGTAAAATCTTAATTATACCTTTCTCTTTAGCCTAGTGTGCCGGTTTTTACGGTTTTTATCAGTTACGGTCATTTAAAATTCTGATAAGGAATACTTTCAACACTTGGCTATTTTTAGTTTTCATTTTAAATTAATTTAGTAGTTCTTATATAGATAATATTTTATAAGTATATAATTAAGAAATGATAAGTAAATAATATAACCCAATTCATAGTCAACAATGTAACTTATCCTGCCAACCTCTGAAAAAGCTTTACTTTATTTAAGTTAACCAGATTTATTTGCTACTGATTGAGTCCCCCCCCCAAAGTCATTGAAATAATCATGGGGTTGACAGAATTTTATTAAACATGAGTTGTTAAAATATACTACTTTAGGTATAAAAAATGCTCATGGAAATTTCTTATGAAAATATAAGGTTTTCAGTAGAACATGGAAATATTCACAAGAGCACCACAAAGGGGGGGGGGGGGGGGGGGGGGGAGTCAAAAAGCATAGACTCGCCACCTACAGCTTCATTCCACTCTCAACAAGCATGCCATCCTTCCCTGGCCATCATCACAGAAAAAAAATATTATGTTGCCATTGGCAACTATTTAATGAAATAACTAATCACATCTGCCTTCTAAAACATTTAAACGTTAAACGAGGCATTGGCCACATGTAATTCCACAGTGTCTCATCTCTGTGTTCAGATCCATACATGATTTATTTTATGATGATAAATGATCATTGGCCTTGTTTTGGCCAAAAAGGAGGATCCTTTTGAACGTCTCTCTAAGAAGCCTGCAGCGTTGTGATAGCTCTTTGCAATCAGCAGGATTGGTAGCTCTGGCTGTTTTGGAAGAAAGCTGGGGTTAAGTGTGCAGACACACGCAAACACAACATCACTATCGAGCAAGAACATTTGTTTCATAGTAACAAGGCAGTGACAGCTCTCATCAGGAGATCTCACTCACAATTGTGAACTTGCGGCTTGGGCGGGCCACAGTTTGTTTTCCCCCTATCATATTCTTCCTCGGTTCCCTTACGAATTACAGAATCATATTTTCCCAAGTCTGTGTTTTAGTCACACATCTTTCTGAATGTCAGCTCATCTCCTACTTGTCTTCCAGTGTCCAAACCAGTCACTCTGGTCTATGACCTTTAAGACAGTACAGCACAGCGACCTCCCCCACCTGCCAAAGACTATTTTTTTTTTCTCCCCCGAAGGTTAAAACAAGGGGCCCTTTATTTGAAGCTTCCCTTCATGTCTCCGAAGTGTTACTGTAAAACAAACAAATGTATGAGAGGGTGAGCTCTGAGAACAATGAGTCCTTATATTCTTCATAAGGCCATATTATAGTTACTTTCTTACAGAAAAAATCTCCAAATAAGGAAAGGGTTTTATACCATGTCACATTTGGATTAAAGAAAAAAACAACAACAACAAAAAAAACCTCACTACTACATCATGCAAAAGATCAGACGTTGTACAAACTGGGAATTGTTTCTACAGCAGACAGCTTGAGGAAGCAGCATGCAATCATAAGTATATTTCTCAAGTTATAGGGCATAATGATAACAAAAATTACATTAAATATGAATGTATTCTAAATAACATTCAGCATAAGGCCATATTATATTCCAAATAAGGAAAGCGTTTTATACGTTTCCACCTTAAGATAAAATAATAAATAAATAAATAAATAAATAAAAAATAAGCAATGAAAAAATAAGTAATAAAAAAAACAAGTAAACAAGTAAAAAAAAAAAAAAAAAAAGTTTCATCTCACAGAGGGATATTATAGGCCAGCAAAGTGACCGAGCAAAAACATTCACATTACCGATATGTAACTCAGTCCTAAAAGACACAAGAGACTGGAAAAGTACCTGGTGTAAAATTTGTAATGCATTCCGATAGTAACAATATTCTCTCACAATTCTCTCAAGCCCTGGAATCAGATCACACAATGATAGCTAATTGTTGCTAAAGAACGTTAGGTCAGATCTCTTTTGCCTGTCTGCGAGTACCCCGGTGGATCCGAACTAAATCTATAGCAGCTCATGATCACACACCTGCTGTGGCAGTGAAAGATAGATATGTTAATGGTGGAGTGCACACAGCTGTGCAGAGTGCTTACAACCTCAGCCAAAGTTAAACAACAGCTGAAATGCCATTTCGTGCCTGCACATACATCCCATCTGATTGTAATAACAATCTGGATCTATTCTCTCCTGAAAGATGTCTTCAAGCTTTTATTCCCTCACAGTTTTTTTTGTTGTTGTTGTTGTTTTTTTTGAAAAGCTGTTTTTTGCTTTAAGAAAAAAAAAAGTGGGCTCTATTTTCACATACACACTGTAACTGCTTTTTATCAAATGACACAATTGTAGAATTAATAGATCCTCCTGAGCATAACTACACTACTGAGGATCACAGGATGCTTTATAGATGTAGTGTATAAAGAAAGATGATTTTTTTTTTTGTTGTTGTTGCTGGAAGTGTTTTAATTCTCTTGATGGCATGTAAAATGTGAAATCATAAGTCATGCAACACTCAAAAAGGAATTATCATGGTGTCCTTGTCTCTTTAAGATTCTACAACATGCGTTCCATCGAGTCTTGGCCAGTTTGCGGTGCTGAGCGGTCTCCGCGCTTGGCCAGAGCCAGTAATGGAGAGAGCATGCTGAGCGCTGCTGTAGCCCATTACATGAACCTCTCTCCCACATTAATAAGCAAGTGCAATCCTCTGTGGATGGCCATTCTTTGGCATATTGTCTGAGTAAAGCTTATAGCCGCATGCATTTGTGGGATGTCTGGCTGTAAGAGTACAACGGACGAATGGACCTGCATTTGATGAGATGTTCATGATGAAACAGAGCAACAGCCTCTATTCTCAGAATATGCAGTGTGCCTTTAGCAACGTACTGTAAAAAAAAAATCAACACACTTCTACTGCTATGACACTTTTTTTTTTTTTTTTTAATCAATCACAATAAGTTATCTTCATGACTATGATGCACATGCATGCACGGTGCTTACACTTAACCCTGGAAGCAAACATCTGGACACAAACAACAACATGACCTTATTTGGAAAGCACTTTAAACAGGGAGATTGTTGTGACAAGAACAATGAATCTAAAACTGGAGAGTGGAGTCTGCCGAAGAAAAACACAAAAATAAAGACGCAGTGCACTTCATCATTTATTGGGAACCTGCAATTGCATCATGGAAATCTCAGCACTCGTGTCTCATCTCTGACCTTCCTTTGTAGTGATGGCAAAAAATAAAAATAAGCAGCACTATTCGGTTTGCATTGTACGCAGAAACTAATTTATAGAGGTTGACCCGAGCTTCTCTTTTGTGCAACAGCCATCTTGAAAAACAATGGCAGGAAGGCTTGAAAGCTGGGAGGAACTGAATCTGCTGTTTACTATTTTTTTTTTCGTCTTCTTTATTTCACATTGCATTTTGCTCAGTTTTTAATAAAGCTGTTTTTTGTCTCCAAAAGGAGCTGTAAAGTGATGTCTAAGCATTCCATAGCTGTGCAATAAGCCTCCGTTAACTGGACGCTGGGGGGCCGTTGTTTTGTACCGTTTGGAGGAATGGGCCCGACAGAGGAAATCATGGCCGCCCTGTGACCCTTCTCTGACCCCCGGTACTTGAGGCCTAAACGGAGTGGGGGCGGCTTTAGGGTTAGAGGTTTAAGGGTAACAAATCATGTAACACTTTATTGCCATTGAAAAGTAGAGCGGCGAGGTCCGTGCGGGCCGAAGGAGTGCTGTAAGCTCTGAAGGGCGGATTGGGGGGGACGTCTGGGAGAGAGAGAGAGAGAGAGAGAGAGAGAGAGAGAGAGAGAGAAAGGTCAGGGATGGGTAAAGCTCTGCTGCACTCCACCCTGAGAGGAGTAGGTCAGAGCAGGTCTGGGCCTGATTAGCACCAAGTACAAGAAGAGAGCGGGGAAGCTCTTGATCTCGCTCATATCTCACCATGGTACTGCATCTCCAAGGGCCCACTCTCGTCTTTCATCCAGACAGCATGCAGAAGGAGTCCAACCTGGACAGCCAGCTGGCTGTTTCTCTAAACCTGTACTTTAACTATGTACAGTAACTTTTTTCCTTAAAAATTCGATCAATCTCAACTTTTCTATTTCTTTCCGCAGAGTACTGTGACAAAAATATATTCACCAAAAACACAAGTTGCAGGTTATTTGACTTTATTGTCCATTTGTTTATAATGCAATTCTGACAGTTATGTGAAACATAAATGATTAATTATCATCATTACTCAAACCCACTTTGCAAAGCTGAGAAATGCCCCCTTCCAAAAAAAAAAAAAAAAAAGTAAGAAAAAAGACAAAAAGGTCAGCAAACAGCATTCCAGAAGGGACCACACCTTTATCAGAGACAGAGAGAGAAAGTTTAGAACATAAAAGCTGATAATGGAGGTGACCCATGTGCTGGCCTCTTGAGTTTGAGAAGGGGCAGAATGATGAGGAAAAGGGCTGTGATAAGAGGTCTCCTCCTTCCTGAAGGACCAGGAGGTCCAGGTCCAGTCCAGGACTCCAGGCTCCATGCTGTGAATTTGCACAGAGGTACGATTCCAACCCTGATCCCTGGGAGTTCAGCTGGAGTTCAGGGCAGATGTTTGCCAGTAGTTGTGCGCAGCAGGAAAACTAAATTGCTTCCGGATTCACATCTCCACCAGCGAACGGCCTGTGACCCCCCACTCCCTCAGCCTCGGTATCACCCTTAACTATAGCGTCAGCACTGGTCTGGGGTATGGCACAGAGTCACGATGTCTGAAGGGAAACAGTCTTTGAGAAGGATCCCTCGGTCCCGCTGGCAGTCCAGCTCTGCTATAAAGCCGTACCAGTAAATGACCAGACCTGGGCCAAACCTGCAAATGATAAATTCAGTTCAGAATTACATGCAATCAAGAATAGCTGCTTTAAAAGGAGACAGACCAAGTAGATTTCCTTGGCTTGTTTAGTTAAATGATGAAAAACCACATGTGATGGGAAGGGAGGAAAAAAAAAAAAAAACAACTTTGCAAAATATTTGCTTTTGATCCACCCCTTTAGGAAACATGACGAGTATTAAACAAAAGGCGTCGTTTGATAAGATCGGCAGACGATGCATGAGCGGGGGTACATTTACAATGGAACTTCAACAAGAATAATTCTGAAGAAGAACAATGCTGGAGATTAGTGCTTCAGACAAAACGCTCACACTGAGCACAGCACTGAAGCCATAATGGAGGGAGCAGTCTCGCTCTAATCGTGCATCTGTCAGTGCAGTTGTGGTACAATCCAGCTGTTTCATTCACATGGACACTTAAAGTACAGCCATTTTGGCTTGGCTCACGTTGCACTTCTGGAGAGCTATAAATAACAGCACTCACCCGCTCGCTGAGAAAAGCTGACAGTTTTCAGATACCTTTTTCTTTCTCTGATCCCGTTCTTATTCCAACATGATGGCTTTTTGTATTTTGTGCTAGTCACTTCATATATCCACATTCCGCGCAGAAATCACACAGGTAGTTAGAGCGTTTTATTTCCAAAACAGGACGGAATTATTTCACACTTTTTCTTGCCATGCTATAAATCATTTCTGGTGGTATTTACTACGCCCTGAAGAAAACTAAGGAGCCCGTCCATCGAGGAAAGATCATGGGTGCTCTTTGAACTTCGAGATTCAGACGTAAAGTCGTGTCAGAGTTATGATTCTTTTTAGGTGAGAGCAGAGATGCACACGAATCCAGATTATTTAGTGAAACTGACTGTCTAGAGATAATAAATGGGGCTTAGATGTCCCTACTGAGGCAGACAGGAAGCCGCCTGACGGGCTATGCGGCACTAAAGGAAGTTCAGCCCTGAGGAAGAGTTCATAAAGTTCCAAGCGTGATTAAATCATGCCATCAGCGAAACACTGCTGTCTCGGTCATGATTTGATGCACTACGCCGCATTTACCTCTCACACACCTCCGTCACAGCAATCATCATCTACTGTACACTACGCTTATTACAACTTTCATCATTCACGCCCTCATCCCTACTTCCTGACTGCTACTTCTTGCTAAATCTATAAATAACAAGCTGTTTGACCTGCATTCGACAAGTTGGGGCAAATGAACTGTGTAAATAACCCCAAATCTCAGCAGAGGTACAGAAGTTTTAGCAAGAAGGAAAGCGAGTACATGTGACAGCCGACCAGCATTGCCTGTTTTACAGGCTGTGATTTACAGTTCAGTATCTCTGGGCAAACACGCCAAAACTAACAGCCCTAAAGAGAAAGAGAGAGAGAGAGAAAGAGAGAGAGCGAGGCCACAGATGCACTGCAAGTTCACCACAAAGTCACACATAGCTGAGCCATTCAGTAGAGAAGTCTATAGTGCAAGTTTTTTTTCCCCCTCCACCCTCCTCTCCCCCTCTATCTCCTCTCCCTATTCTGTAAGAGTCCCGTATTCTTTTCCATTCCTGTATGGATGGCCATTCTTTTTATGGAAATGTTATGGAAACAAAATCTAAACATTTACATTAGATAACTTTGGAGCAAGGTTAAGACAGACTTTTATTGAGCATCAGTGTGTATTGCTCTTTTCAGCCAGTAAGGGGGTGAAACAGAAAAAAAAAAAAACCAGGAGGGTGCAGAGAGAAAGGAAAGCAACCTTCTAAAAGGTTAAAACTGTACATCAACAGATAAGGCACAAGTGTACGATACATCATGTCCCTTCGTTGTCAGGGGCGTCCGGGCACAAATTGAAACAAGCAAAATTATAAACACCAAGGTGTCACCAAGGCTGCACTGTAAGGAAATAAATGAGAGTTTGAATTCTATTTTGAATTAATAAAATCCATACCAGGGAGACCTTGAAATAAATCCCAGAGCTAAAAAAAACAAACAAACTAGTAATACTATGGATGGATTGTTGGTGCTGGAAGAGCAGGAGGTGAAGGGCAAACAACAGGGGTCTCAGGTTAAGGAGGTAGGCTCGTGACGATATCAAAATAAATAATGATAATAATAATAAAAAAAATGAAAGGTTTCCATAAATAATGTGGCAAACGACACAAGCCTTAGATCATAATTGTGGTCTATTATGCGGCCCAGTGCTCCATCACCTAAAGCTGGCACCCGCGACGCTCTGGGAAAGTCGGTCATCTTCCAATAAACATCTAACTGCGTAACGAGTTGGTGAAATTGTTTGTGAAATGTAGCTAATTTGGAGCGTGCTAGCTTTGGCGGGCGGAGTAAGTGGGATGCCGTGGAGAGCTCTGCTGGCAGACACACTGCCATTAGCCGTAACGAGCGGTCTGCATTTGATTTTGAAGCAGGTGCCATGCTGGTTAAAACGGCAGCTTAATGAGAGCACAGCACTTAAAAACAAAAACCCAAATGGAGGTGCTGAGAGAGTAAGCTGCCATTAGGGCAGCCCCCCCCTCCTCCCCTCCCCTTCTCAATGCACACGTGTAATCGCAGCGTAATTAAATAACTAATTACAGCCCTCCATGGTGTTGTCTCCAGATCACCACAGCACTATTTAGCATCTTCTATAGAATACCTTTTCATCATAAATGCATAAACTTCTTTGGCGGAAAATGAAACCAAGAGTACATAGTTCCATGGATCTTCTAAATGTAGCACAACATAGAATAAATCCTTGGAAAGTGTTTAACAGTCCACTACTTTACAAAAAAATTAAGAAAGAGGCAAGACAAAATGTTATGAGTTTGGTTTTGTTGCAAATTCCATAAATCTGGCAAAGTGCTGACATCCATTACACTGTATTTGAATTTTTCTCTGTTGCAATACCAACCTGTACCACGACCCCATGGTGACAAAGTGTGAATATAAAAGAGAGAGAGAGAGAGAGAGAGAGAGAGAGAGATCAGGGTTTGTGCTGTCACAGCTTTGGCCTGGCCTGGCTTTCGGCTGGTGATTAATTGGTGTTTATTTATAGGGCTTGAACTGGGTGATAGGGGCGGGTGGGGGGGGCCGACTCAAGGCTGCAAGCAAGGCGATATCAGCACAGAACCTCCGTCTCGCATGCTTTATTCGACCTGCCTGGGGCCCTGGATACAGCAGCCCAGTGATAACAAAAAGCTTCCACACAAACAGGATATTTGAAGAGGTATGGCCTCGTCTGGACAGAAAAGCGCAGGCGGTAAACAAGAATTGTGCGCTGGTCCACTCTTCATAAATATCACAAATAGCCAAACAGGCTGCCGTTAACATTCGTCCGGCTAAAGACAAAGTCTTATTGTGCTGGAAGCATTTAACTCTCCCAGGTATGTAAAACACAAACACAAGGTTGTGATGGGCTTCACTTGGCCTTCAAAAGAGCCCCAGACACCAGCAGTGTAATTAAGCGGAAACACACAGCCATAAAAAAAATCCCGTCCTTGTTCAGGTGTAATTTTTGAAGACGTTTTTATGTCCGCTTTCTGCCCGTCAATGAGGTTTCAACACGTGAGGTGACGCAGATGCCCCTACTTGCTCCTTGTTTGATAGCAGAGTGCAGGTGAAATTTACACCCACAGGCATGGCTTGTCAATACAACTGGGGAGATTAAAGAGGGACTTGAAACGCCATTTTACCAGCAAACCTTGGGCACCTCCACGACCCTGAGGACAAAAGCTGCCTTTAGTTTTGGATCTCATTCAACTCCTGACCATGCCAGCACCAGCCAAAGGCTCTGCGTCACACATATTGATAACCTCATTAATGCAAGAACGCAGAGACCCTCACCCTCATCCTGCATGTGGCTATAATTGTGTAAAACCGCACAGCCCTCATTATCCTCTGCTCATATATTAATGACCACCGTGCTACCGGTGAGGTGAGATCCAATAAACGCCTGGCCTGTCTGTGATAATGACTAAGGAGATGGCACTTCCACTTTTAGGCACTTAATTTCCTTTGGAATGACAGGGTGAAAAGCAATGGAGACATCAGCCAATGCCAAATGGTCAGAAATCAAAAATGACCCCAAGTGAAAATCAAGAAAAATGAAAAAGTGTATTAAATTCAGTTTCCTATGCATTTGGTTGTCAGTAAAATGAAATGCAAAAATGAGACCGGAAACCATAGATGCTTGCTTTCTTCATTTAGGAAGCAGTTGTCTGTCTTTTGTGCTGCCACTTGTGCTGCCGTAAAAAATGCACAGCTTAGATCTGCGTGGTCACGCTCTGACTCACTTGGACACGTGTTTGCCTGCTTTGGCCACATGGCAAAAACAAACAACCAGCAGGCCGGCCTGTGATCTGTTCAGAGCGCAGACCAGAGGGGGGCTCAGACTCATGATTTTTCTGATAAAAGCTCTACGAACATGTGCAGATCCTTTACGCAAGAACAACTTTGCCATTTCCATGACGAGGTTCCTCTGAGGATTTGACTCACTTAGGGACTAGCTAACCCCAGCCCTTTCTCTCATCAGATCAAGTGTCAGGTGACCTGGAGTTTACGTGTGGTCTGGTCTGCATCACTGACACATGATGACTCTGGCCTGATGCAAATGGACAAAAACCTGTAATGGTCTTAAAGATAAATTCATTGTGATGCATTGAATGTTTTCAATATACTGTTGATGTATACAGCAGGGTTGAGTGGTGGTACAGGGGGTAGTGTTGTCACCCCAGGGCCCTTGGTTTGATCAAGACATTCGTCTGTGCAGAACTTCATTAATTCTCCTATGTTTGTATGGGTTTCCCTTGTGTTGTCCATTTTCCTCCAACTGTCCAGAAAATATGCGGACAGGTGAATCTAGATTGCCCGTTGATGTGAATGACTGATAAAATGTGTGGTTCTCTGCTACGGACTGACACTATTCTTCCCTGCCTACCGTATAGTGCAACAATCAAGAAAACCATCAGTGTGGGCAAAGAGATATAAAAAAAAAAGCAATAATGCAGGTTTTTGAAAACTGCTTCTGGTGTTAATTAGCAGATGAGCTCTTGTTATAATGATTAACGGGTCTCTCTTTAGCATGACAAGGAAGAAGTTAGCATGATGATGAGCATCTGTGGGACTTTTGTGACAGTGTCAAGGGGATACATGTTCTTTTAACCTGTTATTCTTAACTCCCAGTAGCTCTCGTCAATAATTAGCAAATCTCTCTTGAGGGAAGGGAACAAATCCTCCATTTTGTTTTAAGAAAGCCTGGCCACAAGACATGTCCTAATCCTGCCCCTAACCCTGCCTGCTAATGTGTTTCCAATTTATGATCAGCCCCTGTGCAGCCATGGTAGTAATCAACAACAGTTAGGAGTGTAACCTAAGCCGGGTCTGGCTGGGTCGACCCAGGCGCCTCTGTGCTGGAGTGTCCAGCATCTCTGGTGCATAGAGACCTGTAGGAGACGTGCTTTGTTCAGACAAACAAATCTCCATCTCTCAGGCTGCAGGATATGACTCTGGTGTTTAAAGGCTTGGATGATCTTGATCTTCCATGCACACACATGGATGAAAGAAACATTTAAAGCTCTTATCATATAGTCAAGTCTTCTTTTTTCCTCCTTCCTCTTCAGAATGGCTGGATTTATGTTTTTTTTTTTTTTTTTACTGTTGCTTAGCTGGCTACAAATTACCACTTCACCTATCCAATATTGAATTTGCATGGCCGAAGATGGAGGAGGACGGATAAATTACTGTTTCTTATAAATAGGTGTGAAAGCTGGTTGTCTGACACCCAAGGTGGAAAAGAAAGAAAAAACAGGAGAAAGAAAAGTCCCCCCCAACCCCCAAAATAAGCGCAGCCAGCGTAAGACGGGCCGTGTGAAAACAGACCTGGATTTCATCCAAATTGCCACCTTCGGAGGTGCACACTGGTGTTACCGCCTCTAAATCAACATGTCAGCAGCACAGCATCTGAACTTTACCTTCAGCCTATATTGCTCACAGCTATTCAGCAGCTGTAATGAATTGTAACTCCAGTCACCTTGGCGCAAAAAAACAAGAAGGCCAGAGAGAAATGTGCAAAGAAACAGAACAATTTTTCACCTGCAGACGGACAGGACTTAAATTTGTTGTTCACTGACAAACAATAATAATCGCACTGGGCGATCAAGGGAGAGCCTGGTAGACCGAGGTCAAAATTAGGGCTCAGTTGTGCCCCGTATCTAGCGGAGTAGATTTAGAGAAAGCCGTGTGCTAACTCAGCACCATGTTTACATTCTTGGGGGTAATTTTAGCCCCAAGGGGACATACAAGGGCCACGGTGTCATTTAGCTTCATCACTAAACAGTTGGCTCGGCGTGGGACCAAACAGTTAGTGGGTGGTATAGAGACGCACACACCCACACGCCCTTACATATACTCAAATGGCAAAAAAGAAAATCAGGTTTAAAAAAATGAGCATATCCTGCATCTAAGCAATATCCGAAAAAAAAAAGAAAAAAAAACCCCTATAAAATAAAATAACTATCCACTGCATAAGGACTCTTGCTCTTTACTTGCAATAGGATTTCAAACCGTAATTTTGTTCCAGATTTATTGCTAAACTTTCAATATTTTGTATTCTATTTATTATTTAAATGATAATTTTCATTATTCAAGTGAAAATATAAAACATGAACAATACAGTATTAAAACGGCTGATTTAACAGAAAAAAGACGACAAGTAAAAAAACTTGAAGATTGTTTGGAAATTATTGCCTTTAAATGTAATCCTTTTTCAGACATCCTCGACCTAAAACTAAACCACTGTATGATATGACTTTTTGTGTCTATTCATTAAACAAACTACTGGAATTACACTTTATTGATTCCAGAGGGAAAGAAAGAAAAAAATTAAATAATTAAATTCAGTAGTCTCTCCACTTTAATAAAGGGTATAGCAGTCAAAGCAACTCTAAACATTAAAAAAAAAAATATTTATATACTTTTTATGCTTTTACAAAAGATAAAACTCCTGAAAAAAACTAATAATTTTTCCTCAATCTCAATGTGTAGTGTGATCTTGTACCACAGCTGGCGGAATTTGCTTTGCTGATCTGCGGTACAAATCAGATTTCATTGTCGTTTTAAAAAATTTACAAAGAAAACAAAACATGAGTAAGACTCCAGCGACTAGGGCTTCGGCTCCTCTCGCTCACAGCACCATGGGGCTTCAAAAACACCACACAGGCTCCTGCATGTGGACCGGCCACACTAATTAGCCAGGGGATCAAACTGGAAGTTAAATATTCCGAAACATGTAATGGAAGAACGAAAGGGTAACGTGCCGGGGTCAGGCTGACGCCAAACACTGGTCCTCAGGCAATGTGGTATTGATTTTCACTCGTTTGGAGGGGTAGGGGGCCGAGTGTGTGTGTGTGTGTGTGTGTGAGTGCAGAGGGCGCTGAGCTTATGAACTGTCATGCTGACAGTTTAACCCTGTTTTCGAAAGGAAACAAACAGAAGGACATCATCTGATAGCACTGATCTGTGGATGACACCGTGTCGTCCTGAACAATGCCTTTTTCTCCAATGAATGGAGAAAAGAGGCTCAGGGACATGAACCTAAAGCATAAACCTAAAGCACAACAGTCGGCCCCAAGCCTGGACTACAACCTGTATCACATGCTGCTTTACAGGTGACCAGTGAACCAAGACACAACTGAGTCACATGCACACACTAGTAGCTTTTTATAATTTCACTTATGGTCACCAAAAAGGCTTGCCTTTTTAAAAAAGGAGAAATATTAATAGGCAAAATTATGTGCTTTAATAAGAAGAAACAATCCACTATACTGGGATGGTGTGATATTTTCCAGAAGAGAACAGTCCCAGTTGTTTTATTCCTCTTATACCACAATTACGTGTCAATCATAATAATCTTTAATATATAAAATAAATAAATAAATAAATAAATAAATAGTCATATGCTTTGCAACTGTATATAATCATATTTTACATTATGGAATGTCTGCTAAATAAACTCCTGTTATTACTTATGTTACAGCAGCTGGAGAAAAAAAAAATTATGTATAGTTTTTTCCCCTCTCTCTTATTACTTCATTGTAATTTTACGGAGAAACAGGAAAATGTACAGTGTACTGTCCTGAAGGTTACTCTGTGGTGGAAATCTTTGTGACATGTACACATAATTCTGACACTGGAGACTCCTTCCTTATATGATTATCATATAAATTATAGATATAGTTTTTTCCCCTCATATAAACAACAACATACTGAATATTAAAAAAAAAAAAAGTAAAAAAAAAAAAAGTTTATTATTTGCCTTGTACTTGCTAAGTACAGTAGTGTAGAGTAGTGTAGTGTAAAGTCCAGGTGAATATGCTGTTACTACAGAAATGTATTAGAACGATTAGAGCATTTATGTTACAGCTGGAGCGAGTGTACAAGCTGTGCTGTTAGAAAAGCACACACCTGACTCGAGTATGTACCTTTGCCTGGGTATAATACTATATAAATGACCACCAAAAGGGTGAAACATGAGAATAGACCTGGCCTACAAATATGTATTTCCCGAACAGAATGAAAGTATATGAAATAAAGTATATAGCAAGTATAGCAAACATTATGACAACTAAACAAGCTGCTTTATTCCTCCCTATCGTCTTGTGCTTTTGTCAAGTGTGGAAGGTCTTCAGTTTTTTTTTTTTTTTCCTCTGATGAAAAAAAAAAAAAAAACAGCCCACACTTTTCTCCTCAAATTGCCTCATCTCTCCATCAGAATGCCAAAGGGGACTCCATTAGCCAGGCCCTACACAGTCCTGACCTCTCCCCAACTCACACACCACCACCACCACACTCAATTTAGCCAACCCCTTCGTCCTGAGAAGCATGTCCACGTCAAATTAGAGCGAGGCCCCATTGTCCTTATTATAGCTTGGGAAAATGCCATCATGACTGATGCTACGGGGTCCCTCGCTTGTCACTAGTTGTCAGCCAGACGTGGAGTTTGGATACACATAGCTGACAGGTAATCTTAATGTCTTCAATTAGCCTAATTAGTCGCGTCATAAACAATTTGATAAGTGTTCGGCCAATGCAAACAGATAAACACACACGCACACACACACAGTAGGCAAAGCACCAGAGTGTGTGGATGTGTGTCTGTGTGTGTGTGTTAATGAAAAGGGTAATGGGTTTATCAGTGACGAAGTGCATGCCTTCTCCTTTGTTTCCCCGTGTCCCAGCATGCTCAGCTGTGCAGTGCTTTGTGCTACCTGGTCACTTCAAATTGTACCATCTCCTTTCATTAGCACATCGCCCAGTGAGAATGTGAAAGGCTGTGACAAAATTCATTTAAAAAGAGTGGGAGCAGATTGCCTGAAGCAGGTGCTATAAGGGAGATAAAACAAATGCAGGTGACACTGTGTAAGATAGTGTGTGTGTGTGTGTGTGTGTGTGTGTGTGTGTGAGAAGGAGAACAAGATGGGGTATTTTCTTTATTAATGGCAAAGAAGTGTGTCACCAGACATCCACGATGGCTTTATAAATAAGCTGTTTGTTTGTTTTTTGTTTATTTATTTATAATTAATGTACATTAAAAGGTATAACAGGAAAAAAAAAAGTTATGGCAAACATTTGCACATTAGTTATTAAGTCTAAAACTGAATTCTCCCTCAACAGTTTAAACTTTCATGCTCGAAATCAATGGGATCGATAAGATCGACTCTAATTCTAATCCGTCCAAAGTTGCATTTTCGGACACCCTACATCGAGCTGAACGTGCAGAACAATAATGACAAAGTAAAGATGAAACGATGGAGCCTCGAGGTAACCTGAGCATCGAGTGCGAGCGCTGGTCTCGGCTGCGCACGCCCTCTGGAGCAGGTGCCCGATGAGAGCCGGTGTTGTGCACGTCACAGACAATTACAGGAGGAGGGACAGATCCACGGTGGACCCCTGTCTCCGCTCTTGACCCCCCGCCCCAAGTGACGAGTCAGACAGCGAAAAGGAAAAAGGAAAAAGGAAAAAAAAGGAAAAACGAAAAGAAGGGCCGTCACAGGAAAGTTGTAATAGGAAATTGCTTTTGGCAACTATTTGTTCAGCACCAGAATCATTTTTTGTGCCAACACAGTGAGCCCCATTGGAAAACAGGGCAGGTCTCCCTAATGAGTAATCTATTTCAAAGCAGTCTTGTCTGGGCATGACAGTTTACTGAGAGGCTTGAAGAACTGGTAATTACCAGTGTTACGGGGCAATTAATGCATATTACACTGCGGCACTCACGGCGGTGACTGTCAGCTCCCCAATAAAAATGAGCACTCTTCAGCTAAAGGGTGACATTAATTGGACCTTTAATGACTATGCACAGGAACCAAGCCAAATAGGAACAAAACAGGGGACTCTGCCTGACTTCAGGAGTGGGGTGGAAATTGTACTAAAAATGAGATTAATTGCTGTTGAGAGACGAGGAGTAAAAAAAAAAAAGAATAGAGGAAGTATAAAAAAGGATGAAATTATAGGCTTTGCAGAACAGGGGGTTCCTGTTGCAGTGACAATTCTTAATTATCTTATATATTCTTTATGTTAGGACAGGGCCAGTAATAGCTCCGGAGGGGTTAGATATGAGGTTAATGTGTAGCATAGTACACCTTCTCAAATCTAAAAATGTCCATAGGAATTTCTATTTCTACAGACATATTTCAAAATTATATATAGATAAAGCCATTCATATGGGGAAAAAAAAAACGAACGGAAGAGGTGATTTGCTGTCTTTCCAAGGCCTCTAAAGTGGGGGTTTGTTTTTGTGTGGTAATGAATGAAGAGCCACTTCAGCAGAACAGGGTTTTTTTTTTTCCTTTCTTTTTTTTAAAAAGCCTATTGTCTGCGCTATAGTGACCGAAGTGGAAGAAGCTTAATTAGCAGGGGAATGAAGAGTCCTTCAGCTCATGACACCTCTGAAAAGACTCGCTCCTTGGGTGCATTTTAAGCACCCGCTAAAAAACAAAGTAGCCAGTTCTTTCATTAACACCGAGCAGAAATTGGGGAAACTTCAGCGCTTGACAGAGTGTTTATTTATGAGCAGATAGCGCTGGCCATATTAAGTAGCCTTGATTAATGCTGTTTATCTGCGCACGCTCCACCTGAATATGCAAGTGCACGAATCAAAAATATTCACATGCAAAACATGCAGACATTTGCATGCATTTTTGATTCGGTGTTTCGCAGCACTTAAAATATGCGGTAGGAAGGAGAGCAGCGCTGCCTGGTGTGCTGTCACGCCGCACACTCTCACTGTCATTGGTGATGAGAGAACTTCCCAGCTTCAAAGCAGCTTTGCGTTGGAAAGGAGAAGGAGCAAATATTTGAATTGCAAAACCACATCATCTTCCGACGGGAGAAAATTCAAGACAACTTCCAAGAGTTAAAGACCTACATTTCCCCCGAACAAGCGAACCCTCAGCAAACTGTTAAAAGGAGGGGGGGCCCTCTAACGTATTCCATATAAGCACCTTCCTCGGTAATTTAGCGTATCCAGATTTGTGTAATGGGATGTGACACGTTTCAGAGGAGGGCTCAAGCAGAAATATATAAATATAATACGAGGAGAGCACCATAAAAATGTTTTAAGCGAGCCTTGTATTAAGCAGAAATTCAGTGTATAAATCCAGGGTTCTCCGGCGACTTGACACAGTTTTGATTAGGGCCTGAAGTCTAATTACTTAAGCTGTCCTTAAGGAGAAGAGGAGTTAGGAACTCCTTGATACTCCGGTGCCAATTCTGTTCCATCAGCAACTACTGTTTCAAATCATGCAGGAAGCATTTGCCTACAAATAAAAAGGCTGTTTACTCAAGTTCATTTGCTAGAGCTATCTGCGCATTTTATCTGCGCATTTTAGATGTAGTAACGAAAAAAAAAAAAAGCCACTTTCAAACACCCTGTCATTCCCGGGAAAACTAAACACTACAGAGTGTTCTCAATATTGGTGCTGAAATACAAAATCTATACAAGAGAGGCATGAATGGCATTTGTACGAACAAATATCTTCCAAATGCTGAAAAAACACTTTTTCTACAAATATACTTTAAAGTGCATTCATCTGGATTTTGTTTTAAAATGTGAAAAATCCCAAACAAGATGTTGAAATTTTTTGGGGGGCTCTAAAGCCATGAATATTACCCAATACATTCTCATGTTTCTCCTTTGCTTGTTTTTCCATCATGCCAAACTAATTTTGGGCCTAAAATGAATGAACAATTTGCAGTGACCCAGGTGTGTATCAGCAATTACTGAGCAGCTAATATTAAGAATAAACCAATTAAAGATTTTGAAGCCTCATGTACTGCTAACATTAATTACTGTGCACCTTTGAAAAATATCAATGAGTTGATAGAAAAGGCCGCGTACTGGCATGACTGAAAATATCTGTAGGATTTTTCCAGATGCTGCAACTTAAGAAGATTTAAATGATCCAAAAGTTTCATATAGTAAATCTCATTTGGATCATATCTTTCAGGTAAACAAAATAAGATTAGACAGTACACATCGGAGAATAACCTGTACAACTCGTACTTTCAGGTCAAAGCTGAAATGTGCTGCAGTGAGCTTTTTCTTTTTCCCCCCTTTTTTTTGTTGCATATATGGCTTCATGAATATTTGATTTCTAGAAGAAGAACAAACAATTAAAATGAGTCAGTTTTAAAAATTTCTCTTTAAAGAATTGCTTTTATGGGAAGTAAAGAATTATTTCCTATCTAAACAATAAAAACAAAAATAAAACAGTTTCCTTGCTTTTTACATTTAAATAAAATAAAAAAAATAAAAAAAACGAATGCAATGTACACAGATCTGGCATTAAAATTCCACTTAGAGAAAGGAACGTTAGTGCAACGCAGCATACTACACAACCTGAAAACTTAAGCAAGGAAAATATTTCATGAGGCATGTTCTAAATGTCTGCATACTGACAACGTCCGTCAATCATCGGCTGTTTAGTCAAGCTACCGTGGATTTATAGCTAAATAATATGAATAGCTACAAGGCAGAGGTTATAAAAGTTTAGTAATAAAGATCAGTGTGTTGATGGGGTCTACCGTATGAAAGTACCCACTTGTAAATCAGAGTCGTAGCACAAGTCCTTGGCACACAGCACATTACTGCGAGTTATTCTGATGCACGCGTCCCCACCCTGCCCTGCTCTCGGCGCCCAGCCTAGGCATAGACACGCTGGAGGCAGACACAGGCAGAAATCAAAAGCTTCAGTGATGGATAACTTTAGTGCACAATGACCTCTGTCACAGAAGGTTTGCCCTAAATCAATCTGAGCGATAAGGAGCAGCGTGCACCTTGGTGTGTTCATGGGGGCGGCCCTTATCTGCGCCAGGAGGAAGTCTGAGTAATAACTAAAGACAAGCTACGATGAAATCACTAACCCCAGATTGTCAAACACAATTTACAAAGTATATTCCCTCTCCTCTGGTGCTGTTAAAACGGTCATTATGAAGGCGAGGGTGATAGGAGCCTGTGTTTACACCCAAGTCCTGGGCATGTCTGGCTAGCAATGAAGAAAAAGAAGATGATTATGAGAAGAAGAAGAAGAAGAAGAAGAAGAAGAGTGAGGGACGTGGGGTCACACACTGCTGCAGGGCCTCAAGAGAAATAGAAGGCCTTGGGGCTCTGAGTTGTTCATGTAGGGCCGCCATGGGCTGCCTTCATTTGCAGTGATACATGCGGGGAGGGGTTGGAGGTTGAAGTTGAGAGGAGGGCCGACAGGAAAAAGGGACTGAACGCTTTGGGGAGATTACAGCACTTAACATGTTAAGACCTCTCAGGAGTTTCCCCATTTATTCGTGCTCTTTTCCTTTTTTGGCCAGGGAGACTATAACTTTCCACGTAGTGACATCAAAACAGAGAAACAGACCAAACATGACACCGAACATCGCAATTACGTGACCCTTCTCTGTCGACCGTTTCAAGAGTCCGGCCTTGAAAGCGCTGATGAAAATATGTTTGCTTTCTCATTCGCAATGACATTTGACAATGCTGGTAATATTTCAAATAGTTGCAAAAACAGTCTTTAGGCCCTGACATTTTTTTTTCCATAGCTTGGACAGGCGCAGGTAACCTCTGCTGAAAGTTTCCCATGAACTTGGGGATATGGACTGAAAACAAGACGGCGGAGAAAAAGAGGGCTGACATTTTGAGCCATAGTGTTTGGTTTCACTCTGGCGGCTAAGGCCAAATGTTTTGCAATCATTATTCAAGGAGGTTTATCCCTTTTCTGATTCAAACCACAACGAGTACTCAAAACAGAAGCGGTCATCTTTTCTGACCACAGCCGAGCCTTTAACTGAGGCTCGGGAGAAAATGCGGACTGTCAGCAGGTCCATGGATCGAGTTCCACTGCCTGCTAAACCCCCATCACCAAATTAGGTGAGGTGCAGTCCTCTGACCTCGTCGGTACAAATGCAATCAAGGAAGCATACTTTTCAATATGATTCGAATTAACGGTATAGAGGAAAGACAATATACTGTGCAGTTGTGACAGATTAATAGCTGTTACATTTACATTTCAGATACTTCACTTTTCATGTACTTTAGGTTTCATAGAAAACCACAACGGGTTCTGAGTTCGGAGTGGGACGGGGGCTCGTCGGAAGTTAATAGTTTTCATATTTAGTACAAGCACAGACGAAGAGAATGCAAGCAGGCAGACAGGACAGTGATCTGGCATCAGCTAACCACAGCCGGGGTGAAACGGGCATGTGGCAGGTTGGGTCACAGAGTTTTCAGTCAGGCTGCATCGTTTTCTCACTGACATTCTCTCTTTTATTTTTATTTTTTTGAAATGACAGAGAAAAACTTGATTAAAATATTTGGCTAAAAATATATATTTTTAATGTGATTAATGGCAAGTGTTTTTTTTTCCTTCTTTGGTAACAGCATCGTTCTATGCACGAGCCAACAGAAGAAAAAGCATACAAACAAAAACGAAACGGTGATGACATGCAGAGCAGGAACGTTGGATTTCTTCTGCCTACTGTACAAAGCCATGGGGTGCACTACGGCCATGTTTTATGGCACTGAAAAGAACAAAGGCCACTACGGAGCCTTTGAAGCTTCGTGCCATTCATCTGAAGGAGCCGAACACTTTAAACTGATTATACATATGCCGTGTGTGTGACAGAAAGACTATGCTGACCTGACAGATATCAAACATTAGTTTGAATGGATGAGTGAAATCAAAGGTCACTGCTCGAGTTCTCATCTGTCTCTGATTACGCTCTGACCAATGGCTACAAGGTTGGTTGTGTTTAAGCAACGAAGCAATGGAGAAACAAGAGAGTGACCCGAAACCTTAAACCAGAAATATGGGAAGGCAAGAGTACACATACTATTTTTCCTCGTTATAAAGCGCACGGCAGGAAAAATGTAAATCAGGTATATAATAAATATATATAAATTGGTAGCACTGAATGATATTTATAAAGGGAATATTTCATTCAGCTGATTTTGTGGGATCTCCAGTGAACTTTTAAAAGGCCAGTCTCGAAATGTACAAGAGGACAAAAGCAGATTTATGTACTTTGGCAGAAAAACCGACACATCAAAGTAGTAAAGAATGTAAGAGTTCAGCTTAAACAGCACAGTGCAATGACATCCATTTTACGGAAAATAATGTTTCTTAAACAATGGTTCTAAACTAATATTCAACATTATCTTATATTTTAAATCAAAACATGTACGACCTTTACAAATATGCAAAATCAGTCTTTCCCCCCCAAAAAAACCCCTCTGAGATAAATACCTAACAAATGAAGAAAGCGAAGAAATAGCTCTTTTCTGCTGACATAAATGAAGAACACATTTCCCTTAATGCTGAGTGCGATACTGAAAGTGATTTGTATACCATGACATGTTTGTTATTTTGGAGACCTGTTTATAGATACTTAGCATGAGGTTGCTAATTGTGATATATACAGCCGCTCTCTTCGTAAGGCTAGCCGTGCTTTATAAACCGCCTGTTTGCTTGGATTACCTCTTAACCTGAAACTCTCAAAGGCTCTGTAGAGAAACAAATCAAACTCAGGCCTTCACACTGCAGTCGTGTCCAACGAGGTCACCATAGAACAACTGAGAAGGGAGGAGGGAAAGAAAAAAAAGAAGAAAAAAAGAAAAAGAAAAAAAAAAAAAAAAGAGCCAGTCCCGACTGAATAACCCTACAGTGACGTTTATGGATACTGTAGCGCAGAGCCAATCCACTGCACCAGTGTGTTCCCTTGATGAGGACTGTCGAAACTGGCCAACATCTGCTCCTCGATTAGGACGACATGATGGCGGCCCGCTGTAATTGATGGTCTCTTCCAGGACTAAGAGAAGTCTGACAGAGAGCTGGGCAGGAAAAGGGACAAGGCTGAGAGAGGGACAGCAGACCTAAAAGAGGAATACGTCGGAG
Organism: Clarias fuscus; assembly: GCA_030347435.1. Lineage (NCBI taxonomy): Eukaryota > Metazoa > Chordata > Actinopteri > Siluriformes > Clariidae > Clarias > Clarias fuscus. The sequence goes on along the minus strand of CM059216.1, from coordinate 20,921,648 downwards.
TTATTTATAAACAGCCACTTGTCATGGACGTCCTGATTTTCAGATTGAGCCACCCACCTATAACATCCGCAGCTGGAAATCTGACCAGTTTAAATAGACAGCACTTCCCGTAGAAGTTTTCTTTTTTTTTTTTTTTTCAATTTAAAATAGACTCAAAACACAACGGTACACTCAGAGGATCCAACTAAAAGAAGACCATGTATGTCTGTCCTCATAAATATCAATGTGCCGAAACGAAACATCCCCCAGCCCCAGGAAAAAAAAAAAAAAAGCGCTAATCACCCTCCAAAAGCAATCACACGCTTGCAATGGTTTAAAAAGGAAACCGCAAATATGCCGTCTTTCTCGGACCATTTTATCCACACAAAGCCTCTCAGACCATCCCTGTTCCTTCAGACCAAATGTCAGGGGCACGCTGGTTTACTGAGGAACAAAAGGCCAGATTGTTTCCATTCACTTGGCCACTTTAAAAGGTGTCTGTGGTGTCCATGAGCCAGGCAGCAGCCTCATGCTCCAGCGCTCTCCTTAACCCTGCTTCTACAATAGCCGAGCCCTCGCACAAGCCCAGCACGAGACTCGTTCCCTTCAACCGGCACTGCAATGTTTCACGCTTGACTTTGGCAAGTCATCTGACCGCTCTGACGGGACGCCTGGAACCGAATATGGCTGCGTGCGTCCCTAGAAAATCATATTTCGTTAGCTTCGACAAAGAAGCATTGAGTGCCTTATTGTGGTGGACTTGAGGACAGAGAATTTGAGTATTATGGAAATATTAAAAACAAATGTATTAAAGCTGAATGAGGTAACAATATGAAAGGATGAAGTTCAATTCGACTCAGATATTAACTGTGACAGAAATAACCAGAATCTCAGATTCAGCTGAAGCAAACCAAGGGTCAAGCAAACAATCCAATTTCTGTTCTGATTCTCAGCGCTGATGTCAGTGGCTTTTTGGAATACGCTCATTAGGGTTGACTACAGAATATATACAGTAATACCACCGCAGGAGAACGGTTCCAATGCTGGAGCTCACCAGAAAGCGTTAGCGATAGCCAAGATTTAAAAGACGCATGATACAAATGGTTCTGGTATTAACACTCATTATCAATGCTCTTATTTCCACACACCCCCACCCCCAGACACACACCCACACACCTATGCTAAACTTATTTTTTTTCATTTTTTTTTTCATCATGTAACACTGTACAGAACCTCTACACCATTAAGACCTCCGAAAGATGCAGCTCACACAAGACAATGCTTGTACTTTTTCCATGTTTTTTTTTATGCATGCAAGTTGACGGTTTCTCTTTTTTTTTTTTTTTTTTTTTTTACAAAAAGACATTTTTTATTCCAGAAAAATATCCTCTCGTGTTTGGCGTTTTCAGATCTCTCTGGGGTCTAGAGACGTGTGCACACTCAAATCCATTTCAGGCATCAAAGTTCTCAGGCTAGATTGGGTTTTACAAAGAGGCATTTTAATAAAGTCACACTGCTCTCTGAGCTCCAAGACAAGATCTCACCAGGATGACGAATGTTGCCGACTTCTACTTGGAATGAAACCCGGAAGGTCAGTGAAAGGGGTGACGGAGGGGCGGGGGATGTGGGGTGGAATAGGAAAACATGGAAAATCCTGAATATGCTTCTTTACATTCATTGATTTATACTTAAAAAAAAAAAAAAAAAAAAAAAAAACTGTGAAGAAGAAAAACACAAATAAAAATAAAAAACAAACTTGACACAAAAGTTCCAGAACTGAACAGGAATTCAATGGAAAGGCATGTTCACGCTCCCAATTACTTGTGACTTTCTTTCCAACTGTCACATCGAGATTTCAGAAATTGCACCCGAGTGCCTGTGCGTCCCACTGCTCGTTTTCCCAGCACCTCCTGCGCGTCAAAGCCGCTCTTAACCTCGACTTTAAACGGTGAATTTGTATAATGCGCCGGCACAAACTCTCCAGAATAAATACGTGAAATGGGGGCTTAGTGTAGGTTAAATCCTGCAGCCGACGGCGGGCAGAAACGTACGGATTACATGCACAGCACGTTAAACAATGTGCCTAAATATGCATTGAAATCTGTAAAGCATGAAACCACCTTGTCATTCGACATTAGTATTCCGAGTTGTCGGTCATACATCCCGCGCTTGGGTGTATCGCCGTGGTAAATGTCATGTGCTGAGGGTCACAAATTCCAAGAGGATTTCTTGATGTCATCTCCTGTCAACTTTATTTCTCCAGAGCTCTTAACGATTAAACCGTCACAAAGTGCTCGGTGTTGCACGTGGCCTGTGTGCGAGAGAACGGTTTGAAATATTCAAGTAAAGAACTAGTTCTGTTCTGCATGGAAGGAGGCGGAAGATGAAAAATATCATGGCAAGTGGATCAAAAGGTTGCCGTTAACATGCTCGCATTGCTCTCAAGACCAAACAGAAAAAAAATCTGCATTACACTGAACCGCATGCTCGTAAACGTGACACACAGAAAAAGTGACGGTTTAGGTTTCATGAGGGGAAGAGAACGGCTAAAAATTGTTGTGGCTTTTGTCTTTCAGCAGAACGAATGTATATGCGTCACCAATGAGAGCGGCACACGCGTTTGTCCTCAGGGTTCACCCGGCAATGTCCAGCCTCATTGGGATCAGTGGACATGGGACAGCAGGGACATCTCTCTCTCTCTCTCTCTCTCCGATGACACGCTCAATCTGTACACTCCTGCTGATGACCTTCTGCAGGTCAGTTCACCTCCACCTTCAAAACACCAAAGCAGGCAAAAACACACACAAAAACGAGCAAAAAGCTTTCTGCTTTAAAGTCAGTCCATGTCTTTATTAATTATATATTCCTGGCCTCACATTCAAAAGATGTGTGGGACTATGATGGACATTTCCATTAAAAATGAGCACAGAGTCCACATTCTTGGATCAGAAAAATTAATTCTGTGTCAGGGCTATCTGATTGACCAGCGTAAGACTAAAACAGAATTAACATCCCATTTCTCTATTAAAATAATAATAAAAAAATTATGCCATAAAGAACAAAAATTAATTCAAAGAAAGTTTGAAGTGCCAAACTGAAGAAATGTCGATAAGACGAGAGAGCGCGCGAGAGAGAGAGAGAAAGGACCTACACTAAACATGCGAGACAGCGAATAAATATTTTCAAATGACAATTTGAACAGCGTGATTAAAAAGCCACACATTACAGCAAGGCTTCTTTATTCTGTATGACTCTTTAAGCCAGCCACAAACAGGACGTCACAGACCATCATATCAACTCCTCTAAGTGGTCAAACTGCATGATATATATGACAAATCCAAAAGTCTTAACCCCATTTCATATGTGAGAGAAATGAGCCGTTTTGTCCCATTATATTGCCATAAATCATTTTTTTTCAACCTTTGACAGCTTTTTATCAGATCTAACCTTTTCAAGCCTCCATTAGGAGCTCTAACATTTTTAGCTCTGACAGACGTGTAGCACACACGGAGCGCACAGCTGATTAACTTCAGGCTGGGACGGGCAGCCTTCATTTGTAATAAAGTCTTTTCACCTCTCACACAGGAAACAATGCAATTGCTACCATTAAACCTTCATAGCTCAAATGTCTTTTCTCTGATAGAAAGAGGAAAAAAAGCCCTGTTTGGTTGCTTTATTTATACCACAGTAATGCTGAATTTTTGAAGATGTTTATTCATTTTCAAAGCACAGGTTCAGACAGCAGTGTGTCAACTTCATCATTTCTGTAGCAACAACTTGCACAAGTAATTTTGCACAGCAGATGAGGGTACAAATATGTGTCATCATGGACATGCAGACTTTCCTGTAATGGGAGGTTTATTTTTATTCATTTATTATTTTTGGAAGGAGTCTCCAGTGCCAGCAGTCAAGCATGAAGCACTAGGATTAACATTTTGTTAAAAAAAAAAAAAAAAAAAAAAGGAAAGTCCTCAGGCTAGATGTTTGCATTGGCAAAATTTCTTTTACAGATGTTCTACAACATTAAGCTCAACAATAAACCGAAAAAAATAAATAAAACTGTTGTTTTTTAATATTCGTTCAGTACTGTGCAAATAAATTTGAAAAGTATTGAGCTACCCATCATTTCTTCTTATTTTGCTTCCAAAGAACCAGATTAGTAGGAATAGTTTGCCAGGTTTATTGAAGGACTGTTTTTTGCTCTCATTCTTGGCAAATTTTTTGGCTCTCATTTTCATTCCAGTCCCTGTATCTGCACAGTTTCAGAGAAATGGTTTCCTGATAGCCACATATAAATCCATCAAGCATAAAAAAGATCAAAACTTTTAACGTAAGGTATGAACCTGTGAAAAACGGGTGCAGATGATGACCGGTGATTAGTATGCTGGTGATGCTGAATGCTGAGTGGTTGGAACAGACGAGAGGGGAAATGAGGCTGCTGCTGAGGTCGTCACATAAACAAACGATTTAAAATTTTTTAATTGCAACTTCAGGAACTTTGCAGATTGTCGCAGTAACTTTTTTTTTTTCAAATTTATTTAATTTAACTTGCATAATGTAATTATTTTATTTATTATGCAGAAATGTGTGTGTGTGAGTGGGGGGCTCAAGACCTTTGCACAGTACTCTATATAATGGTAGTATTGGATAATTGCTGTGATGCAAAAGGAATAAACCACTTTAGGATGTGCTATGATTGTAAAATAATCAACTGGGGTAGATTAACGGTAACTATAGTTCATGTCACCTCATATTTTATTAACTTCCTATAACAGTTCAACCTGTTTGATTTCTTACATAATCACCTGAAGGCACTGTGACACATGATTTTTTCCAATAATGGAAGAATGGAACAGTGTTTTATTCCCTTTATACCCAACAACAATTCTTACATAAAAAAAAAAACAGACATTATACTTTGATTTATTTATGGTAAATGTCCTGAAATGTCTGTAAGACAGCTTAGTTCCTGTCCTTCTCATTGACATTTTAACAGCTAGCAACGCAGTTCCCTTACAACTCTCTATCTCTTCCAGTTAGTAAGACAGCCTGTCATACATTAATTATTCGTTTTAGATTCCCTGGCTAATTCACCATATGAGTCTCATTCACAAATTTAACTGAATAAGCAAGTACTAAAGAAACACTATATTTAACCATGCATAAATATAAACCTAATGTAAAATTTATATTAGAGTAGCCGTTATAGAAATCAAATGAAGACTTTCTGGTCAGTCAGATTTATGAATTCAACAGCGCAGTGGTAGAACTTCCTATAAGAGCACACCAATGCATGTTTGATCATTTATTTTTTATAATGAAAATGCTTTATGTTGGAGAGTAAGGCAGCATGTTTGCAGCCCCTATGGCTCATTTTAGAGTCTTACACACATACACACATACATACACACAAGGTTGATGATTCATTCTGCACAAATGAACACACACATAACAGCGGGTGCATCTTTGCAGAGGACAACCAGCAGGCTTACTAATATAAAGGCAAAGAAGAGGACAGAGGCAGGGAGGAGAGGAAGATGTAAAGAGGATAACATGCAGCCCTTTCAGACTATACATAAGCACCAACTGCAAGAGGATTAGCATCTTGTCACTGCAGTATTAAAGTGGATGTTTGACCAAGGCCAGGCAGAGATGACCACTTCCTCACAAAAGCATGCATTAAGGGAGGGAAAAAAAGAAATGTCAAGACATTCAAAGGGAGGCTCAATAGGTCTAATTCATAGCCTGAGTTATGTTTGGAAGAAATGACATTTTATTTCCCATTGCTTTTGAATAGTTTTATTTATTTATTATTTATTTACTGGTACACTCTCTGCCAACACCGGCTCAACCCCGTGCTCGGTTCATGACCGGGAAGAACGTTAGCCCGAAGCCGCGTTTCATTACATGCCATGTTTAACTATACGCACTCCTCCTAAAACACACACGAGGCTTATAATGTGCTTAATATTCACCATCAGGTGAATAATTTTTATCCAAGTCTGATAGTTGGAGGAGATGGATAACTCAATTATCAGCACATCCGTCACACGGCTCCCTGGCACGGCGAAGGCAGCGGCTAAGATTGATGGTAAGATGAGACCAATGGCTTCTTCGTCATCACATCCAGTCAGTGGGCCTGAACACGCACCCCCCCCACCCCCCATACGCGCTTTTCCTTTCTTTTTTCCTTTCTATATTTTTTTTTCTATCTGCAGCCTTCATATGCGAAGCATCATTACCCCTCACTCCACTGAGGAAAGTGTATTACGAGGTTAGTGTTTTGGCAAGGCTATTGTTTGGATGATGAATATATTTGGTCAGGGAGAGAAAATTAGTTGTGTCATTTGGAGGAAAAATACAACACCATTTCTCAGTGATTTTTTATTTTTTTTTGGGCAGTGCTTAAGAGTAAACAAGAACGATTAACAAACCCTAGAAGTTCTGGTACCAGTTTAAAACCACTAAACATAAATAAGCTAATCAGTAGAGCCGTCACACTAGAGCGCTGCTGTAATTAAATGAGCGACTGTCATGTTAAGAAGGTCAGTCAAAAGGAAAACCCAGCATGCTTTTCAGTGGATCACTGTCATGGTTTTTTTTTTTTTCTCCCCCAAACAGAACAAATGAACAAATCTAAGAAGGCCACTTGCCTCCACATCAAACCATACCATAAATTAGAAGAGAAAGCGCGGGTGATGTCACCCAATCACTCTCATTGCATTGACATCAGTTCAGTGGGCAGTGCAGCGCAGGCTCTGCGTATGTGTGTGTGTGTGTGTGTGTGTGTGTGTGTGTAGGGAGGGCTCTCCAACTGCTCAGGCTTAACAATGGGAGAGCGCATTCAAAATGTCAAATGTAAATGTCAATTAAAAATTACAAGGGAGCTCCAAAAGGTGCATTTTGAAGGGGCTGACATTTTTTTGACAGGGCAGAGTTTATCAGGCGAGGCAGCCCACAAACATGACGGCATGGGTACTGTCAGCTCCCTACACACATGAGCAGGGAAGCCAATGCTGAATACTGATGGGAAGGTCTTCATCGTCATGTACGATACATCTTCGTATGGAAATCCGTAATGCTAAACCTCCTCTGCTAGAGTGCATCCATCATTAAGGCCGCAGCTGCATCAGAGGCAATGAGCGGCGCTGATAAATCAAAATGATTTTGTGTCTCGTCATCGAAGCTAATAGGCATAAAAGGATATGGTTTTAGACATGTGTCACTTTTGACTGTTTTCATTCGAGTGTTGTCTCATTAAACGTAACGTCCCTCATAGTCTAGGAATGTTCCCAGTCGCGGGCCAGTATTTTCTGCTCGACAACTTTTTAAGATTTTTAATGGGGCCTACTAAAAGCTGAAGTGCTCAAAGTCTATCACCCTCTGGTGAATTCTGAAGCTTCAGCGCAGCGTGCCGTTCCGGCGCATGCCATTTCCAAATAAAACCTCGCAAAATGGAGAAAATAGCACGCAGTTGATTAGAACTTTGGCATCACTTGGCAGGTCGGGTTCGACTCCTAGCTCAGTTTTGTAGGAACCGTCTTCACTGACACGCAGCATCTGTTACTGAAATCAAGCTTCTCTAACACACAGCCGCTGAAAATGAAACGATGCCCACCCCCCCACCCAAAAAAAATGCACTACAGCAGTCACTTCAGTAGTCTAGACTATTTAAAATATCCCTTCTTAGATTGAGGACATTAAAGACAGCTATATAAAGTCAAAGGGCACCACTTTACACTCAGTTCTAATGAAAATAATTACTTTACTAATCTCCTGCTCTGAAGGTGATGACCCAGTCATCAAATAACGTTCAGGAGACATCATTAAGCTGGCGTGAGAGCTGCCCTTTCCTGCTCGTCATGTCACTGTGCTTTCCGAACTCAAACCTCAGCATCCTTTCATTTTAGAGGTGACTTTTTAATCCATGGCTCGCAAATTTTGACTAATAGGTGCAATCTAGAAAAAAGGTTTGTGTTGTAGTGGGCTGGTGTGTGTCCGTGTGTGTATATATGTGTGTGTAGCTGTCTCTGTACAAGGTTTGTGAGGTCAGGAGCGCGTGGCTCTGCACCGGCATGTCACAACGTGTCAGCCGGCCATCAGCCACAGCTTGGCTAGTGGGGGTGACCTTTCAGTTCTACAGAGGTGTGAGCACTTCCCAGGCCACACACACACATACACACACAGAAATCTATAGATAGATTTATAGAAGATGAATCCAGGGAGTAACTACAGTGTATACAATAATTGCACATGTAGTAAAAAGTTCAGCTTAGTACAGAAAAGTTTCTAGAGAAAGATGACATTTTAGAAAAAAAGAAAAAAAAAAAAAGAAAAAAGAAAAATCTACCATCGACTGTACATTATTGTTTTTTCCTTTAGTGAGACACTTCAACAGCAATGATCATAACAATGATGAAATTTTCATTGCTGGTTATTGCTATAGGAGCACAGAATTGGGGAAATGCAAGGAAAAGAGCTCATCTTTAGTCTTTGAATGGTGGATCCTCTGGAAATGCATGCACTCCAACGCTATGGAAACAACTATTGCACCTATTATAAGCAATGTAAATTATTTCTACTGCCATCTTTTCACATCTGATTGCTCAGACGTTAGCATGGGTTTACTTATAGCTCTGGATGCAAGAAATTAAAGCCAATAAGTTTATATTCATTTAGTTAATCAGTTTGTTCTAGCAGTTACATTATTTCTAGAGAAACTGCAAAGTCACAGGGACTTATATGGTGAACAGCAATCGTATTTATTATTATTATTATTATTATTATTATTATTAATAATAATAATAATAATAATAATAATAATAATAACAGATGAAAACAATGGTATTTATTAAAAAAGAAAATCTCTAAGCCTTATGAATATTCCTGTTTTTTTATTTCTATTTATGTAAGGAGTCTCCAGTGTAAGAACTACAACCCAAAATAAAAGATAAGAGAAAATAAAGAAAGGATAAAGAGGAAATAACTGTTTATTATTAGTGATGGGAGTCAGTAAACATTCCTTAAATCAATCATCGGTTTGAGTAAATTGATCAATGATCGATTAATAATTGGTTTAAGCACACAGTACAAGGCTTCTTTGACAGTTGGGGAGGGTTTCGGGAGCATATAAGTACATTACAATAGGTCTTGGTTCTTGTAGGTTTTCCTGCTCTGTAGAAATTTGTTATCCAGAACACAAGTACAATGTAAGTAATCAGTTATTCCGTACAAAAGCTGAGACTCATATGAGCTTCTGGAGTCCCACTGAGATGAATCGAGTTGCTATCTTTCAAAATTAAGTACAAATTTACCATTTTTCATTCACAGTTAGCCATATGGCTATACGACTAGTTAACGGTAAATCATTTAAATTGCCATTTTACACTAATAACAGCCTGAAATGCACAGGAAATTAATCAATCAATATTGTTTATAGCTGCTTAAATGTACATGAACTTGTTTCATGTTCATTGTACAAGCACAAATTGATAAAGTTTGATGGGTCATTCATTGATAAAAAATGAGTAACATACCCTTTACTAATTGGTGTGCTACATAAATTGGTAAAAAAAACAAACAAACAAACAAAAAAATCTTTCCGTGCCATGCTGATCAACTTCAGAGTGGTAACATCCCATCACTCTGTTGTTGATTATTTTCTTATAACTGTATAGTTCTTCTGTTGCGTTTCCATTTTTTTTCCACCATTAAATATAAACAGCCACCTCTGTGCTCTATTAAAACAAAAATAGTTTCACTGTAGTAAGCTGATAAATCTTTGGTTGGTATCTCACTATTTTTATCTTAATAGTGTTATTTTTTTTTCCTCTTACATGTCCCATATTTCTGTGGGGTGAAAAATCATTTCAAGCTGCATGCACTTCTTCATTGTTGTATGCGAAGTACAATGCTGCAGTGATGAATCGTTCGGAAAAGGAAAGCTTTTTCACAAACCAAATACAGCTGTTTACATGACCTAAAACGTACGACTTGCTTAGAAAGCCTGCTGTAGTTTGTTTGGTTTTTAAAAACGATCACGCGTCTCTCTCAGAGAACATGCTGAGCCTTCATTCTGTCAGTCACACACACGCACATATGCACAGATGGAAATAAGGAGAAAAGCAGCCATTCCTGTGGCGCAGGCTCAGTCTGCTTTTATCCTCTCAATGTAAGAAATTAAGCCTTGGACCTCCTCCACCTGACAGGCCAGACAGTAAAACGCCCTCTGGACTGATTAGAGGTGTCTAGTATACCGGTATATAGCGGTAAGAAGTTTAAATCAACCAGCAAAAGAAAACAGCAAAAGAAAATTCGATTTAATTTGTGATTCCATCAACTATGGTTATGATGATCTGTCTAATGATGATGTAAAATGATTAAGGTGGAAAATACACCAACATCCAAAATGCACAGATGTGTTTGATGAGTCAAACAACCCACAGCATAAACATGACATAATTATCAACATTTACACCATTGTGCTGCTAAATTCTGCATACTAATTAATCAGAAGGTGTTGAACTATTTTACACAACGGTTAGTTATGTCTGAGCAAGCTAATTAGACGAGAGGCATTCCACTAGTGTTGATATCGAGCATAACAGCACTCCGACATTTCACTATAAACAACACTCCGCGTCACAGGTGTTTTAATAACCGTCAAACACATGTAGGCCGCAGCATGGTTTAAAGTAAGTCTGTTCGGTCCACAGTACTGAGGAGAGAGCAGCTACCTGCCGAAACTCACTTCACTTTAAAAATGACGTCAGCAAGAAAACACATCTGATAATGTTATGATATCTTAAACTCTTTCTCTCCTTAGTAATAGTTTTAAGCTGTTCCGAATTGCATTTGAATTGTTCGTGATGTTTTGTTCACGGCTAACTCGAGCTACAAGGCTAATTTGCTTCTAACACAAGGCTGAATCCTGAATGCTCTCTAATCCCTAATCAAGGACCCTAATTAGTGTTTGAAACAAGCGAATTTATGCCCTGAACAGCGCACGAGCGTTTGATAAGATAAGATAAGTCTTTATTAATCCCGAAGGAAATTGTTTCTCCAGTGGCTACGTATTCGAAAGATACCAATACAATAGGATAAGAAGAAAATAAAATAATAAAATAAAAATAAAATACAATGTACTATAATTAAAAAAAGAGAGATATTAATAGAATAAAAATATATAGAAAAACTACTAAACTACTAAAAATAAAAAAAAACTACTGACTGTACAGAAAAGTGCAGAATTGTCTCTTCTGTGTATTGTACATGTATGTTATTGCACACAGGCTATATATATTGCACATAATATTTGATATTGCATATAGAGAAGTAATGATATTGCACACCAGATATTGCACATGATGTACATAATATTGCATAATTAATTAGTGGTTTTGCATATGATATTGTTATTGTGATAATAATATTGCACAGTGTATCAGGGCATGATGAAGTTCTATTGATTATGCCGTCATGACAGCTCCGGAATGAAGGTATGAATGAATATGATTTAACGCTATTTGGGATTCATACTCGGAACCCTGAATTCAGGTAATATTCTAGTAATAATTTAGGTAATATAGAGAAATATATAGAGAAACTTACAGAACTGTCCATTATCTCTATAGTTTATTCCCATCACCTTTTGGCTACAGAGTAACAGTAAGCATTTAAAACTACTTTCACCCCTGTTAATTACATTAACTGTCGGTGGTCATTAACTATCAACCTCTAGTCAAATGCTCGTTCTGTTAGTCACGAAGGAGTCTGTGCAAAATAACTGTCTAAATAAACAATCTGTTCACACTAAATAGTGGTTGTGTAATTGTTGCATAAAAGCAATATCACACCTGAGGTCATGCTGTTGTACTGAATATCTATTCTAATACAGCGACAATCTGAGAATTATGATTCATACACATTTTCTCACCTCTCATACAAATTTCCATAAATTTCTCTTGATTTGGTGAAGCTGTTTTGAGACAATGACCATTGTTGTACACTTTCTATAGCAACAGCTCATTCACAATGACTTTTTAGTGACCAGAAATTAGTGGTGTTATGTAACAAAAATATGTAATTGTTAATGTTTCTAGGGAGCATTTATGGAAGGACTCTCCAGTGTCATTGTTCATTGCATCATTGCTCATTGTATCAGTCAGAGGAAAAGCAGATTTCGGTCACGGGTGTGAACTAACTTGTTTTTGTATGTTCCAAAGCATTGAGCGTAATTACAAACAGATCAAAAGTACAATGTGACATTCTTTATAAATAAATGTTAGTGGGGTAATTGTGTGGTGTAAGACAAATAAAACATTTCAGAATGTGTTTCCACTTTTTAACCACATTATTGCAATTATCCCTTATGAAAAAGCATGATTCAATTCTGTACATAATATGTAGAATATTGCACATATTGTTGAGTAAATTTGGGATTAGTGTACAAAAACATGATCACACAAACTGATCTGGACTACAGGTGCCTGGTAATAAAGTTACTATCACTGCATTATATCTAGTATTTTATCGATTTATAATATGCAGTACAAAATTGCGTTCAAAATTAGAGTTCGACCATTTCACCAGGCAACATGTTAGACATGAAACAACACCCTCAAAGACACACTAAACCCTCTGGAGCTAACAATGTTGTCTAAATGACATTATTAAAGAATACAATTAAAAGTAATAATGTTATTTAAGTTGTTATATGTAGAACAGTGTTTTTCAACCACTGTGCCGCGGTACACTAGTGTGCCGTGAGAGATCGTCAGGTGTGCCGTGGGAAATTATTCAATTTCACCTAATTGGTCTAAAACATGAAATATGAAAGATCAAAAAGACTGTTTTCACTGAGTTTATTTGATTCCTATTCAAGACACTTTAATAAGAATGACTGTATATTGTTAATTGCACTTTTTATTTGAAAGAAGAAGAAATGTGAAAGATCATAAAATACTTTTTTCTTTGTGTTTATTTGATTCCTGTTCAAGACACTTCGATAAGTAAGGCTGTATATGGTTAATATAGGCTACAGTTTCATTTTTTACAGTTTCGATTGTTGGTGTGTCTTGTGATTTTTTTTCAATTAAAAATGTACCTTGGCTCAAAAAAGGTTGAAAAACACTGACGCAAACGTGATCACTGAGACATGCAATGTCACTGACATGAGTATCGTCAGAGACCACGAAGGACAATGGACTACACTAGAGCTCTTTTACCTGTTCCAGTAACTCCAGAACTGCTCGTTTAGATATGTGCGATGACTATGCTCATCCCCAAACGAGGCCTTGCTCTCAATCCAGTGGACAATGTGGCCTTCGACAGCTGCAAAAAAAAATCCTCAGTGTTTAAGTTTCGCACTGGATTCAGTTCTGAATGCAGACATGAGATGTATAAATCCATCTAACTTTATCATGAAGAAAAGCTTCTCCTGAGGCGACATGTGGTATTTTCTTACACAATGCTTTTACAGTTTGTATTCAAAGAGAAAAAAAAAACAAAAACATTATACGATATGAAATGGCATTATTTTAACATTAGCTTGACAGCTGGGATTGTGTCTGATATAACTCTAGGCCTATAATAGTCACTGCTGACTGACCAAGTGATGTTTTTCTTACTGATTCTCCACAGACTTACCAATGGGAACTTCTAGAATAATGTCAGGGGTCTTGTCGTAACCTTTGGCCCGTAGCTGATTCTCATCTAAAAGGAAATATTTCAGGCAATTACTTAAATCGTACTCATCAAATTCAGTGGGAAAAAAAGGAAGTCCATTTTATGCCTAAGTGACAAAAATGACCTTTATCAGATTCGGGTACTAATAATAACACAGCATGCGGTTTGCAACTCGCCTCCAGATCCCTGACCCATCACGCGTAAATGAAAAAGTAGGAGTAGGAGCGTGCTTGTAAACAAAGTAATAATAAAACATCCCATACCTAGTGCTCCTGGTACTAATACATTTATCTGTTGACTTCCTAACAAGTTTGTAATACAACAGGCACGGAAAGCAGAGGCTTTTTACACACACTGAAAACATCACACTTTACATCTGCCAATGATTTGCAAACACTGCACAAAAATCCATCAGAGCAGGTTGGCGGTGGAAAACATTGAGCTGGTGAGCTTCATAAAGAACAGAAAGGACATGGCTGGCATTATAGCAGCTGAAAGCATGACCCTTGTGCGCGTGTGCCTCAGCCATTGTCCTTGACTCCTGGCGCGGTTCGGCCATTATTTGCGGAACACCTGATTTCTCCATTAAATCTCAGGCTGACCAGGTCATTCAATTCCAGGGGCTGGCCTCTCCGTCTTCAGCCAAGCTCGACTAATGGGCTGAGGGGGAAGAGGGCTGAAGGTCTTGTACTGTGAGGGGGTCCGGGCTGTGTGGTCTCTCTCTCTCTCTCTCTCTCTCGACACCTGCCGGGCTGTTGACACCGTCATGCGGCGCCGATCGCCTTTTTACATCACCGTTGATTAAAATTAATGGGCCATCCCTAGTGTTGGGGAGCTTATTTCCAATCCATTTATCAGCTGGGCGAGGCCGCCTCTGTGACCCCCGCGCCCCAAACTTTGACAGTTTTAGAACAGTCCTCACGGCCGTCTCTGCTAAGGTCAGCACTCGAGGCCCGAATAAATGATATCTTCTTAATGACAGAAAAAAAAGACTGATTCGAAAAAGCCTGCTTGCTTTACTGTAGGGTATTGAGATGGGAAAAAGGAAATTTCACACCTGACTACTCACAACCTTAACTTTAAGCCTTCATGATGCTTAGGCTCTGGGAAGGCTTGGAGACAGCGGGTCAATATGCACCTGTCTATTGTATTTATGGTACACTCTCTTCTAAAAAATGAGTGCAAAACAATTAAAGAAGATTTTACGTACTGTACATATGTTTCCTATAAATTAAGGTTTGAAGAGGACCATGGACAAAAAGCCCAACTTAAAATCACAGGTAATAAAAGAACAAAAAATCCTTATGCATACAGTATATCACTATTTCACAAATAAAACAAGATGGGAATGCTCTTACCTAAAAAGGAGAGGTTTATCTCTCTGAGTTTGTCTCTTAGGATCTCCTCATGCTCTTGACCAATAGTGCTGATGATGCACAATTTAGGAAAAGCTGGAAGCAACTGAACAATTAAGTCAGCACATAATGCCCTTCAGTCTATTTCAAAACATTTGAGTAAACATGTTTGGACTGATACAGCAGACTAATGCATGCTATTTTAATTTTAAATGAAGAGCAAGAGAAAAAAAAGGCAACTTGTCAAATTTGACTCATAAAATGGGGACAATTTTACCTGCATGCAAGGTTGCTATAGAAACGCCCAAGTTACTGAGCAGTGTTGCTGTGGCAACACCAGAAGAGTGTACTTGTGTGTGTGTGTGTGTGTGTGTGTGTGTGTGTGTGTGTGTGTGTGTGTGTGTATTAAATATAATATGGATGCTTGGGAATAGCAACTGCAATAAAGTTGAGAATCAATAGGGCTGTGTGTGTGATTTTTTTTTTCCCCAAGCCACTAAGCGATACTTAAGATGAAGATCACAATCACCTGGAATTGCATTTGAAAATGATAAAAAAAAATAAAAAAAACTGCCACAGTGCATTAAATGGTATACTTAATGCAAAATAACAGCACAACAAACTTTAATATCAAATGTACACTGGGCTGAGAAAACACTGAGTAATATCAAACCGGACAGTGTATAGTATACACTTCATGTTGTCGATATTTATTTGACTGATAGGTAGTTAACATTCCCAATTTTTCAGATCGGGTCTGATTTCATGCTTAACTCCTGCTAAATGAGCTCATGTGCCTTTCCGCAGAGACATGCCACTGAGACGAGTGACTGCCTGGGTCATTATGGGAACGTCTGGGTGCAGGCACTGGAGCAAGTCCCCTGATGTCATGATGCTGCGCCAGAGGAAGAGCGAGTGGGTTGGTTTGATGAACTCTCTGAGGAAAAGCAAGTGAATGAGGAATAATGCTGGAGGGAGAGGTGTGAAAGGAGGTAAAGAGGCAGGACGACTGTGGTGGGCAGGGTAGGACAGGGTTCAGTGGCCAAGAACAGACAAGCCTAGCATGGTCCCCAGCTGCCTAGTCCTAAACAGCCTGCACACTGACCAAGTCCACCTCTCTCTCTCTCTCTCTCTCCTTCCCCACACACAAAATAGTCTCATGGGTGCAGTATTTAGATGATGACCCATTTCTGACAGCCCATAACCGTCCGTCTCCTGTTCTCTGGTCACCGAGAAGGCATCACTGCACTGATAAGTGGCTGTAGCCAGGAGTGCAAACTTGTGATAGGGTATATTCAAGTTAGGGTTGTTTTCTTGAATTGTTCTAATACTGTCTGATTTGATTTAAGCACATTTTTTAAGCAGAGCAGAGGAATGTTCATTCACTAGTCAGAAATATGGTAATTAAATATGGAAGTTCCCTTGGAAGTAGAGTGAGAGTATGTACATATGCCCTGTTTAGTTTATTTAATTTGAACCTTAGTCCTTTGTCCTCTTTAGGGACAACAGCAAAATAAAGCCATCATTCGGCATGATTATGGCATATTCTGGATATAGCTGTAGGCCTTGACCAGAAATATGGGAAATGATATATACCATTTACAAATAGTTTAAATCTAGTTAATTATACGATGGGTGTTCAAGTCAAACAGACTTCATTGTGCAGAATAACAGAACACATTTTTCTCTATATAACCCCCTACTACATTAATGCACTCATCCCAGGATTTTACTAATGCTTGGCGTTCTCTCAGTATGCAGACACAATGATGGGACTGACTGCTTCATGTCAGAAATATTGGCCTCCCAGGCCTTAATGGTTAAGTAGAAATGACTCCCAGCCGAGTTCCTGTATAGTGATGCTTATGAATGATTATGTGTAAAGTTATCTGTAGATTTTGAAGGATCAGGAGTTCCACTCACTGAATGTTCACGGGAACGACTGAAATGGGCTCTAAACCACCCTGGTCATGATAGTCATTAAAATGTTTAACTGCAGCTATGTCTCATTACTGTACTGTGCTTGAAGTCTTCCGTAAACGCCAACCGGTTCAACACTTTCGATTTCAATTCATGAGAAATTTAAAGTCAAAAAGTCCTGGTTTGACTTGAACGCCTCTTGCATTATTAATGAATGATTTGCTCTCCATTCTTAGTGGAGTTCTCTGATTCCTGAGTGATTTTACTCTTATTTAGCTTTTTTTTGTCTGACAAATGAAGAAAGTACTTTAAAAGTATATTTCAGCTCAGCCCCTTCCCACATGCCCCTCAGTAAACACTGGATAGTCGAGTCAATGGAATGCACCAGTAATGGAGGTACATCCATGGACACTCATTAACATACACTCGTGGACAAAATTGTTGCTAGCCTTCGGTCCATGAAAGAAAAACCCACAATGGTCACAGAAATAACTTTAATCTGACAAAAGTAATAATAAATAAGAATTCTATGAATGTTAACCAATGAAAGTCAGACATTGCTTTTCAACCATGCTTCAACAGAATTATGAAAAAAAAAAAAAAAAAAAGAACTCATGGAACAGGCCTGGACAAAAATGATGGTACCCCGAATGATGGTACCCCTAACTTAATAGTTTGTTGCACAACCTATTGTTTTGAGGCAATCACTGCAATCAAACGATTCCTGTAACTGTCAATGAGACTTCTTTTGGCCCACTCCTCATGAGCAAGCTGCTCCAGTTGTTTCCGGTTTGAAGGGTGCCTTTTCCAGACAGCATGTTTCAGCTCCTTCCAAAGATGCTCAATAGGATTGAGGTCAGGGCTCATAGAAGGCCACTTTAGAATAGTCCAATGTTTTCCTCTTAGCCATTCTTGTGTGTTTTTAGCTGTGTTTTGGGTCATTGTCCTGTTGCAAGACCCATGACCTGCGACTGAGACCCAGTTTTCTGACACTGGCCAGCACATTTCTCTCTAGAATCCCTTGATAGTCTTGAGATTTCATTGTACCCTGCACAGATTCAAGACACCCTGTGCCAGATGCAGCAAAGCAGCCCCAGAACATAACAGAGCCTCCTCCATGTTTCAGTAGGGACAGTGTTCTTTTCTTGATATGCTTAATTTTTCCGTCTATGAACATAGAGCTGATGTGCCTTGGCAAAAAGTTCCATTTTTGTCTCATCTGTCCATAGAACATTCTCCCAGAAGCTTTGTGGTTTGTCAACATGTAGTGTGGCATATTCCAGTCTGGCTTTTTTATGATTTGTTTTCAACAATGGTGTCCTCTTTGGTCGTCTCCCATGTAGTCCACTTTGGCTCAAACAATGACGGATGGTGCGATCTGACACTGATGTTCCTTGAGTATGAAGTTCTCTTCAGAAGTCTTTTGTTACCATTCGGATTATCCGTCTCTTTGATTTGTCATCAATTTTCCTCCTGCGGCCACGTCCAGGGAGGTTGGCTACAGTCCCATGGATCTTAAATGTCTGAATAATATGTGCAACTGTAGTCACAGGAACATCTAGCTGCTTGGAAATGGTCTTATAGCCTTTACCTTTAACATGCTTGTCTATAATTTTCTTTCGAATCTCCTGAGACAACTCTTTCCTTTGCTTCCTCTGGTCCATGTTGAGTGTGATACACACCATGTCGCCAAACAACACAGTGACTACAATCTTGTAATCAGTCAGTGGGCCTATATATAGGGCTCCAGTTAGACACCTGTGATGCTAATTAGTGGACACACCTTGAATTAACATGTCCCTTTGGTCACATTATTTTCAGTATTTTCTAGGGGTACCATTATTTTTGTCCAGGCCTGTTCCATGAGTTTATTTTTTTAAATAATTCTGTTGAAGCATGGTTGAAAAGCAATGTCTGACTTTCATTGGTTAACATTCATAGAATTTTTTTTTATTATTACTTTTGTCAGATTAAAGTTATTTATGTGACCATTGTGAGTTTTTCTTTCATTGACCGAAGGGTACCAACAATTTTGTCCACGTATGTAGATGTGCATTTAGCCGTTACATCTAAAAGCACTTACTTCACACAGACATATCAACTGGGTTTATTGCTGCTAAACAGATTATGTTCAAATACTAGTCACTGAACAGTGGACAACTTTCCTTTATAATATAAGCTTTAAGGCTAAAACCTCAGAAAATCAAATCAGTTGTATAAAATGACCCTACAGTAAACATCATCATACATCATATATCGAAATCACTAGATTCAATCAATCATTTCACTATCAGGTGTCACTCAGGAGAGAATGGAAACCTTTTTGAGTCTGATTACTCTCAATGTTTTTTATTCTTGTTCTTTCAGGGAGTTTTTCTTGCTGCCATCACCATTGGCCTGTTTATTAGGGATACATTTAAATCTCTATTTAGGTTTCTGTAAATCTGCTTGGTGACACTGTCCCATTAAAAAATCTGAACAGACTATCAGAACAATGCATCTCTGATTGAAAAAACAGAGTACTACATGAGAATAAGAGAATGACTGAGAGAAGAAGGACCAAGGTCTATCATGGTGACATGGTGACCTGACAAGTACTCTCCAAGGTGCTGATAAATCTTTTAAACACACAAGAAGAACAGAAGAAAAAAGAGAGCAAGTGCGCTGAAAGGGATTTTAGCTCAAAGTTGTGAAAAAGTATGATGTATAAAATAGAACATGACATAAGAATGATGTACTGCTTATTCTATGTATCTATCTATCTATCTATCCATCTATCCATCCATCCATCTATCCATCCATCCATCCATCCATCAATACACACATCTATCCATCCATACACACATCTATATATATATATATATATATATATATATATATTTTTTTTTTAATATATGTGTGTGTGTGTGTGTGTGTGTGCGCGCGTGTTCATTCAGACACCCACACATGTGCACTTACACCGAGAACTTCAGGTAAAGCTCGATACATCTCATCTCAGTGAATAGCTCCTCGTCAACTTTAGGCCTAAAATTTTATGGGAAAGGATACTGTTTGATGCAGTCGACCAGCGGTCCATAACAGCAGTCATTTATGGTGCACTGAAAAAGAGGGGGAAGAAATATTGCAGCGTGGCTAAGGCAGGTGGAAGAGGGGCTCTGTGCACCCGTTAAACTGATAGCAGGAAGGGAGGCCAACAACGGATACGACTTCACGCCACGCACCAGTACAGACGCTCGCATGATGCTATTAGCAAATATGAGACGCTGGATTATTTACTGGAGATGGGCTCATGGATAGTCAAGTTAATTAATGTGCATGTACATTCAAAGGACATCATCGAAGTCGCATGAACATCTCGGTGGCATCGTTAGTCAGTAGTTTTGCATGTATATTTAATATATGATATAAAAGTGATACCTGGTGATAGTGGGCATACCTGTTCCACGTGTCTGGCTAGCTGCACATCTGGAATTAAAGATGGCTCCCGCAACATGCTGTTCAGGACTTGCTTGGATGCTGATAATAGGGGGAAAAAAAATCCACACACACACAAAAGAAAGAAATATGATTACTACCTAACTACAGCTTAACAGACAGCCAGGAACAAAACCTTTTGCCCTAATTGACTAGGTCATGGCATTGATAGATCACTGTTAGCGCAGCTACAGACACAAATACCATATTTTACACCACTTACTCTGACATGTTCCGTACTCAATTGGGTGGAAGCTCAGAGCCGAGCGAGATTTTGCACAGATAAATGCCTCAGTCGTGTTATGAAGGATGAATATTTTGCATCTCTCACCCCATTCCAGCAGCACTAAGGTTATAAATCACATTGGTAGGCCATTGGATTGATTTCTTATTACTGCGAAGGCAAAAATCCCCAAGTCATTTTTCACGCACATTCCGATTAAATGGATTGTATCGCTGTGTGACGAAATGGAGGACGTGCACGATTCTAATGATGTATACATGTGGTCATGAAAAATTGCTGATGCTGCCTTGACACTTCCAGGAATGTTTCTATCTTCCAATGAAGAGCTGTGAAAGAGAAATTGAGGTGGAGATCGAGAAGAGGCTTCGGAGATTCGGTCCCCAAACAGATTTTAACAGTACAGGAATGATTAGAGGAAAAGGGATGAGGATGAAATAAAGAAACACTTTAAGTTCTGCTTTCAGGTCCCTCCATGATCTTCATACGACGCATGCTTTTATTAACCATAAACCTCAATCTCTCCTTGCAGCTCTCTCTGAGGTGCTGCTCCTCACGTCTCATTCCAAACCCCCGGTGGAGAAATGACAAATACGAGGTGTACGCTGTGATCTGCCGCTGCGAGAGAGACAGAACAAAGCCCAGTCAGCACTCCTCGCCGAGCCCAGGCCTGCGAGGCACCTTATTTCTCCTCTCATTTTTCTCAGAGATTGGTACCTTCACACCCAGATCTATACGGCACTCCGGTGCCGCTCGCCACTGAAGAAAGAGGGTTATATTTTCCCCTTGAGTTAGGACACCTCATGACAAATGATAATGGATAATCAATAAAGCGGGAAATATGAGGCAGCAAACTTTATGAAGCCACGAGACATATTACTCCCCAACAACACTCGTTTCCCTTAACAAAGTCACTACTCGACTGTGCCTAATAATCTGAAAGAAAATCAAAGGACCCGCAACCACATCAGCAATATTGGCAACTTATTCCACTTTAATGGCATTTTGATTGATTTTTTTTCCTCCTAATGGTAGTTTTATAGATTTGACGCTGCTCCTGCAAAACAGTACTGTGTAATAAACCTCCCTGAAGGCAAACAGCAGCCATTAAAGCTCTTGTCTTACTAGCACTCATAATTGGAGGTTGACCACCATCAAATTTTGGTGCCTTACACACACACACACACGCCCACACTCCACACACAGATCGCATTTCAGCTTTTCATTTGCATGATTTTTTTCTTTTTTTTTTCCCCCTCCTGTTTTGTGGGACATCATACATGGAGCTTCTTTTCCCTCCATTTTCTGAGGGACGGGGGTTAAAAAAACGATTGCAAAGGAGGTGACCTTGGGGCTGACATTGTGCGGTTTCAGCCATGCGCTGACCTGATGAAATCCGAGGGCCAGCGTGCTAATAAATCAGACTGCTTTTAAAATGAGTTTAGCCTAATGCTCATTCATCACCAGCCGTAATGCCATTTGCAGTCTGGGATCCGCCGTTGCGCCCAAACAGCCTAGTAAATAACAACAGAGCCTAACATCCTCGCATCACTGCAGCCTCGAACATCAGCATACATTTATTAAAAGACGCCTCTCCCTTTCGTGCACGCACACACGTACCGCAAAACTCCCCCTGCAGCACGATTTCACAACACACAATAGAGCACTGTAAATACACACCAAATTTATTGTAATTGTCCCGTGTCGGCATAAATTCTGACTGAGGTTTCCTTATCTGAGGAAGCATGCAGTGGCGGAGAATACTAAAAAGAGTAGATTCACCTCCTTTGGGACTTGTACATGAACACAGAACCAGTGTTTACTAAAAAAGAAAAAAAAGAAGAAGAAAACACCAGTGCCTTTATCAGACTCTGATGAAATGATAAATGGCGCTGGAGAAATGAGCCTAACCTTGCATGATTTCTTTCCCTTTAGTCCTATCATTTATATCTTTTCTCCTTCTCCACCAGGATGAAAAAGTCATTATCTTATCTCGAAAAAAATGGTAGAAATCTCATTAGAAGCCAGCATTTGTTGAGGGAGGACTGTAATAAACAATAACGGATGATGATCGTTATTGCCCCTGACACTGATGAGCTCCTATGCAAGTTTGTTTATTAATTAAAATACCCCCCCACCCTCTTTTTTTTTTTTTTTAAACACCCTCCCATTCTACATGACAACATATCCCCCCTTACGGACGGTTCCAGCACATAAGCCATTGAGCTGCAAAGGCGCTCGTACATCAAACTTCATGGTGCAAAGGAGAGACGGGGCGCTGATAACGTGCCCCGATAAAGCTGATTTTCCATGATGAATCTCGGAGCATATAAATTGGCTAATATCTGAAAACATTTACAGATACTAGAGGAATTGACTACTTGTGGGACATGATGGATGAGCCTCTCAGAGCCTGGCGGACAGCTCTGCAAATCTCGCCCTGGCTGACTAAAGCCCTCATTTGATTTTCCAATTTACTTCTCTTAAATCTATCCTCCCAGTTGCTCTGTCTAGGGAGGTGGAGCTGTGCTCCTTTCTTTTCTCCACCTATTTATGCAGCGCTGGTCGGAGGTTCAGGTTGGGTCCCGGCAGGGTTAGTGGGGCAGAACTGATCCGCCTTGGCCCGATTGGGGCTGATCGCGGCAAGCAGCTCGGGGTCTGGGTCAGAGCTTCTCGCAGCCTTGAGCCTGACTCCAGTTCCTCTGCTCGACAGTAATTAGTATACACGTCAAAGCAGTGCTACCCGCCTGCTTACCTCATTCAACCCCTCCAGTACCACCACACACACACAATCATACTACATCTCACCACACTCTGCCGTCTTTATTTCTGCGGTTAATCAAGACAATCTTATTACTCAAAACCTATAATGGTCTCTACTGTCGTCTTCTCTACATAGCATAATTATACTCACTACTGTCATGATCCCCTAAGAAATGGGATGCTATTTTATTTTTAGACAAACTATATTAGTAATATTTCGATTCGGTCCAAAAGTGAGCACCTCCACATCCCGGACACCCTGAGCAACATGACTTAGTAAAGCTCAGGTGACCAAACACGAGATGACGATAAATCTTAAAACAGGTCCAATCACATTGTAGGAAAGGCTGCAGAAGAGATCTAATCTCATGTAAGGCCTTGGGAAAATAGAAAAGGTCAAATAGCTTGCAAAATTGCCTTCTCAAAAAAAAAAAAGTGTAGCTAAATCTAGCAGCACTTCAAATCATGTCAGAAACGTAGAGAGGAGGGTGGAGGGAGACTGGAAAAGAGCAGAGTGAGAGAGTCTCAGTTCGAATGACTCCATTAGTGGCTTTTTAGGTGCATTTTATCATACGTCCAGTGTGACCACGTGATAACTGCTGAGATTCAAGTCTCATAAAAAAAGAAAAAAAGAAAAAAAGAGAATAAAAATGCTACAAGATCATTGGTGTAAATTAATAATGTATTACACTCAACTTATATATATATATATAGCCAACACAGCCCCTACCTGTCCTTTGCCCTCTCATTATAGAAGCCATCATCATATTCGAAACGTATTGCCTTATTTACAAGCACAACCGACCAATCGTTGCCGCTGCCTGCCGCTTTAGCAGTTTGGGGAAATCACACACGTACAACAAACAGGCTGCAAGAGATGAGAAACAATTTAAATCTCTTTATTGATTCTAACCAAGTGATTGTGTATATATTCCACCGTCCCAAAGGTACAATTTCTATGTCTCCTAAATGCAAAGGGGGAAAGAAAGGGAATAAAAATAATGGTGCTGGGTAATGGCAAGTTGCTCACGGACTTGGAAGCAAGGTCCCTTATATAGAAGTCTATTGATCCATGCTGTCCGCTGGGGGGGGGGAGTGCGGGGGAGAGAGCACAAGTGAGAGAGAGCGTGCAAAAGAAAGAGCAAGAGAGAGAGACATGTCAAGTCTAGGCAAGTGGGGGTAGGGAATGATGAATGTGCCTGCCAATGCCACTGAACAAACCTGTTAGCTAATTGCCACCAAAGACAATTATCCTTGCATTGCTTCATAATGGAAACACATTACAAAACTCTAATATACACACAGGGAGATTCAGAGATCTGACCAGACAGCCTATGTGTGCTGAATTTCACCGCCCAAGGCCAGTCAGGTCAGCAGTGAGAAGGGGCAGGACAGACCACAGATGTCAAAATAGAAGTCACCCTGACAACACTGCCTGAGCAGCGCTATTCCAACCCCATCGCATGATCACCTGATGCACAGAAGGGGAAAACTAAGCTGAAAAAATATATAAAAATCCTGTGTAACAAGAGTCACATTGTGACTCAAGTTAAAAAAACATTAAGCCTAAAAACACGACTTTTACCCATGTTGTGTGAATCACAACAGCTTTTTCCCCTTGAGCCATCTGGCCAAGGACCATCTGAATCCTCATCCTCACAGCGTTTTCCCCTCTCTGGAACATTGCCCTAGCCTCCACGCTATAGCAGGACTACTATTTTGACAAGCGGTGGACAACGGCGGGTCCAACGCAATCACAAGCCTGACAGTGACAAATGACTGTGCTGTGGCCGAGTTGAAAATAACACACATCCACTTTAATCTCTTTCTTGATTAAATCGAAGGCGTGTGGTTTTGACATCATGTGATTCTCTCATAAAGCACTGACTCCTGGTTTGGCGCTGGGATAAGACATGTCTGCTGGAGTGATACGGGGTCGGGGAGTATGCATGTGAGCGTGCACATGTGCTGTATCTTAAAGATGGAAAGATTGGGAGATGGGGGGGGGGGGGAGGAGACAGAGAGAAAAGAAAGGAAAAAAAGAGAGAGAGAACTCAAGAAAGAGTAAAAGGAAGAGAAAGTGTGAGAGGAGGAAACCACCACAAATGCATTCAAATGAATGCTCAAAGGAAAAAATAGGGTGTCAAATCCTACTGACATCAAGGTGCAAATAAAAAAAGAGGAAACTGTGTGAATAACAAGAGCAGAAAGGCAGCAGAAAAAGACAAGATAGGTAGGCGCATGTGCTTCTTCTCTTAAATTGTGTCTTTCTAGGCTAAAAGTTTTTTCTTTGGTAGTGCTTGAGATCCATAGTGCATGGAATAATAATTATTATTATATTAATGCTGATCATTTTTAAGATTGTACTTATTACCCTTAGAATAAACTAGCATTTCCTCCTTATGTAACAAAATAAACTCTCTCTCTCTCTCTCTTTTTTTTTTAAGAGCACCTATTATCCTTCCTCCTTGCCCATCGGTGGTAGATAAAAAGGTTTCCTTTATCTCTCATTTTCTTCTCAGTTTCACTAGCTTGGGAGGAAAAGTAGAAGAGGAAAAAAAAATCAGGGGTTATAAATAACACTGATGAAATGGAGGAGCATTGATCTAAACAGCAGTTAAGTGGTGGGTGGTCTGCCGAGCACTTAATTGTCAGTCATGTGCCGCAGGTACGACCGCCGCTGACCTGAGTGTCTCACGATAAAAAATTGCAGACGCAAAATAAAGTACATCTACTCACATACTGAGCCCTGATGCTCCTCCAGGAATCGCTCCAGGAGCAGACGAGCCAGCAGAGCGGGGGACAGGTCCACCTGGGGGACAAGACAATGGACTATTATATCCTAGAGCAATAGTTAAAGGTGCAGACATTCTTTAGTGCCCATCATCGTAAGGACGCAAGGACATATAGTGACTCGAGCCACACCAAAATCAGTCTAGTGTCATGATGCTTAAAACAAGAAAAAAAGACACACACACACACACAAAAAAAAAGTTATCCAAGTTGCATTCTTGTCTCATGTCTTTTGTGCTCAGTGACCCATTCCAGGATAAAAGAGTTACTAAAGATGAATAAATGAAGCCATGCTGAAAGTTTTTTTTTTTTTTTTAACAAGCTCAAAATGAATATGGATTTTGCTAAACAGAAAAGCAGAAAACTCCAAGGAGATGCAGAACAGCAAGATGAATCGACCAATTCACAAGAGTATTAAATTGTTCAACTGAATGAATATTAGTTATACAGTATATACTAGTTGAGAAAGGTTATATGATGTTCCTTATTTACACTCAATGATTTAAGATGTTGACGTCAAGACACATTTGCAACAAGTTGAAGGATTACCTACTTGACTCAGTTCTCATTTTTGTGCATTATCTAATGATCATCAAAAAAAGTGAGGCCACTAACACGAAGGGTTAAAATACAACATCATGATTTGATGTTTTTCAGACCAGCCAGCAACGCTCTATACCATACCAACACGTAAGGGACAGCAAGACAAAACAGAGCATATGTCTCATGAGGTGAGAACTACAATAAATCAGTACCAGTACCAACTTTCCCAAAAGACAGAGACAGTGCGAGACTCGTATATGAGGCAGAGCAGACATCGCTAGGGCCGAAGCTGATGGCAGGGCCTGCAAACACTCACTAACTCAAAGCAGGGAGGAGACACCAGGAGCAGAGTGGTTCTTTGAAGGCAAAAACTTGAAAAGTATGAATGCTGGCTGGAAGATCAAGACTGGAGCTGACACGGAGCGCAGCACCTATGGCTCATTTAAAACCCGTCTGCGAGGAGAGGTTGACACACCAATGGCAGCACATCCATGCTTATTTCACCTCATTCTCTCTTTTTCTCCCTCCCTCTTGCTCCCTCTCTCTCTCTCTCTCGCCCCATCACATGCTGTATCCCTAGGTAGGATGCTGGATAATTAATGTGTTTCAATAAGTTGTTTCTTCAAGAAAACAATGTAGCTGCAAAATAATTAGTGCATGAAAACAGCTGGAGCAACCGTATAGCAAAAAAAAAGTGTATGCATGTGAATTTGGCTAGAATAAGTAATATTGGTAGATAATACCCTTTCCTCTTTAGTTCATTAAACATCCTTGGTGTATTTTTCCCTCCTCTGCTGTGAAGCTTGGAAAGAACATAGCCAAAAAGCACTTCTGCTTGTTAGCATAATTGGGACCCCAACGGCGGATTCCTGCTCAGCATATAGCTCAATTGTTGAGTTTTATCTCCTCTGTGATCCTTCCTGGTGTTGCTTGAAGCAGTCCACATACACCACAAAAAGATTTACTGGTGGTGCTGTTTGTTAACATCTCCATAATTCTGCATAGAGAATGCAGCCTTGACAACAACCAAACGTGTCTATAATTATTACGGCAGTAAGGAGACCGTATTCATCTTCATTAGGGGCTTTTGCTTTTTCAGAGTATCCTCTTGTCTTCTTTAGCCTGCAGGTCTCTTCCTCATGCTAACCCACACAATTGTGGCTTCACTACCCCCATTATCTTCCTCTTCTCCCTTTCTTTCTCTCGCACAGACACACACATTTAAATATCACAGGATAAGGAGTTCATAGCCACCACAGTAACCCACATCAGGAGTGACACTTGAAAAATGGCAACATTACCCTTGGTGGGGCAGCCTGAATAAAGACTGCCTGATTAGTTCAGGTACTTGCATTCTCCTAATTTTCATATTAATCACAAGCCCATCTCACTCTAACGCCGGACTCCGGGACATGCCTGTGAAGTGTGAACAACATTTACAGATGCCTGAACCCTGAAACAGTCTCCATGTTCATCATTCATAGATGAACTGATGGCAGTTTCAGAAACTAGAAGACATGGTAAAAGCAAGGATAAAAAAAAAATAAAAAAAAAATGGAGAAATTTGACAAACTCCAACAAAACAGGAATTTTCTTGAATTTTGATCCAAATTATCCCACATTTAAGAAAAACACTTTACTTTGCGCATTTCTTCTTCAAACTGTATATATATATATATATATATATATATATATATATATATATATATATATATATATATATATATATATATATATATATATATATACACACATACACACATATACACATATACACACACACACACACTCAAAGGAAATGGGTAGATGCCATAACATCTGGCAACACAGACGCATACCCTCCACAACGAGCTCACAACCTCACTCAGGAACAGACTCCTAGGATTATATAATGCTTGAGAAATTGGCTATGTGCGGCTCTTTTCTTGGGTGACCGCAGCTTTAAATTTAGGGCTTTGTAAAGGTTATACGATTAGCAGTTAGTTCACCTCAACCTTTTTAGGTAAAAGTGCACCCACTGACTTTTTGTGTGATCTGCAAGTTGTAATAACTCATTACACAAGCTATATGGAGCTGAACGGTGAACACTGACCACACACTTTTTCGAGCTGCCTTGGCTGAAGATGCGACCATGAATCTTCTATTCATTATATCTTCACATTTCTGAAAATACTTTAGTAATTAAGTAAATCAAACCAATCATTTACAAGAGGAAATACTTTTCGTTTAGATAAAATAAAGACTGTGGGAAAATCCACCATGAACAACTTGCATGTCAATTTAGATTCAACATGATCTTCCAAGATTTATTTTGTAGTAAAATCCTGAGCTTTTCTATTTTCCACGGATAAACTTATTTTCTCATGTCTGTCTATTTTTACTGTCGTTAATGGTTTTGCCATGTATTATCGTTCTCCCTGATTTCAGGTGAAAACAGGTATTTCACTAATTAGTTCAATTATGGCCGGCTATAAAGGACACTGAAAAACTAGTAACAAACTGGCGGTGGTGATGAGGGTATTCAGCTTCTGGAGCTATGGCCTGGGTCATCACCAGACCTAAGCTCAATAGAAATCTGTTGGACAATGTGAAGAAGGCAGTAGCAGTCAAAAAGATGATCTTCAGGAAGGAATCAAGCAGGCATGGATTGAGCAAGTGATACCAGAGTACTGCAGATGTCTTTTCGACTCCATGCCCAACCCAAAATAATAAAGGACTTCATATTAAATATTGATTGCTGTATAGAAATTGAATTGCATAAAATAACAGATTATTCACAGAATCTTGATTGTCATTAAAATCAATTTCACTTTTGTCTCAAAACTTTAAACTGATTTATATCAACAGTTTATCTCTTCCTAAAGAAAGGGTTGCAGCAGCCCTTTAGTCTTTACAGCTCCCTCACCTCCAC
Organism: Clarias fuscus; assembly: GCA_030347435.1. NCBI lineage: Eukaryota > Metazoa > Chordata > Actinopteri > Siluriformes > Clariidae > Clarias > Clarias fuscus. The sequence goes on along the minus strand of CM059216.1, from coordinate 20,891,983 downwards.
ATTCAAACTAATCAAGTACTAAAGCTTGAACTTCCATGCTGACACTAACCGCAGTGCCATCAAACTTTTTGTCTTCGATGGGTAACTAGGCGAGTCAAGTCTCTGCTATAACCTGACAAAGTCGCATCATATTGCTGCACTGCATTCTGGAGTCCAATGAATTTTACTTTAAATTTCTCATTAATGATGATAAATATTGTTGAACAATGATGAGTGTCAAAACAAGCATGTTCTCTTTTTAGGACCTTTTTAGGAGACAAACAGCCAAAACGGCCCTTCCTGCCTTAAAACTGCTTTTTGCCTTAAAACTGTCATTCTTTCATTCATTTATTCATCTTCTATAAAGCTTATCCTGTACAGGGCCACGCGGGCCAGGAGCCTATCCAGCACATGATGGGGGTACATTCTGTACAGGGTGTCAATCCAGCGCAGGACACACACACACACACACACACACACACACACACACACACACACACACACACACACACACACACACACACACACACACACACACACACACACACACACACACACACACACACAGCATTGGGAACGGCAATTAGTATAATCTGCATGTCTTTTTGTTTGGGAGAAAACCAGAGTACCAGGAGGAATCTGCAGTGCAGTACATAACTGCTAACTACGCTCAGGAATAACACAATATAGCACGAACCAACCCCGTCAAAGAATTAAATAAATAAAGCACCAGAATCATTAAACACATCCCAGATATTTCAATATAAACATACTTAATGGGTTTCAGGCCAGAGATTTCCTTTACCATCTTTCATAGGAAGGAATTAACTACTAATTATAAAGCACTGAGGACTGTTTGAGAAGTGTTTTTCTTTCCACTTTACAGTAGAGACAGCATATGATCACAATGCAATTTTACATAGTTCTACTTTTTTAAGCAATTTTTTAGCAACTGACTTTTGCTGTTCTTCTCATTTCAGTGTTTTAGCCTGTATAAAAAGCTAGATAATCTAGGCATGTAGTAAAATACCCAAAAGTGGAATACATACGGTACTAAGCAATATTCTGCCCTTTAATTTTGATACAATAATTAAAAAATATATAAAATTTCGTTTGGTCAGGTTTAAGCTCCATTTCTATGCTAACACTGATACCTATAGTCAGTGGGTCCTGCTTTACAAAGTATCTTACTGAAGCTTCTGCATTTTTTTTAAAATATATTTTTTATATCAGACTGACTTACAGCTTCCACATGCGCACATCTTGTAAGGATTAAACATATATAGCAGACAATCAAATCTCATATGGAGATCACAAATGACAATTTCACACCTGAAACCTCATTAACGTAATTCTTATGAACTTTGGTAGAGTTATTGTTCTATAAATTTTTACTTTGCTTTTAAATGCATCACAAATGCCAGTCTATAATCTGATTCTAAATCTATGCATAACCAAGTTAGATAATGGTTAAAGATATTTGTATAAAACAAGTGCCATTGAAGTCATACTGGGACTGGTTCTGATTGTTCAGAATAAGAGAACACAGTTCTACACATGGTAAAAACTCCCTTTATTACTCTATGTAATGCCCTGCTACAATAATGCACTTATCCCATCATTTCACTAGTGCTTGGATATCATCAAGGTAGAAAGTTATGTCGGTACACCAGTGCCATGAAGAACACTGGCAACCCAGGAACTACTTTATTGGCCAAACGATGTGAAAATCACCAGGACTGAGGTCAGGACTGTAGGGGGGATGTGGCAATAACTTTCAACCGAGTTCCTGTAATGTGCAAGTGGTGCATGAGGACATGCATTGTCATGAAGGACTGTTTTCCCTTGAGGAAAACAGAGGGGGATTTAGGAAGTTCCTGGTAGGCGAGCGTTTCAGCAGTGATGTGAAGCAGGCAGTCCAATCATAGCTCTAGCATACAGAGAAAACTTTCCACCTTGATGGTATCCAAGCACTAGTGAAACACTGGGATAAGTGCATTAGTGTAGCGGGGATTATATAGAGAAATAAAGGTAGTTTTACTCTAATGGCTGTGTTCTGTTATTCTTTACAAGCACAATGTGATTCATATAATTACCGGTATCAGGATCTGGTTCCTGAAATATGCAATATAATATTTGTTATTTAATGGCATAAAACAAATCACATTGTTAAGTAAATCTAATATCTAAAAGAGTATTTAAAAGATTATTTTATGATATATGCTTCCAAAATATTTTTTTCTGGATATAATAAAATGACTGAAATTAAAGAAAGCAAAGTCAAACCCCAAAAATAAACTTATCAGATTTGCTGAGATTTGGTTTTTAAAAAAAAAATATCTTAAAATTTATATGTTTAGATTACATAGCGTGTTCCTTTTGCCAATAGAATGCAGAATTTACTTGGGAAAAAGCTTGGGAAATATTTAGATATTGGAAAAAAAGGCAGGGGTCTAGGAGTTTGGTACAGTACATAACCTTGTAATTTCCATGATTTGTATTTTAAGGATGAGTCTCCTTGTGCAAGTGGATGATCTTTATAAAAACAACACAATTTTTTTTTTCTACTTTGTATTTAATATCTCTTCAGCAGGAACGGGTCATCTGAGGCGAGGCATGATCATTAAATAGAGGATATTAACTCAGTTCATCTTGATTCTCACTGCTATTATCAGAGTAAACATCAAATTTGAGGTTTTATGGGATGCATTTTAAGAGGCCGTGGCGATGGAGAGGGTGGGAGAGCGGCCGCTGTTTAATGGGACACACCAGAGAGACTGCAGGGCCCTTTCACTAGCCATTAAACACTGAGAGTAACCCAGCGTTAATTGTTAATTTGCTGACTGGATGCAATGCACAGGAGACACGGGCTAGTCAAGGAGAGCGCGCGTTCATTCTTATTAATGTGAAATGTTGGAACTTGTTGGCCATGTGTGACCCTCCAACACTTGCAGTGTCAAACTATCTACACAAAGCTTCCCCCAGCAGTCTAGCATTAGGAGCATATGGCAAGTTTTCCAGTATTAAAAACTGTGGCAATACTGTTTTTGTAGGATTTTAGAAGGATTTTCAGTGAACAATGATGACTGGTTTGATATGTCAACCATAGATAAAAATCTAAATAATACACACAGACCTTTATGTGTCAATCATTTATTGTTTCAGAAAGCAGCGTTTATGAATGTCAATTATTATAATGACAGAAAAAAAGTATTTTTACATCTGTCTGAGGAGGATACGGCCTAATTGCATTAAATAATTGGTTAATAGGTAGGACCATTTGCCCAATTTTTATAAGTACTAACAGGCTGGGGAAAAATCTGAAACACCGATTCAGTCTTTGAAAAGATGGAGCATTCAGGGATAATTGTGTTTGTGCCAAAATCTGCTGCAGACCTGCCAGGGCACTTCAAAAGAAAAATAAATAGCTAGCTATAAAACTGAACGAGAAGAAAATACACAAAGAGAAGAAAAGAAAGAAGGGAAGAAAAAGAGAAATAAAGGGAGCCAGAAAGTGAAAGACTCAAGAGGGTTTAAGTCATTACCTCATTGGCTAACTCCAGCAGGACGGGGTCTGAAGGATGTTTGCTGGCTTCACTACGGTACCTTCATTACAACAACAAAAATAACGATCGTGAAAAAACAGACGTGAGGATAGAGGACAACAAGAACAGGCCAGCCAAGACATGCTGATGTCCCGTAGGCTTTGGCCTCTACGGCATTTCTAACGCTTTGTGTGGTTGAAACGGAACAGCTCTGAAACCTCAGACTGTCCTCGCATCAGACAAGCATGATCATTAACAAAACGAGGGGGCTCTGCCTCCTCCCCGTTAGAAACCACAAAGCCTTCTGAAGATCCCACGCAGATAATGTGTGAGGTTTCTTGTTATGTAAGCAGGTTACAACTGCAGCTTCTGGTTTGCGTTTCGCAAAAACAACATGCTTAATAGGCTACCAGAGGCTAATTACGATATGCAACAAAAATGCTTCCTTGCCTTGAGCCACTTTGCTTTTGTTGTCTCCTGATCTGATTTTTGAAAGAAATTGCAAATAATAGGTCGCCATGTGCCTAATCAAGGCAAAAGTCCAAGCATACTTTTTTTTTTTTCAGCGTGTCTGTGTGTGCACATCTGTAGGCTTAGCAGGTGCGAGTGGGGATCTGGAAGGCCTGGTGATTTGTTTAGAGGAGATTATATCTGTCAGTGGAGCCCACCCACTCACACGTACACACCCATCTAGTGATTAGTAGGTAGAGTGGACTGATTCTTACCTCTGGTAGTAGACTTCAATGACATCTGCAGCGTGATGTTTCACAAGACTTCTTTTCATTCTTTTCTGAAAGAAGGTGCATAATGAAACGGTTGCTTTTTTTTGTACCTATTACACATATTTTACACCATTCATAAGGTCACACCGATTAAAAGAAGAAAAAAAAAGTGTGATGCAAAAAAAAGCCTCTCCCTTTTCATTTGTAATTTTCCTATGTGAGCAAGCAACGTTATTGAATCTCAGCAAGATGTGCTCAAAGGGGTTGGATGTGAGTAATGACAAAATCATTCTCCCTTGACTTAAACCTTCAATTAATTTCCACTGTGATGAAACCACAACAGATTAAAGCCCCCTCCCCTCTGCACCTTTTAAATGCCTTATTGTATATGATTCAGTTGCCATCTTAACCAGGGGAAAGAGTGAGCATGGTTTAAAAAACAACTTATTTAAAAACTACAAAAAAAAAAAGCAATTCCAAGGGGACACGCTGCATGAGTGACACCTGTCACAGGAATGATGAATGACTCCATTTTGTGCCTCTGCAGCCTTCTGCCACTCCCGGCATCGGCCATTTATCATCATCGGCTGTCAGCCAGGGAAAGAGGCAGTGACAGTGCGAGTCAGCAAACATTTAGCACACGGAGCCGCACTACACGGGGAAATTATTATTGTCAGAATAATAATGGTTTAGCATAATTTATTACAGGTCCACCAAATAAGCAGGGGCTAGATGTTATTAGACAGATGGATGGGAAGGCTTGGCAGGATTCCACCGAGACTCAGGCAGGGCCTTCGTCATGCGAGTGGGGAGAGGAGAGGAGAGAAAGAGAGGGGGGGGGGCATCCTCTGAACCAATCAGAGAGCTGGCAGTTCAATTACAAAGAAATAAGGGGACATTCATCATTCAATTAGGCACCTGTCAGGCCTCACAAAGGAAGAAAACTTCTAACCTGGTACTCCAGGGAGAAGATGCTCAGAAGAGTGGACTGCGAGTGACTGGAACAAATAAAAGAAGGACAAAGTTAATTACCAGAGTGCATTGCACAGAGACAAAGGAAGAGGGGCGCTTCAAAGCCGCGGCCGGCTGCCCTGTAATCTAAAAGAACATGAAAACAAGTGTGGCAAAGTTGTTCCAGATGAACATCTCGGACAAAAGGTTCCTGCTGAGACGCGTCGTGAGGGGAGGGAGGTAAGGTTACAGAGACTGGGGATGGTGTGAAATGAGAGAAAATAAAAGCACTCCCACTCCTCATATCACTGTCCACTGCATCAGACAGATGCTACAGTCCTTCCTGTCTTCGACTGGCAAGGGGAGCAGAACACCTTAAAGAGATGCAAAGGAACAGACAAAGAAACATCACACATACTGTACAGTACGTACTTAAACCGCAATTCCATCATCGATATATTTACAAATCTGCATTTTATTACCCTTGTGCGATCTTTATCAAATGGAGAATCGTATTTTAAGGCCAAACGGTAAAGTGTTGGGAAAAATGTTGCCACATTGTCTGCAATGGAATATGGGACATTTTGGAACATTCCCACTGAAACCGAGAGGCTTTGAAAATGGAAACTTTCACAGCAGGAAGCTCCAAGAAGTCACTCAATTCTATGGCAGCCATAAGATAAATTCATTTCCAGCTACACTCAATGTCAAACACCTGGCCATGACGTTCTGACCCACTGCTGGTCTTCACGACTCAAAAGACAAAATCTTTCAGGCAATATCCCCCCCCAAATAAAAGAAAAAAAAGAAAGTATGACGCTCCATGTGCAGGTACTGTAGCAACTGTCTCATGTGCTTCTGTTTCCACATGCTATCTTTAATATTCCTATACGGTTAAACTTAATAGACTTCACTTTGAGAACGGGAACGTACACAGAAACTAGAAAGGCAGTTTTTCTACCTGCCGTGTAATATAAAGTCCATATTGGTCTTGGTAATCAATCTGGACACGTACCAATAAAGGAACAGAGAGCTTAGATTTAGATTTTTCTCATTATATTCATAATCAACTCACTACAAGCTGACTTTGAGACAGAGTACGGGAGGGGGAAAAAAAGAAGAAAAAAAAAACACATTATAATCCATGACAGTCCCTAGTGCTGAACATCAACATCTCAGCACAAATGGTTCATATGGATGGAAAAAAACAAACAAAAAAAAAAAAAATCATCTTTGTGCGCACATATCTCCAAGGTAAGAAGTCTGGCACAGAATTAATTTGCAATGATATGCACGGGTCAAAGGGTCAGTGCAATTAAGTGGGCCATTAAACGGTCAACTGTCAACATGTGAACACTTATGGGAAAGAAAAAAAAGAAGAAAAAAGTCTTCTACACTTCAACCTTGCACCTGAACATTTCAACAACATTACTGCTCAATTCTCAAGACGTGGCCGTCCCGTCTGCCGAGTCGCACATCTGTTAGGTTTTAAATGGATTACTCTCTATAATGATCATGATTACGCCCTAATTGCTAAATCTTTGCCCTGTTAAGTTTAAAGGGAGGTAAACTGCCCTAAATATCTGTGAAAACATATCTGTTTCAAATACTGAGTCAACCTGTGGCCAAATACCCTCTCATGCTTAATACAGAGAAGTAAAAATAAAGGGAGTTACAGAAACAACCTATGTTACATACAAACCACATTTAGCAGAATGTGGCCTTTTCTAATGTTTCTAAATCAACATTCACTGTAGAACATCCTTTCTTGACCAAAGCTATGGCAGAGTTTTCCAGCATGACTACTCATTTCATTAGGATATACAGTACAGCGTCACAACATGCTGTACCATACAGCTGAACTCTGAAACTGAAGTAAGGAAGTCAGAAAGCTCTATGTTGGTGAAGATTACAGAGAAATTGATTTGAGACACTCAATCGGATTTCAGAAGTGTACTCCAAGTGTGCACAAAACCAGATGATCAAACACATTTTATAAATACTGTACCTTAGGGATGGCAATTGGCAGGGACGGCCCAAAACGATATCATCATAATACTTAGGTGTCGATTCAGATTGTACTGCAATTTTTGACAATCTTCACAAATAATTTGCTTCTACCACAAAGGAAACTGTGCTGCCTGCCAATGTGAGAATAGCATCACATGCACCACATATAGCATTATAGAGGGATGGCACCATTTTACCACCTTAAATGCAAACATGTATATAATTTTATTTTATTTTTTTATTAAAAGAATTTGGAGGCAGTGCGATATACAAATTGTCACACAAAAGAATCGCAATATATAAATGAATTGTTTTTTCCTTCCTTACCTCTATGGTACATTACATATGTTTGATAATGTGCACTATAAACAAACCATAATAATTATAGGTACAGTATTAGAATTTCTTATGTCATAGTAGTTTTGGAACTGCTATAGTATAATACTATCACATTATTTTCTTGATTTTTGAACCTGCTTGAAAAAAAGAAAGAGAACATATTGTCAAATGTTAAATATTAAAAGGATTTGTGACAATATTACTTAGTACAGGTGATGAAGCTGTCTCAAAGCTGTTTGGGTATCTGAGTCAATCTTGATGATGCATTAAATTTGAGTTTTGCATGTTCTCCCAACTAACAAAAGCATACCGGTAGGTGGACCACCTGTGCAAAAAAAAGCCCCTGGGCATGAATGAATGTATGAACATGTGTGTGTGTGTGTGTGTGTGTGTGTGTGTGTGTGGTGCTCCATGATGGACTGGAATCACATCCAGGGTGTATTCCTGGCATAAACTTAAATTTGTTTACACGATAGTCTTCGGATCCACTGCAACCCTGCTGAAGACAAAGCCATTACTGAAAATAGATAAATGAATGAATGAATGATCATAAGACACAGTAAGTAACTACAGTAAGTATAGTATAGTATATGGTGTAACTCATTAATAAGCTTCAAAAGGCAGCGAAATTAATTTGCTTAAAGGGTTTAATTACATTTTTAAATGTTTAATTTACACAGTTCAGTGATTTTGCCCTCTCACTCCACAATTTTGTAATGTGAAAAAACCTTACATAATAAATTGTTAAACTAAATATTCACACAAATACTGTATACGCTCACATGGAAGAACACAAAAAATAAATAATGCCTGGATATATACTATACTATGTATTCTTTCTGAATGGTTTCCAACCCTGTAGTTAGACATCCTGATAAGTTACAAGGGGGGGAAAATAGCTTGTCAGAATCTCTTGCTACTACACAATATTACCACTGAATAAATATATTTGTTCTGTAGTTTTCAGGCAGCTCCGGTAACACAGATTCCATGTGCTGTGGATCTCGGACCACACGCCAGTTGCTGAATGCATGTAAACCCGATACATCATAATTCACTGCATTCTACCCACTGTAGAACAGTATTTACAGCAGGAATGCAGGAAACTAGACCAAACAGACAGATGTAATTTATTACACAACTGACTGCTATGCTGTTCTTCCAATCGTTCATATTTATCTTTTTCTTTCCCCTGAGCTGCTGTTAAATAGAAAGGTAGAGAAAGCACACAGAAAGGATGAGTGACCAGAAGTCACAGCAAGCTGTTTCAGAAATAAATGAATAAATGAATAAATAAATAAATAAATAAATAAATAGATAGATATCTGCAAATTATTTTAATGAAACCTACGGTTTATGAAAACAGTAATAATAATGGCACAAATGGCCATGGATTCAGCAGTGTATTTACAGCATGTAGGTAAAAACTGGAAAAATACTTCACCGAAATAAGAATGAAGAGAGCTATTAGAAGGTCATAGAACAGAATTAAGCCTATCGCCTCTAGCCTATAATTTCAAACAGGGAAAAACAGAAGGTCTGCAATCAGATCAGTGCCTTGGAAATCATTCAGAACGTAATTACCCTTCTCTCCAACCTACGACATTCCATTAATATGCATGGGGCTGAATATAGCATTGAGGCCAATTTGATTAAAATATCCCACTCTGACTGTTCCACGGTGTCTACTTAACGCTACCGTCACCCGAACAAGTTAAACTGTGCTGCCTTGATCATACCTATATACACAGATTGCATGCTGGGTAATTGGGTATTTTGTGTATCATTAAATTTCCATCTTTTTTTTTTATATGTTGAACTATGAACAACACATGAATACACGGTTTTAAACTATTTTTTAATCTCCTTTATAATTCTCAATCATTTCAAAAGGACCTTCGTCCTTTATTTCCCTTTTCTTTTTTTTTGAACACAAATGATTAATAATAAAAAATGGCAGCGATTAACCTAATGAATACCACCTGGCTAATGATATCCATCTCATATGTTTCAACAATAATTAGCGCTTGCTACATCTATTTGTGGCAGGGCAGAAACTGCAACGAAGCATAGCAAATTTTATTCCTAATGATTTAAGGATGGGCTACAAACAAAGGCAAAGACTGGAAGATTTGGTATGGTTGATGAATTAATGCAATGATGACATTTCTGAGACGGAGTAGGGAAAAAACAACAGCACACTTCTCTCCTAATAACATTTCCAGTCAGTAAATAATGTAAATACTAGACAAATATGATCTCAAGTTGGACTTTTTTTTTTTTTTGTTGCCTTAAATCAATATTTTTGCACCGTTGCATCTACTTTTGCTTTATGCTCCACATATGTAAATTGCCCTAATTATACATGCTGATAAGAGCAGGGGAACATCTGTTTCAGCCCAAACAGCACCATATGAAGATAAAATGCATAACAGTGATAGATTTGACACACCAAAACACGCATGTTCTGGCTAGTTACATTAATTATGCTTCAAAAATACAGAATGTTTAGTAAAACTCAGTGTTCTTAACGTACCAAAAACGCATGAGAAACATCATAGCGTTTGCAGAAGATTAAGTAATACGTCTACTTGAGCTATTTATGAAAAACAGCATGTACAATTCATTTGTTTACATATACATTTGCGAAAAATTTGATATCCTTAGTGTATGTAAGTGGATGAGCTGGCTAACCAAGGCATAATAATGCAGCTTCTCAATTTAATACACTCAAATATTGGAGATTCTAGACTCTGGGGGTGGTTGGGGGAGCATAAATTTATAGCAAATACTTCCAAGTGTGTAAGTTACAGAGTTTTCCTGTTAAGGCTTTTAAAGCTGCGTTTTAGGCCCCCAGCGATTCAACAGCTGCAATATCCACAAAACTATCCTTGCTTTAATTATGATTAGTTACGGAAGTGAGTATGTACAGTGGTTATGATAGGAAAAAAAAAGCCATAGTTTTAACAGTGGGACCATTTAAATACATCAAAATCTTAGATTGAAAAACGAGGCCTTCATTTCCCATCAAGCAAAGAAAGAAGCACATTAAGCTGACCAACTGTCTACTCCCTCAAGGACGGCCACATCACTTTTCCCCATTCTGTGCAATTTGGTTCAATCCTCTCCTGCAACTGATCCTAGCGTGCAAACTGATCCTCAGTAGCTATGCAACTGTATTACACTCCGAGCACATTCCCAGAGCATTGTGTAAGGCGGTGAGACGTGCCACATTTCACGGAAAGCTACATTTGTCATTGCGTGGCATGGCGCTGATGATTTTAAAAAAATATATTTATATAAATAAATAAAGCCTTTGTCTGTCAGCACGTCCTGGATCTGGAAAATCTGATCTGAAAAAGGTGAAGACATTAATATAAACAAAATAATAATAATAAAAAGACTATTTTGCTTTTCATAGGGGTGGCCTTATTAGCGCTTTCAACAGATGATTTTATTTTATTCTACTGTGAAGAATAACGTGTCGTACGGAAACGTGTCTTTTCTTCTAACCAGAGCAAATCAAGCACGCTCCAGGAGCACTGCTGTAAACTAAGTGAAAGGTCTTTCTCATGTCCACTGTCTCTTTCTCTCTAGCCCTTGGCTTTCTTCCTCACGCCTAACCACATAAACAATCCCAGTTGTGTGATGAGGCCGTGTGCATCCCTGACAGCACAGCGCTCCACTGGCCAGGCCAAAACCACAAGCCTAAGCTGCCAGTTCCACTTTTTGTTTGCACCGTGAGACAGAGACGTGTGGTCTTCCACAAGAGTGAAATGCCTGGCCAGGAGCTCTGGGAGCCAGACAGCCTGCTAGCTAATGCAAGGACTACGTTTTTACTGCACTGTCCAAGCAACAAGCATTCTAGCATTCTCAAATAGCAGCACTGACATCAAACACCAACCCAACTTTAAACTATATGCAGTAACTCTGGACGTCAACAATTAAACAATTTGTTTGCTGAATGTATAAAAAGCCAAAATGATGGGTGGGAAAAAAGAAAAAAAAAGAAAAAAAAAAAAAAAAAAAGAGAGATCTCATGAATTTTTAGTAACCCTGAGAATACCGAGATTGGTTAACTTATAATTCAGTCCTATTGGATTAACAGGCATGTAATAGAGAGATAAACACCAGAACTGCAATAAATAATCAATGAGTAGCCCCTTTGCTTCAAACCCCAGCTCGAGCATTGCCATCGAAAACAAAGTGTCTGCAGCCAAGAAAATCAGCATATCAATGGCACATGCCACAACAACGCTGGCCTCGGGTTTACTCCAAAGAGCACACTAGATAAACCCCAAATAACAGAGAAATTAACAAATGCTTGACATTTGCTCAACATCCATTATTCTGACACTTCTTCAGAATTTCAAAAGCCTGAGTGCATGCTTAATCAACATTCATATTCCCCAAGCGGGCCGCTGGCACCATATTGCAGCCCGCCTCGGCGCTGATGAAAACGGCACATTAGGGCCCGTTTTGAAAACGTTCAGGGACTCTGAACGGATGCGTATGGACGTGTGGGTTGTCTGCACGTGGAAAGGGGGAGAGCGTGCACGCTTTCTCTCTTTCAAAGCGCATCCAAGATGGGAGCATCTGCACCGATCTATTCTTTCCCCACTCCAGCAGGCCGGCTCTCCAAACTCGACAGACATATGCAAAGTGAGCTGAACGGCATTCGAAAAAGGGGAGTGATCATTACACCCAAATTCATTCATAGCAGTGTGCAGAGGGCTAACGGAGGCGTCTCACTCCTGGGACAAAGACCAGAGGGGAATGACAGTGGTCCCACATGATCCCAGTCAGCCAGGCGAGCTCCGCGAGAGCATTTCCAATTCTAATATGAAGCACGGAGAGACAAGAGAGAGAGGGTAAGAGAATGGCCTGCGCCTGATGTCACATCCCACCACTGGGCCATCACGCCATCATCACCCCTCCCTTTCCAGTCTCATTGTAGTTGCAGGACAGGCCGGCCAAGCAGGAGGTGTGCTGGATTTGCATGGCTCTCCATTGTGAGCAGGGGGGGAAAAGTGACAGCACCGTGTCCAATTCTTTTCCCTTCAGAACGACTCGAGCCCGGCAGGAGAGGCCAGGCTGACAGATGACTCCCAACATCTGTGTTACGTGAGTGATACAGATGAGGGACTTTGCATCCCCCCGCACCATCTACAGCCAAAAGCATAGTCAGGACTCAGGCACCCGGTGCAAATCATCTTTAAATGGCCAAAAAAATGAGGCTATTCAAATAGATTTGTTTAGCACACTTTGTATTTAGATTTATACCCATTTTACTATGCACAAAAAACACACGTGGAGTCTTGAAAGTTCAATATTACTTTTAACCAAGCCCATAAATCCTGCAACTTCTAAATTCAGTGTCATGTGAATAATATTTATAAAAGTTAATACATTTTTCCAAAAACTGTCACATAGTAATATCAGATCATAATTCTGAATACGAGTTACCAGAGCATAGGTCTAAAAAAATAAAAAACTTACTATTTTATAAGCAGAACTGTTATTTAGTGTTGGTCCCTAAATTAATCTCTTCAAATCTCCAAAACGTTAACTCTGTAGCTCCTAAACAGTACAGAGAAAAAGATTTCAAAGAATTTACTTAAAAAGAAAGTACACATATTTACAACACATGCAGCTCCGCAGCTTTGGGTGCTGTAATAACATGATATTCACAGCGTGCATGTGGCACAGGTATAATGCGCAAGACTGATTTTAAGCGGATGGGCTATTCTTTCATTTAGTCCATGTGGCCGTGTGTTCAGCATGGCTAGTGGGTTGAACGGTATGACAAGGCTGGAGGATTGGAGGGATTCTCTGCTGTGATTCTGTGAGCATGGCGTTCCCAGCAGGGACAGGCTGCACGAGGAGCGATGAAGGACAGAACTCGCTGTTCCCTAAACTGGCAAAAAAAAAAAAAAAAAAAACCAGGCTGCCTGTCTTGACTCCAGCACTGACTAAGGCCCTGGGCTTTGAGGCACAGCGGAGGGGGGAAATCACAGCCTCTCACTGCCGTGCCTCAGCGCATGCTAAGAGATGATGGATGGCCTAGTCGATATGTTATGTCTTAAGAGCCTGATTTCCTGCCAGTCCAATCACTAACCCTCCAGAGCCTGGCTCAGCTGATTGGACAAGCAGAATAATTTTGCAGGCTGTGAAAAACACTACTGCCGCGCCTGTCTGTCACGTTCTTAGATAATGTTCGTGTTTTTAAAAATTGCAAGGTCTCGCTGTGATTTTTATTATTATTATTATTTTTTTTTTTTTTTACAATCTGAACATAGATATGAACATAAACACAAAAATTAATCAAAGCCTCCTGACACACGCATTTATTGGCATGCACGATCATCCAAAGCGCAGTCAAAATAAAAAGAAGAAACCAGCAAATACGAGCCAGATTTTAGTTTTAGTACGACTGCCTAAAAACAAAACACACACAGATTTATTGGGGGAAAAATACATGAAAATTAGGTCATACATCAGACCAGACTGTAAGGACAATGGGATATAAAAAAAAGTGGCTGGGGGATCGGCCCAGCACATATCATATTCTATAAAACGCTGACGCCAATAACAAAGGCATGTTCACTGTAGGCTGTGTATCCCTTGGGGACCCAGTGCCTTATTCTAGCAGTGATTACAGCACTATGAAACTAGGAAGCTCCCAATTCATGCGAGTCTCTAAGTGACCTCTAAAGGAACGGGGCTGCCTCGGAGGCCTTGGGGGATTACATGTGTTACATTCAATAAAGAGCAGTCCCTCATTGTCAAGGAGACACACAAACAAAGCCATTAACCCCGGCTTATTCAATACATCCACAACAGAGTATATGGCTCAGCAAAAATACAAAATCTTAACAAGAATATGTTGTGGCTTTTTAAATGAAACTGGACTAATATTGTAATGCAGCAGGGCGCGCACACACACACACACACACACACACACACACACAAAAAAATACCTTGAGAATGATAACTGACAGGAAAAAAACAATTAGACTAGTAACAGTGTATCCAACTAAGCAGACAAAGCATCATCATCATCATGGTTACAGTGGATTTGGGTTCTTCTGCACTTATTTGATGTTCTGCAACAACAAGTGAATGAATTTTCCTCAACAGAATTTCTAGTTGAAAAAAATAAAATAAAATCCCCTCCCCCCCACAAAAAAAAAGTCACAGAACGCCAGTATTCAATTACGACGGGATTATTTACTCTACCCATAATCAGACTGCACTTCTAACAACTGTTAATTAAAAAAAAATTTTTTCTCAATTCAACCCCGTACAACCAAGAGCTCGAGTTGTCTGCTGCTGATTTTAACCAATTACACGAACCTAATCAATGTACTGACTGTGTGAGACACTAAAACCCCAGAAGAAAACCTGGGGTTGATTCAGAATGTTTTTCAGCACGGCACATACTTCTTCACGCTGTGTGCCGGCACCTGTGTTACTAACTCGA
This sequence comes from Clarias fuscus, assembly GCA_030347435.1. Lineage (NCBI taxonomy): Eukaryota > Metazoa > Chordata > Actinopteri > Siluriformes > Clariidae > Clarias > Clarias fuscus. Next base: position 20,876,954 of record CM059216.1, on the reverse strand, counting down.
ACACAAGAAATATTTTATCTCAATGCCAACATGACCCCTTGAGTCATTCAGTGTCTCCTATTGCTCATGTTCTGCTCAATATGCCTACAAGCATGCACACGCGTATGGCCCATCAAGCTGCTTCGTTTTCAATTTAGTTGTATGGTTTAAACTTCACTGAATGGCTTTTAACGTATTTTCATGGATTTACATTAGGGTGAAAGCTTAATATTACTGTTGTGTACATGCAGAGAAAACACTAGTATTGAAAACTGAAATTCTTTATACATGAGAACAAGATTACATGTAGATAACATGGAGTTTCATTTAAAAAAATTAGCTTAATAAATTGTAATTAGCAATTACAATACAACTTTTAGATTCAGTCTTATTATGTATATAACGTTCATTAAACTAGTTACTGATTAAACAGTGATACCAGATGATCTGCGTTCAGTTGGTGAATCAATGAAACATTAGTGGTAAAGCTCAGACAATCTGCAACCTGGCTGTCTGTTTTTCTCAACCGTAGTAGTCTAGACAAGAATTTAAGAGCGCATGTTCCCCGTTACCCGAAATCAGGAAGTGAATGGCAGCTAAACTCTTACTGGAGTGCGCAGCACATTCATCAAAATGACATAGTGCAACAACTCCAGCGATTATCCTAAATGCTCTGGTTTTGGATTTGAAGTGAAAGCTCTTACCTTCTTGCCACTTTTAAATATACTTAGCTGGAAAATAAGCATCACCAACCACTAAATTATAGTCAATTAAACCTTAAATCCTTCAACCATCCCTGCTTATTTTTTAATGCTTAAATGGAGAACCAGTGAGTAAGGAGTGTGTGTGTGGGGGGGGGTTTAGATGCGACCTGGCCCAAAAAGCATGTCACGTTTTATTCCTCTTACACCACAACACTATTTATTGACAAAAAAAAGACCTTTTTTTATTTTAATTTTTACTGTTATGGAACATCCACCAAAGGACACAGCTGAGGGCTGTGGAGAATCTGAAAAGCAGGAATACACCCAGGATGGGACACCCGGTTCGTTGCAGACCATCAGGCACACACACATTCACACATTCATTGACGTTTAGGGGCAATTTAGAGTCACTAATCCACGCTCTGGCATGCTTTAAAAGGTGAGAGGAAACCCACAGGGACATGAAGAAAACGTTTAATCCACTGGGGAAATATTGAATTTATTACCTAGATTTATTTACTTCTCTTCCAATCTCACAAAAAATGCATAAAAGTAAAATCTAAATGTTAAAGAATAACTATGATGCTTTCCACGAGACCCGTTTTAGCAAACAGTAGACATTTACAGTGAGGAACTGACATGCATTCATCACACAAGATCGATCTTCCATCGTCCATCTCGACCATTGGAAGATGTTTGCGTCTCAGAGGCTTATCTGTGTGCATCAAAAGAGCACGCAAAACAACCAAGACACTGTACAGATACACCGAATGGTGTATGAGCTAATGGACATGGTTGTCATCAACTGAAAGAATGTTTTACCTTCACCAAACAGATGGTCAGTGTCATCTTTGTGTGGAATAACTTTTTTCCAAAGCTACAGGAAGTCTAGGTATATTGCAGACACAGCCCATCAAGAACATTTACAATGAGCTATCTCCGGTTTAAATGAACCTACAAATTTGCTCTTAGAGTGGCACCGGCAACCTTATAAAATGGTTAGTGTATAATGATTTAAAAGACAACTTTAGAATCGGATAATGTCAAAGACAACCATACTGCGCTATTAATTCCAATCACTAAGAAGTTGATAGAACTCTCAGACTCAGTATTCATATTCTCTCCTGAACGACTAAAAACATTCATATATGATGATTTTGTACATTTGCACCATCTTGTTTAACACTGTCTTACCATGAAGTTGCATTAAAAAAAGATACATGGATTAAATTTGGGCTAAAGTGAGACTTCACATCTCTTTATGACGACTAGATTCGCATTGCCCTTGCTTCTTTGGATTCATATGTTACTCATGAGATTAGGCTGATTTGTGCAGGAGGAAGCTCAGCATAACTGCACTGGTGGTGATTTATCAGGATCATGAAAAATACATAATAGTAGAAATAAATAACAGAAATCACCAATGGCCTTGTAGGGCAGCAGGAAACACCGTGGGTAGCATTGACGCTATGCAACTCCAGGGTCTCTGGGTCAATCCTAAGCTCTGGTTTTTGTCTGTGGGGAGTTTTACATGTTCTTTATATATCTATGAAAGTTTCCTCTGGGTTCTCTGGTTCCCTCATAGTTCCTAAAATCATACCTGTACATGGATTTCATACATCCATCTAGGAACCTCTGGGACTTGGGCCAGTATCATTGTAGTTATTCCTATTTTACGACCGTGTTAGGACCTTCGGTCAACATTCACATGCACATTCACACGCTACGGGCAATTTGGGAATGCCAATTAGCCTAATATGCATTTCCTTGGATTGCGGGAGGAAACCAAAGTAGCTGGAGGAAACCACGGGGAGAACATGCAAACTCCATGCACATAGACCCCAAGCGGGAATCGAAGCCAGACCCTAGAGGTGCAAGACGACAGTGCTGACCACTAAGCCACCGTGCCATCATGTACATGGACTGGTCATGCTAAATTTCCCTCAAGTATGAATGTGTGTGTGTGCGCACTGCCCGGCAATGATAAGGCATCACTGCCTTACTTTCGGTGTCCTTGGGATAGGTTCTGAACACACCCTGAACCAGACCAGGATAAATCAGTAACTGAAAATGATCATCACGTCATTGTAAGTGATTGAAGCGGCACAAGGGCACTCTACTAATATACCTACTTGGGGAATCGATCCTTCAGCATCTTCATGTACTGCCTTGTAGGACGAAGTTGTTCAGTGAACTTTGCGATTTCTCTATATTCTGCTCTGGAGAGCTTCATTTTAGTTATCTATCACGCTTCTGCGGAAGGAGGGGAGAGAGGGAGAGAGAGAAAGAGAAGGGAGAAGAGAATGTTCATGACTTGTGTTAGATTGCAAGTATAATATTACAGCAATAAGCACCACATATATTGATAATGCTGTCCCTGGGGTGTATTTATATAGTGCTGTATTACTGTAGGAGCCCAAGTCATCTACTTAGACTGAGAACAGTAAGTGCATGCGTGCATTGTGACTGAGTGAACAATTTATCTTAGGATGATGCTGAATATAGTACACTTTATACAACATGCATACAACATCTTTCAGTTTTACTGCAGTGTGAGGGAAGCACGCGCTGCTTACACGTGCGATGCATGACTTTTATATTAGACACATTATTATATTTTATATAGAAACTATATAAAATATAAATAGACACAAACTGTTGGTTAGTTTTATCAGTATGCGCAACATTTTATTTGGTGAGCATATACACAGCACAGACTAGCACATAAGCAACGCGCAGAATAGCCGAATTCCAAATATATCACTACTCCCTCTGCAGGTGCACTACGTAGGGAGAAAAAGTGGTCAGTTAAACACTATCTAGCACACTGAACAGGGAACAGGATCTCGTTTGAGACACAACCACAAACCGCTAACTCACTTTTACTTACCGGTGAGCACACCGACAGCAGAGAACACTCCTTTAAACCTCGACAGACCTTTAACTAGAGCACGTCGAAAAGATATATCAGTGGTTTCTTATTATTTGTTTTCAAAAATACTGTTTAAAGTAAATTAATATTCGCTGCTGAAGGATATTTAGGTACTTCCTGGATCGCTCCCGCGAAAGAGTTGAAAGGCGGGCGTCACAAAGAAATAACGTTTCTGATTGGCTACACGCTCGGAGCATGAGTAAAGTCGACACTGATTGGTCAGAAACTAGGTTCCGTAATCAAGCTCTGTGAAATGGGCGGAGGGCTGAGAATCCTCCCTCGAGATGTAATAGCAGGTTGTTAGCAAATTTGTTTACTTTTTAGATTTAAAATATATAAACAAATAAATAGATTAAATAATATATAGATAAGGTCATGTAGCTTATATGCCTTACGTTAATAAAAAAAAAAAAAAGTAATAATTTAGCTTTTCTGTAAAATAGGAAATAAATTGAATATATGCAAATGATAAACAATTTGAACCTTGGACAGAATTAAGAAACATGGATTAATATTGGACATTGGAATATAATGTAATTTCTGATGATTTTAGAATCCTATTATTAAAAAAATCACCATAATGAAATGTTATGCACTGTGCAATATTTACCTGCCTGTAGGCATCATGTCAGATTTTAGGCTCAATAAGTGAAATCAATGATAATGTGTGAAAATGCTTTGGAGAGCTAATGTGAATTGGTGATGTGATTTTAATATGTCTAGCATATCTGTGTTTTATGAATAAGTGTTGAAATCACTGTTTTTTTTTCTCCTTCTCTCTCTTTAATCCCCAGTGTTGTGCATTAAATGTTGAATTATTCACAATACCGTAAAATGATGAGACTGTGATGCTTGTACTGTAATTAAGGATGCGTATCTTGCTTGCCTTTTGTTGTCATACATCCTTTTGTTCTATTAGTATTTTTGTTTACAACTGTGTTATGTTCTTTACGGTATCGTTACCTTGTACATTATAATAATATTTAATTTTTACTTGCAGAGGACCAGTTTGAACTCGAACTACAGAATGAGTGAGTAAATGAGTGCTATAGTTCTCAGTGTATTCCTGCTCTCTTGCATTAGTTATATTGACTGTATATTAAGCAGATGTATTTTTTCTATTTCTAAATAGATTCACTTTCTTGCTTAGATAAATATATTGAGAAGGAAGAAAAACCTTCCTCAATCCTGGTTCTGCAAGACAAACCTTTGCTTCACTGTTTCTTTCTTAATTATTAGAGCACTTAAGACATTGGTTCTATAATTTGGTTTAATCGAGATGCAGCATTTTCATATAAACCTTAAGCTAAAAATCTTCCATGTATTTTTAATAAAGCATTAAACAACAGGACGAGGTGCTTTAGGCATGCCATTCCTGAACCTCGACACCTCATGCCGTGTGTGTGTGTGTGTGTGTGTGTGTGTGTGTGTGTGTGTGTGTGTGTGTGTGTGTGTGTGTGTGTGGGGTGACGGTCAGGATTGTCTGCTTTCGGTCTGAACATAGCAGATAAATATCTAGGATGTTAAGGCAGCATTAGTGTCGGTGGATATAAAAGGCTGAGGTCAGGCAGGACTGCGTCTGTTTCCTCTTTCAGGTATCAGAGAATCAGAGGTCGGGGAAGCGGTCTGTGTAATAGGCATAAAAGGATCAGTGTGGTAGGGTGGTTTGGAAGAAGAAGAAAAAAAAAGATAAAATCAAAGCGTTGTAATAGCTCTAAAAGCAGGGATCAGAGGTGCTTGGTTTTGGTGCAAGCTGGCCGGAGAGGCTGTGATGTGTGTAAGGCTGCTAGAAGGAAAAGGAGGAGGAGACAGAGAGAGAGAGAGAAAGAAAGAAAGAAGAAGAGAGAGGCAACATGTAAACAGGCTAGTGGTACACACAGTGCCGTTAACCAGCTGTGAAGCCTGCGCACAGTGGGAGATGAATTTGCAAAGGATGTTTCCCTGTGATATCCAAGAGACGCTCCACTGATCTCTGCTCCTCGGCTCTCGGCACACTATTGTAGTGCTAAGCACCGCGCGTCTAATGCCACCCCTATACCTTAACGTCTGGGATGCAATTATATTCCCTCCTGCGTAAGAGGTGCAAGGCTTCTGCTTTGTGCTGTTTCTTTGTGTGTGTGTGTGTGTGTGTGTGTGTGTGTGTGTGTGTGTGTGTGTGTGTGTGTGTGTGTTTAGCTTGCACTATAATCCTGTTCATCAGGTTATTTACACAAATACTAATTCAGATATATTTAAAAATATTAATGCATGTAGTCTTTTTGTCGTGTTGTTAATAATGAGGCACATTTTAGAACTCTCACAGCAATTTACGTACAAATTCTATAAAACCTCTTGGCTAGTTTAATATTACATAATGTTCTGTTTATTCTCTCACACCTTGTCATTTTTAAAATTCACACTTAAGCTCTAACTCAAATGTTAGGAAATAATCAGAGTAATGAAAACAAAATTCATTAACACACAACCACCCCATGAAATTTCATAGCAATAATTTACTCCATAAAGTGCAAGACATGGGTTTGGCACAGCATTTTAAAGCATGTTTTTTATATATATATTTTTTATTGTTCTTTTATTTTATTAGCATTTAATGAAGCTAATTAGATGCCAAGTAATTAAACGTAATTGTGCTCACAATGGCCTCCTCCCTTGTTGTAAATTGCCTCCAAAAAACATGTGTATTATGAAGAAATTTATTGGATTAATCGGGATAGATAATGCTTTTGGATGGTATTTCATCCTAAATGGGAGAAAGCTGAAACAAAGACTGCAGCACAGGCTCATTAATCTTTGTCAGAGGGAAGCTCCGGTGCCATTTGCATGAGTGAGGTGGCAGCGCTGCAGAACGGCCCCCAGATTTCTCCAAACTGTTAACGGTGCGTCAATCAGGTCTAACCTAGTAATGCACTCTCTAAGGAGGGGAAAGGGCAGACCTTCAATCGTGGCCCTGAAAGCAAGCATTTCTGCTCAGCACTAATTACCCTGACATAAGGAAGTTTGAAGAGAATAATAACAGTACGTCTGATTATGTGTTGTTATTGCTGCTGTTTAAAAAAAAAAAATTTTTAATTTGAGTTTTATTATTTCTTTTTTTTAATGTCCTTTAATAATTTGAAATGGGTATAATAAGTATGCAGTACTATACTTTTTATACTTTTTCTATTTATTGATTTGCTTGTTTGTTTGCTTCTATCTATCTATCTATCTATCTATCTATCTATGTGTTTTATGCATTTTTTCCCCTTTTTTAACGCAATTGGTCGTACTAGAAATTCCCTTCATCCCTGTTAAGGCAAAGCAAACTTTTCCTTCGTTCTTTTCTTTCTTTCTTGATTTTATTTTTATGATTTTAACAGTGTACTCGAGGTCATCACCGAGGCTTTTGAACCGATAATTGGGTTCAGTCATGATGCACTGTGCGGTTAAAAAAAAAAGAAGAAGAAAAAGAAAAAAGAAAGAGGCAGCATCTCTCCCAACACTGATGTCTTTGTCGAGTTCCCACACTGAGTTCTAATTATCGCAACAGGAACTTAAAAAAGAGAATCTGAAATCTGCAAAATAGGCATGCTGCTTTTGTGTGTGTGTGTGTGTGTATGCGCACGTGTTTGTGTGTATTTGTGTGTATATTTGACAGAGAGAGGGAAAGCGAGACAGAGAGTGGGAGAGAAGAGAGACATGGCGTGTGTCTCGGTGTCTGGGCTGCCACTACCTCTGCTGCCACGGCTCACGCTGGGTTTTTCTCTCCCCCATTCCTAATATCCTGGAGGCATTTTTCTCATTATCAAATATTGTTTGATGTCTTTGTTTCTTGATGATTAACCGTGGTCACCAAACACTGGTCTGGATTGTTTAAAATTTAATTTTCATCTCTGAAGTGCCCAGAGAGCATCTGACTGGTGGGGATGCACATATTTTATGTATGCTATTTTTCACGGCGAAACGTCAAAAAAAAAAAAAAAAAAAAAGGATGCGATGAGGAAAAAAAGGCTGGTAATTTTCCAGGAGCATCATTAGTGTGTTCGGAATGTAATTTATCATCATTGCGCTTGTCTTTTTAGGCTCAGTAAATGAATATACGGCTGCGTGGTGCTTCACATTAAAGACGGAAGCGTGAATTACCTTAGCGCCTCCTTAGTGAGCGGATCAGATTTTACACGCACTTAAAGGATTTTTGTTGTTTAGTCTCACTTAGATTTTATGTAGCAATGAAACAGATTAGATTCACAATTATAATCCCAGCTGCATCGCTGGTTTTTTTTTTTTTTTTTTTGTCTCCTTTCTCTTCCGTCGGCGTGTGTACGCATGTAAACATGTGATAGCTGGAGAGGCTTGGAGGATGGATGGCTCGGTTAAAGTGATCCAAGATTCATGATATATTTATGACATTGTAAGCAAACAAATAGGGGAGAGACACTCTGCGGTAATGTCACCATGTCAAAGCCATACTGAAGACGTGAAATATCTCCGTATCTCGGGGCTGAATAGCCCGCCATTGTATCTGCCTAATGACATTATCTAGTAAAATTTGGAGAGAAAGAGAAATGGCAGAAATGAACAGTACCATTGTCTGCCGTGTTATTTAAACAAATTGCGAGTGAAAAGGCAGCGAGGGAGAGAAAGAGAGAGAGAGGGAGAGACGGCTTGGTAAATGAAAGGTTACGCTTTGCCCTGTGTGTTTGTATTGTCAATAACTGGAGAAGGCTGTCAAGAAAGTGGAGAGATAAAGGTCAATAACTCTGACAAATGTGTTTGTATTTGTACACTCCCGCTGATAGCACCGCGCCGCCCGAGCCCACATTTCACACTCCGCAACAATAACACAAATATTTCTGCTAATAATAGAATAGTAATTATTTTAACAGAGCAACCTGTAGCTACAGCTCGAGCCAGCCAGCCGAACCGAATGTCACTCAAGTGGAGGAGAGGAAAAGCGAGAAAACGCATGGGATATTTGTGACGGCGAAGTGCAAACAGACAGCGATTATGTTTCCAGATTATTTTGTGTATTCTTCCTTTTGGCTGAATAAACATGCCTCCCGGCGATTCGTGACAAATTTGGACCGGAGGTTTAAAAAAAAAAAAAAAAAGCCACTTATGATAACAAATGCAGATTCCATATGTGCTTCAGGTTTTATCATTTTTACACACATCACTCATATAGAGATATATTCAACGAGGTTGTGTGAATGGATTGGAATCAGAAATCACTTTATTTTCTCTAGAATTAGTACAGACATCAATTTTTTTTTTTGCTGTTGTTGTTTTTTCGTTTTTAAGCGACCACGTTTTTTACCGGTGGACGTCAGAGGAACAGCTCGGCGCCGATGCCGTTTTAATTGCCGGATAAGGAGCCGTGTTTAGTGTATGTGCTCCGTTGCTATAGGGACCCGGGAGCTTTCTTGACAGGTTTATCTGGTGTGTTATGTAAAAGGAGGTGTTAACTCTTACAGTTAGGCCACGTGGGCAGAAACTATTTCAGAGAAACTCGGGCGACGTGCGCGTATGCAAATACACGTGTTTGAACAAGAAGATATATTCGATGTTTGCTCATCGAATGTCTTTTCGATTTGTTTGATTTCATTCGTTTGCCATTTCTCAAGATCGAGCCCGAGAACAGAGTGCGCGTTACGTTGGAAATGTAATGTGTGATCCTTTTTTTTTTTTTTTTCTTTTTTCAAATATGCATTTTAAAGTTTAGGGTCAATTCAGTAGAAACAATAGTTCAGTTTGTTTGTTAGAGTGAATTATGTAGAAATGCCCTGGGGTTGTTGTTGTTGTTTTTTTCCCTTGTACATTTCTTGTAAAATGTAGAGTAAATATAGTATAAATGGTGAGGTCTATTTTTTAAGTGTTTATTGTGAAATCCCAATTTTAGTGTGTTGATGCACTTCATAACGAAGGCTTGTTTTATTACTGGAAACTTTCTTGAATATGACTAAAAGAAATAAGCGGGCCGGGAAAAAAAGAGAGATAATATAAAATATATTTGTTTCTGTACTGTTCTGAGCAGGTTTATAAAGCCGAATCTGCTTTTAGAGGAAATATTAATTCCACGGGGAAAGCAGGATTTTCCTACCTCCTCTTTTCCCTCTGCCGGCCGTATTACTTGCTGGTTTACATTTCATGTGATTATGTAAATGCAGAGCCGTTCCTGTGCATTATGGGCCGGCGCATTGTCAAGATCTTTTGCAAAGCAGTCAAGTAGCTATTTCTGTATTCTGTTATTATCTGAGAGTGCAACAAAGAAAGTCTTTTGTTTGCAGTTTTTGCAGCACGGCTCCTCTCTCGTTCATGACTTGCTACTGTCCCCTAGTGGTAGTCCGCTTCTCTCCTTTCCTGCTTTAGAGTACTGGAAAACACTTTTGCAGCTCAACTGCTTCTGTGTATGTGTGTGTGTGTGTGTGTGTGTATGCCCTCCTTCCACTGGTTATCAAGCTCAAATATTTGAAGCACATATTTGTCGTATTGCATGTCAGAGGGCTCTAAAGGTCCAATTATGCGTGTGTGTGTCCACAGCGGTTTACCTTTCAATAGGCAGCTTAATCAGTGTCAACAAAAACAGGAACCCCGAAGCTCGCCATCCATTGTGGGGCTGTAACTTGTGTCAATAAGGCATTGTTTTCACCAAGTGACACGTTGCAACCCGGGCGAGAATGTTATCAGACCTGTGGAATAGGGTGTGCTGATAATTGTGCTAAAATGCAAGTATGATTATTTGGACAAGCCCAGTGTAAATGCTGCAGGGGAACAGCTCAGATATCCATTCTGCAACATGCTTCCGGCATACAGGAGATAGATACAGGAGCAAAGTTCAACTTTACAAACGTCATCACTGCAATGGGATTTTTAAAATGTATTCATTTTTATTTTTTTGTAAGAGAGAAAAATGTGAAATATTTATTGAAATATGGTTACTGCAGCCTAATGTTTGTGAGGCTTCTTTTTTTTTCTTTTTTTTTTGAAGCATGCATGTTTAACATATAAACTGTTTGTTTTATTCCCAAAATTGATTACAATATGCTACACAGAATTTGAAAGCGTTCTGTAATAACGGAGCGCGCTAACCATTTCAACTGACAGGTCACGGATGTGAAGTCAAGTCACTCATGTCAAATGACCAATTAAATGGGGTATAGACGATGGCACGCTGGCCTCTAGTGCCTAAAGCCTCATGGGAGAGAGATGAGATGAGAGTCGCCTTCATTCCTAAGCCATTTAAGATCCCCATCATTATTCATTATAATGCTGCAGAGTGAGCCAGTTTCAGATGTGATGTCATTTATTTAAAACAAAATTAAATAACCGTATGCAAAGTTTGTAAAATATATTGTTAAATAGGTTTTTATTATAAAAAATGATGTCGAATATTTTGATCATACTAATATATTCTTACATTTCCGGTTAGTGAATCGCATACATGTTATTGTTTAGCTTATATATATATATATATATATATATATATAAAGAAATTTATATTTCTGAATACAATTTATTTTATTTTATTAAATTATTTATTTTTTATTTATTTTTTTTATTTTTTTTCTGGAAGGACAATATTGTGTCGAGTAGACATGACTGTTTCCCACCTGTTCTGGTGTCCAAAGAATGAATATATTTGCTTAGTCTTTAAGATCCAAATTAGCTGAGATTGATCAAACGTCATGAGGATTAACATCCCATTTCCACACACAAAGCTGATTTCTCTTTTTTTGTTTGCCGGATCGTTGGCTTTCAGTGTTCACCTCTGACCCCAGACGTGCTGTTTCAAACTGCAGAGAGTCTTTACTTCACCAGTAAGCCTGCACAAATAAATCCCATCGTCCCGTCATCCCTCCTGGCCTTGCTTTACACCATTCCGTTTCTTGGAACTTTTTTCCCTTTACTGAAAAGGCAAGTATTTCTAAACTGCATTAAACTCAGCAGCATGACATTGTTTTTGTTTTTTTCCCCCACTTATCTTTGAGTACGAGGTCTTATCTCAGCGATGTAGTTATGGCATGTGTTAAACTCAACATTCTAGATGATGATTAATTACACCAGTGTGATAGAAAGGATTTTTTTTTTTTAAAAAGCAATACACAGCTCAAAAGTTTCCGTCAGACCTGTGGCTAGTTTACATGTACACACAGGTGCAACGTGTGACAGTGTGCGTGGGGGTGAGAGGCACTTGCATTCTTTACACATAACTGCTTCATTGGTTGTAGAATTTCACAGAACACACCGCAGTACAGTATGCACTTGCAGATTTTATTTTTTTTTTTTCCGGCTTGTATCAGAGTATAAATATTTTCACGAGGAAGACTTCAGACACGATCATCCTGACAAGACCTCTAGGACACTAATGAAAACTCAAACGACTGATTTTATGAAAACAAACTCTTCAATTCTGTAAGAAGTGCTTTTCCTCATTTAAAACCTGTATATAGAGGTGACTGTATTGCTATTGCACATGTGTGAGGTCATGCAGCTCTTCATTTACAATGCTTCTTACGGACCTTGTTAATTTTTACAGCCGAAGTTAATTTTCTATTTTGTTAGGGTGTGAATTTCAAGGCAAATTGATTCTGCGGGAAATATATATTGTAGAACAGCCGAGATTTATAACTGTGCTAGTTATGGAAAAGTATTACTGGTCTCGCGGGAGGCCAAATGACTCTTTACGGCTGGTGTGAGAACGGCCTAGCTGATGATGAAGAAACCGGTTTCTTCGCGTCCGTTCTGTCTGAGTCGTTTTCTTGCACGTCTCTCTCACTCACTTTTTTTTCTCCTCTTTCTTCCTATTCCTTCCAGTCTCATGGCGCTGACTAGCCACCAGCCAAAAACTAACTTCCCACTTATTGCATCATTTCAGCACCATACATTTACGTTTATTGAATTGAAAGGTATTGCTTGAATAAAAGGAAAAGTATTGCTCGAGTAAATGTTGCAGTTATTTGAGTTATTATCACATTATCATCATATGTGTATCCTTGTAGATTTTATAGATAGTGAAGCTTAAGGTACCACATGTTCTCAATCTGGCTATTAGGATTCTGACATATTGGTGCTAGCTCTTGTTAAGGGAAAGGCCAAAACTCCCGACAATGGCCTCCTAAAAGGCATTTTATTGAATGCATCCCCAATACTTGATAATGTGACATTTTAAAAAATGGTTGACCTTTCCATCAGGATAGCACCTGCGTTTGCACCTGGTACTTTCTCTTGTACTCATTTAATCACAAGACAGAGAGTGAAAAAGGAAAGATTTTCACACAAGCTTTTATCCTCCTACAGTATAGCTATATTTAAAGAGTTTAATAAAATGAAGGTGTATTTCACATCGTACGGTTTTTTTTTTTTTTTTCCCCAAAATTTAATCTGAAGATGATGCAGTCCAGTTAAGGACGAAATTTAAAATGTTTAAAAAAAAATTGTTGGAGCTATAGACGGATAGGAAAATGGAAAATAGTGAGTGTGTTTGCATAATTATAGAAAAATGACTGACTGTAGGGCAGATACTTCCTGTAGTTCAGTTTAAATTTATCTCCACAATTAAATTCATTGTGTTCATTATAAAAAAATTAAAAAAAAAAAGTAACTTCACAAAGAAATAATAAATCTTCAGCGATTACTATTTTTTCCTCTCGTCGCTGAGCCAAATTAACGGAACAGAAATGCCCTTTTCCTCTTTATTTCATTAGCATTTTTTGATTCCACTGTGCTAATTGAATAGCAGATTATAAACATGTGTACAGTCCTGATTCGCAGTGATTTAATGACTTAGCTGGCAGTGGCCCATTCATCATATCTCCTAATGAGCTGAGATACACTGACAAGTCAGTCAAGGCTCTGAGTGCAGCTCTGTCACTTTGCTTTAGCATATGGTGCTAACCAAGATCGCAGCTCAGATAGAAGAGGCCACATTTTGCAGTCGGTTTGTGTTTCTTTGTGTGTGGCTGTGAAATATGTGCGTGTGTGTGTGTATACATCCAGATCTTGCAGTCCAGATGTAAACACGGCTCTGTTTTTTCGTGGGAGGCCTGGATAACTTTTTTGGCTCCTTGTGACCCGTTGGTCTCAGTCAGAGCAAAGTGTTGAATGTGACAGCCTACATATTAACATAATGTATCCCTAAAACTCTTATATTACTTATTTCTTATTGGACACGGTAGTTCTTGTGATGCTGTTTCACGGCTGTTCAGCACTTTGATTTAAAGTGTTAGTTTTTTTTTTTTAAGGAAAAAATACAATATATTAAAAATACCGGATGCATGGTCTGTTTAAAACATTTAACAAACTGACATTTGTGCCTTTGCATGATGGATTTTACACACCTTGTTTTTAAAAGCACAGTTACAAGGGCGAGTCAATTTTAAAACAATTAAAAGTGTGACAAAAATTGAAATTCCAGTATATCCAGAAACTGTTAAGTACTGGAACATTTACATTGATCGAAACGGATATAATATGTTGGGAAAATGCTATAAAAAATAAGAATTTAATTAAATTAATTACATAGAACTGTACATTAAAAAAGGAGGTCTACTTGAAGGCTAGGTGATATAAAAATATTAATTTTAATTATATAAAATTAATATATAATTTATATATAAAATATATATTTTTTTTATTATGACACACATCGTTACCAGACATTTTCATGAGATTGGAAATCAGGATTTTTTAAAAATAATGTACGTTTTTAAATAATTCCTGTAATTATAAGTTAATAATAGCGTTAATGTGTTAAATGCACTAAATCTTTAAAATGTAACTATTTTTTGCAGTTTAAACTTTTGTTTAATTTTACCTTTATTTGCTATATGTATATAAAAGTATTTTTATGTATGTTGTAGTCGAGACACAGTACCAGGAAGACCTTGTTTAGCAGCATCACTACATCATGCATCTTCAAAAAAGGTTCACCAGCCTCTCGTTCTATCTTATCTGCATTTCCCTTGCCAGCTGCAGAGCCTAAATGAAATTTATTAGGCTTCGGAGTAACTAATCATCTCTTTGCGGTAATTACGGATTAGCCTCTCATCGGGGGATGCTGCCGCTGAGGGCTCTCTTGGCTTTTCCAGTTGCTATAAGAGCCTGTGAAGGCTATGGGTTTGCCAAACCGTCATCCACTGATGTACAGTTTCAAAAGGCTCTGTGGCGCTCCTGAGCTCCGCTTTGGACCGTCGCTGGCGTTTTCAGTGCAACATTAATGATGTCGTCTAGAAATGCTGTAGACATGTTTGAGGGATTTATGAAAGAGAGGCTGGGTCCCTTTAGACAGTAGCAGAATGCGCATCTCTGGAGCTGCTGTGCTGTCAGAGAGCCAGTGGAGTTGTGCTGAAAAAAGAAGTCTCGCTTGCCAACACATGTGCCAGGAAGAAAGTGGAAGAAAATAGAAATAGCAGATAGCTACAGAAGAACAATGTCTTTCTGTTTTTCGAAGAGGGAACTTTAATGATGTGCTGCTATGAAAGCATCTGGTGATGAGTACCCAATTCTCGAACATGCATACATGGACATATGCAAGCATACACACAAGCCCTGTAGATCCAAAAGTCCTGGTGCATCTCGGTACTCTCCATGGAGCAGAGCTTTCCTCTCTCCTTTTTTCTGACAGGAGCCCAGAGTTGTGGAGTTTTCCTGCTGAAAGATGTGCGATTACTCTCCAAAGCCTGCATGTAAACCAGCAGAGACTTTCACTGTCGGTCTTTCAGAGTCTCCGAAATCCCCCTTGTCTGATTTCTTTATAAATGAAAGCAAACCGTCATCCAGATGTCAGGATCTGCACACTGAAAGTGTTTATGCACCATTTTTGTCTAATTACTTTTCATTTCAAGGGATCAAACAAATATAAATGAATTTACTGTAAGTGATTATTAAAAAAAAAAAAAGAAAGAAAGAAACCACATCAATCAGCAATAAGTGATTCATCGTGTATCAAATTAAAGATTTGTTTACGGGAAGTAATCCTATTTTTGCCTTTTACGGCCCTTAAAGATAACCAGCTGATATAAGGTTTAATATGCAGCCATGTTGTCAGGATGCTTTTATAATTTGTTACATACACAGCAGAATTTTTCTCCATACAGAACATATGACATGTAGTATGACTAGCATGACAGTTTTACCAATTTGTCAATATGAAAATAACAGCCATCAGAGGATAATGGTGAAGGAAGAGGCGACGTGCTTGCGTTCCTGCCCAGGCCTTTTAAGAGCACTAGGGCTGGCCCTTCCCTGCACTAATGGAGCAGGGGAAAATGGCCGTGTCACTCCTGTCAACGTATGGTGCTTTAAACCAAGACAGTGGTTGCTTTCCACCCAGGCCAATAATTCCGTTCCATTAAAAGTATACGAAGGAGGGTCCACGAAGGAATGGCTTTACACGCTCTTGAACAGAGTGCTTGAATGCAATCCCCAGCCCACCCCCATTTACCTCAACCCCTCCCTTCCTAATTCCCCATCACTTTCTCACAGGAAACTTTTGGCATGGGTTGAAAGCATAACGACTGGTTGCGCTTCTAAAGTGATCATAAAGTCAATCATGTGGCCAGAATTACCGAGCAATCTCAGTCAGGCGCTCCTGCTTTCACTGCCGTGTCAGAGGTGCTGCCTATATGTTGTGAGTGCACTTGAAAGGTAGGTGGCTAAAACAGGAGCAGACCGCCTACAGTGGATCCTTGTATCTTTGACACCGTTGGAGCAAGGAAGCAGCTGTCCCGCAATTACCCACATTATAGGCATTCAGAGGTGAACTAATGATCCTCCCAAACTGCAGAGAAAACAATGATATCATTCTGATGTGCCATTAGCCAGTGCCTGGCCTTTACTTGATTATTGGTGTAGGTGCTTTTGTTTTACATGTATGATTGTGGGTTATATTATCCGTATGTTCTAAGGCGGCATTCTCCTCTTATGGAAATAAACAGTGAAGGAAATTTTCATTGTATAGTATATTAGTATATAAAAGCTATAATTACTTTTCACCACTGGGATTAAAAACAAAAAACTAAATAGTATGCTTATATACTACATTTATATACTACTATACTTATATACTACTTATATTATATATACTACACATTTTGTATTATGTTCTGTGATCATCAGATGTTTTTTTTCCATGCTGTCGCTTTTAAAAAAAAACTATTTTTATCAGTAATAAATCTTGATATTTGTATACATTATTTTGATAGACAGTGTTTTTTTAGTAGATCTGTCCATACTGTTTGCACAATTTGGGCTTCTCAGGAGTTCCTGATGAAAACAATGGAACTCTCTCTGATGGGGAAATGCTCAGTTGTAAGGTTCTACATACAGTAGAAGGTGTAAAGGTTTCCCAGAGGGAACATGAAAAGGAAACCAGTCAGAGGAAAAAGTGGCACCCAGGAAACAGTGTAGGTCTTAGAGTACACTTTCTCATCAATCTTAGTTGGTCTACAGTATTTATTCCTTTTACACCACATGGATTTGCCAACAAATATTGACAGCTATTCATTATTTATCAATGAAAGCCACATTTATACTCTTTAACTGCGTACAGTTACGTTTAATGTTTTAGAACATCTGTGAGATAAGTCATCCCTTGCATTATTGCAGCTATAAACAGTAACGCTCTGTCCATTTTCTCTTTTCTCCTCTCTGTTGAATGGATTAAAATTTGTGGTGAAAGTACTTAAGTATCAAATTTTACTGAGAACATCGAAGGTCCTGCCCTGAAGACTCACTTGTATTGGAAAACGTACTGACTATTATAAAAACCGCTGATACAGGAGTCTCCTTAGAGAAATGATTACATCATTGTATTTTTTATGTCTGTTTTTACCCATTTATTGTAAGCCTTAGGTGATGGGTTGTCAGCCATACGATTTGCTTCGAATGGGTTCTTCCTGTGGAATAAAGTAGAAATTAGATTAGTATTAGATGAGTCCATTAATGTAGTTTAATTTCATCAACACCTTCTCACCAGGAGCATTTAAGAATTCAACAACACTGGTGTAGGATTATATAATTACGCAAATAACCTCCTACCACAATCGGTAGCGTGTACTGTATAAGATTCTGAGTATAAGTCTAGTCCGCATCGCACAAGTGAAAACATTCATGCAATTTTAAACCGGGTTCATTTTTGTGGTACGGGTCGCTCAGCCGGCTGCGTTTAAATAGGAACATTGACTAAAGTGATACCTGTATATCTATAAGAAGGACAGGAAATGGAAGTGGGCGTTGTGGTTTTAAATCGCGTGAGTCATGTTAATGTAGGATGAATTGAGATCAGACTGAGATCAGCAAGAGGAACTTGTCTACAGCGACACAGTGAAGGATATTACAGTAAGGCTTCAGTGCACTTGGAATATTTGACAATTCAGTGCTGCAAAACCCACAGATGAGTCATTCCTCACCGTGTTGTCAACAAGTCCTCCACAGTGAGAACTTCAGAAGTCTTTCTTTTTTTTTTTTTTTTAATGCTGCAGGTGGCATTTTGCTGGCACGGATTGGGCTCCCTTGTAGAATCTGTGCCAAGGTCCATTGCATGTGTAATAACAGTGTGCATTGAATGCCTTAGTAAGACGCTTAATGTTGACTTTTCCTTTACTTGTCACTCGTCTGTAGTTTACACAATAGTAAGAGTAAATAGAGGGTTTCTGAGATTTCACACGTAAGTGACAATAGCGGTGAAATTCCATTTGACTATAGAAATACCTCAGTGCTAAAGCTTAAAGCAGCATGATTTGGAGTAAGTTTTCAGTATGTTTACTGTCTGTGTCAGCACGGCCATTTTGCATTTTCTCCCCGTGGGTTTTCCTTCAGGTTCTCCAGTTTGCTTCCACCTCTCAAAACCATGCTACTCTAAATTGCCCCAGGTGTAAATGAATGTGTTTGTGTTTGTGTACCGTATTGCCCTGAGATGGACTGGGATACCGTTCCTGGTATGTTCCTGCCCCGTGGCCGGGATACGTTTAGGCTCTACCGTGACAATGCCCAGGATAAAGCAGTTACTTGGGAAAAATATCTCGAGTGATATTTTATAGGCAGTCCGTAAAAGTTGCATCTTCAGCCATGCCCATTTAAGTTGTCAAGGACCAGACGAAGTTCTTTCCAACCCCTAAAAAATGGCAGTAATGCTTAAACCATGTGCCGTCCCTTGTGTCTGTGTAGAGTAGACAGTGCGGTGTGGTTTTATGCATACAGATAAACATGGGCTTCTGGGCCTGTCAGTGCCTGCTGCAGGGGGCCTGCACTCCTCACACTTAAAACAATGTTGCTCTTCAGTGTGTGTGTGTGTGTGAAGAGAATACGAGTCAGCAATGGGAAACACCTGTGGAGGGGTGAATAGGCACATAGCCAAAGTTCCAGAGCAGTGGCGCTGACCGACCCAAACCCACTGGCCCATGAGGTGTGGAAAGGAGGAAGTGTGAGGAATTTGGTCACAGTTTTGTCTCATTTCTTGCACCGTAAACACAGCAAAGGAGCTCACTGCTCCTGCGTCAAGGCTTCCGAACTATCGCAAATGTATGGAGGGACTTATCTCTGTTTAATATAAAAGTGACTTTTACTTTTGTTGTAGTGACACAGCAGTGTGTATGAGAGAGAAATCTGCGTGGGAATGAATCTATTAAATTTAATTATTACCACAATTCTAGTTGGATATTAATATTGCTCGCTGTCAGAGAAATGTCTGCATCTCGACTTGATGTCTGCATGGCCATCGTGAAAGGAGCCTGTGTGGCATGAAGACATTTTGATTAAAAGCATTTGTGCCCTCAGCAGGCCCCCCAGCTTCAAAGCTTGTTTGAAACGATTGTGGTGAAAAGAGCTCGGCCCTTTTTTCAATCATAGTATTTTAATGCTTAAGGGTGTACTATGTAATGCTTCTATATTTAGTGTTTACAGTAAAATGCTTAGACAAAAACATCAATACTGCAATCAGTTGTATAGTCTTTAGTTCCTTGGTTCAGACATGCTTAACCATGCTTAAACCTGTTTACTTTAGAAAAGATTATTATTATTATTATTAATAATAATAATAATAATAATAATAATAATTTTCCTGAATGTCCTGCTCTGTTCACTCATGGAGCCGAGCCCATCCCTTGGATGTAAGGCAACAATGAGGGTGTGGTGGATTTATTTGATGGATAGAGTCCTGCTTAATATAGGAACATTACCGAGGAGGACAAGCTTCTGAACTTCTGGTATCTTGGTGTTAACTGGGATTTCATTGGTGTATTTTTCCATCTTTTTCTTGACCAGACAGAGAGCACATGGTTTATAATACTTTTTAAATATAATTTATAATAATAATAATAATAATATTAATATTAATAATAATAATAATAATAATAATAATAATAATAATAATAATAAAAGTATTACAAGTAATAATAATAAAAGTATTACAAGTAATAATAATTATTATTGTTATTGTTATTAATAATAATAATAATAATAATAATACTATTGTTGGACACATCATCCCATACATACCCATTCAGAGCATGTTATTATTATTATTGTTGTTGTTGTTGTTGTTGTTGTTGTTGTTATTGTTATTATTATTAATAATAATAATAATAATAATAATAATAATAATAATAATAATATTGTTGGACATATCATCCCATACATACCCATTCAGAGCAGGTTCCTGACCCTTCCCAGGACAACTCCTGAATTAACCAAGACTCTGACCAGCATTTATGAATGATAATGAATGAATGATCATTCATAATGAATAGATATACAAAGGTGCAGGCTTCCATGGTATATTCATAGCACTTATAATCTCTCCACTTCACCTTGACATCATCTACTGTAGGTGAATTCATGAGCTTTAATATTGTGAGCCAATAGAAACCTTCTTTTTACTTGGTACTCGGACGAGCTGCCTATTATTAAGCAGATGTGACATCATTTTTTTTGTTCTTCTAAAAAGACTATTATTTAGATATTTTGAGAGAATTCTGTTAAGCCTGCTTTGCTGGCTGAAATGCCAAGCTATATTAATGTATCATATAACATAAAAAACAGAAACCCTTGGGATCATCATCATCATCT
Organism: Clarias fuscus; assembly: GCA_030347435.1. Taxonomy (NCBI): domain Eukaryota; kingdom Metazoa; phylum Chordata; class Actinopteri; order Siluriformes; family Clariidae; genus Clarias; species Clarias fuscus. Next base: position 20,856,299 of record CM059216.1, on the reverse strand, counting down.
TTTCTTTTTTTTTTACCATTGGTAATTTAAGCCACATTGATCCTGCTGTGGATTTAGCTGTGTTGATAATCTCTGCTCTCGTTGCGATTACAGTTGGAGTACAGTGCTCTGCTCATATCTAATATTCTTCACTGTCATTAATGTTGAAACAGTGCTGAAGCCAGGTGTAAGAGTCTGCATAATAAATCCTGTATCAGTAAATCATGACAGTGAAAAATGTCCATTGCTTGACACCCCTGTAATTTGAAATCATTTTCTATCAGACGTGTGCAGGAATTGTACCACAACTTTTCTGACAGTGTAATAAGTGCCTTTTCTTTGCACTTTCTAGTGCAACTCACAAACATGTCAGCTTATGTTTTAAGCTAGCTCACCTGCCTATGATTTCAGCTAAATTAACTAAATTAGCTGAGATATGTTTTACTACGCGCGTGTCAGAGTCGCAACTGGGGAGCATATCTCGAAAAATTCGAAAGCGTTTGAGCCACACAAACACAGGCAATAATTAACGTCTGCGTGTTTGTTATTAAGTTCCAGCCACTGCGTCATTCACAGTGCTTCAAGCCTGTAATGGAGGTGAACTTTAAAAAGGTCTCTTTAATTGCACACTGAGGCTCCTGATCAGATTATATATTAGTCTGTATATTGGCCTCCTCATTATGATTAGAAAAGAGGAATGAGTCTCATGCTGTAACGCTGAAGTAATGAGTAAAGGTCATCGTAATGGGATTCAGCTTAGCGAGAACCCAATCCAGTTCCTAATGAGAGGGACAGACACTGCCTCACAAATATATCTAAAAAAAAAAAAAGAAAGGTTTTAATTGCATCCTTTGTTATTTTCTCCTTTCCCTCTTTTGTCATACTCCCAGGGGAATAATCAGCAGCTTGTGTGGTTCTAATATTTTAATGAAATGTTTCTTTTGTGTGAAGCATTGTTGCCTAATTGTCATCGTGATCAGAGCTAAATATGAAATAGGCCTACGCGCACATTTGAGCTCCACATCCTCACATCATTATTGCTCACTGGAAATTATTTTGTGCATTAGTCTCATGAAAAAGAGGAGGTTGGAAAATGCTAATACACATTTTATGACGTGAATTTTGATGTGGCAAATAAGTTCAATCAAGATACAGTGTGCGTTTATTTTGTGTGAAAGGGAGAAGAAAACAAAACTTCCCGACATAATCAGTGACCCCCAGTGGTTTTTACAGTAACGTCAAACGCAGAATTATTATTATTTTTATTTTTTTTGCTTATACCACAGCAATTCTGAAGGATTATACTTCTGATTCTAGGACAGGGCTGAACCTGCCATTAAACTTTTTTTTTATTTTTTATCAATCAATATTATAACAATCAATATACAGGATGGGATTCATTTACACTCCAAATAATTTGTATCACTAAAATGAGGATGGGTCCATTTTGACTCTGATTCCTCTTAGGGTTTCTTCCTTATGTCATCTCAGTGAGCTTTTCCTTGTTTATTAGGGATAATATATCTTATCCATTGCCTTTATTTCTGTAAATGTGCCTTATCAAAATGTTCATTATTAAAAGTGCTATACAGGTAAAAATAGATTTCTTTCTTTAATTTATGAATGCCAAAGATAAGCTTCAATTATCACTTTAAATTATTAATTATATCTTTTATATATTACATTCTATCAATATTTTTTTTTCTCTTGTGACGTTATTAGGACAAAATTGTGACTTTTTATTGAGACATCACAAAATGTGCTCTGGGCTGCTATGCTTATGCTTGACATTCTCACATACTGTATACCCACCACATCAATGAGTATACGATTTATATATATATATATATATATATATATATATATATATATATATATATATATAAAACAACATGTTTTTTTTTTATTCCTTTAATATGAGACTTGATGTTTATTAGGATGTAGGCTTTATGTCCTGGAGAATCAGCATTTAAAACTGTATTTTTATATAATTTAAAACAAATGCATTAATATAAACCTGTGAATTGAACTACCGCTCAAGATGGTGTTACAGGTGAATAATGAGTTTATTCGGAAAAATCTAATATACAGTTTATTTATGTCGTGCTTCACCTGTTAGAGCCTCGGCTTCATGCTACGTGCAGAGCTGATGAAGCATGTTTCTACAAAATTTTGTTAATCATCGTGCATTACGCTTAGTTTTTACCACAGGTACTATAAATATGTCTAGTCAAATCCTAATTGCTCAACATTTTGAAATCCATATCTGTCAAGTCGTCAGCTGCTAGCACGTAAACTAACTGTTGTAAGTGAGCAGAGTTTTTTTTTTGCTGAGGTTGTTTTGTCTTTGAGGTTGTTTTGTCTCGTATCCCCTGAATAGGCTTCTTTAACCTGGAGTCTTTTAGAGTACTGTGAGGAAATGTAAAGGTTACAATGGAATGAATGAAGTTCTAAATATCAGCTCAGGAACATCGCTCTCCTGCAAATCTTTTTGTCCTTTCTTTCTCTTCACGGCGACTTCTGTTTTCTTGTGGTCCTTTAAAAGTAGTTTGGCTCTGGTGTTCTGTCACAGGGCACATGCGCCATATTCCACACTGTCAGAGGTGACGCCTTTGTTTCGCACCTGGCCGTTTTCGAAGACTCATTTCACGGCTTAATTTCCCATAACTGCCTGGCAACATCATCGCCGGTTAAGATGAAATAATGATAAATAATTTTAAACTGTCAGGCCGAGCTGCAAAAAAGTACTTTAAAGGCTCTTGCTTTGGCAGAGTGAAAAGGGGGGCAGCGGGAAGAGAATCGTTTAGCTCCAGCTCAATAAGGCTCAGTGCACTGCATTAAAGTGTGCTGGGTTTTAAAGGTGATAAAAGACCCAGGCAGAGAATATCACTCTGTAGATAAGAAAGTCGCCCTCCCTCCATCGGCTACATCCCTTTATTGCATCTGGCAGCAAATTAAGGCTGGTATGAGGAGGGAGAAAAAAACAAAACCTCAGGCGAGGACTACCTCCAGTGGCTCGCTGGCTTCCTCAGCCAGACATTTTTCTTGGATTATAGATGTCCTCTGATGATGATGATGACGATTAACTATAAAAAAAGATATAGGCCAATAAAAGTCCAAAAAGGCAGGTGTTCCCTGTAGGGACCTGGGGCTATGTCACGCATGCTCCGTGCCTCTACTTTTCCTCTGCATTGATTTTTCTGGGTGATTACCTTTCTTATTTATGTGGAGTGGAGTGAATATGAATAATATGAAAGCTTAGTTTGCAGGAGTTTGTAGGCCCGTTCTGTATAGGGCTGTCAGGATCATTTTTTTGTTTGTTTGTTTGTTTGTTTAAATGTAAAATTTATTATACTTACTACTTCATAAGACAAAAACAAAATCATATTTTAAATTTCCATATTCTTCCCTTACTCACATTGTGCAAATAAAACATGAATTAAAACAAAGCATAAATCAAATAATACTTGTAGCCCGATGTAGAGAAAGGTCTCTGAATGAATGCATGCAATTTTTGGTATCCTTTTTTCCCAAGTTTATGTGTCAAATAATATGTCAAAGTATAATTTAAGTTTAAAATATAAATATATACATAATTTAAAATATATTAGTAATATATTTATGATAAGCAGGTACCAAAGATTACGTCTGAAATGTGCATGTGTTAGCGATCTCAATTACAGGAGGTTTTCAAATCTTCAAAACCTTTAATAAAAAAATAAATGTGCAAGATCTTGAATATTCAATATTTAAGTCCCTGTTTAAATGTAAGCAAATTAGTGACATTGAGCCTGCTTTGTATCTTTTGTACAAAAGGTCAGATTTTTTTTCAACTAAATTAAAGTTTTTAATTTAGTTTAAGTTTTTTTCTCCTCTATTGAAGTTTTCGTTTAAAGAAAACCCATGGATTTGGTCTAAAATGGTTCTTAAGGTTTTGCACACACGTGAGGTGTCCATGCCAGATCGAGTGTATTAAAAAAAAAAAAAAAAAGGAACATGGCAAATAATACAAAAGTATTATTATAAAGCATTTCCCACACATTGTTGTGGTCGATAATACTGTACAATTTGTAATTAAAATGTTGTATTCAATTACAAAAGAATTCAAAGTAGTACTGTTTTCACTAGTGGTTTCAGTCTTCTGACTTTTAGACCCCACTGTATTTGCAATAAAGCTTTTTTAAAAAGTTAATAGGTGTGTTTAAGGTGTCAGGTAGTTCCTGCAGTCTAACAGGTTTACAGGCTCATTAATGTTCAAATGTGTTCCGAATGAGGGATTTGATAGTCCTTGTCCTGTCACATTGTTTGTGCTTAATACCTGCTTAGAATTTAGGGAAATAGCGATTGAATGCGTGGGCATGAATGGACAGCTTAAATGTAGCAGTATTATTAGGTAAAACTGTTATTTCTGCTGCTTTCTGCTGATTTTCCCCCAAAATATTTATGTAGCTATAACTGTTAATAAATGAGTTATTACACGTGTCTGGTGGCACCTGACTGAAGCATGCACCCAATAAGGTGTGCATAATAAAGGGAATGAGTGTTTAGATATGCTGTAGTCCTGTACTGTACCTCACTCTTTTCTCCAGTGGGTTTGGGGAGCGATGCTGCTGGCGGTTTTGTGATGTGCCACACACTCGGTGATCCCCACCGGAGACACACACATGCAGCAAAGACAAAACCCCACAGATGCAAGGAGGAAATAATCAGGGCAACGTTCAGAGAAGTGCAAATATTTTTTGAGCACTTGAAAAAAACAACACACGCTACACAACAAATCCTCCACCCCAGCAGCACCCTAACCTTACCCCTGAGTGCATTTGCATAAAACATTAAGCTGAACAAAATGATTACACCTGACAAGCCGAGTTGGAGGGAAAGCATCGCCGGTGGCAGCAAGTTATGCGCGAATCGTGCAATCGTTTCTTCATCGAAGAACTGTTTCAAGACCGGCTTTTCTAAGCAGCGTTATGGCGCAGGCGAGCGATTAATCTCGGGCTTTTGTTTTTGTCTGGGAGCCCCTCCACCCTTCTGTGTCCCTCCTACAAATCCAATTAATCAGCCTTAAATCAGGTTACTCTGCACCTCGCTGATAGGGCATTGTGATGGATATGCCAAAATGGATCTGAGGCACTGTGTTTTTATGCAGCTGCGCTCTGTAAAATCGTGCCTCTGCTATTTTGTATTATGCTCCTAAATGTTTGTCTTGTAATGCAATTAAAGCACACACGTACGCCTCCCCCGCATCCCCTCATCATTGTTTCCAGCATGCAGCAAATTCACATGCAGTCATGTTCTGACAGTACCATTTAACCCGAGGTGAAATGAAATAATTTGGGGAGATATTAAAAGAATCAGAGCGCTAAGGTTGTCATGCTGGTTCATATTCGAGAAGATGAACATCAAAAACATTAATGCGCTTCTTCTTCTTCTTCTTCTTCTTCTTCTTTTTTTTCCACTTGAGTGACTGATGAAAATCCTGAATGTTTGAGCACTGGGATGAAGGATGACTCCTAGATAAAACTGAGAGAAAGAGCTTATTTCACACTTTCATATTCTCTCCCGGATGGGGGAGGGAGGTGGTAATATTTGGCAGAATATTTGCAAGCACGAACTTAAGGAATGAGTGGTGATAAGAGCTGACGGCGACAGAAGCAGGCGTGATTTTGAGCATGACAGACGGCGTCAAAAACCCCTGTGACGCTGTCACACTGACAAACTTTTCAAAGGAATGATGCGCAGACATGCAGTTAGTGAAGTGTGCCGGGAGCCTCGCTTACAGTCTCGGCCCTGCGGTTCGGCAGTGTAGACAGAGCGAACTTACACATTCCACAGTTCTCAGCATGCGTACAGCAACAAACCTTAAACACGTGTCAATATGCTGTTCCTAACATCTGGCCAGTGCCCAAGAAGAATATATCAAGTGTGTACAAAACACAAAGCAGCTGCTTTGATGCCTCACTGCCTATTCTGTTAGTCCTTGATCCATCATTAGGAACCGATTTATCCTGGTCAGCTTTGATTTGGATCTGTCGCCGGTCAGCATGAACAAACCCGTTCACATCGAGGAGTAATTTAGTTAGAGGCCACTAACAGACATGCTTTTTGGAGGAAACCTGAGACCCAGGAGGAAACCGGCACACATAATGGTACAGAAACTCCACATACACTAGGCGGTAACCTGAGTTCAGGACCGAACCAGGGAACTCTAAGCTATGTGAAATGCCTTATAGTAATAGTGCTTTGAAATATATGAAGATTCTTGTATGGAAATACTGGGCACGGGAGGCGGCACATATCATCATGCTGCTACACTACGGTAACAAACATACAATATGAAAACGGTCATTAACCTTAAAAGTCATAAGAGACATAAGCGTTTCCTGTTGGTGGAGATAAAATTAATATTATCTATATATATATATCTATATATATTAATATATAGACGACACCAGTATATCTCACTAGAAATTAAATTTAAAAATACAAATATTTGTCCATTTTGGTCTCCTCTGTTTTTGCTACCATTCTTTTCAGAGGAAGGGAATGCACAGGATTATGGGATATGTATGACAGCGCCCAAATCACCAAAGAAGTCAGGCATTCAATTCAGACATGTTTATGCCATAGACGTATTTTCATTTTTATATTACAAGTACAGGTTGGGCCATTTATATGCATACACCTTAATAAAATGGGAATGGTTGGTGATATTAACGTCCTGTTTGTGGCACATTAGTATATGTGAGGGGGCCAACTTTTCAAGATGGGTGGTGACCATGGTGGCCATTTAGAAGTCGGCCATCTTGGATCCAACTTTTGTTTTTTCAATAGGAAGAGGGTCATGTGACACATCAAACTTATTGGGAATTCCACAAGAAAAACAATGGTGTGCTTGGTTTTAACGTAACTTTATTCTTTCATGAGTTATTTACAAGTTTCTGACCACTTATAAAATGTGTTCAATGTGCTGCCCATTGTGATGGATTGTCAATGCAACCCTCTTCTCCCACTCTTCACACACTGATAGCAACACCGCAGGAGAAATGCCAGCACAGGCTTCCAGTATCCGTAGTTTCAGGTGCTGCACATCTCGTATCTTCACACCATAGACAATTAACTTCAGATGACCCCAAAGATAAAAGTCTAAGGGGGTCAGATCGGGAGACCTTGGGGGCCATTCAACTGGCCCACGACGACCAATCCACTTTTCAGGAAACTGTTCATCTAGGAATGCTCGGACCTGATACCCATAATGTGGTGGTTCACCATCTTGCTGGAAAAACTCAGGGAACGTGCCAGCTTCAGTGCATAAAGAGGGAAACACATCATCATGTAGCAATTTCCAGTGGCCTTGAGGTTTCCATTGATGAAGAATGGCCCCACTATCTTTGTACCCCATATACCACACCATACCATCACTTTTTTTGTTCCAACAGTCTTGGAGGGATCTATCCAATGTGGGTTAGTGTCAGACCAATAGCGGTGGTTTTGTTTGTTAACTTCACCATTCACATAAAAGTTTGCCTCATCACTGAACAAAATCTTCTGCGTGAACTGAGGGTCCTGTTCCAATTTTTGTTTTGCCCATTCTGCAAATTGTGTGCGCCGATCTGGGTCATCCTCATTGAGATGCTGCAGTAGCTGGAGTTTGTAAGGGTGCCATTTGTGAGTAGCTAATATCCGCCGAAGGGATGTTCGACTAATGCCACTCTCCAGTGACATGCGGCGAGTGCTACGCTGTGGGCTCTTGCTGAATGAAGCTAGGACAGCCACTGATGTCTGTTCATTAGTGACAGTTGCGTCCACGTTTTGGCAAATCCAACACTGAACCAGTTTCACGAAACTTAGCAAGCAGTTTGCTAACTGTAGCAATGGGAGATGGGTGGTCTCGTAGGGTGTCTTGCATTGAAATCTGCTGCAATGACCCGGTTACTGCGTTCACCAGATATCAACACAATTTTGATCCGCTCATCACGTGTTAATCTTTTCGACATGTCAATGGCTGTGAACAAAGAGAAACTTGTAAATAACTCATGAAAGAATAAAGTTACGTTAAAACCAAGCACACCATTGTTTTTCTTGTGAAATTCCCAATAAGTTTGATGTGTCACATGACCCTCTTCCTATTGAAAAAACAAAAGTTGGATCCAAGATGGCCGACTTCTAAATGGCCACCATGGTCACCACCCATCTTGAAAAGTTTGCCCCCTCACATATACTAATGTGCCACAAACAGAACGTTAATATCACCAACCATTCCCATTTTATTAAGGTGTATCCATATAAATGGCCCACCCTGTACATTGATTATGTGAAAAAGTCCATAAATCCATGCTTTATCTTGTCACCATTCAAAGAATTCTTTTATACTCCTTAGTGAAGATTTATCCCTTGAAAGTCTGCTGTATAAATGGGAGCGTAAATGTAGTATTATATAGTATGAAGAGAAAGAAGTACACTTGAAGTCCTTGTTTAAGGTGATGCCTATGGATCTCTGCCTGCTTTATGTTCATAGTAGTTCAGTAGTTACTTTTACAGTCGGGACAAAACATTTCTTGTATAAACACACACGTCTTCATTGAATTTCTCTTTAAAGGGTATAAAAGTAAACGTATAGTGCACTCATCTATCTTTTAAGGAGATGTTTTATCGATGCCTAAATTCTGTTTAGCTTTTACAGACATAGTATAATATTGGTCGTGGCTATCTGAGAAAAGCCATTAAATGGTGCTGTGGCTGAATTTTGGCCAACATTGGGTTTTTTCCTTTTTCTGTCCGTTACAAACTGACACCTCGACTTCAATAAACCATAAATATATTTTATTTGCCTTTGATCGTGTTATAAGGAGCCTGTTTGTCTTTAGGCAAACAGTCAGCTTCCCTAAAGCTGTCTAAAACCTCGCTAGTTGTAAGTGTGATTGTCTCACACAGCGAATGTCATGCCTTGATCGTGTAAGGGGATAGCCGCATGCCATAGTGAAGCAGACGTAGCCGTAATCAGTTGAGTTTGAAATCAGATAGCAGCTGTCAAAGTGTCTGAACGAGAGCTTTAAATGTTGTCATCTTGCTTTTTTTTTTTACTTTTGGGGGTTATGAAAATGGTACTGCGGTTGCGATCGAGTTTTCTGCACTATTTAAAGTAGACAATGGTCAAATTTTACAATGTGAAGGATTTTCCCAGAAACCCCTGCAATCCAGGACTACTGTAAAAACAGGTACCAGTCTGCCTCCATTAGAGAAACGTTCTCTTCTTTTCATCTCGCCTTTAGCTTTACAAGAGCACTAACTCTCCTGACCTCATCAGGTCTAGTTGGGTCTGAAGACCATTACTCTAAAAAAGAAACAGCTGGCCTATTGTTTTTGCATCTTGCCAGCTGTGTGTATTTTCATAATCCATTTTTTTTTTTTTCTTTTATTCACCTACGACTCCGTCGAAAAATTGCGTTTTGGCAGCCCTGAACTCTTATCCTATGGCCTGGTGCTGGTGCATGAGTAAAGTTAAAAAGGAAAAGAAGTTTGTAATCACCTAATCCAAACATACATTCACAGAATCTTATTACACTTCACGACAGTAATAGTGTTTGCAATCAGCACAGCGCCGTAACCGATTCTCTTTTGTCTCGATGCTGGCCAAATTTCAGCGTGCCTGTTGAAGAGTGATGTGTTTGTCTTGTCTATCACACTCTATAAGAGGTTGAAAGTTTTGATGCTTAGTCAACAGGGAAAATAAATTCCCTGGCACCGGCTACGCTGCTGCTTCATGTCAGCCAGCCTGCGATGGCCGAGTCTGTGACATCAGCACTCATCTGTAAAACTAATGGCTGCGAAGGGGGACTCCCCCGCCTCCTCCTCCTCCTCCTCCTCCTCCTCCTCCTCCATCTCCCCCGCCAACCAGCCCACATGTAAACGGACATTAAAATGAAACTCGAGCCTGGCCCTGGAATCTGTAAGGTGTACTTTTTTTTCCCTTTGCCCTTTTTTTTTTTGCTAGACAGTGAAAAAAAAGCATTTAGGTCAGGGAAAGGTGAGTGCAAGGCAGCAGCAGCACCCTGGGTGAACCGACTGAGGAATCCGAGATTAAAAAACTCCAGAAGTGGAGTCCGAGATAATCGCAGGATCTGGAATTCACAATAACAAACTGGCCATATATCTACCTGTCTCCGGCCTTCCTCTGAGGGAGAGCCACAAGGTCACTGAAATGGCTGCATTCCATCAACAGCTCTTTCTTCTCCTGCTGGTCTGCTGTACCAATGAAGTGTCTAGAAGGATTGAAAATGGAGTCCCAGAAGCAGACCTTCGGCTGTTTAACTCTTCCCTGACAGGAATGAACATTCAGTGTGTTTGCTCGTGCACTCGGGCAGTAAAATTAGAGCCTGAATGTGGCCCATGCCAGATCGTCATGCTAGAACTCATCATCCTGATGTCCCCTAGTTGGACAGCAGGAGTAGTGCAAGTGGTAATGCGGCTATGATTTACGCAGTGAGGTATTTTAGTTTCTCTCACTTCTCTCCCCTTCGTTCTCTGCTTCTCTGGGGAAGTCGAGTTGAAGAGGTGTAATATTATGATAACTGGGTGATTTACATGGAGCCATGTCCGGATCCCCACTCTGACAGCTTCATTGCATATTTTTGTTTGTTCAGATTATTTGCTTTAGCTCAAGTACTTGCATATATCCAGACCTCTGTCATCACCTGCGGTTTACTAGCTCTTCCAGCTCATCACAGCCTACGGCATGATAGCTGTGTATAAAGAAGTCTCTTTCTAAGGCATTTCAGACCGCAGTCGGCATTTTTTTTTTTTTTCATTATATTTAATATGTGTAAATAGCTTTAAGCTAGAAATCCAGATGAGTGTGATTGTGTTTATGCTGTCCAGTGGGACACACGGTCCTAGAGGAATCTTAAAACTGGATGTGGGACTGCAACTGCGTTTACGAGCGCGTATCTCATATGACGCACTCACCTGTAAATTGTGAAATAATACACACACAATCATATTACTGCACCCTGTATTGATTTTATAAAGGATAACCTCTGAAAACTCAGTGAGTCTTACTCCATGTGTACGTCTGCCAGAGCTCCACTGCTTTTACCTTAATTTATTGATCAGGCCGGCGGGAAAAAAACTCAGTCGGCCTCTAATATTCCGCTTATGGCCATATTCACATTATACGTGTTCCAGTCGAAAATTGAATTGCAGTAAAAATTGACTTCCTGTTTGGCCGTAGTTATAAATTTCATTCATATCGACAGCCTCCAAACAGAAAATCTATTGCCCGGCATTTAATTATTGAGAACATCGATTGACAAAGTGATTTATTCGCTGTATTTCTGCTAAACGGCTTAATTGAGCATAGACTTTGCTGCCCTTTTTGTTCTTTAAAAAATACAACGCAGTAATCTACGATTTTAGATCAACAAACTACAAAATAAATGGATCAAGCGTTTTTAAATGCGTTAGCTAGTATTAACTCCAGAAGGTTTCGGAGATCTAATAATCATATTTTCCCTGACACGACAGCCAAATATCCAGATTTATTTCATCAGGTGTCTTTGTTGGCTTACTTTACTACGTTTTCATCATAAACCTTACAATCATAATGGAAGGTGAATTAAATCATTCCTCCATGGTGATAATGTCATGAGCTATGAATGATGTTTCCAATATTATGCAGATCAATGGGTCTTAAAGTAAGGCCCATGAACCATAACTAGAGTTCTGTAAACTTTTTCCTCCCAGAAATCATCACACACCATTATCATATTATTTTAATTCTTATCCAGTTTTTATAATTATTCGCTTGTTTGACTTGTGTTGATTGGGTTTAATCCAGACTCCAACAACTCAAAAAGCAAGTATGCTTATGAATACTGTACTGTAGACATGGACGTTTTGTCTTCTTTTGTTAGAAAGTTTCATAATCGAAACGGCTCCAGGGTTAGAGCACGAACATAACTGTACACATTTGAATAATTAGCCTAATATTTAAATAGCCGGATTATGTTCATAAAAATAAATCTGTTCCGTGAAGAAGTCTGTGAAATTTATTTGACAGTTAAAAGAGGCCCATGATCCAAAAGGTTTGAGAAGCCCTGATCTAGATGAACCTTGAGTGAACTGTAATTTAATAAACAAATAAAAGGGCATGAAGTCTTTGCTGTGGAAGAACATCTCGGTAAATGACATTTACAATCCCACACTGCATTTGTGTCGCTCTCGGTGTACGTCACCCCCTGAGGTCCTTCAAACGCAACACGCACACTCTTGCCCGGCCGCAGAAAATCCATATCATCTGTCCCACAGATCCTTGATGACGAAGGCAGAGGGAATGCAGACCTCTCTTCTGTGGTGAGACTGATCTTAAAAGAAAGCTCTCGCCACAGAACCGAAGCCGGGCTCATCAATAACCGAACGGCCAACGCTGGCATGCACATGTGTTCGCTCTACAGTCTTCTCTTTCCACTGGCAGTGCGGTAATCTCACCATCAACCTCCTGAATGTTAACTCACTCACTTACATACTCACTCGATCTATCCTCATATGTCTTGACTGTATGTATGTAGGAATGTCACAGATAATTTTTTACATGCTGGGATCCACCAGACGCGGCAATCAGCAGTTTTGTAATCGGAGCTCATGTTAACTCGCGTAAAACTCTGTTCATGTAGTTACTACGGCACACACACCAGCACTGTATGACAAGAGCATAAATATATTTAACAACATGAACATCAGATTGATGACAGTGAACTAAAATAGGTATCAGATGAAACCCTTGTGGAGCCACATAGCCAAGGAGTGACTCCTGTGGAGGCTATAAGCAGGGAATGTAAAAGCTGTTTAGTTTGTATTAAGTTGCATGTGATGTTTTGGAATGATGTTGTAGTTTCCCATTGCTGCCAGAAAGCTAAGCAAGAGAATGCTAAGAAGCACATTACAGCATTAGGTTAGTCCATTTTTCCGACAGGCAAATGGAAAAGAGGCAAATAAGAAAAGATCCGGGCTCCCGTGGAACTGAGCAGGGCTCCACAGTACCGCCATGTGGTGATCTCACTGATCCTGGCTCAGGCAGAGAGATTGATGACAGTCCAGCCGAAAAGCCGAGGATCTGGGTCACGTCTCAGGCCCAGGACTCAGTTCAGGACTGGAAGAAATTAACAGAGAGAGTGAAGTGCATCACAGATCCCCCACCAGCATCAGTATTGAAAAGGAGGGAATCCTGCTCACATCCCGGGAAGATAAAGTGGAAGGAACGGAGCAATGTGACAGGTAAAACACAGCTCCTGGCAAGGCCACGGTATGTGCAGAGAACTACTTGCTTGTGCATGCCTACACACACACTCGGACACACGTGCACACACACACACACACACACACACACACACACACACACACACACGAAAGGGAACGGGATATGAGAAGCCGCAGAAGGTGAGGCCCAACATTAACCCCAGCTCCAGGCCTGGATGAGTCCTGGGGCTGTCTGGCCTTCATTTAGCTCTCCTGGGTTTGATGTGGGGATATCATGTTTAGCTTGCCCTGGGGCTATGCTGCCATTGAAGCAGTGCAACAATTTGGCTGGCTTCCAGTTTACCTGTGTGTATGTGTGTGTATGTGTGTGTATGTGTGTGTGTGTGTGTGTGTGTGTGTGTGTGTGTGTGTGTGTGTGTGTGTGTGTGTGTGTGTGTGTGTGAGAGAGAGAGAGAGAGAGATATGGAGTGTGTGGATGTGTGTATGTCTATACAGTATGTGTCTTTATAGGAATACCTATGTTGCATTCATACAACCAAATGTACTTTTTTTTGCAATGGATTCTAATATTTCTATCATTAAATGCACATAAAAAATAAATATTAAAAAAAGGTTGAATAAAGCTTACAGCCGTGGCCAAAAGTACAAATGTTAACAAACAAAAGTAACTTACACTAAGTCTGCTGCCTCCGTTTTAATGATGTCAATTTGCATTTACTCCAGAATGTTATGAAGAGTGATCAAATAAATTGCAACTAATTGAAATTGAAAATGAACTTAATCCCCCCAAAAAACATTTCCACTGCATTTCAGCCCTGCCACAAAAGAACCAACTGACGTCATATCAGTGATGCACAGGCGAGAGTGTTGATGAGGACAAGGCTGGAGATAACGCTGTCATGCTGATGCGTTATAATAACAGACTGAAAGCTTTAAAAGGAGGATGGTGCTTGAAATCATTGTTCTTCCTCTGTTAAGCATGGTCACCTGCAGAGGAACACGTGCAGTCATCGTTGCTTCGCACAAAAAAGGTATTCACAGGCTAGGATATTGTACCTAAATCGACCATTTATTGTATCATTGAGAACTTCAAAGAATGAGGGTCCATTGTTGTGAAAAAGGCTTCAGGTTGCCCAAAAAAGGGCCGTCTCGTAAAGTTGATTCAGCTGTGGGATGTGGGCACCACCAGTGCAGAGCTTGTTCAGGAATGGCAGCAGGCAGATGTGGACGCTGGCCTTTTCTCGCCAGGAAAAATATCAGGAACAGACTGATATTCTGCAAAAGGTAGAGGGAGTGGACTACTGAGGACTTGGGGTAAAGTTATTTTCTCTGCTTGAATCCTCTTCGCGATTGTTTGGGGCATCCGAAAAATAGCTTGTCCAGAGAAGAAAAGGTTAGCACTACCATCAGTCCTGTGTCATGCCAACTGTAAAGCATCCTGAAACCATTCAGGTGTGGGGTTGCTTCTCAGCCCAGGGAGTGGGCTCACTCACAATTTTGCCTAAGAACAAAGCCATGAATAAAGAATGGTACAGAAACATCCTCCGAGAGCAACTTCTCCCGTCCATCCAAGAACGGTTTTGGCACGACCAATGCCTTTTCTAGCATGTTGGAGCATCTTGCCATAATGAAAAAGTGATAGTGGCTCGGGGAACAAAAACATTGAAATTTTGGGTCCATGGCCAGGAAACTCCACAGATCTTAATCCCATTGAGAACTTGTGATCAATCCTCAAGAGGTGGGTGGACAAACAAAAACCCACAAATTCTGACAAACTCCAAGAAGTGATTATGCAAAGATCTGACTGCCTTCAGTCAGGATGTGGCCCAGAAGTTGATTGACAGCATGCCAGGGAGAATTGGTCTTGAAAAAATAAGGGTCAACATGGCAAATATTGACTCATTTTATATTGAGTCATACATTTAATGGAATTGTAAATTGACACTTATGAAATACTTGTAATTATGTGTTAGTATACTTCAGTATAGAAACATCTGATGAAAAGATCTGAAAGGTCTCACTCGTTCTGTGCATGACGTTTTCTTTTGTGTTCTTCGGGTTCCTAGGAGGTCTGAATAATTGCGGATATGTGTATGTGTGTGTATGCATGGTGTCCTGCCACTTCTGTTTTATCCAGCATCAGGTGAGTATGGATACTTGGGGTTTATGGGGTATTGTGGGGTTCATTTGATGATGCCCAAATCCAGCCTTCATATCTACAGTCCTACACAGTTTAGTGATGTAAGCAATCTATGAATCCACTTATTGCAAGGTTCAGTTGGTTTGATAATGAGACAAATCACCAAACTTCACTTGGCCGATGTTTACCTCTAGATTCAGTCTAAACACCTGAATTAATTCATGTATTTCATCTAATCTCGAACCTCCAGTCCATCATTGAGCCGCTTGTGAATGATCATGTCTCAGGATAGAGGGTGAAAAAAAAATGTAATAAAATTTAAAATCGCTTTGTTTCCCATTTGCACTCTTATTTCACATTTTCAGTGGTGCAGAGTTTCGTTGATAATACGTAGATTTTTAACAGCCACATGTGTTATATTTATGGAGTATTTCATAAATGTGATTTGTGCTATATGTCATGTGTAGCGTACCGCGCTTGTCTGGTTGTGTGTAGTGCGAGAGTTGAGGCAGTAAAGCGAGGTTTGGCTGTGATAGTACTTTAACCAGGCGAGCCGTCCCATGAGTGCCCTATAGAGCAGCGCTGCACTGGCTCTCGGCTTGGGTTTCACGCCAGACCTTTCTGCATCCCGCAGTTTATGGACATGCTCAAGATAGACTGGCCAGTCAGTTTGAAATTGTCTGTAGGGAATACAGAGCTGTTTCCTACTGCACACTGTCCTTATCATCAGTCTTTTGAAAAGAGGCGGTCCAGAGAGGCCAGGACATCGAGCTCAGCGCATTGATTGTTAAATATGGACTTCCGGGCAGCTGTTTGTCAGGTTTAAAAATCAACAGGATTTCAGGCAAAACTGAAACAATGATGATCAAAGAAAGTAAGAGTACCGTTTTTAGCGTAAGGTCACTTCCCTAGCTTGGGCAATATTTTAGTTTCATATTCTGGTTCACATGATGAGGTTGAGGGCAGGGAAAAATAAGCATTGCAGTATGTTTTTTTTTTTTTTTTTCCTTTTCCAGACATTCACCATTTCCTCTGTTCCCCTGAACACACTTCACCGCCACCCTTCCTAGCCCCCCCCCCAAGCCCTTTATATTGTTTTTTTTTTTTGTCACCATCTAATTTTAATGACTCTTAGGCTGTAAAGTTGATGGACATATACCGAAGTTATTATCATTGCAGATAAATTGTGGGCGCATAATCACACAACAGTTGTATATATCATGGAAATATCGCATAAAAGTGCATTCAGTCTGTTCTCCACAGCGGTTGTCCTTGATGTAATGCACCTTCCAATATATTTCCCCTCAATCCTGACTATTTACCCTGGTGTAACATTTTCCTTAAACATCTCACAGCTTTGGCGTTTGGCAAAACACACCGAAGCCGTGAAATGTGAACATCGGGTTTTAGTCAGTCACGGAGAAACTATGAACGGCGAATAAAATCGTGATCATTTCTGGGATGTTTTATGTTATGGCACCATCAGTCTTAAAAGTTGCTAACAAGGCACTCTTCGAGACGTCTGTTGCAGTGGAGAACCGGGGAGATGGAAGCACTTTAGTAAGATAAATCTATCACACCGCGCATGAGGTCATCAATTCCACATTTCCGCCTTTTTTGATGAGCGGAGGCGGGCCTACACAAACAGTCCCTCTCTCCCCGTAGCGGGAGACTGAGAGGACTCTTCTCCTCTCTCCATCTTTTTAACCAGACGGAGCAGTTTGGGCCCATGCTCTGCAAACCTGACACAGCTAAACAAGCATATTAAAGGCCCAGAGAGCAACAGAGGGCTTTTGTCCTCCACAGTGCAGAACGTTTGCTTTGGATTTCTATCTCCCATTTCGGTGGCTTGCCAAAGCCCATGCTGCATATTGCACAGGGAAAGTATTTTAAGTTGGTGGATTTCCAGCACTTTTATTTGTGGAAGAAATGAGCACATTTTGGCTACTGTCTATATATTGCTTTAGAAATGCTCTCATCTTGTTTGTGTCAAACAATTATCACTTTCTTTTTACTCTAGGTGTATATACAGCTCCGTGCAAAAGTCTTGAGCCATCCCTCATTTCGTCATATTAACTCAAATTAAATTATGCAGATTAAATTAAAGAAACAGAAACAAATCTGTGACAGCCTGCAAAGTGCCTAAAGATGCCATTTGAAAAATGTTATTTATGTAACAACCGCAGAAGCAACCTCATTTCCCCTCTCGTCTGTTCTAACCACTCAGCGTTCAGCATCAGCAGTACACTAATCAACGGCCTGATCATCTGTCATCATCTGCACCTGTTTCTCACTGGATCAGGCCTCAAGTTAGATGTTTTTTTTATGCTTGAATGATTCACTGTGGCTTAACAAATAAAAACATTCCTCTGAATCTGCTCAGGTACAGGGACTGGACTGAAAAGGAGAACCAAAAACGTGCCAAAAATTTGAGCCAAAAAAGCACTTCAGGAAGCCTAGCGAATTATTCCTCAAGACTATGATAAAAATGTAAAGTCTGAAGCAAAATATATATTAAATATAACAATAAAATATATTATAAGGAACATAAAATGTAAATATAAATAAATATAATTTAAAGCAGGTTCTTATTTGGCGTGCTGGAGGAAAAATTTGATAATCAACCAAGTCATACAAATTATATATTTTTTTGTGATTGAATATGAAATAAACCTTTTCCAACTGTTTTTGAGCGATCCCCTCCCATCAGCTGTCTTTTCAGCCTTGCCCTAATCCAATCCCCTGTGCCTCACATTCCACCAGCACTAAAAAATACCACATTTGCACTGATACAAGATACAGAGGATCAGTGTGTCCCTGGGGCAGATTGTCTTGGAGGGAACATTTCCTTGGATCTGTGGATTTGTGCTGGAACATGCAGGACTAATCACAGCACCTGTGGCCTTCATGACATGGCTGCGTGTCACGTGAGCAGACAAAGCTTTGAGCAGCCCGGCCAATCAACACCTCTTCCTGACCCCGCATTAACCCACGCAAGAAGAGATCCATCTCCCAACCTTTACTCACTTCGGCTCATTATTCAAAAAGTTCACGCATGCGAGCAAACGGAAGACACAAAATTGCAAGGAGGGTTATTAATGATTATGTCGTGAAAAAAAAAGAAGAAGCAACAAATTGAGAAAACAGCAAGACTGATGATATGAGCAAAACTGCTGGCCTGACGCAGAGTGATCCCACATGCAGGCCTGCTTGTATATCTGGGAAATATTATTTTGAGGTGATGGCTCATGTCCTCCTCAAAGCAGGACCATACCGGGCCTCTGAAGAGCATAATGTGGAACAGAAGGGCAAGGTTTCGCTTATTGTCCAGGACATTAACCCCAATCAGCTTTGTGAAGGCATCCTGACATCAGAGCGGGTGGAGACAGATGAGAGAAGAGGAGATAGGACATGGATGGGATCAACATACCCAGGATTCTTCCCTTTCTACAAGATTTAGTTTGATTGGCTCATCTTTTATGATCTGTATTTTGATACTCCTGGCGTCAGAATTAGAAATGATTTAAGGATACTTATTTTCATCTTTTTTTTTTTTTTGGCTGCTTTAAGCTGTTAACTTTGGCCCATGTCCCTCGGATGACTATACCCTTCTAACATCTGCTTAGGTCTTTCTCCCTCGAGAACTTCAAACGTGCTTCTTTAGGATGTGAATATACTTTCTTACAGTACATTCTATCTATAGTAGTGATGTAACCGAATAGGAATTGAACACAAAACCAGATACAATCAGGTGCACTATTAAGGGTTTTTATTTGCTTTTTGGGGTGTTATTATTATTATTATTATTACTTATTTATTTATTTATTTTATTTTTTTTCAGGAATTTTTCCAACATACTGTAGGGCAAATGAGGCAGACTAGAGATCAGGTCTGGGATCTCGCAGGATGCACCAGGAGGTTTTTTAATTCGTGCATGGGTGCAAGTCGGAGATCAGATGTGGACCTCGTAGGACAAATAAATACCGCATTTATTAATGTGAAGATGAGCTGTTGAAATCGCCTGCTCTGATTTAAATTGTTTATATTTTGTGGAATACAAGCAACTATATTTGGTATGAAGCATACCTCTGCAAGTGCAATTACCACAACATTTCTTATCCATTCTCGATTTAAGCACTTTTTTATTTCCCCTCCTGCTGCTTAATATAACTCCACACAGCAATTACACATTTCTGTCATAAAATATATGGTTTAAATTACAGCTCAATTTCTACTTTATTACTGTGAGTCAACTGCTGCTTCTCCTTAGTAGATACTCTGGAGACAAATCCTTCTTGTGTACGTGGAACATGTCATTAATCAGAGCCTGAGCCTCCCATGTCTCCTTGTCCCGCATGTCTGTCCAATCTCTGTGGGCTCGTCCCCCAAATGTCACCACTGATGACAGGTAAAGCAGCCCTGAAAGTCAAAGTGCCACTGTCACTTTTCTGATGAGCATGTCATGTATGCTTTTAGCAGTGTGCATATTCATCAGACCTCTCTTCACACTCAAGTCGTGCCCATGGATTAGGCCAGTGGGCAATTTTATTCCTAATTACATCCCCCTCCGATGTCCTCCAACACCCCTGTGGCATCGGAAGAGGTTGAGGCGATGCCAAAATGGATGCCAGGACTTGTCAAGGCTGGCACGGTGATTGCTCTTATAGCTCATCCAGAACAACTTTATTCTATGTCCTTAGGGAATTCGCTCCCTGCTGCACCACTCCCCATTTCCTGAACTGTCATACACGGTGTGCCATCATGCGCCATGTGACAGAATGGCCTTATAGAGCACTGTGACTTATTTTGATTTTGTGGTCCGTCGGCATTACGTGTCCACTTCAAGCATCCCACCTCCGTTGTTGATTTAGCAATGCAGAACTTCCTAAATATGACTAAGGCCTCAAAGAAACATCAACAGTGTCCCACTGTGATAGTGATCCATTTGACAGTTTGTGCATTATGAGGCAGCAATCCATCTTTTTTCCACGTGCCCTCTCACTCCAGAGGCCACACCAGAGCATGCATCAGTGCTGACACACCAATATCCGCTTTGTACCCCAGTGGGGTGAGAGGCCCTGGCCCAAATCTGTTCCTGCGCCTCTTCCTCCTTACTCTGCCCTCACCAGGCCTGACTTCCAGTGGCCATACACACACACTTCCTGCAAATCCACAGAGAGAGTTGAATGAGAACATGTGCAGTAATTTTGAAAGTACTTTCATACAGTGCTGGTAAACATGTTTTGGTTTCATAGTGCTCTTTGTACCATGGCTCTCTTGGATTCGCAAATCTGATCGGTCAGAAAGAGCACAGCTCTGACAGTAGATTGCCGTTTAACATTAATGTGCATATTAAAAATTGTATGTGTTATTATTTGTATAGTAACAACCTACATGTACGGTGGGTGTTCCACATAATCTAATACACATAAGCAGTTAATATATATATATATATATATATATATATATATATATATATATATATATATATATATATATATAACAATATGCAATACATGTTTATAATAATAATAATAATTATTATTATTATTATTATTATTATAAATATTAATATTTATTAATTATTATTATTATTATTATTATTATTATTATTATTCATATGCTGATACTTTAAGAAGTTGAATTAACATTTTTGGAATGAGTCTCTAGTGTCAGTGTTTGGAATCAGCCCGAAGGTATTTACCAGGAACAATCGTTTGTTTCGCAGATATCCCACAACATTAAATGTGACTATAAATGCATTAAAATTATGAGGAGTTGTCTTTGGTTCATAAAAATGTGTTGTAAAAGAAGATTAAAATGCTCGGAGACAAGCTGTGTTACGGAAATAAAAAACTAATCAGCTTTTAGTGATTATTTCACCATAACAGGCATGTTTTATGTTTTATTTTAAGTTTTTTAAATTTATGTTTTATTTTTTAAAACATGACTACATAGTAATGTTTTATTCCTTACTTATCTTTGTAGAATCTGGAGCACATCATCATGCTTTGTGATAGCCACTTGGTATTGAATTTTATATTCCCAGGACATGTGCGGGGTCTAGGGGTATGTCCATGTGTTAGAACTGAACAGCGAGCCACCTGATCTTCAGGTTCTCTTCCCTTTGCCCTACTGTAATCTATCTATCTATCTGTTTTCTGTTCAGCACATAGCTTCACGGAGTATCATTTAGCATGAAAGATTTAAGAGTTCTCACTTTCTCTTTCCTCTGTGCCTCTTCCCTTCTCGCTCACTGCTGCCAAAACATTAACAGCATGGGAGCATATTTTTTATGAAATCCATTGCACCCTGACCCACACCCTTCCTAAGTACTTTTACCCTACCTTGAACATTTTGTGAAACTAGAGTGACCCCTCATTCCGAGGTTAACTAATAACGGAGACGCTTATGAAAGATGCTTCCCGAAATGTAATCTATTGAAAAATGTTTCCTTGTGTTTCCCATCACCTCCTTTCCACACGTTAATGACACTGACGGTAGTTTGCAGGAGGACGACGGGGTTCTCGCGCTTTGTGGCGCACATTCATTTGCCCCGTGCCCCCCCACCCCTCAAAGCCCTCACCCTCCACCCCCTCCCGAGAGTGAGGATCCACCTGCGTCGCTCCTAATGAGTAGAAAGTAAAAACAGACAGTCTCATGATTCACTCTGGGTCTGAGGGCACATCCTCTGCAGCTGGACACTACTGTTACACATGGCTGTCTCTCAAGGACGTGGCGTGACAGGATGGATTCCCCAAACAAATGGTGGTTTTTTTTTTGTTTAAAGTAAAAGTTTCAACCATGTGAAGCTGTGCTATTCCTATCACTTACAATGAGATAAATCAGCAGTTTTATTGGGCCGTAAAATATGTATGGTGAAAATAACATCCAGTATGTTCTACTTTTTACAGACAAAAGACCACGTAGACAAAACGAATAGAATTAGAGCACAACGATGGAAATAATATCGAATAAAAGTTATTTATAACACAGCCTGCAATACAAACTGAACACTAAACCTCTTTGGATGGTCAAATTTAATGATGTATTCTTAGACTATGCATTAAAAGAAGGTTATCAGTAACAAATCATTAAGAACCAAATGATAAGAACCGGTAAGACTATAAAAGGCACAGGGAGATGATTTACAGTGTATAGGTAAGTATTTATCATTTATGCTTTGACAATAAAAATGGCGAGCCTGCTGAGAATGACACCATTAAAGCATCTAATAATTTTAAAGTGTCCATGGAAGTGCTTTGAATTCTCCGATCTGATTGGTCAGAAGGTTTTATTTGCAAAATGTTTACAGAGAGGTGTTGGAAGACAATTGTGCTGGCTGGAATCCAACGCTCAGATTTACATGAATGCACTATTTCTAAAATGTTATCGTTTCTATAGCAACTCATTCTAATAATCAACAGTTGTTGTTGTTTAACAACAAGAACGCTTAGCTGCAGTATAGTATGTTTTCCATGAATGAAACATGTTCAGGATGGGGTATGTGGTGCTTCGTGGGTTTTTTTTTTTTTTTTTACAGTAGGAAAGGGACAAACTTTGTTTTTTGTCTTTGTTTTGTGGCTTATTATCCATAGAGAGAAATAAAGAGATGATGATAGTTAAGATAGTTCTTTAGTAGCTGCTATAATGTATTCAGTACCTGGAATCCACATGTCTAGACATTCCAGAACATTAAATGTCACTAAAAATGGATAAAAATGTGTGATGTTTGTCAGATTTCTGAGGTGTAAGAGAGACAATCAGTAAGAGTGATTCATAGTCTTCTTCTTTACATAATTAAGGATCAGTTGAACATAATGAAAACAATTGTTAAAAAATACAGTCAATGCATTTTCTTACAAAAAATTCCTGATACTGATACCAAATGTGTACTGCATATACACAAGGTGCATACTGTATGTAAACCTTTGACTTTTGAATCTTCCGAATAATAGATTAGAGTAAAAACTACTTTTATTTCTCTATATAATGTATTGCTATGCTAATGGATCCCAGTGTTTCATTAGTGCTTGGATACCATCAAGGTAGAAGCATTTCTCAGTTCTCCAACCCCATGATCGGGCTGCCTGCTTCACATCTGATCCACTGGCCTCCCAGGAACATGTGGAAGTGGCTTAGAGTGAGGTCAGGCCTATATGGGGATGTTACAATAACTCCCAGCCACGTTCCTGTAATGTGCAAATGATTGTGTGTACAGTTCCCACAGACAGATGCAACTCTTCTACACATTATCCATTGATTTTCAAAACTCAGAGGTTTCACTCACTGAAAGTTCATGGAAACGAATGCAGTGGGCTGAGCCACTTGATTCCTGCCTCTGGTCTGTCTTTACATGTTTTCCCTGTGCTTGGAGGGTTTCCTTCTAGTAGTCTGGTTTCCTTCCAAAGTCCATAAATATGCAGATTGTGCTAATTGGCATCCCCAAAATTGCTTTTTTTGTGTTGTGCTGTAAAACCCGAATAAGTTGGCAAAAAAATGTTGAGGTAATCAGTTACATAAAATTTTTTAAGTAATGATGTTTCCAATTTTAAGTAAACAGAACTATCAGTTTTTGAGTTTGTTGTACTCATTCATATTAAATGTTCTTTAATTGCATTATTGAGTAGCCTAACTATTTAATAGCAATTATATATATATATTTTTTTTTTAGTTGTTGCAAATCAAATAAATTGTTGTTGGTCTTTCGGATGCTATCAGGAATCCGCCACAGCACAATCCGGACAGACAATCCGGTCCGCACACAAGCTTGGCACAGGTTTTACACTAGATGCCCTTCCTGACGCAACCCTCCCATTTTATCTGGGTTTGGGACAGGCACTTCATCCAGTTGTTGGGAATCGAACCTGAGCCCATCGCATGGCAGGCGAAACGCCTACAGTACCACTGAGCCAGCAGTGCCCTATTTTCCTGATGACATCAGACACAAAATCACTAGGCTGAAAGATTTTAAGTTGGTGGAACTTTAAGGTGACAGTTGCTTTTACTTAAGTACTTACAGTTACTTAAAATATCTCAGCTAACTTGAAAAGTGTCATTTCTACAAATTCATAAATACCAAAAAAGTTCTAAATACTCATCAAGGTCTATTAATTTGAATTCATTGTAATTATTTAAGTTAACAGTACTCAATATGTTTAATTACCTTTTGAGCATTAGGGTTTACAGTGTGTGTAGATTGTAGCCTTGCGGCAAAAGTCTCCTGGAGAGGCTCCAGGCCCCCATGACCCTGTACAGAGTAAGCGGTATAAAAGATGAATGAATGAATGAATTTATTCATGCATGCATTTGTGTATATGTTTCTATATATAATGTAATACATTTAATTTAAATGTAAAATATACTTTATTTCGCATAATTCTATAATGAATAACTATATTCATTACACGCAAAGTGAGATCATTTAAAAAGTGAAATTTTCATATTGCACATTTATATGTACTCTGCATACATAAATTACACATAAAATTAGATAATATCAAGCTGTTTTTTTTTTTTTTCATTTTATATATCAAGTATGCAGTACACTGTGCTGCATAAACCAGATTCTTACTTATCCCAACCTTTAGTAAACTCACCAGTACCTACAGTAATGGTGTGTCAGTGTGATTTCCTCTTTCACTGTTCTCAAGATATATATTTTTGTTGGCCTTTATTTACATGAACCTGCGGTGCTGAAAGGCTTATTTTTTTTCTGCAAAAGTATTTAATGCGCAGCAAATATTTATGACACCGTTCATGGCGCGGAAACAAAACACACAGTTGTGCACATTCTCAGTTAATCAACCGTTGCAAAACAAATGAGCGGTGGGAAAAGGAGAGGGACAATTTAACTGGTGGACAAGTTGATCCCAGAGGAAGTCTCTCATTCTTCACGTAGTGACATGCTGGAGCATGAATCCCAAACTTTGTTTCCCCTGGACTTTATTTAAATGTCTGCAACAATGATGTCATCTAAACATGGACATGTAGCATGTAAAAACAGTTGTGCTTTGGATGACCACGATGAACTCTGCTTTTGTTCTCCAGTATATTCAGAAAGCAATCTGGGGAAAACACAATATCTTCATTGTCAGCACTTAGGGTCTATATCATTGTGCCTCAGGAAATCCTTTTTCCTGAGAGGAAGCATTGCGCACATCTTTATTTTTCTCACACCTATTTGAATGATAAAGGTTTAATGAGCGCTAATGATCCATTCATCACACTTGTGGATTATGTCACTCAAGCTCCAGCCAGTCGCTTGGTCCTATTTAAAATCACGTTAACATTTATCTTGTGTGATGTTACAGTTGCAGTGACCATAAAAAGTTTTTAGTGTCATCATTTATGTGGTTGATGTCCATTTTGACTGGCTGTGGGGGATTTCCTCTTGTAGAAGTGAAATGTGAGTGATATGTCAGTTTGGGGCGGTGGCCCTGAGGGCTGTAGCTCTGTATCATCTGACAGTAGAGAGTGAGCTTGCCCTGGGCCCCTTCCACTTCTGCTCCGCACACAGTCCGCACGGTCGTCTTCCCCTCTCCATCTGCCATTTGCCGGCTATGCAAAATCAATAGCAGCTCCATTTGCCGTATCATTGCCACATCCCTAAACTCCGGATGGTAACGATGCTATGATAACCCGCGGGTGAGATATGCGGGGCAGATTTTAGACTGATCAATACCACTGATGTGCATTATGCATACTTTTTTCGCTAAGTATCCACCCTGCTTGACCTGCTTATACCATGCTGTATGGCACTTTTGCACTTTTATACCTCTACAGTTTCCACCTCTTAGCAGATTATATTCTGTTGCATGCGATATGACATAAAACATGAATGATGATACAGTAGGTTCCTTATTTGTCATCGGAACATCTGGAGATTTGAGATTCAGCAGCATTGTTGTGTGTCATGCTTTACGTTGGCGGTGGCTGTGTTGGCAGTGCCTGGTGGCTGCTCGGTCGATGGCAGGTTGGATGATGTGAGAACCCATGACATCACTCCACTAATGACTTCTCTCTAAATGACCATGCTCACCTTGGGGAGATTTCTGCAAGGGTTCTGTCTGTTTCCAGCCGGTCTGACAAACACCACTTAAGCCCAAGATTGTGCTTCCTAAACACGTATTTAATCCCTTCATTAAAGATATATGAAACTAGAAATCAATGGGAGCTGTGGGTTAGATCTTCACACTCTTTACAGAAGCCCTAATGGCTGCACACTGTTCAACATTCAGCTTAGTGTCTATCTATATCACAGCACTGGCAAGAAAAAGCTCAGGTAAAGCCACTGCTCATGGAGAGTAGTGTTTAAAGCTCCCAATAAATAACTTGCCATGATTCGTCTGCGCCGTGATTCAGTTCTGTAAGTTGCACTATTTCCCTTTGGGACAGGAAGTTGGAGTGAAACATCCAAATCCTGTGCTCTTGCCAAATTTTTGTAGTAGCTTAGCAAACTAGTGACGTATGGAGGGCATTGAAAAAGTTTAACTCAAATCCTTTTTTTTTTTTTTCCTCTGTAATGTATTTGACACCACTTCATTTGTCTATGCCTGTCAAGTTTAACAAGGATGACATCCTAGACCATGAGATGCTGTGTGTTTCTTGAGTAATTCCATACATGCTTGAGCCACGGTTGATCACCAGTGGCATTTATGGTGAAAGAGAGCCACAGGGTTATCACCAGAAGGCACGAGTCATGTTTGAATGGTTGAAAGAAATAATTATTTTTTTATCTCTACAAATAGGAGCTCCACTGATGTACAAAGAATCACGTTCATTATCAATTTGCGGTATTAAAAACAATAAGTGCCTGTCACATAAATACGCACTTGCACAAATTTGCCAGTCTTAAAAAAAAAAAAAAAAGAATAAATTCCAAACATATTTTACTTTGTCAAGAGATGGTTGGAAAAAGAAATAGCATTTGGCAAGACCCACAACCGCAAATGCACTGCTACTGTAGAACAAGTCCTACCCCAGGCTGTGTCATGTAATATATAACTGTATGTTCTAGAATGCTTTTCATTAGATGAACACAACTTTTTTTCCCGAAAGAAAATCAAAATGGCGAAAAATGGGAATTCCAGATTTGTTTTCAGCGTCACTTTAATCTATGGGGGTTTAGCACTTAACCAAAGATTCTACCTAATATCTACAGTATGGAAGGATGATAAGTATTATAATGAAATTTCTCATTAATTATTAGAAACAATCACCAGCGTACATTTACCTGTAAGATTTTGAATACTTATGATTTCTCCATCGAGAATGAGTTTCTATACCCGACTCGAATGGACCGTATGTCCATTTCATGACCTTGGTACCTTTTAAATGCTTTATTTTGTTATTAAATTCTCTCCCTCTCTCCCTCTTTCTCTCTGTATCTCTCTCTCTCTCTGAATTCCATTTTTATCTCCCAAGATACAGCCTGTGAATCACTATTAAAGAGTCCATCAAGCTGTCAAGCAATGTGGGCTGCATGTGCAGTGTGGGCCCAGCTCCCTCCAAACATACAACACTGCGCCCGGAATAATGGAAGCGGCTGAGCTTTTTTTTTTTTCTTCTTTTTTTTTTAATGCGGTTCAGGCTGACTTGGAGATTCATTCCCCGCTGCCACATACCAAATTTGATTCTTTACTCAAAAACTGGACTGCTGAACATTACTGAGCAATCTGAGAAGAGGCTTTCAGATGGGGGTACAAGGAGATGGTGGGGTGCTTGGAATGAAAAGTGGAAAAGCTTTCCATTCTGTCATTCCCAGGCAATGATTACATGGGAAGACTGAACCACAGCTTCTGAGAAAGCAAATGAGTGAGATGCTCTATGCTTAACTGAGCACTGACAATGCACTGCTACAGATCGCTGTTTTAATGACCATGGGTGAGGCTTTTTTTTTTTTCTTTTTTTTTTTTTGGCACATGGTAACTGATGAAGTGGTTCTTTTAAATAAGGGCTATAGCTTTTCAGTATTGTGAATGTTTAAGGCATGGCACGTTATTACAGGAAGAATGATGCTTGGTGTGGCCTAGCAGGTAGGACGTTTCTGGCAGAGCCAAGATATCAAGTGCTCTTTCAAGCAGAAGTGAACTGGATGAAAACACCATTTACATATTTAACAGCAGCAGGTCTAGGACTAACACATAGTAGTTTTCTGAAATTTGGAGAATTGTGCAGTGACAGAAAGTACTACAAAGAACAATATTAAATGTGCAGATGAGTTTAAATTAGACCTGATCACTGACCTGATTAATCATCTTGATACCTCACCCTCTGCCACAAGTCCTTTTCTATCTACTAATAATTATCAGTGATGGGCTTGATTCATGGCAGGTGTTTTTCTCCCGCGGTCCACTGACAGTTTGGCAAAACTGTAAAAGATATTATCTCTTGGCAATGAAAGCAGCAACTCAGCGGTTCTGTCAGGGAAGATGGACAAGCTAAAACAGATGAAGCAAGCCAGGGCATAGAGTTGCATGCAGCTGCACCGCTTCCAGGATCGGCACATCTGGTCACTCTCACCTGGAAGTTCTGGACTTGGACGTCAGGCAGTAGAAGGGCTGTGTGCCCAAACACAGGGCTATACAATTCTCCAAACAAAAAAACAAAAATATGGTGCCACACTCCATCATAAATGATTGATCCAGGCTTCTTGACTGCTTCAAGTATTTGCAGTCACAAAAACTCCTGCCATGCCCCATGCTGTCAGACAAAGATCCTTTAAATGTCATGGGTTCTTTAAAGTGATTTCAGATTATTCTCACAGATGATGCTCAAGAGTTGATAAGATTTTTTAATTGACCCAAGTAAAAGTTTTGTAAGTTAGTTGTTGAACACAACATTGCATAGCACTGGAGAAGAAGCAGTGCTGAGAGGCATGGCAGCTCTTGGGGTGAGAGGGCCTGAGCCAGGGGTCATGGCAGGGCTCTTTGTGCACTATATGTTGCAGCGCTGTTGCTCCAGAGGCCCAGACTGATTACCGCACTGGGACTCAGCCACAGAGTGTTTTCATTAGGGAGAGGTCCAAGCTCATACAGGAAGGTTCTGGACCATTAATACATTTGAAACGGCAAATGAAAGGGGGCTGGCAGGCTTGCAAGGGGAGTCATGGGTTATTTTGAAATGGGAGAACCCTGTGGAACAGTCATAGAGAGCCTCTATGAATAAATACCAAGATCATCTTAACCCTGACTTTTTTTTTTCCTCCTGCAAGCTATGTAGCCAATTTTCCTGTAATTTACAATAAATTGTTTGTGAAATCTTTGTCCATCCTATACTGAAGAATCAATGCACAAAAAATGTGAAGACATTTGCTGAGAGAAAGAGCATTATACTGTACTGTATGTATGTGTAGGTCATAGCAAAAAAAAAAAAAGAATCCAAGGTAAAATCTTTAAGCTGCTGACAGAGAAATTTATGGCTTAACAACATCATTGGAAAAATCAGTCCACCATGTGCACATAGTTATGTCAATAAAAAGTTGTTCATTATTATTGAAGCATGCCCGCTTATGTATAGGTCTTGAGACCCTCCTAAAAAACATCTAAAGGTACAAAATGTCTCATAAAAAAAGTCTCATGCCCATAGAATTAGATTACTGTAGGTTACACCACAGCACTGATTAATTTTTGATCCTCATTAATGACATGATTTTTTATTTATTTGTGTTTTTTGCAACAGCTGGCTGCAAGGTAAGGTTTATATTAATTTGCTCATTTAAATGCACCATCATTACACAGGGACAGACGATGCAAATGAACTGATATTTTAATTTGTTTATATCGCAACATTTTATCAGGGGAGACATTTATTTAGTTGCTGTTTTTTTATATGGCGTCTTTAATGTCAGTTGGACTTACTTATATATTTCTTTATTTAATGTATATTATATGAAGGTTAGTTCCAACCGTGTTATCTGATTGGACAAGACCCACTCCATAAGTGCTGATACAGTATACAGTATAACATATAACATAACAGCACTGGGATATTTAACTAGATGTATTACTTCATGTCATAGGTTCTAACAGTTGTTAATTATACCACTACACCATCATGGGTGAATGTACAGTACAGTAGGTCAGTATGGTCCGCAGTACTGAAAAGAGCGAAGAGCAGCTGTCACACATTCAAAACCAGTCATGGAAGCACTTTTAGCAGGAAAACACAGGACTGAGTGTTAACTTTAACACATAGTAATTGGTTCTAAATCGTTCTGAATTGTCTCTGAATGTTCTTGTTGTTTTGTGTTCATGCAAGCGCTACACAAGAGAATCCCAAATCCCTCTCTAACCCCTGATCAAGGAGTCCACTTGGAGGTGGACATCTAAAAGTAGTGCACTAGCTTTCCATATTACATTATATGGAACTCAACACCAGAAAGCAGAAGTTAGCTGGCATTAACATTTACACTTACAGCTTTGGCAGGCACTCTTATCCAGAGCTACTTACATACATGGTTAGAAGTTTCTATCAATAAATATAGCCTTAAACTGGTTCACTCAGTTACCGACTAGAATTAGTTACCATCAGTAATAATTTAAGTTAGTGTAAAGTCACTACATCAATGTTTTATTCGGTATTTATGAAAACAAAAACATTTTGAATATTAAATATTGAACAGGGATATAACAAAGTAAACATGTAGTGTTCCAATGTACTCTTTATAAACCTCTCATAAACCCCTATACCTCTCACTCAACCCATCCCTGACTCCAAGCCAGCTTTACATGTCTAAGAAAGGCTAGACAACAGTCTTATTACAAAGAAGAGAAGGAAAGAACCAAAAACATGGAGCTGGAAGCCCGAGTGTGATATTACTTAAACAACGAATCGAATTGAATTGAAAATTGCAATGGCCCGAAATCAAATTGGCTGCAAAAATATGATAACAAAGTTTTGAGAAAAAAAATTGTCTGTTGTTCTTTTTAATATAAGCAAGATTTTTTTGTAATAAATCACGATGGCTGCAAAAACTGTTGAGTGTTGGTACTCACAATCCGTTTTAATTACAAACAAATTAAGGATCATAAGAAACATTGCAAACAATTTATAACAGATTATCAGTGTTCTCCTGTAACAGTTTTAGTTTCCCCTTCAGTTTTTGATGAGTTCTAAGAGTCCATGATTGCTGGGACCATGAAAGTGCAATGGCAGTCTGGAGACTGTAAATGTCCTTTTTCTTGGCTTCGGCATTCTTTAAAACTCCTCTGAACAAACGTAGTTGATTCACGACCGGCACTATTTTGCCCATCCAGTTCTTGTGCTTCACTGATCACATGACAGAAAGAAGTGTCGTGAATGTCTCTTTATGGATGTGTCGCATTTTGCTACAGTATGTAGTGCGGTCATTCATGGTCACATTTTGCCAAAAAAAAAAAAAAAAAAAAACACATACAGTACAAAGGATCTAAAAGGATCATTTCTAGTGATTTTCAAGTTCAAATTTGGACAAATTCACATGGTTGAGAATTCTAATTCGCCAGAATGAATGAAATCTAATTTTGCCAGAAAACCATTCACGTTTAAATATTATTTTCGTCACCTTCTTTGAACATTGTGCCGTTTATGTTGTTCATCTTTGTAATGTACATTTATGTGATTATTGTAAATTACTGCTCATTATTTGGAATCATGAAATAAAATTTGCATCTACTGTTCAGGTTTTTATATAAAAGGACAAAGGTCGTTCATTCGCGACTTATTTTCCTGTGTTGTTTGGAGTGTGTAATATGTCCCTTTTTGCGGCTTCACCAAAGGTATGTATTACCAGCACCCAGAACCGCTGTACATCAGATAAAATTCTCAGGTCAGTTTCAGAACCTCTTAATATTTCACCTTGCATGGTCGCAAAATGACTTGTATTGATTTCTCATTTCTTATTTATGCCGTCTGGTGCCAGAGCAAAGTGCTAATCACATACCTTCATTTCAGCTTCATGCTTTTAATGGGATACTGTAGTGTTTATTATTTGATCCGGACTAATACAGATGTTGAAGGAGCCATTTTGAATTCGTAACAGACTTACAGTGTATAAATAATGCACATTATCACTCGGGTCTGTATCGTAGCGTAAGGCCTGGATTTTTACAGTGTTTTCTTAGCCGAGCCTCACTGTCATTCCTTTGTCATTTCACCCCAGAGGAACATTGTGACAGATAATATGAATAAAGCCCTTCTCATCCTCCTATCAAGCTTTTTTTTTTTTTTTTTTTTCATTCTATGAAAGGCAGAGGAAGGAGGAAAAAAATCAAATCAATTCAACTTTTGAACAGAACATAATTTGGTCAACAGTTAATAACTTTGGTGGCAGCCGCCTTGTGAAATCTCTTTTGTGAGGGGAAAAGGCGGAGGGCTTTTTTTTATTTATTTTTTTTATGAGCAGCCATTTCTCTTGCGCCAGGTTTTTGTTTACACTTTCATTATATCTCTACTACATTATCTGATGCCTCCATCCCGTTTTCAATCTAGCTCTCGCTCGGTTTTAATCTCGCCTCTTTCTTTGACTGCTCTCCGCACACTGAGGCAGGAGAGGAGAGAGGTTGTATTGCTGCTCATGAATCAACGCAAAATGAAATGCACTCTCCAGTCCTTTCCACGTGGTTTTAATTTATAGCAGGGGACTGCAGATGCAAAAAAAAAAAAAAAAGGGAAAGAAAAGCTTTTAATGTAATCTGACCACTTAATTCAGTACTTAATTTATGAGCCAAGTCTGATGCGGGGAATGTTTTAGAGATAGAATGGATTAGTGCCAATTTCAATCTTGATTGCTTTGTTGATGATATAAATAATAGTTTAATCATAAGTATGACATTGTAGATGCTTATAAAATAATAGTTCACAACTTTTTCATTTTTTACATTTTTTTAAATTATTGATTGATCTGTAATCAATATTTTTATCGGCTGTAATTTGGAGGCTAATTCTCCTCCAACTACCTCAGATTGTCTTTCAGGCTGACTTGTTATTTTCTAAAGCTTTTTGAGTGGTCCAGGCGTTATTGATGTCTCAGCTGTTAATATTATATCCCTTTGCCTCTCATCTGCGATCCAATCAATTTATGTGAGTTGGATTTAGCTTGTTTTGCCTTATCCATTATCATCAATCCTGCAGGGTCTTTGGTTAACACATTAAGAAGTCCACAGGCATTTGAAGGGAAATGGAATGGAGCATCATGTTTTAGTGCTGACAGCCACAAAAACCAATGAAAGATTATTCCACATCACTGCTCTGTTTGCCTCATGACACTGTAAAGGAGGCTTACTTGCCTAATGCAAAGAGTTTCCATTTCCTTTCCATTTATGTGATCTCATACACGACGTAAGGCTGGATTCAGATCGCATTTGTTTATTTTGTAATGGTGGGTTGGGGATGGGAATGATTTGTCACGCACTGCATTTAAAGCCAAACACAAATGTTTAATAGATTATTTTTCAGTCAAGCATTTCTTCATGTAACTTTTGCTAACATGAGTAAACATCTGCTAGAATCAGTTATCGGGAATTAAAATGCAAAAATGAACAGTTTTTTCTTCTTTTCTGTTCTTTTTAGCAAACATACGTATATTTTTTTTATATGTTAAAAAGGATGGAGGTGTTTAACACCGAGGTGTTTAGCCTTCAGGAAATAATGCTGCTGTCAAACCTGCGTGTGATACATTATTAATCCGTCAACTGAATTGATCATTTTATATTTGTAAATACCGTGCTGTGTATAATAGTGTAAAGTCTAAACTGCAAATAAATTCAAGAATTTAAGAGTTAAAATACAATAGAGTTATATTCAGCTGATATATTTCGCAAAACAAGATAAAATACAATGCATAGAATGAGGTTAAGAAAAAATTGTATAGTACATGTATATGTAAATAACAGTATATGAATTCCTAGTCACCTAAAAATCTAGCACCTAAGTATACTGTACATAATACATAATAGATGCATAATCAATAATGTGATAAATAAATATTAGCCAACAGCCTCTTAACGAGATCATTTGTGCTATAACGTGGTGTTAGCTTAGTTAAATACACTTGAATGCAACATGGTGCATTTAGTAGTTACATATCACAGTTTAAACTACAAATGCCAGATATGTCAAAATAATTGCCATGTGATTTTATCAAATCATGCAGCCCTAATTAAGAGAGCAGTAGCCAAGGTGGTACATAGTATCAATAAAAAATATTTTGTTAATAAGTATATAATTACTTTACATTAGTAATGCTATGATGAGTAACAGCATAAACAGTGGCGTGCTGTTTGTTATTGCTTTTATTTGTATTTGTATGATTGTCTTTATTTGCATGTAAGAACTCGACTGACATTCCCATGAGTATCAAGTAATTACAGTGCAGTAAATGATTAAATAATAATTACTACATATAATTATATGTGTCTAACTATACACGCCTACAGTTAAGGTTTATTGCTTGGGCTTAGTTTAATAGTAGGATGATTTATTTTATCTATGTGAATTAAATATAAACTGTATGTATTTATACAGATCTAGAATTGGCACAACATTCTCCATAATCCTCATCATCAGTTGTAGTGTAGTGTATATGTACAAACCTTTGTCAATTATTTATATTAATTAATACTAATACCAGTATAATACCAGTATCCATAACTGGATTGTTTGGTCAACAGGGTGGCTTTTAGTGAACTTTAGTGAAGTGATTTTTTTTTTTTTTAACAATCAGACTTTTACAGTTTGCAATGTTTTTTTTTTTTTAAGAAAAAAAAAGCAGTAAGGCATGAACCAATTTCAAACATGTAATTATGAGCTAAGGTTTAATTACCAAGAATGATCATTAGGCTACACTTTAGAATTGTACAAGTGATTCATACATTATATTAATACCTTGCATTTAGTACATTGGCTTATGTACAGTATTGAGCATTGATGATATCATGTTTGTGGAATCTGAAGTCATTACTCTGTCTGCTTTTTAACACACCAAACAAATTATAGAAATTATTGTAAGGTTGTTTCAAAACTCGGTAGTATTCATGCAATAGGATTTTCCTAGTCTCACTTTTTCCTCTTCAGTGCATGTGATCTGGAGATTTCATTTTGTCTATATTTTGACCAGTTTTAGAGTGTATTAGTATTAATAGTAATAACTAATAGTAGCGCTGCACAATTAATTGCACGGAAATATGAGTCTGTGCAACTATCTAATCGCAGATTAGATTGGAATTTATTACATAGTCAGGAGTCTTTTCTGCACATGACCTACAGTATGGACCCAGAGACTTGTGCTAAAACTGTCCAATCAAAAGCCTCATTAATCAGGGCATTGTTTTAAACTAGAGTGTGGTTTTGGTGGCCAGGAAAGGCTCATTTGGAGCTTTTTAAATATTTATATAAATAAATTAACATGAAGCGGTTGCAGGAATAAAGACGAATGAGAAACTGTCAAAGAGACAAGAAAATCACAGCTGCTGCCACATATTACTTAGCGAAGGTCACTATGGCCATGAAAGAGGGATTTCAAAAACTTATAAAAACATGTAACCGGAAATATAAGTTGGATTCACGCAACAACTTTAAGTGGCATTACTTGCTTTTAGTCTATTTAAAAAAGTTTGAATAATAAGTGGTTCATTATTTTGTAGTTTAAATTGCCGTGTGATTTTTTAATTATTTTTTTTTAAATCAAATTGTGCAGTTCTAATTAATAGTATGTAACAAGCCTTATGAGGAAGCAGGACTTTTATTAATTATAAATGGAAATTTTGTTAATAATATCAGTGAAAAATGTAATCACTGGATTATTTTTTTAATTCATTATGGATACTTCCTGCTTGTACTGGACTGTATCTTTGCTTGTATCTGCTTTGAACAAAAGTTCAGAAATCGGGTCCTGTTCATGACGAAATTTCTAAATCTGTCTTTCTGGACATTGAATCAGAAGGCAGATTTTCTGTTCTGCTTTTGCAAAGAGACTCTCCGGGTTGTGAAGTGCAAAGCTTTGCGAGAGGATGAAGCAGATCAGGGTATGAGTCTCGTGCTGAGATGTGACAGTGTTTGTTTTGCAAAGTCTTGCACATGATCACAAAGAGTTTTGTCCTCTTCATGTCCAAAGTAAAAAAATTAAAATAAAAAAGTTTTAAAAGTAAACAAGGATGAAACCGTTATGACAGTATGCAGTATGACATCATCAGAAAGTTGTACAAGAGCTGTATTACTATCATGCAGCACCCTGTACAGCAATACATAATGTATGCATATTCATGCCTTAAGGGGACTATAATGATAACATTTGAACAAAAAACTACTGTATGTCTTCTGGATGCCACATATTGTTGGTGTATAAGGAGATTTTTTTTCACTTATTAAAACAACCCATGAACCCATGATGATTTTGACACGGATGATATCTGAATGATCGTCCGCTGTCCCACCTGTGTTGTCTTGGATGTTAATACATTCACTGAGTGGTTTAATAATGAGGCAGGGTGTGAGGTGAAGGACAGGGACAGTGCTGTATGGTTCTCATCATAGAGGCACATCACAGAGCAGAGGGGAGTGACTTCTCTTTTTAGCCCTAATGACCTCGTGGTTTCCTCTGGTGGATGTTCTGATATTCCTCTGGCCTAATAATGCTTCTTTTTTTTTCTTCTTCTTCTGTTATCTCTCCCCACCAAGGCCTCTAGCTATTCTGGAAGCCCGGCGCTGATGTCGAGCACGGGCAAGACAAAGCCGATTCTTAAGAGGGGAAAAGGTTCAAATGAGAGCAGCCCCGTAAATTATTGAAAGAGAGCGCTCGCCTGGGGCACTGTGTAAATTAGCCCGGTCACTGTACATATGCACAGGCTATATTCACCCTGCTGCATTAAGCATTGTACGTATTCAACGCTGTGGCGATGAACAAAGAGACTTCAATACGACAGATCTGTAGCGCTACACAACACACAACACATGCAGGAGCACAACCCCGGTTTTTTTTTTTTCTCTGAATATAGGATTTGATTTACAAATACCTGTGGAATGCGCATTTAATATCAGGGTCTAAAAAGGGTCACATGTGAACAAGACTAGCATGTGTTTTCTATTTTGCATGTTTGACTTAATGAATGTGCAAATTACTGTCAGGGTTCATTTAGATTTATTAAATTTGCACCTGTAGTGTTCATTTCTAAACCTGGAAATAACTGCAGCTAATATTGTCTGCACCAGTGAATGTTCCTTAAGTTAAAAACAATGTGATACTCTTTGCTAAGCAAGGAATAAAGCATGACAGAATGTGTTGTTACTGTGCATGCAACCAATACATAACAGGAAGGTGCGATGTGATCCGAAGTGAATTGTCCTGCCGCAATTTCGCCAACACTGAGAAGTTTTTTTAATACAATAAATATATAAAAATGACACCTTTTTAACTTTTTTTGTGTGAAATGTCTGCAGGATAATTATTTCCTATAATGACTTTATTTTAATATTAAATATAACATTCAGGTGGCTCAGTGGTTAGCACTGTCACCTTGCCACCTCCAAGGGTTCGTCTCCCGTCGCAGCTCTGTGTGCATGGAGTTTGCAGGTTCTCCGTGTGCTTGGTGGGTTTCCTCCGGGTGCTCCGGTTTCCTCCCACAGTCCAGAGACATGCAGATTAGGGCAGTTGTGCAATGAGCACGTTGTTGTGTGTGTTTGTGTGTACTTTTCGATTGGTTCGAACCCTGTTCAGAGTGAGGACGATATAGACGATGAGCGAGTGAGTATAATATTTAATATTCTAATATTATTTGAATCTCAGCTGGCAGTAATGTCAAAGCTGCTGTTATAGAAAATGAACACTTCTTGGCCAATATCAAGTTAGGAAACTGATTAAGCATGGTGTTTGTCTTAATAATAACAAAGTTAATTAGATCAAAACTTTTTACCATGGTAAAGCTGTCTGTTTTGCATTTTTTAACACATTTTGCTATCGCGGCAGTGGCGGCTCAATGGTTAAGGCCTGTTGTTCCTGATCAGAAGATTGGAGTGAATCCAGGCCCAGAACTGCCAAGGTGCCACCCTTGAACAAAGCCCTCTCCACTCCAGTAATGCCGTATCATGCCGAATCTGTGCCCTGACCCCAACTTCCTGACTAGCTGTGGGATATGTGCAGAAAAGTCTTTCACTCTGCTATAGTTATCCGTGCAAACAAAGTTATTTAATCATTCAGGACTGAAGTTTGCATGAAACATCCTCATATATTGTTCATATCATTTCCTCCTTGTACTTTGCACATAATTTATGTATCTTTTATTTGCAAATCATCCACAACAGTCGTATAACCTGTCCTAGTAAATCAGTTTTCTCGCTGCATTCGTTCCACAGAACTCCATCATCAGCTAAGCAGTAGGTCTTGTTTAAATGGCTTGTCAGAATTATTTGCCCTTGTATCTGAGTCCAATTTCAAAACGGTCATTAAAACTTTTAGCCTGATTACTTCACCTGCATTATGACAAGTAAGGAAGCCGTCTTGCACTTTATTCCTGCCTTGCTTCTCATAGAGGGTCCTGAATGGTTGTGCTCCTTCCCCTTACATGAGATGAAAAAGTCAGGTTGGAGTGGCCCACAATAGGTGATTATTGATCTGATTTAGCATGCTGCTGGAAGGAGGCCTGCAGCACGCTGCCTCTGCTGTGCTGTTTGCTGCACCTGCTGTGATTGAGGAGATAAGGGAGGATCACTTACAACAGGCGGGCCTGACAGCATCTCAGGGTCAGACCTGCACCAACGTCAGTCAATCACAGCGAGGGCAGCGTGATGCTGCTTTTCAAATTATTACAGAAAGAGCAAGAGAGAGAGAGAGAGAGAGAGAGAGAGAGATCTTCCTAGAGCTCAGTGACTTATGAGAGCGTGTATCGCAACTTACTTCTATGTATTATTTACAGAAATCAGACTTTTCTTTTTTGCTTCATTCCCATCCACTATTCAATGCACTATTGAAGATATGTAGTTAGAAAAGGAAATTGCTTCTTTTCACAGATCACAGTGAGAAATTCTGCCAATGACCTGATACGCAGAGTCTTTTGTGAGAGTTTAGCCTTCTATTTGCAACAAAACCTTGAAATCTTATTTTTACTGTACTCAGAGACCTTATTCAAAGTCTTTATTTTGTGTAAGCTACTGTACAGAAAGTCCACACATGGATGGTGCAATGCAAGCGTGTTGTGTAGACACAATGATGTGCCCTTCACGCCATGAAGGACAGCTCTGTTCTGTAATTGGACAACAACATTGATCTTAAGGGTTCGAACTGTGAAGACGATATATACACTAGACCTGTATTTGGTGATAGAATAAATAATATTCTAGCATTTCAGTACTTTTTGCCTGTAAAATGATAATAATGCAGAGTTTTCAACAGAAAAGAAGAGGGAAAAACAGTTAACGTCACAGTGATTTAATGCAGCACTTAGTTGTTGTTTTTTTTCAGAATATACTGTATGTGCTGATGTAGTCTAGATGCACCTGACTTCATCACCACTTCTGACATGCACTGATGGACAGTAAATCTACATCAGAATGGCTGAACAGTAAAAGAATCAAGATTTTGGAATGGCCTGGTCAAAGCCCAGACCTCAGCCCAATTAAAATGCTGTAGCCTGACCTTAACAAAGCTGTGCGTAAGCAAATTCCCCAAAACCTCAATGAACTGAAGCAGTGTTGTAAAGAAGAATGGACCGAAATGATTTGAGACACTGATCAAGTTATACAGAAAATGATTAGTTCAAGTTATTGCTACTAAAGGTGGATCTACAAGCTATTGAACAATGAGGGTACTAAATATTGCCCACATGATTTTTATTTTATTTTATTTATTTATTTTGGCTTCATTTTTTTAAATACATAATGGCACAGTAAAAAAAAAATCAAGCTATATGTTTTGATCAATTATGATCAGATGGTTGTTTTTAACATACACAAAAATAGAATTAAAAGTGGGGGCACTAACTTTTACACATGATAGATAGATAGATAGATAGATAGATAGATAGATAGATAGATAGATAGATAGCAAATTATTTTATTAGGTTATATTTATGTAATTATACTGAATGTAATATAATTAAGTATATTAATATATATTTTATGTTGACAATGAAAATGTTTTTTTATTGGTTCATTTTAATTTTAGTATTGATGTCTATCATTTTCAATGAGGCATCACTGAACGAAAGAAATGTTATTTCTATTGAAAGTGGAATTTAACTGAAAAAGTGATGTACTGTTATTTATAATAAAAATAAAATAAAAATTGGGGGCCACTGAAACTCATGGACAAACTTGATGCATATAAATGCATATTTATTTATTATTTATTTATCGCTTCATTTATGAATCAGATTGTGGAATAGGCGTATAAGGCAACATGCTGCAATAATTAATTAAATAATAAGAAATTCTCACAGTTATTCATTGTACATACATATTTAATATGTATTTAAAGTCAGATTTTATTCCTTTTTTTTTTTTTTTTTACATAAACACATTATCCCAAATATTCAATTCTTCTGAAATAGCAGGTCCTGTCGGGCTGGTCCATGCTCGGCCTGCAATTTCACCACGTATTCTGGAGGCAAATCTGGAAGAACCTACAGACCTTGAAACACAGATCAGAGGAGCTGTGAGGGGTGATGACAGCTGTCATATCTCTGTGATATTCCAAAAGGAAATAGACAGGCAGAAAGAGGAGAAGCAGCTAATCCTATCCCTTAGTGCTGAAACGATGAGTATTTGGACATGCTGAAACGCTCTGCTCAGCATAAATGCGACGGGTAAAGAAATAAATCAGGCTGGTGCGAATGACCACTTGTGAGGATAAGATGCTACAGGGAAGAATAGCTCTTTTGTTTAGACGCTAATGCTTCTGCTGTGCCTTTGATGCCCACTATCTGTGCATCTCCTTCCAGTGGAGATCAGTCAGACATCACAACACAGGCATACACACTCACACACACACTGTTTTATCTGGCAAGCTGATTAAAGGTGCATTGACGTGCAGGTAGGTGAAAGGGTTTTTCGCATAAGCTTCATTTATGTGGTATAACAACAACAGACTCTTCATGTTTTCCTAAGCTTCATAATTTCACTTTAATAAGTACATATTGCCGTCAGCCTCTTCAAATCCTTTAGTCAGGACTCGTAGTGTTTTCAGTCAAGATGATCTATGTGTCTAATAAAAGGCTAGCACTTAAGAATGCAGTGAACAGGTCAGAGGTATTGAATGTTAAATGTTAAAGAGTAGAGAGACTACAAAAATCCAACTGAAAAGATGGACACAAGAAGGACAAGAAACAAAGTGCTCTCTGGTTTCATTGTAATGGCTCTGTCTGATTTTTCTCCCCTTGCACTAAGCATGGCAGGGCCCATTAAGGGCCCTCTACAGAATGTGTAAACCCCTGCTATTAAAACCACAATTTGCACTGTCAGCTCCTATGAGCCGAATCTGCAGCGGCCCCCCAAAGCTCTCAGCCCGCTGCCTTTTTTTCCCTTCTTTTGTAGCAACTTTGAGGCCACAATAACCATCATCAGTTAAAGCCGGCAGATCCATTACACGTCTTCTGCTCCTGCAGCCCTGCATTAAGCTAATATTATCTATTCCCCGAGTGCCACAGCCCTTTGCACAGACCATCAATTATTAATATCTCGGCTCACAGCTAATGTTTGCTCTGAATTATTTAAGTGCATCTTCGTTTATCAATAAACATAAATGTTAAACAAAGAATCATGATGAAGAGTGTGAATAATGCTGTAAAAGTTTACGAGAGGGCTCAGAATGTGCTTTTTGACTGACTTATTGACACAATATGCAGTCACATGCTGCTGGGAAAGGAAAAAAAAAAAGGCAATAAAGACCCATGCTCCTTTGTGGGTAAAACGGATGGAAATTTGAATGTGTTTTTATAATAAATAATTTGAACGGTTGTGTTAACAACAACAACAATAATAATAATAATAATAATAGCAATAATAATAATAATAATAATAATAATAATAATACTTTTATTGCTCAGATTCCATAAACATGACATTCTCGGGGGTCTCATTACCACTGAATACAACCATAGTGAGAAGGAAATGAAAGCCGCGCTCCAAGATGTCCAACCTGTTGAGAGGAGTAATGAACAGGGGCCTCTGCTGCCTCCACACTGAAAGAGAGGCTTATCCCATGTGAGTCTTTGACAAATGGGCAAAAACATGCAAAAGTCATGGCTGTCCCTATGCAAACACACATTGAGCCATTATTGATGACCTATGCATGCAAAAATAATACAAGCCCTGCAGGTCTGTATGAATCTCAGCTGGTGTCATCTGACGCCCGCCACTACACACCAACGCCACGCTCTTTCCATAGAGGTATGAGGGGAATTCCCACTCCAGCCTGGGCTACCTGACAGACAAGAGGAAATAATAATGCTGGCGAATGCTGGTAGGAATTGTGATGGTTGACCAAGAGACTGAGTAACTTTGCGAGAGCTTGGAGATGTGTCTTTCAGCACGTCGCAATAACTCCGATCTCCAAAGAAAGAAACATTGCCATAAATAGGAATCTAGGAAGCCGAAACCTACTGAGCATGTGTTGCCTAAGAAATTACAATCTTTTATGAATTTTTTTTTTTTTTTCCCCTTCGATGTGTGAAAATAGCATGGGAAGAGATGGGACCATGCCTCCACCCCACACTGTTCGTCCATCTCCTTTCTGCTGCTCGGGAAACAATCTAGAAGTCCTCATCAGCACGCCCAAGCCTGTCGCCCCTTGACAAAGCGCTGAATGAATGATTTCAGGTTTCAAGTGAAGAGCCTTCACAGCTAATTAAGTTGCTGATGGGTGTTCTACCGAACAAGGGAGGTGTCTGCCAGATCACAGGCACAACAAGTTGAGTTACATCAGTTCTGCTAGTCAGGACAGCAGCACCGTGGGTGTGACACCAGACAGGATGTAGTTCCCATCCAGGCCCTGCATTATGCCATCCTCACGCTTTTTTTTTCCCTCTCTTCACCTTTCCAGATGAGGAAAAGTGCAACAGGAAACCTGGAAATCTCTTGCACGCAAGTGGATCAACATCGTATCCTGATTCCATCCAAATAAGGGCTTTCTGCTGGAACCGATCAGGCCCCTGTAGACAGAATTCACAATCCAGCTGGAATGCTGTGACAGGATAGTTAGTGTTGCACAATGACTAGTTGGTGAACAATCGGTCCATTCCGCCGAAGTCTGCTCGTCCTTGCTGCCTTCATCCTGCCAAGAAAAACGATTCCCTAGTTGAGGTTATTTTTACAGGCTCACTGCTAACATACTTATGGAGATGAGTCTTTTATATACCTAAACACTTCTGGTTAAATTAAGCTGTGAAATTCTCAGGAAGTCAGCTTTTAAGCACCATTTAAATATGAGCTAATCATGGCTGCTGTAAATTTCCCTGATGCCTGGGTATCCTGCTGGGAGGTCAGAGAGTGTGCGGTTTGATGTGGCCAATTCAGTCCTGAGCCAGAACTATTACAACACTCTCACAAAATATGCCATTAAGAGTCATCAGTGGCCGCTCGGGCCCCTCACTCTCTGGCAGTAACTCGATCTCTGCCATGCTGAATGCTGGGACTTTCACTCATTAGGCTGCAGGTCAGTCTTTATTTTATCTAGCTTATTTAGCCAGGTGTGTGAACTTCTACGGTTGAAATGCAAGTACTGTACCTGGCCCATCACAGACAGAGGGATTTCTTTTTTCTTTTCTTTTTTTTTGTATATCTTTGCGTCAGCTATTTTACTCTACTTTGCTGTGAAGTCCATTGCTAATTTACACGCCGCTCGGGGCTATGAGGCTAAATAACATTCCACAGAAAGGGGAAGCCATTTAAGGAAGCCAAATAAGAAAACACATACTAGTCATAATTGACTCTTGACATTTTTAATCATTAGTGTCAGAACGCAGAAATTGTCTGGTCCCTGGGCAACGTAACCCGCGGTCGTCGAAGATCCCTACCCTTAATTGGCTGTCCTCTTCCTGGCGTAAAGTATCACATGCATATGTAAAGTTGTATTTAGGGGGATATAGGAGGGGAATTTATAAATGAGCTCGCCTCCAGCATTTTTGTATTTTTTATAACCGATGTTTCAATCTCTCTTCGGCTTCTAATTTGTGTTTCTTGAACGTTATCAGCTTTGTTCTGCCCGGGCCGGAGTCATAAGAAGAGAATTTTAAGCAAGTTCTGCATTACCAAGTATAGGCAAAGAAAGTACACAAAGGCTGATTTGTTGTTGTACTGATCATCACAAGACTCCATACACAAACTGTTCTCTAAATAATTAATACTCCCAGCTATTTGAAATGTAATAATACAAATTCCATCCCTAATTTGAAATGAAAAGTGGAAGTGTTCAAGAACAATACAAATAATGGCGGGGTGTGGGTGGGGGTGCCTTGCCAG
Source organism: Clarias fuscus (assembly GCA_030347435.1). NCBI lineage: Eukaryota > Metazoa > Chordata > Actinopteri > Siluriformes > Clariidae > Clarias > Clarias fuscus. The sequence goes on along the minus strand of CM059216.1, from coordinate 20,811,499 downwards.
GAAGGTTGAGATTAAAGGTCCCCAATGGTATAGTTGTGCAAGCAGGAGGTTTGAAACTTATTGGAAAAACAAAGAGCACATTTATTAAGATAGCAGTCTGTTAGCTGCCTGGTTCTGAAACTTTATGGTTTAAATTAGACTACTAGTTTGTTTATTTGGTAAGGGGGGAGGGGGGGGGGGGGGATGGATAAAATCGAATAAATTCATTAGAATTTATGAAGAATAATAAACAAGAATTGTCTCGCACATGTTTACAGTTCCAGTTATGCAGCTGAGTGATGTAGAATTGTAGAACAGAGCCGGAGCCAAATTGAATAAACCATCAGGCCAGATCCACTTTTGATTTAAATTGGGTTTTTGGAGCACTAAACGGATACAGATTGTATACCCCTACCAACCATGATCAAGTATTAGATCAGTGCTTTTGATCTGCTTCGCTGCATTGTTCACTGCAAATGGACTGTATATATCCACTAACAAACTAACCTCAGAAGCAAACTAACTACAGTATATCATATAAAGAAACTGCATTTTTGGGTTTCTATTACATGAGGAGACATTTTCATATTTCAAAAAGCAGACATTCCCGAAATGTTCCAACAAATTCCAAGCACTGTGTTTCCCTAATGTAACCGAAACAGCTGCAAATCTAGAGCAGTGGATGACCAGGTACAGTACAGTAGAGCGCACGCGCGCGCGGTGATATGTGGTTCTGCATCCAGCCCTCATCTCCCCAGGCCCCGTGCAACACATAGAAGACATGCGAGAACAATAATGGCCAACGCTGTACGATGAAAGATAAATCTATCTCATTAATCCTTTATTCTTCCAGGCTGGGAGGCACATCTAACGAAACAAGCTCTATTGTCATCCTCTGGAATATTTCACACAGATGGTCAGAGAGGAGGGGCTGCAGTGGGATGTCAATGTGTGCATCATTAGACGGTGCTGAACCTAGCAGAGAAAGACAGACCCTAGGATGATGATGCTTTCATTACCGAATGATCAATGTTGGCTTTGCATCAATGTGAGAATAAAAAGCATTCTTTCGGTTCCCTTTGATGAGGTCCGTCATCTTACGTTGGAACGATCGGGCTCGCTGTGTCTATGAAGTACAGTGATGACGCGCAGGGTCTCGTGTTAAAGGAGGCAAACATGAAAGTGTCAGCAGCCATGGGGTAACTGTAGTGCTTCCAATTTGTTTCTCAGCGGGGGTTTATAAAGTGTGTGGAGAATTACAAAATAACAGTAAATAGACGGTTGGAGGTCACATGGTAAGAGGAAGGCCAAGAAGTGCAACTGTGTTCTGGCGAACAAAAGCCACCGATTCTGTGCAGCTGAAAAGCAAGTGGAGTCCATAAAGCACTTGATGTGCATATAAACATTTTATCAGCCTGGGAGGCCCTGTAGAGAGGTTAAGCAGAGTGTGAGCAGAGCTCGGTAATGACCAGTCCCTCTTCACTGAATGGGTTGAGGAATAAAGAGTACATTCATTAGTTAGTCCGGACCAAAGTCGAAAATTTTTGTCAGCACTTTTTTCCCTTTTTCATCCCGTTCTGTGGACTAAACGCATCGCAATTACGTGATCACAAGAAATATCTGATCTACGGCGGGTTTCGGAAACGCGTGAGTTATAAGGCAGTAAAGCGGCACACCCAGTCAACTCGCTTATTAGTGGTAAAGTGAGCTCTGGCGTTTAAAGGCCAGCTATGATCTAGGGTCACTGACACGCTCTTAATCAGGTCTATGTGCGTCCTGCTTTTTATACAGTCTAAGAAAGTCACAGTATTGTAAATGGGGTAAAGGGTGCCGACTAGAGAGGATGGCAGAATTACTAACTAGAAAACGATACGTTAAACGAAAAGTTCTGGACGTCATGTTTCTGTTTATCCGTTGCGTTTTGCATAGAATAAAAATTTTCATGCCGAAAAGGACTACACCTGCGTCTACACCTTTTACTGTACGCACCCTTCATGAAAATGTAGCTGAGAAATTAACATCGTCTAGCATGTTATGTCTGAGCGTTCTCCTCTCCCCCTTCATTGTTTAGGAAAGTGCCCTACGCTGCTCTGTGGGGTAAATGCAACGAGACAGCACGGCAAACCAAACTGATTAAAAATTCAATTAGCGTGTCTCTGAATTCATTCGAGACATAAGGTGGATATCTGATACACTTTCAACCTCCGAGATTTTTCCCTTAGATAAGATCCCTGGATTACAGAGCCTGCGCGAGTGCTAAGTCTTGGCTCGGACCCGATGAAACGCAGGCTTTAGAAATTAAAGTACACACTGCAAATCCATGATTGTCTTAGTGATAAATTCTGAAATAGATTTCTGGCCATTTAACCTGAATACGACTACACACACACACACACACATAATCACTCACACAAAGGCCTGCTCTATGCTTTTTTTTAATTTTCAATCATGTTGAATTTTCTGAGCAGACCTCTCACATCTTAAAGTCATTTGCAGACAAGAGTCTTTCTTTTTAGCATGCGCGGTGATCAGTCTACAGTCCGTAGCGCATCATCTGAAAGTGCCCTTTGTCTGAAGTTTGATAGTCGGGCCTCAGCTTGAAATCATCCTCCCGCTTACTTTTACCTGAAACGGGGAGATCGAAGGAGAAAAGCAAACAACGTAGGAAAAGAAGAAAGAAAAAAAAGAAGTGAGTGAGGAATGCTTCTGTTGACAGGTCAAGCGCTATTACTAATTTATCTCCCTCCTCTTAGTGCTGGCTAAGCACGGCGAAGAGCGCGGCTGGGAGAGCACACTGGATGTCAATGCTGTCAAGCCTTCATTTCACCTGTCAGCGTGGTGACTGACGTACAAGCACTTGTTTGCCCTTCCTGTGGTCTTCTCTTGCGTGTCCTGACAGGCACAGGCCTCCGGAGCGGCGCACTTCGCCTCCTGCTACAGTAGGTCTCTATTCTTTACACACACACACACGCACACACACACATAAACACACCTCAAGAGACATCATTTACCCCATGAACCAAATCTAGCAGAAAGACAAAAGAAAAGGAAAGCCGCGATATTCGCCCGTCATATTGGAATCTGTATGTTCGGTCAGATTGATCCGAAGTGCAAGAATTTGATATCAGTGAAAATTCTATTCTAATAAGTGAGACCATGTGGGTTGACTGTAGCAAGTCTATCAATGCCATCACTGAAAGAAGACGTCCGATCGGATTTCACGCTAAACTAACGACGCTATGGTTTCAAGCTTTACCAAGAGCTTATTTTAAATATATAATTCTCTTGAAAGCACGCCTAATGATTAAACCGTATAAAGACCCGTCGGAAAACTGTACACTGAATCGCACCCAAGCTGATGTTCTCCAGCTCAGAGCATCATCTTAACAAGCTGGAGCTGTCTACCATCTGGAGGCGTCTTGCAGTAAGAGCCGAGACAAGCGGCTGATTTTACTTTTCCGTAAGTGCTGTAAGACGGGATTTCCTAAGTTGACCACATCCAGTTCAGGCTGCGCTGATCCTGGCTCGCTTCGCTTTCTTTAACCGCACTGTGTGTACTGTGAATGTTTTCTTTGCTTTACTTTTTTTTCTCTTACATTTTTGTTTTGTTTTGTTTCTATTCACTATCACACACTGATGTATGTAGTTGAATGTAATTATGGAGACAGTCTTCTGTAATCAGTTTGCAATGCCGGTTTGGCTTTGGGGTTGCATTGCGTTTTGGGGGTAGGGGAGGAGTGCGGTAGAGCGTGCCGCTTCTCCCTGGATATTTCATCACAATAAAGCCTTTGTTTTGGCAGAGGTCTCTCTCCTCCGGCTCTGCTGTCAGCCTTTGATCACGGCGAGACTCTCTGTTCTCCACTCAGATGGACGGGAGCAGCTCTCCCGCCCCGCCGTGGAATCCTTCCTGCCTCGTCCAGGTGACAGCAGGTGAGAAAATAGCCGTGTTATCAGGAGAGGGACTGGATGAGACCTGTCTACAATGGGCCTGCATATTCTCCTGCACGGGCTGGTGATACTCACCTGATAAGCGCGGTAGGGGTCAGCTCAGTCGCTGAAAAGCACTGCACCTCAAAGACGGAGTGGGTGACCCCTCCTGTTCGGGGTTGTTTCTGCTCCAGGATAGCGGCTTAACTCAGAGATGTGAAGAATATATATACTGTATGGGAAAAATGTCTGCATGTGAGGTGAGCCACATGCACTCGTTAACACATTAATCAATTGCACGATAATCATGCTCTTTATTTTTCAGAGTCACCTCCGTCCGAGTGCAGACCACAACTCCAGGATACTGTCCGAAGGCGCGCTCTCGTTTTACTTTCGTCCGAGTCTTCTCTTGATACCGAGCATGCTCAGTGCACCCCGATTCTGCAACAGGAAGCGTCTCGCTCTCAGACCGGTGCTGCTGGCCAGCCTTAAACGCCTCCAAAGCCTTCTGTCGATAATATTGATGTAATGCGTGGGCATTTTTGAGTGATCCTGCTGTTGGGGGGGGGGACTAATGACAGAGCGTGGAGGGGGTGATTGAATCTCGGGCCGCTCGTAGCCAGACGGCACGCAGCCAGCACAGCTAGTCATTGATAAAGTGTCAGAGACTTCAGCCGTTTGATTAGCCCTTCCACTAATGCCATGCTAAGCAGAAACATTACTCTGCCCCCGCTAGCGATGGGGGGGAGGGAGGGGTGCGGCGCAGAGAGAAAAATATACTCTACAGGGAAATTAACCAATGTGGATGAAATGGTGTACCAAGGAAATTCTTGGATAAATTAACAACGCAATTACATTACATGACACGCTGCAAGATGGATGAGGAAAACTTGGCCGGTATTATGTTCTGTTTTCCAAATTGCAATTTATTTGAGGGCTTTAATGGATGCCGTATTAAAACATCTTGGGCCCCGGTCAGGTTTCATTGTGTGTCACAGAGCCATGATTGATGACCTCCTCTTCCCCGCCTTCCCCTCCCTCCCTCCCTCCCTCCCTCCCTGCACGCCTCCCCTCTCTGCATTCTCTGCAGATTTGCAGGGAATTTTAAACATTAGCTACATTTATATGGATGCAGGAATAAGCAATTGATTTTCTTATCACTTAATTTCCCTACACTCTCTGCAGTGAGCTGATAAATTTCGGGGCACTCGATTCATTCCCTCGCTCTGTCCTATAGTTTCTATCAATAGAGCCATTTGTCTTGGATCACATCTGGAGACCCATCTTTCCCTCTTTCTCTCTCTCTCTCTCCTTTTCTTTCCCTCGCTCTCTCTGATCGTGACTATGCTTTCACTTTTTATAATCTTTTGTTCTTATTGCAGTGATAGCTGAAGCTGTCAGAATAGTTTCTTTTTTTTTGTTGTTGCTTTTTTTTTTTCCTCAATGATGCCCTCTGAAACAAAGTATTTTTTATCTCGAACAAATCATTAGTGCATCAGGAACATCTGGAAGTCATCGTCTGTGAGCTTAAAGCATTATGGCAATATCAGAGCTATTGGATTGTACCATTCATAATTACTCACAGGACAGTCGAAACCACACACGCCCTGCTTTGAACTTGGTGGGGAAAGGCAATATGTGAACAGAGAGCGTGAGGAAGGCAAAAAAAAAAAAAAAAAAGAATCAACTCTGGGATGCTTTCTGCAAGATGGCACCTCTCAGTGTGAAAGGTTAATAACATACACAATTAATCCTCACCGCATTACATCAACATCAAACCTATGAGCCATTCGCAGGTGTGTGTGTGTGTGTGTGTGTGTGTGTGTGTGTGTGTGTGTGTGTGTGTGTGTGTGTGTGTGTGTGTGTGTGTGTGTGTGTGTGTGTGTGAGACAGTGAGAGAGAGAGAAAGAGTGAGCGAGTGTGCTTGTATACAAGAAGATGTGTCTAAATGGATGAATAATGGATGAGGCCTCTGTGATGAGACATGTTTCACTAAGTGGAAATAGTTTTAATGAGTCATAGTGGATTACACTTCCAATAATGGAGCTTTAAGACCGAACAGGAGGAGAGGTGTTCAGACACGTCTAAAACAAACTGAACTCGGGGATGTTTTCCCTCCACATAAGAGAAGACTTGTTTTAACTCGATAACACAATGTTGTGGATTTCGTTCAGGGATCACTTTAAGTTCGCCGGGTTCTTCACGTGAACCGAATAAACACGAGGCATTAAGACACGGTTATATGGCTGGCTGGAGTTCCACTGACATGTAGCGCTGGATCGGTCTCGGAAGTTTCGCGACATATTTATTTTTGATCCATATAATACGGTCCCATGAAATTTGTAACTCTAGGCATTAGTTTGGAATGCAAATGAGCTTGGACGTGCAATTTTATTGAAATGTCCTGTTTATTTACGTACAGTGCTCTAATAAAGCCGAGCCCGTTCCCATACTTCATTCAGGGATTTTTTTCGGCCACGGCCCGCCAGTTTCCCAGGTCTGGAAGTTTAGGAATGAGAGGGAAAACGAAGTTGCTTTTGGAAGCTGAATGGCTTTTAGAGGCTTTGTCTAAACAAAGTTTTGGATTTGTAAATAGCCGGGCTTATCTGGCCATCACAGCCTCCAGATGTTTCGTGAGACAGACCACCTGCTATGGGAATGCCTTCAGTCTCTCGCTCATCCTCGCTCGCTTTCTCTTAAGAAGGAGATTTCTCCTCTCACAAACACAATCCTGGCCTCTGAGGGAGGATATACACCTTTATCTTTCATCCTTTTCACAAGCGCACACCTGCCCTCTGGATAAAACAGCTGGACTGGTAAGCTAGCTTTACTGCGGCTCCAGCTTACCGGTGCAAAAAAAAAAAAAAAAAAAAACCTGATGGGCGAAAAGAAAAATCTTTTTTGAAGAAGTATATACAAGGGAAAGTGATGGAGTGTTAGTGTGAAAAGAACATAAAAAAAAAGGTGTGTTAATATACTGGAGCCGGCGGCAGACCAAACCACAAGCATACCGCGAATGAAAGTGCTTACAGCACAAAGCCCTTGAAAACCACCACAGTGCTGAGCGCAGCATACAAAGCTTTCCCTTTTGTAAGACATATCCTCCATGGAGTTCATGCTCCCAAACATTGGTTGATATTAACCTCATAATAGACTTGCTCTACTGTAAGTGCCAGACGCAAAAACCTTTTTTTTCCCTCCCGAATTCAGTGTATGGCATGCTAGGATGTTTAGCTAATTACTCTGGGTTTGGGAGGAAATCGAACTGAACATGTCGACGTTCCTCCAGTGCGGCTGAGCCGGCCCTCGGCCCTTCACATCAGCGGATCTTCTCTGATTGTTTAAAGCGAGCTGTTATGATCTGCCATTAGCCAGTGGGCTGTTTTGACATTACTCTTTGATCAATAGAGCCCTCGTTTTGTGGTCGAACTGACACCCGTCGGCCATCACCGCTTAAGAGGTCATATGAAGACTCTCTATGAATCAGATCACAGAGTGTGCTATTTGCCCTCATCTTTCCTGACACGTGTTGGACAACACTGACCACAGCAGTGGCAGCCTCTCTTTGATGAACCCATCCTGCAGTGTATATTTACACAGGCCTGTCTGTCATTTGTGGAGCACATCGCCTTTGATGGTTTCGCGGAGTCACACTAGTGGGATTAGATCATCCCGGGAGGATGCAGTACATTTTTGTTTTGGATGCTGGCGTGGACTTGTTGAGGTTGGGTATAGTTAGGGTGTTTTGGAATGATTGTTTAGGGACAGTGACCATACGTTCATGTTATTAACTTGAATTTGTAATTATTCATAGAGTAATTGCTAAATGAGTTACTTGCTAAATAATATATGACAAAATCACTTCATTTCTGAATCGTTGTCTACGATCAGTAAGTGATCCAAGTTTTCTCTATTGACTATATTGGATGATATTGGTGGGTTTAATATTAACCACACTGTCAGAGCCTTATATTAATCTTTTAATAGGAAAGCATTTAACTTACTAGGTTTTTGAACCATTGAGCAAAAGATGCAGATGATGACAGGTGATCAGGCCGGTGATTAGTACTGTATACTAATCAGTACTGATGCTGTATGCTGAGTGGTTGGAACAGACCAGAGGGGAAATGAGGTTGCTCCTGAGGTGTTACACAAACAAGGTATTTTAGATCGTACTGTATCTGTAGGCACTTTAAGCCCGTCACAGTAAAACATTTGTTCCCATTTCTTCAATATACTCTACAAGATTTATGATCAATCTTATATAATATGAATAGAGTAATTAGTCGCCTTGCACCTCCAGGGTCCGGGTTCGATCCCCGGCCAGGCTCGATTCCCGTCTCTGTGTGCATGGAGTTTGCATGTTCTCCCTGTGCTTGGCGGGTTTCCTCCGGCTACTCCGGTTTCCTCCCACAGTCCAAAGACATGCAGACAGGCTGATTGGCGTTCCCAAATTGCCCGTAGTGTGTGAATGAGTGAGTGTATGTATGTGTGTGCCGTGGGATGGATTGGCACCCTGTCCAGAGTGTACCCTGCCTTGTGCCCTTAGCCTCTTGGGATAGGCTCCAGGCCCCCCGTGACCCTGAATACAGGATAAAGCGTTGTAGACGTGAGTGAGTAAATTAATTAGAGGTGGCTCAAGACTTTTTGCACAGTACTGTATGTTCAAAAAAGTGTTTGCTGAACTCTTATAAAGGGAGTCTTCAGTCTTAATACCTTGGATTTATGATATGTTTGGTTATGCCGTAGGAACATGACTAGTTGCATTGTTATTTATTTGTTTGTTACCAGGTGGTTAACAAGAAAGAAAAGCTCAGCGTAAAAAAAACAAAACTGCTCTAACATAAATGAGAACAGTCTCCCAGATTTCCCGTAATATTAAATGCAACAATTAATGAAATATAATTTGTTTATCAATTATAAAAATGTCAACGGCTGGCAAATTAAAACAATTCTGCATTCATGGGAAATGAATCGACTTCAGGGTGCTAACAGTAAGTCACTGAGCCCCATCACCACCGTGTCATTAATTACTTTCCTATAAAAGTGCGGTCCATTATTTTTTATTCTGTTCTTAGCATGCAGTGTATGTATATTTAAAGAAACTTTTAATCTGTGTGTGTGTGCGTGCAAAACAGAATGGGTAAAATTCAGGTTCAGTCTGGGATGCTGCAGGAAGTTGAACAAGCACTCGCAGCCTGTAATCTCCACCCCCACTCCCCATCTCAGGGCCTTAATTAAACCTGAAAGGTTACAAAAGGTAGTAGCAAATAACAAGGCCACATATTACATTTAAGTCGCCTGCTCTCCTTACACTCACTTAATAATTCATGTTATCAGAGTCTACAAGGAAGTGGGGACTCTGTCTCTCTCTCGCTCTCTCTGCCACAGACAGGATCATCTGTCCCCCTGATTCAATTTACTTAAGGACGTGCACACCATTGCCTTCCTGCCAGGCCAGCGAAATAAATATGATTATTCTTAATGGGGTGTAAGGTTACTCATCCTCATATTCCCCAGCCGCCTTCTTATGTGACCGTCATGACATACAAGAGCACCGAAGCCCAAGTGTCTCTCCGAGGCTAAATCCAGCCCTCGTGATACCAGCAATCATTAGACCTTTTCGAAAATGAGAATTTGTTGCGTGTATGTATTTACTTCTGCCTTTACGTCCGACTGCTTTCCCGTCCAATGAGTTGGATTTCGATCGCGATCGTGTGTTGTTGTTGTTGTTTGCCTGTTTACGGATTTAATCAGCGGTTAAATATCCTTATATACCCTGTAAGCAAGACCGTTTTCCTCCTTCCACTAGGAATGCGTTCCCTCTGTTTCCCGTTCCGAACACTTCGTCTTTGATTCCGCGTGTAACTCGACGGGAAAACAGTGGTATTTTCAATAAGAACATCAATTTACCGCATAAGCGCTTCAATCATATTTAATTCCTTACTTTAGCCAGAAAGATTGCAGCATGCACACATCTGGATGTTGGAAGGAAGGAAGGGGAAAAAAAATACAAAAATTCTGAAACCACATCTAGGGAGTTGATGTTGTGCAATATAATAAACAACAGCTGAGTATTTTAGTGAAGTTAAATAAAGCAAACTTTTTTTTTATTATTATTATTATTATTATTATTTCACATTTCCGTGCTACAAGAAGCGTGTTTCATAGGGAGACATGCCGTTGGACCAGAACCGAAACAATGCTTTTTTTTTTCTTTGAGACATTTTTTGTGTTGTAGACAAGTACATTCTTCAAAAATAAGTCCTTACATGATAAATGTTGAGTGCGATTTTTAAGGATGTGTGTTTTCCTGTGCATGGGAGAGGCTCTGGGCTGGAACTGCAAGACTGCATCACCCCCTCCAGGACAACTCGCATATGGCTGAGCTTACAGTATGTGAGGAGTGGAGAGGATTGCAAGTGTGTGTGTGTGTGTGTGTGTGTGTGTGTGTGTGTGTAAGTTCCTCTCCCCGGTCTGGGCTGATAACAAGTGAGCGCTCTGCTCTCACGGTGATGGATGGGAGTTCTCCGTCAGACTGGCAGGAGAGGGTGGCGGCCCATATGGAACTGGCATATGGACCTCATGTATATGATAGGACTAGTGAGGGGGAGTGACAGAGATATACATTAAAAACATTTCCTGCTCTTAAAAATGCAAGGTTCATCAGTTTGGCACGGGACTATCATTCAGCGATTCCTCCACGCCACACCAGGCACCCAGACACAAGCAGATGCACAGCCTGGGCCTTCTGCTGCGACACTGCGAGCTGTTTTTTTTTTGGTGTTTTTTTTCTGTCTTCTCTAACATCCCAACACTTGCCTGGTTTTCTCTAATTGGTTCGAACAAGCTGGAAAAGGCAAACTTTGCCTTTAATGGAAATTTATTTATCACTTGCTTAATCATCAGATAAACTTTATCATGAAACAGTCTAAAAATGATGAAAGAAAAAAAAACACATTTGTAATTGTTTCATGGGTCATGGGTTTTTTTTTTGTGTTTTTTTTTTGCACAGGACAGAACAAAATCTTATTCCCTTCTCATTTAAACAGACAGTAATATATGGCTGTATGAATTAGCGTTATATTTATAGATGTGGAATACATAGTCAGTGTCTTTTTGCCCCATCTCCTGGCCTGCAGGCTGTCTGCTAAGCCCCAGGGGGCTCGGTTCGATTGTTTAAAGCCCCCTTTTTTAATTGCCGCTTTGTCTGTGCACTCCTAAATGAGTTGGGACACCCATGGAGGGGGACCTGCAGAGAGCCAGGGCCACATGACAGCGCCCACCGTGGGGCCTGTCCCACAAAGCCTCAAACCGCCAGGCGTGTGACAGCGGCCCGCTACACCCGTCTGCCCAATTAAAACTCAGCTGTCAGAATGGAATATTATAGCTCTCTCTCTCTCTTTCTCTCTCTCTTTCTCTCTCTCTTTCTCTCTCTGGCTGCATAAGTGTGTGGGTGTATACATGTGCACCAAGAACACTCACAGCCCATTATTTGAGATTACGAATATGTGCTTTAGAATGTGCAAATATTGTTTGTCACAAGTGTGCACGTGGAGATGTGCTCGTGCTATTTGTAGCTTGTCGTGTGACGTCCTCCTCTACACACACACACACACACACACACAAATACATGCGCTTGTGGATGTTTTGCATCAGCGGCCTGCGAGTGTCGATGTGTGCAGCAGGCGCTTGGCAGCCGTAGGAGTCCAGGATGCCAGGAAGACAAGCTGGGTAAAGTTACGTGCGAAGTGATTTGTAATTCTGAGTAATCACTTAGGACAAGGCCTCACACCATTTTATCTGTTCATGACTGTAGGCCAAAGTCAATACTCATAGGATAATCATGAGCGCAGGCTAACTGAGCCCTTTCATTAAAGCTCTGAGGAACAAACCTGATACGGGCCTGATTCCCTCTGAAAGGAAACGCATTCTCAGGGCCTGCGAGCAGAGAGCACGGGTCAGAGTGGCCAGCAGCACCGCTGCATCCCTGCTGCATCCGCTTCTGCTTGTTTTCAAACAAACAGGAATTCGAAATGAAATAGACGGTGCAGCAGAATGATGCTCAGGTACACATGGGTAATAATTGTCGAGGTGTTTGAGATTGATGGGAGTAATAGGTCAGGTTCGGAGTTAATAACAGTCTGTTTGAAGTCTGCGCATCCAACTTTAATACAACTTTCAGACAATGACAATGTTACAGGTAAACAAAACAAGAAAAGGAAAGGAAAAAAAAAAAAACAGAAACCTTTTTATAGCCGAAACAGTAGAATAATGTGATTTTTTTTTAAATAGTTACCCGAATAGCATGCTGTTACTATTTCATACTATTTTTATTACTATTAACATAGTAATGGGAAGTGATTTTTATTTTAAGGAATGCCAGCGAGCGACAGTTGGAGATGTGCAAATGGACAGAAACAACAATGATATGATTATATCATGGAAATCATCTTTTTTTTCCATCATTTTTTTTATTTTTTTTTATTTTTTACAGTGACTGCATTATTGTACAGAGCATAATAGTCTTCTGAGGAATATATAAGATTAAAATAACTAGAATAAGTAGATATTATACAGTAGTAATGCATGTATATCTCTCCATAGTATCTGTTGCACGATGTGCCGGATGGGACTGAGCGAAATAAATAAATAAATAAACAAACAAACATGTTTAAAAAAAAAAATATATATATATATATATATATATATATATATATATATATATATATATATATATGAAGGCACATGATGGTATGCCACACCGTCTGAGGGCACAAGCACACACTCACACACCCAGTCACACCAAAAGTCTTTGGTCTATGGGAGGAAGGTGGAGGAAACCCACCAAAGAGAACACACACACAAACTCCACACACACACACAGTCTGGAAACAAGACTCAAATTTGTGTGTGTTTTTATATAAACATATATGTGTGTGTGTGTGTGTGTGTGTGTGTGTGTGTGTATATATATATATATATAGGCTTAGTAAGGAGTTTTTATAAATAGTTAAAAGGTTAAAGCTAAAAAATAAGCTAATCAGCTTTAATGTAACCAGTGATATTATTATATATAATAGCACATGTCTGCCTGTCTTTCTGTACGGCAGAACTCTCTCTGTCTTATTAATACAAAGAAATAAAATGTTGTAAGGCTAAGTATCTTACGTCTTGTTTACGCTAAGACTTCTTTCTTCATCAACCGAATACAGGACTCTCCCTGTTTAAACATCACTTTAACACTCTCAGTTCGGAACATTTACATGCTCTCACCTCGGACTGCTGTTTGCTCTAACGACCCGTGTTTTATCGCGTTGATTGGCCCTGTTGAGTCACATGTATACGTAGCTACTGTATGGCCACTTCGAGGGCAAAAGTGTTGTATCCGTCCGAAAAAGCGAAGATGTGAAGTAATCTGACACAAAACTGCTCATACTGTAACATCCTTTCTGCTCGACTAACTCCAGACAAGTACAGAAGGCCTGGCAAAGTTTCATTAAATTCTGCATTAAAATCAGCTGGACAGACATTCAGACATACAGACATACAGAGAGGCTGGTTCCGGGTCCTCCGATATGTATGAAACGTAAAGATATCATTGAAAGAGCGAGATCTCACCGATGTACAGACAAACCCTTTCTTCATGTCAGCGTTGCCCAAAACTGTCTGTACATGTGTACTGTATGTGTGTTGAATTTTTTATCTCGTATGTGCAGACAAAACGTGTGTGCTCAAAAGAAAAAACTAGCATGCTAGAATTTTTTGAGGTTTCTGCACAATCACTTCTTCCACTCTAAGCTGTGCATTTCTGAAATTCGCCGTCCTTTAAACAAAGCTTTTACACGATCAGATTTCTCACCGCAAGAATTCCGGCAACAAACGAAATACCTGCCTCGACCGAAACGCCCGCGGCGCGACACGCAAAGACATGCTCTCACGTCTTCCCAGAGCTAAAATAGGATTATTACTCTGATAATCCAGGTGGTGTTGTGTTTTATTAGCAGCATTAATCCTCCATTACTTTGCGAGCATTATTTCCTCAGTTCTCACTGCCAGGGAATTTCTCTGGCAATTTGTGGTGACGAGTTCACATCCATTAACTTATCATCTTATTAACGTGCAGCGCCTCACGGTAAACCACAAATTTTACGTACCATGACGATGTGGCTGTTGCACAGAAGGATTAAACATGCACAAACACACACACACACACTCAGGTGAGTTGGAGCCCTGCAGACATGGCCAGGTCTGCTGTCTAACATCCACAAATAGTTCCCAGCTTATTGCTAATCCCTGCCACGGGCAACAAGCCGTTATTGAAAATGTCTCACTTCTCTGACAACATGCATAAGCTCATATTAGTGTTAGGGGGGGAAAAAAAGACTAGAGAAATAATCATCTATCCGAGCTCAGGATGCAGGACTTACATTCAATTTGAAATATTCCAACATCATGGAGGAATGGATATCATGGATATTTCAACATCATATTTGTTGTTTATAAATGTATTTTAGAGGAATGTTATTGTTGTTGTTTTTTTTTCTTTGTTTTTTGCTCTTTTAAAGTTATTGCGGTGACGATGCGGAAACAACTTTGTTTCATCTCGACTTGAAAGCAGGCGAGAGGCTCATTTATGTTCGACCTAATGGTCTGCTGAAGAGCGTGATAATCATAGAGGGTTTGTCCAGCTGAAGGAAACAAAGTGTTTAGTGAGCGGAAGAGCCGAGAGCTTTAAGGTGCGAATTGTGACGAGTAAACCCTCGAGCTGAGCTTAGAGATCCTTCACACATTAACATTGGAATCTGGCACATATTTAACACACACTATACAAACCTATATACAGTGCCAGTCAAAAGTATGAAATAGTTACGGCTTTAGGTATTCGAGTAACAACAACCGCAGAAACAGTCAGTTGGTATTTTAAGGCATGAAGGTCGACTGTTCTGGACGAACAGCGTCAAGCACCGTGATGAAACTGGCTCTCATGAAGATCATCACAGGAAAGCAAGACCACAACTCAGCTCTGTTGCAGAGGCGCGAAGCTCATTTAGAGTTACCAGCCTCAAACGTCGCCAATTAACATCAGCACCTCGGATTAGAGCCGTTATAAAGTCTTTACAGAGCGTACTGTAAGTAGCAGACACGTCTCAAAAGCAACTGTTGAAAGGAGATTATTGCATATTTCGGATGTTTTACAATGTACAGTAGGAGGAAATAAAAATCAGGAAAGATCATGGAGATACAAGGAGTGTCCGTATGACTGCGTAATGTGTGTATAGTGTACAGTATGTATCTATTCTGCACATTATCTTGCCTATAACTGGACACAGTTCTACATTACATTTCAACTCTACTATATTTCATTTCATTATATTTTATTATTATTATTATTATATATTTTTCTACTAATTTTTTAATTCTCTTATTTCATACTATAACTTTGGAAATTTCAAGTATAAGCATTTCACTTCATATCATACTGTGTATGACTGTGTATTGTGTATGTGACGAATAAATTTTAAATTTTTATACACACACACAAATATACATATATGTGTATGTACTGTATAAATATGTGTTTTATATACTGTATGCACCTATAGCATGTACTGTATATTGTGTGCTGGTATCGTGTGTTGTCTGTGTGACATATTCCCTCTGACTGCTAGCACAGACACTTCTCTCTTCTTCAGAGACAGAGAATCGGCCTGCATCTGGAAGCGAGTCTATGAAAAGTGGCGTCTTCCTGATAGCTGGAAACATTTTCAACTGAGTGGAAATCTTCTTCTGGGACCTGGCCAATCTCCAGGAACACTTGGCTTTTGCAGCTGTCTTACAGCATTTAAAGAGCGGCATATGGTACCCAAGTACCATTGTTTCACTGCTAAACACCCCTCGTTTTCATCAACGGCTTGCCGCCTTTTCATGTTGGTTTCCATTTTTTTTTTTTTTAGTAAAACTGATGGGAGTGAAGAAAGATTTGTCAGGGTTTTTTTTTTCCTTTCTTTTTTTTCGTCTGCATGTCTAATGTTGGCAGCGATGACATTTTGATTCTCAGTCAGAGAGTTTGGGAAACAGCACCATCTGTGTGCTTTTGCCTAATTAGTGTAATGGCCGCAAATATTAAAGCAACTGTTTCACATGACAAGCTGCTTTGCACATATGTGTCGAGGCGCTTCCGCTCTCTGTAGATGCGCACTTTAGATCTTCGTGCGGGAGCGCACTCGTGACTCCGAACTCCTATTTGTTGTGCGTTACTATTAATATTTCTTCGCAACTGCTATTTTGCATGTCATAACTGTTTCCGCAGCAGAGGTGTAGCTCGCGATAAAATGACATTTAAAAAGTGCAAACCTCCATGTTCTTCCTTTAATACGTGTCGAGGCTAATAGTGACACATCGCGAGTACACAGGGAAATTCTTCAAGGCAAATTCAATAAGTGGGCCGATGAGTTAAATGCGTTTCTCGTCGATAGGATGAGATTTTGAAATGAACCGCGTTGGAAGGGGAAACGGCGTTTTGTTTCGTTTTTTCTTCTTCTTTTTTCCTGTAACAGCAACAACAACAAAAAATGACATTATCAAATAAAAGTTAATACACTCCATTCAGAACACATTAGACTCACACTAAAGGTTAATGTTTCTGCTAATTTGGAAATGCTAGATTGCTGTCAGTGCGAGGGGAAATGCTTTTCAGAGGCCTGACAGGCTAAAATGAAGCTGTCATATCCTTTCACTGTGCATGGGGATCAGAGCATGGGTGATATCAGACAGACAGACAGACAGACATTCAGAGAGTGCTGCGGGGAACTTGTGATTCTGGCGGTTTAGAGGAGGAAACACTCACCTACTGTATGACCACAGTGGATGCGGGTGTGTATCGTACCGTATATCCACTATTCTTTTCACGAGTAAGTTCATTCATGTTGCGTTTGGAATGTTCTGAAATACGTTTCCGAAATCCCCGGTTGCAGACACGGCTTACCACTTCTTGATTATATCACATTTGCGAGCTAAATCTCGTCCGGTGTGTTTGCCAAGATTTTTATTAAGATAGGAAAAAAGGAAAAAAGTTTGTCTTTAATGTCATTAAGCCTTGCAGACTGGAGGGAATTAAATCCTTACTGGAGAACAAAGGAGCCAATCAGAAAGCCAGCAAGTAGTTAATGATGAGGATTGAGAGCAGGCCGTTCTGACAGCTGCTGTTCTGCTCACGCTGAGGAGATGATGGGACCTTCGCAGATGATAAAAATGAGCTCGGTGCTTATGGAAGATTTGGACATGTTCTCCCATAGAATTAGATTGTAGCGAACCTGGGGGAAATTGCTACAGACAGTTGAGCCACAATTCTACTGTAATATTTCAAAACCTCTAAGATGGATTCGGGCTCGGAGCCAACCGCAAAACAGAGCGGAGTAGTCAGCCTCGGGACAGGACTGAAACAAATTTTATTCTTGTAACTCTCGCATTAGTAATTCAGTAGTTCCCATGTGGGATGTTGATGGAAGACAGGGCTTATTCCTCTCATTCAAACCTGGTGGTACAGGCAGGCTGGGTGCTTGGATCTGTTTTTGTCCTATAAAAGGTCAGATGTTCCCTCGTGACCACTTCCGGTGCGTTTACTGACTGAGCGTCCGTGGCCCCGCCTTCTGTCTCTGGTCATTACTACAGCGCTGTCAGCTCTCTCGTCTAATGGGGTCTCACCTGACAGGCCAGCGCAAAAGGCGCAATCAGGAAAAATGAGGAGTTGCTGGAAATGCAATTGATACCAAACTCATCTTAGTGTTTCCAACTGACTTGACAGCCATCTGAATTATTAGCAAAGAGCTGGACATACTGTATATTGGACACAATATATTGAATTTGTGCCTCTCTTCTCCAACCTGACTGTATGTATGTGGAAGCTAAAAGCATCACATATCTCAAGTCCAGGCATTATACTACAGTATACAGTACAGCCAGAGCCTTTATACTGTAACAAATGGCAATTATGGGAGGGGAAGACGTACGTATCTGACACCTACCTCGGAGTGATTTGTTCCTCACACTCAGTAGATCTGGCAGCATCAATCCTTCGAAATCCCTTTGGAAGACAAAGGTTCCAGTGGGAATGGACGCAGAGCGGATTACCACTCGGCGCAGCACGTGAGGGATGTCCACACTGCCGGCTGAATTCGAAGTTTTTGATCTCCGTGTCTGTCATGAATGCATGCAGATGGAGAAACGGCGAATTAGACACAGTCTCATCCAAATGATGGAGGACAGCTTTTCAGGATCGGATGCCGTTTGGGGATTTTAAATGAGGACTATGGCTGGCTAGGAAAAAATAATAATAATAAGTCCATAGGGATGTTGGTAGGAGTGACTCTCAGCAGAAGGTACTTGATAGTGAAATAAAATAAACGGAACCCAGTAGATTTACAGGACAATTTATGGAGTTATACACCTACTGTATATGTATGTACAGTATGTATGCATGTACGTGACTGTCGCTTCGACAAGGTCTGTTCCTTGCTCTACATTGCAGGCTTTATGCTATTACAGAGCTGTTAGCACTTAGCCGCAGCTTTGTCTGGCTTTGTCTTTGATATGACATTCCCTCCCCGTGTCCCTGGGCTGTGATGACTCCATGCTGAGACTGCAAGGCCTGTGCAAGGGCCTGAGGTGCTTTGCCAGGGTGACTTATTGCTTCAGTGATGAAGCAACACACAGGGCCTGAGAGGTACTGAGGGAGCAGCGTGTGTGTGTGCACGTGTGTGTATTGCAGTATTACACACCTTCACGGTCAGTAGTAACAACAGTCGCCGGTGCAAGTCTGGTGCGTGTGAAGGACGACGCATATTGGCCCGGGGTGAGACAGTGGACGTGCTGAGGCTCGGCCAGGAACTGTACATGTACAGTAACAACTAGCAGTCATGCAGCTCTTCAAAGAGAGGGACCTATAACCCAGCGTTTTAAAACTCTTGAGGTCTGACACACACACACCGTGTTAAGAACTGGCCTGCAAGATTTTGCTGGTGACCCGGGCCCAGCTGCTCTGGCTCCTCCTGCCTGAGCTCAGCCAGCTGTAAAATGAGGTGCACGCAGGAACCTGCTGGTAATGAGAAGTGGCATCTCGTTCAGTCTAACCTCGGGAAAATCGTTCCTATAAATACCTTCTATAAATAACGTCTACCTTGGCCCTAGATCAAGCTCTTTGAAAAGGTCATTGCTCTCTTTTGCTCTCTCTCTCTCTCTCTTTCATTCTCTTACTCTTTCTCATCCCTCAGGTTTATTGGCCGCACAGACCCTATGTTCCACCTGTCCATATGGAAGGGTCAGAATAGTTTCTTTGCATACCATTCAGCTGTTCTTTCCCCATCTTTTGGACATGTTGGGTGGAGGTGGAGGTTCACAAACGTGGGCAGTTAGAATGATTCTGTCAGGTTTAATTGGTGGTGCTGTGCCCTGTTAACAAAGTGAGGTCAACTTTGCATTGTGATAATTAATGAGGGTTAACTGCTTCAATCTAATGTCAAATGTATATGGAGGTTTTAGAATCTTGCTATAGTGATGCAATAATAATGGAGCGATTTCAGCATCCCACTTAGTTTTAAAACAAATATTTTATAACCTTAAAAAAGTTTGTTTCTGCATAAGTATTGTTGGACAGAATTAACAGCGATGAGTATTCTCCTGAAATGTGTCACATCTTGGTTGGTGATGTCTTGGTTTATTCCTGAATGTAAAATATATACTGTATATATATATCATGCTACGTTATATAGAGGTTTACTTTTGGTTTGTGCAAGTGATGCTCTCTTCAAATCACACAGGTCTGACCCAGAGACATCTCAAAGACTCGAGTCAGACCCCCCCCCCTGTCAATCACGGATTTTGGACCAGCAATCATTTCTGTCATGCCTTAGATGTACAGTATGTTTCTCAGCGTTATCTTGTCAGAAACTTTTCCTGGATGGTGACTAGGTTTTGAGTTGAAACATCCTGCTACTTAGTGCCTACTATCAATCTTCACAAGAGCATTTGGACCACTTTATCCTGGGCAAAAGTCACTGCAGATGTTGAGTCTCTCCGGGGAACACTTGGCATTAGATGTGAATACATCCTGGATGGAACCCCAACACAGAACAGCATGAACACACACATTCACACACATTCACATTTTTTATCTCTGCAAAATCTCCAGTTATCTAGGCAACATTCCAAAAAATATATATATATATATTTTTGCAACCATTCTAAACAACCTGTTATCATGAAGTTAGAATTTAAAACTCAAGAATAAACTAAACTGCGTAATTCTAAAACTGTAATATGAGGCTTGCTTTTGACCACCAAGCAAAAAAAAAATTCTTATGGTGCTGTTATATCCTATTTTGGATTCGTCTCTCATGTGCTTACATCTCTTTGGTTTCCCTCATGGGGTTGGTTGAGAGAGGAATTTTATGCATGCATCCTTATATTATATTTTATGCACTGTTTAAATACAGCAACAGTTGAGACTAAATGCAACTAAATATTTGTTATATCATCAAAAAAATAATATATATATATATATATATATATATATATATATATATATATATATATATATATATATATATATATATATATATATATATATATATATACAAATGCTATTATTAAAAAAAATAATCTTTATTTATTTATTTATTTATTTATTTATTTATAAGATGATTTTATGTTTTTTAGAAGTGAGTTAAGTACTGAAAGTAACTGATAGCTCTGGGGTTGTCTGTACAATGCAAATAATTTATTTAGGTGTCCAAGTACTCCAAGACACATATGTAGTTCATGGAAGGGTTCAAGTATAAGTCACCATATGGTACATAAAACATCAAACTGTTAACCAGTGTGCAGCGCAAAAAGAAAAGTAGGCACATTATAGTGGATCAGTGGGTCAGAACAAGCCCGGAGCTCAGTGTAAATAACTGTGAATAGCGGCATTGTCCTTGAATAGAGAACCTGCAACACTGAGCAGGCTCTGTTCACCCCCCCACCACCACCACCAATATTACTCTTTATGCGGGAGCTCCGGCGAGCCTGTGGGACCTCTGTCTCTAACATGCTCTCCGTAACCACAGCAAGGCGTCTTTGGTCCCTTCACACCTCACCCCTGCAACGTAAACTGATTAGCCTCATTCAGGATGGATCTTCAGGGCAAATCCGACGCATCAGAGAACAATTATTGATCATTATTTCTATTGACTGAGCAACATGTGACAGCTCAGGGAGCGATCTGGTATTGATTTGATCAAATTAGTGCAAACAAAAGGCGCTAAAATTAGTTTAGGTGCATCGTGTCCAAAGGAATATGGGTACACATTTTAACAAGATTCACTCTTTAATTACATTCAGTTAACCTCTTTTTAGTAATTGATACACATGCCGTTTTGTCGGGCTCATAATCGGGTGACTATGGCTTAATTACATTACATAGCCATGACTGTGAGCTAGACCCCTGTTTATGATACAGTACTGTATGAGTGTTTGCATGAAAGTCCAGCTCTCTGGCCGTTTTCAGCTTTCTGATTCTGCTGATCCTAGGAGAAAACGCACATACGCACGCTTATTTTTCTCTTTTGTTGATGGCCTATTGACTGCTTCATCTCTTGAGCTCATTGCAATCTGGCCCTGCATTCCCTCACGCCAATGAAAGGTTATTAGGTCCAGTACTTTCTACCCTAGCTTGCACTTCAGACTATGGTAAGAACCTGGGAAAACTCCCTTTCCTCTTCATCAAATATAAATAACGCCGCTTGGAGAAATGAGTAAATAAGTCATGAAAAAGTACAAATGAAAAAAAAAAGGAAAAAAAAAGCACAACACACGAGGAAGGTGCAGCGGGAACGGAGAGAACTTCTTTACAAAATTGAATGCTCTACATTTGGAAGGAAAAAAAGAAAGAAGAAAAGAAGAATATTCAGTACTGTAGCTCGCTACTCCACCAAGGAAGTGTGTTAAAGATATGAAGATAGAACACTGCTTTCCCAGGCATTAATGCTGATTAATGGTGATTGGAGAGCCTTCAAATTAAACATTATGATGGTCATCTGAGTAAAACTCCTATGACCTGCAACGAATTTGCTCGAGCTGAGTGGAAAGTAATTGATGGCGATGAACGATCCCGGCTGAAACAGTAAAGCTCAGCCCTCTTTTCCGTAGCTTGCTGCAGTTATACAAGTAATCTTCCCTGACAAATAACATCTCAGTCTATATAAAACTGAAATACAGCCATTGACAGATTGTGAATCTTTTCCCAGTGATATACACGGCGAAAACGATACAAGGGAATCTTTGCCGCTTCTCGCTGAATATCCGGAAGGATCTCATTTTGTGGACATCATTTTTTGGGTCAGTGAGTTAATGCTAAAAATATGTCCTGCCAAAACCCCTCCATTTATCTGGGTGGGTATTCAGTGTCACACTCAGCGTGGGTAATTCTCAGTGGGACTCCCTTCTGCAGTGGAAGACAGGACTGAGTGGCAAAGTTAGACATTATCTCTGCTGTGATAGTCCTCTGTCTCTCCGTCTCACTGCACACTGTAACGACTCCAGCAGTAATTAGAAGGCCAATGTGACATACCCCACACTTACAGCCAGCCGGGATCTACTTCACCCTTTTCCTCCAGTTTGCCATGGATCCTAATGACATTTTATCCGGGCAACCTGTGCAGCCCATCATGCTCGCTTGTACGTTCCAATAAAGTTAAAAAAAAAAAAAAAAAGAAACTTTTTTTTTTTTTAACTGCCGAGGCCGTGCTTTGATTTTTTTTTGCACCGGCTCTCAGTGCAAAAAGCGCAGTTCGTTTTGGAAATCAGTCGAGCAGATGTAAGTGTTAATGAGGAGAACAGAGCACACTCCTGGTGCTGAGAAACTCTTAGAAAGCCTGCCAACAGTTCCTTTTGTGGGCTCTAAATTTTTACCCATCCTCCATGTATTCACCCAGAAAAATGCATAAGGTGGGCGAGAGGAGATTGAGAGTCAGACATGTGCGTTTTCTGATAATACCAACAGCACAAAGAGAGCATCAGGATGTGCTTGAGGGGTTGTCGGAGGGCTTTGTGCTGCTAAAAAGGCTGCTGTGATGTGTGCTGACACAGGAGGCTGTGTGGGGGGCTTTTAAATGCTGCCCATGGGCACTCTCCATCACTAGTTGATGAGAGGGACAAGAAAGTGCCTGTCACCTGGCTAGAATACTGCACTTAGCGCTCCACATCGAGACTGAAATACATTTTGGAATTGTTATGTGTCCAACGCTGTATTGCTCGAAAGACACAGGTCTTGCCGCCTTTTGAATTTTTTGTTTTTTTTAAATAGACCAAGTTTTATTTTATATTGAGCCGCAGAGTTAAAAAAAAATAAAAAATCCAAATCAGCAGCTAGAATATAGTTATATACCATCAAGGTCATTCTAATAGTACGAGTCCTGCAGGACCATCTCCTGATTTCGTCCCCAATGTCCCAACTTAACCATTCAAATATGCTGTCCTTCCCCTGGTCCAGCCCATTAAAACGTTTCTCGGAATGTTCCCAATGCCTTTCGGGAAGGTCCTGGCAGAGAGGAAAGCAGATAGCAGAGAGGGACGAATATCCCCCCCCCCCCCCCTAACAACATCCCCCCCTCCTTGTGCTAACACTTCTATCTTCTGGCCTATTAACAACTGTTACTGGAGCTTTAATTATACCCCTGCGATTGTGCAGAGTGGCGGGCTCATGTCATCTTCCTCCTTGGGGAAGGCGTGTAATTAACGGCATCCATCCACCAAGCCCGCGCTCAGCGTGCATCGTACCGCCACGTCCCTGTTCCACCACAGCCGCTGCCATAATCACGCCGTCTCCACCAACATCTGTTCCCTGAGCGATGAGTCCAAAAGGCCTGCGCCTGTCACACACAGCCGCTCCCCACCCTCATGTCCACCTTTCACCCCCACACACTCTCCCACTGCTAATGGCTATGCTCCGGGAGTCAGGGGAGACAGAGCGCAAGAGGTAAACAGAAACACAGCCAGAATCTAATTAAGACAGGAGCATAAATGAAGGGCATCGGCTTGTGGCTCTCCTTAGTTTTCACTTCAGAGGGTAATTTAACACGTTCGACGCGTTCAACAATAACACCCTGCCAATACTTCAGAAAAAAATCCTTTTGATGACCTTAACTACACGATGACCCTTGTTACTTACAATGATGCTAAATGTAAAGCAGTACACAGTATCACTAAGCCATGTACCTGTAGGTAATTTTAAGTTTTTATAGGGGCTGGATTTAAAAGTCGGTATGCAGACGTTTTATAGCGTACTGTAACTCATCTGAAGGTTATGGTTTCTGGATCCTCTGGTTTATTCATGCCAATCACTTCCATAACTCTCAGCACAGTTGATGTTTTCATGACTGGCAGGTCTGCATATAAGGAGCTATCGATTTTTTCAAGAAACACAAGGATCAAAAGTTTTGCCCAGTAAAATACAAAATATTGAAAAATGGACCGAACCAAAAAAAACAACAACAAAAAAAAAAACAATCTGGGGCAGTAATGAGGAATACACCGATACACCTAGTCTTCAAAAGTGCTGCAGAGCTGAAACTCTTAGTATGGAGAAAGGTCAATATGGACAAACTGTTAGTACTGTTAGTACTGTCGCCTTGCACCTCCAGGGTCCGGGTTCGATTCCCGTCTCTGTGTGCATGGAGTTTGCATGTTCTTCCCGTGCTTGGTGGGTTTGCCATTGGCCATAGTGTGTGAATGAGTGTGTGTATGTGTGTGTGCCCTGCGATGGATTGGCACACTGTCCAGGGTGTACCCCGGCTTGTGCCCCAAGTCTCTTGGGATAGGCTCCAGGCCCCCGTGACCCTAAGTACAGGATTAAACGATATAGATGATGAGTGAGTGTTTAAACAGAATGTTTAAAGCTGTTTGATATTTACTAACATTATTAATGACCTCTTTTTACACTAAATATAATCTGAAGAATATATAGTTCCTAAATATACTGTAAATCTGTTTGTTGTATATCATGTATATACTGTATATAGTATGTCTTTGTCCATTTTCTGAAGTTCACATTAAAGCATCTGAATGGTGATGACAAATAAATGGCCATACTGGACGCTTTTAGCACTTCATTTTTCCCCCCTTTTGTTTTCATACAGCTTGAGATTGACTTAACTAAGGCTTAGCTTCTGATTTAAAACTTCAGAGATGTGCTCGTACTGTATATTAAAGGAACTCGCCTCAGTTCATCCATTTCACATCTCAACCCCCTCTCACTCACCTCCATCTTCTTTCTCGACTCGCGACCCTGGGCCAAGATTCCATGGGAAGTAAGGAGCTGGTTGCCAAAGCGAGAGGCAGACTTAGGGAGTAATCAGTGTTTCAGTCTGTAGAGACTATAAAGTCATTTCCCTCCTACTTTGTGATGAGATGCAGCAGCTCTCTTCACTTACTCCCCCTGAGCTTTCCCATTATGAAAGCATGGAACAATTTCTGACCATGCTTTTTGTAGTACCAACACACACAGATGAGGTAGATCAAGATAAAATGAAAAATGAAAAAAAAAAATACAGTATATAATCATCTCCACAAATTTGCAATAATAATGTGTTGAAATTCATTTAATTTTCTTTAAAGAAAGTCAAAGGCTTCCAAAAGCGTGTCAGTTTTGACATTAGACAGAAATGTTTTTCATAAAAAACATAAAATAAAATAAAAAAGTCATAAATATGCATAGATATATTAGGTTGGTGTTAGCTGTAAGCACCTGTCTACTTAACGTTGACAGGAGATCATCGAGTGAGTGTCTTCATGAAGTCTCCCTTCTGTCTCTGTCTACTGAAAAGCTGTGTCCTTTCTTAATGTTGCCTTTCCTCTTGTCTTCTTTGACACCACTTCTGACAATCCACACTTCAGCAAAAAAAAAAAAAAGTTTAGATTTGTTAAAATGTCAAGTACTGATGCCTCAAGGTTAACATAATAATACCTCTCTAGGCATTGTGAGATTAATAATGCATTTTTGTAGGTTTGCCAAGAATAAAAAAATATGGAGCACCCTGATGCAACTGACATGTCGACCTCAAAATCAGCAGAAACCGTAATGTCAAAAGACCTGCATTTATTTTATTTTTCTTAGCAGAAGCTGTCTCCTAGTATTAATATATTTTTTTAATAATGATTTCTCTGTAGACGTAACATCACCAGCAGCGATAATCTGGTGTAGAAATTCCCTTCTAAACCAGCGATGTGGATTTTCTAGATTTGCATAAGTACCAAAAACACATCCTGTAGTACATCATATGGTATATATAACTTCTTGCAAATATTTGATCTGTAATATTTCAAAATATTTGATGTAATTCTTGTAACAATCCTGTCTTTATTTTCTAAAAAAAAACCATCCTGTTTCAGGAAGCACAAATTATCAGCATGGATCAAGCAAAGAAAATATCAAATTTACTGGAATTGGATTAATAACCATCCAGCAAACGTGTTTGGAAAACGAATCATGAATGACCGTGATCTTAAACGTTCATAAGAAATCGACAGTAGAAATCAGAGGCTATGTTCAATAGTGAAAGCAAAAGCATTTCTACAGTATATGGACACGGTGTGATGAGAACTCACAGGATTGGGACTAAACAGCTGTGTGGCCGTAAGAATCCCACTTGTTAGTGCGGCTAATCCGGAAAAGAAAAAAAAAAAAAAAAAGATCGGACTTTTGAGCAATGTAGTCTAATGGGTTCAGATTCCAGTGCCATGGGTGCATCAGGGTAAGGGAAGCACACAAAAAATGCATAGATCATGCATAGTGCCCATGAGCCTCTGTAAACAGTGTTATGATCTGGGGTTGCTTCAGCTGGTCAGGTCTAGGCTCAGCAACATTATGTGGCAATAAAATGAAGTCAGCTGATGACCTGAATGTACTGAATGGATTTTTTTTTCTTCTTTCCTGATGGCTCAAGCATATTTTGAAAGTTAAACGTTTGTATGCTTGTCCGGGCATTTATACTGTACAGTACGTTCCTTCTGGCCTGGAGGCCCTATGGAGGCAACTTGTTGCAGAATGATTGTAAAGAGTTCCTTTGCACATGCTCCATTGCACATAGAGACCAGAAACGCATATTAAATGATTTCATAAAAAGAATTCATGGTAGAAAATCCAAGTGCACTGGAGTTTTACACTTCATAAGAGAGACGCAATGCTTCAACTTACAATAAGAAAAAGAAAAAAAAGCACTTTGCATGAGACCTCACGGTTACATTATATACAGTAGTCTATTGTGATCATGGACTGCACTTTAATACTTTCAGCTGCTCTTGAAAGTTCAAAGTTTACAGATTACAGCAGTAAATTGCTGCTGGTCTAGTTTGCTCCTAAGGTGTAACTTTTTCAGATGATTGACTCTTAAGAGGTAATGTTTATGTAGTCTACAAAGAAAAGTGCAACTGGAGAAAGGTCATTGCTGCTAGGAACTCTGCTCTGTTTTAGTGTATTATATAGCGTAGCAAATAGCTAGTTTGTTAATATTTACATGGAGGTCTGGAAAAACCCTGTTGGATGCGGCTGAAGTCTGGTAAGCAGCCAAGAAGCTGCTTTTGGACCAAAAATGCTTGTTTGTTGTTTAACCTTTACTAGGCTAGTGGATAGAGGCACAATTAATTCAGTCTGTAATCAGATCCTGGCTATTAAAATGTCCATGGTGTTCCTGTTACCTGATCATAATGGAATCTGCGTTACCTTTTTCAGTCTTAAGGTAAGCAGATTCTCAAAGATGCCACATAATTTTACTTGATATTCGGATCATGACTGCGACCATCATGACTTCTGTTTAAAAGTTTGGGCATCAGTTAATAACAGCTGTCCTTTACAACACTTGTGAGGATGTTAAATCCTCCTTGTTCAGGGATGCCATGGCTTCACACCAGCCTGTCAGTCACACTCCGGGGCTCCCGGGCCAGACAGCAGCCCGACCGCAAGGTGCTGTTGTTTATCGTCGTGTTTGCGTTCTTCCTCTGTCTGTGGCTGCTGTGCTCCTGCTGAGCCAGGCTCCCTCTGCTCCTCAGTCAGCGCTGCCAGTGATCTGCAGGGTGCGCAGGGTTAGGGAAAGGGTCAAAACCCAACAAGCTGTGCCCAGAGAGGAGCTCATGCCTGCTGAGCAGGACGCACATTCAGCCCAGGTGGTACGCCTGCCACCCTGCTCACTGACTCATGTAGATGAGCCACACACACACACACACACACACACACACACACACATATATATATATATATATATATACATACCCACATACACACTGACACAGGCAAATAAACTTCACTCAGGACGTGCCTTTAAAATGCCTTTGAATAGTTCTGACATGGTCTTGCAGGTCTATGAATAAACAGCCAAGCAGCCAGCTGTGATGTTCAAATAGCACATCTCTCACACTCGCTTTTTTCTCTCTCTCTCTCTCTCTCTCTCTCTCTCTCTCTCTCTCTCTCTCGCTTATACACTCTCAGCTTATGATACAACTTTAAAGTACATTCCTAAAGTACACTCCTAGATGAGATATAATGCAAGCAGCCCGAGGAAAGGTATAAAATTTTCACCAGAAATTCAGACTGAGAATTATTAACATTTTCAGATTCTGCCGCTGAATGGTCTAGAGGCTGTCTCGCTTCAGTTTAATTCGGCAAGGGCTTCTCGACAGAAGGAGATTCAGTTACAGTGTTCCCAAATTATCAATTAAATGATAAGAGGTGCTTAAAAGAAATCAGCTCGGTGAAACGTGGCTTGTGGAAGAGGCTCTTTGATTATGTATGTTGTTCTCTCTCTCTCTATTCTTTCTTTTCCTAGTTTAGTTTTAATGATAGACCTGGCCTCTGCCACACGGGAGCGCCTCCTAAGAGCCTCAGCACTCTGCCTGTTCATGTGCGATCAATAAGCCTTTTCAGAGGCCTCATCTTTACTCTTTATGTTTTTCACTCTTGCAGGACCACTTACAGTGTTGTTCAGACCCTGCATTTGATCAGTGGAGTTGCAAGCACAAGCAAATAATTGGGGGAATGAAAGAAGTTGGATCATCGGGGGGAACCCGAATGCACGTTTTTTACACGATACACTGTGTAACGACTTTAAATTACAAATGAGCGAAACAAATCGCTAAGCTCTAAACGTTACCCAACGCAAATTAATAAGAGAAAATCCCTGACTAAAGAAGAAAACTGTAGTTTAATACCGGCCTCACTTCTTCCATGACATATTTATTACTGTGATATCCAGGAACAATTTCCTAATCTTCTTTTTGTCAAGATGACATCACTCGTTAAGCTGCTTCAATGATTTATCCCTTGTACTAATTAGTGGAATATGTTTTGAAGGGGGGGGGGGGGGGGGGGGGGAGATTCCAGGACAAACGGTGACTTGATGCCCTCAAGCTAAAAGACTTCAGTAGAGAAGATGGATGGAGACTACCCCCCCCCCCCCCCCCCCCATCCTTTAGAGGTCAATGATTTCCCTTCCCATGTCAGAGGAGAAATAAACAGCAGGACATGGAGAGCTATATTCTGTTCTGTGTCTGAGTTCAAGAGTTGCAGATCCCTATCTCCAAGAATCCCCCCCTCCCCTTTCTACCCTTCCTACCCTTACTCCCCCCTTTTCCTTACTTCATTACGCATTTTTTTGTTTGTTTGTTTATGCTCGGGTGCAGCCATGGTTGCTCCTGATAGTTTTGGGTCAAGCATGACTGGCTATGGGTTACTCTAAATAAATACACAGGGACTAGCCAGGAAGGAGTTGGTATGCCGCAGTTACCGCTGAATCGCCCTTGATTAATCAGCTGGCAGATGTAGAGTGGCTGTTTGTGTACACTCCAGGGTCCCTGTTCGGAGGACAGAGCAGACAGTGCCGATGATGCTCGACCACCTTGACTGGTTGCATGGACTTGCATACACAGATGACCTGCCACAAGACACCAGGCTCCAGACTCTTTATGTAAATATGAAACATGTGAATGTAAATGTATCTGCAGGTAGATGTCTATCTATCTAAATTATATAAATGCCAAATATAATCATTCATGTAATTATGTACTATAATTATTTAATGCATAAAATCATGCAGATACAGGTCAAGATGATATTTACATCAAAATGTCAGAATATCAGTGACTTTAACTATGACATGGTTACTAGTGCCAGATGCGCAAAAGCTGATTTACACAGTTTGGTGTAAAAAGCAAACAAACAAACAAACAAACAAACAAAGAACACATTGGATAAAACATTGAGTCTACAGAGGGCAGAGGCTCAACAAGCTTGGTTGAAAGTTTCAGTGAGTCTGTAACTTTCTTAACCAATGCTTGGAGCACTCTTTCTCACTCTCCATACAGCTTATAAAGGAGTCTATCCAGGGAACCCGGGGTACACCCTGGATGAGGTGCCAGTCCATCACTGGGCACAAATTCTATAATTGGAAATTCCAATTAACCTAATCTGGATGTCTTTGGACTGTGAAAGGGAACCAGAGTACCCAGTGGAAACCAACCAAGCATGAACAAGGCCAGGACTTGGGAAAGGCAGGATTTAAACCCTCGACCTTAAAAGTGCAAGGTCACCGGATTAACCACTACACCATGGTGCAGCCTGCATGGAGCATTGAAATTGAAATTAAAATGCATTGTACCACATTGGATAATGACCAGCAGTACAGCATCCTTTAATTGGACCATTTGAGTTTGGAGTTTGTTATTAATACAATCGATAAAAGAATATGATTGTTATACAGTAATCACTATTTTTTTAAATAGTAATTTATTGTTTTCTCATCCACACATCTAGCTCTAGTTACTGAATTTCCTTCAGGTTCTCTGGCTTTATATCCATCAGCTTGTGTTTTATGTATTGTGTTCTGTTTGGCAGTGTAATGGCCTAATCACTCACTTCAAATCTTTGCTCATTAAGGACCCCCTAATGGCCAGGACCCTTGGACGTGTGCCCAGTAGGCCCTGTAGTAAGTAAGTAAGTAAGTAAGTAAGTAATCCGTCCCTGGTTTCAACCCCAATTTCCAATCCTATATACCGATGTCTTTCCCAAAGATATAAATGCGGATGGCACTTTTCTCACTGCTCCTTTTAAAACACATTTTGTAATTGAAACTCCTGCCATCTTGCTCTATTAATAAATCTTCCTTCAATCTTGTCTCTTGCCATTGAGACTCGTGGTTCGCTAGACTTGTCAGCATTTTTTTTTTCTTTTTTTACATACCACAGAGCATGGTAGGATGTTAATTGCTTAATTATATCATAGAGTACACCTGTCTCGAAACATCTGCACTCATGTTTCTCCATGCGTTTATTCAGATTTTACTTTCATACATTACCTGACTCTACTTGTGCATATATTTTAGTGTTAGATCATTGATACAGTAATTGGATCTAATTCCTTTTTATCTACAATCTGATCAAAGTACAAAACTGGTCAAGGAAACTGATAAACAGTCTCCATATCCAACAGCTGTATCTTTAAGCACAAAATGACTTTTTGCACCATACTTAGATTTTGAAAAGCCCTGAAGCAGAGCGAGTGTATCCTCTGTCCCGCAATCACGTGCTCAGGAAGCGGAGATGAAGGCCAGATTCTCCTCTCACAGACGGACAGCCTCTTGGCACATATCCACGGTTTATAGATTTTTATCGTTGCTTGCGTCACTCTTCTCTCTGTTTGTTTCTTCTGGTCTCATCTGGTATGGTCCATCCCCCACCCTGCCCTGCGGCGGCCATCATTAGACGCAGCAGTGGCCTCTCACCTGTCAGCTCCACTCTGGCCGGGGTCACTAAAGCCTCATCTGGCCCTGCCGTGGGTCTCGCGGCCCTGGGCAACACTGCCCTTATCCTCAGGCAAGGTGCAGCCCCATGTGGTGTCTCTGTCTGGCAAAAAGCTTATCTGCTCTTATTGCAGCAATAGACTTCAGGCCCAAGCTGAAGCCCCTAACCTTCAGATGAGATCTAGAGGTAGAGGAAGATGGAAGGAGGTAGAAAGAATGAGAGATAGACGGAAGGGGTAAGGGAGTGAGCACTGAGAGGGCTGAGACAGTGAGATGGGGATTTGCCTAAAGCAATTGCTGAGGCAAAAAGCATTCCTCAAAACATCGGTGCAGGAGAGAACACCATAGGCACGTTTCCCCGCAGGACTTTGCCCAGTAGGCTCTTTCATACTGCATGTGCCGGACATAGATGCTCTCAGCTCTCACCTTACATCTCAAGAACGCCATCTTTTAACCATTGTACTTTAATATTCCCATCAGCTCCAGGCCAGAGCTTCATTTTTACTGCCTGTTTTTTATCATTTATCCAACTCATTATATATGTTTACTTATGCACCTCATTACCCATGTGCATTACTCATTAATGTGTACATTTAATTTGCTGACCTTCACTCACACAGTGACAGATTTGATTCTTTCTGGCAGAATGCAGATTGTAGGACAAGGCCATATGCCACCAATTGCGGCAAATTGCTATGGATGGATATTATCGATATGAAAAAATCTCAGGCAGCATTTGAAGCACCATTAATTTTCTTTGTATTCGTTTTTTTTTTTCTCCCGTTAACGATTAAATTGCTTGGCACACCAAACCGGCCTCTTATCATCCTTGCAGACACTGCAATCACGCTCCATAATCACAGTTTCCGAGGCGGAATGGACCTGGGGCCGTGGCCAACAGCCACTAATGTGGGCCTCCACGGGCCACTCGCGTACAGATGGGCATCTGCCACGATACGCGCGGGCCACAGGAAACAGAGCTCCAGCCGAAAGCGCTCCCAGGATTACTCTGCGGCTCCGAATGGCTATAGAAATGCTGTACGCTAATGAGAAGGTATGGAAAACTTGCAAACAAGATTGTAATCGCTGATTGATTGCACTAACCGCTGCGCTTTTATGCATCAGCTGAAAATTCTTTTAGCAGAATGAAAACACCAGAGTCATTCTGGGAGGAAATAGTGCATCTAATTTGCACAAAGCAAAAGCCAATAAGTTGACTTAAAATGATTTATGGAAAATAATTCATTTGGTTCCATATTTCTTTAGTACTTATTACATTTGTAATAGCAATTAACCAGGTAGCTGAACACAATAAAAAAAATAATCAAAGATTTTTCAGAAACCACTTGAATAAATATGACTAAATAATATCTTTTTGTGTTTTGTGTGACAAAGAATGATAATGTATATGAAGAAGACCCATCATGAGACATTTGCGACAGATGCTTCCGGGGTCTTGCTGCAGTTTTCTCCAGAATATTTATTCAATTACTGCATGAATTTGCTGCTCCCCTTTAAAAACAGTATGTTACTGGAAACATTTACGGTTATATTCTTGCTTTCTTCATAGAGTCATGCTGTATTTCCCACAACCCCTTCCTCTCCTGTCTGGCTCAGAGAGCAAGTGTACAAATGCTTCCTCTTTGTCTTCCTGACCGAAACAAGTACAGCCGAAAAGGACACAAGCATATTTCTGTCAACAGAGTCTGCATATTTCTAACCACCTCTACAAAGGTCTAACATGTACCCGGGAAAGTGCAGAATATTAATGCTTAATGAGAACTTTTCACACTGAATCAACACACCTCTGAAATAATCATTAATGCTTACGTATACAGGCTGAAGTATTATAATAATGCATTATAATAATGTCCATGTATTCTTAGTCTAATAAAATAAACTTATTATTATATAATAAAAAGCATATGTTCATGCTGAAGTTAACTGCAAAGAGGAATTTACGTAACATTAGTGGAAGGAGTCTCCAAGCTTTTTTGTCTTTATTTAAATAGGGACACAGGTAAAACAATAACTGTTTAATA
The DNA here is from genome assembly GCA_030347435.1 of Clarias fuscus. Lineage (NCBI taxonomy): Eukaryota > Metazoa > Chordata > Actinopteri > Siluriformes > Clariidae > Clarias > Clarias fuscus. Next base: position 20,777,727 of record CM059216.1, on the reverse strand, counting down.
TACTGTACGTAATAACAGGAACTTGTTATGTGGATCCAGATTGTTAAATGTAATTATAAATGGTTAAATAATATATCATGCTCATTAATACATGTGGAAAATGGATCATTGACAAATTGCTAGAGAACAACAACAACAACAAAAAATACATGTGCTGTAACTGGAAAATAATCAACTTCCGAGTGGTAATAGTAACTCCACTTCAGGCATCAGGTAGCATTTCACCACGCAGTCGTTGATTAAGTTCCTGTAACGACACACTCCTTCATGTTTTATTCCGTACTGAAATCAATTCATACAGTTAATTATTCAGTATTATTCAGTAATGTCAGGGAAATTAAACAGCAAAGGATTGTGAGAGTGACGACCTCAAGTCTGAAAGCTTACAGTCATGTGTAAAAGTTAGTGCCCCCTCTTTTAATTCTGCGTTTTGTTTTGTTTTATGCCTCAGTATTCGGCAAATACAGCCTCAGACAAACAAGAGCATATGACTTTTTTTTTTTACCGTACAATTATTTATCTAACAAAAATAAAGCCAAAAAATAAAAAATAAATAAATGCTTGAAAGTGGGTATGAGGTGTTTTTGCTGAAATGCTGTTTGGTTTTCACCAAACATGGCACTGGGCATTAAGGCCAAACAACTCCAAATTGGTCTGAGATGTAGCTCATGTTTTTGTATTTCTCTGAGCATTGCACCATCTGACCTTGGGGTGAATGTGCTGGGGCGTCGACTCAGTAGAAGATTGGCAACTGTCTTGAAAGCTTTGCACTTGAATAATCTTTCTCACTGAACTTTAAATTGTTTGGAAATGGTTTTATTACACTTTCCAGTTTGTTCTGCAGCAACAATTACTTCTTTAAGACCAGGGTGTACCCCGCTGGTCTCCTAGCCTAGGCTCCAACCCCCCCCCCCCCCCCCCTGACACTGTATACAGCATAAAGTGGTATCGACGATGGGTGAGAGATGAGTGAGACCACGGCTTGTCCATGTCTGTCCCTCTTGACATTGTGTTTACACACAACTGAGTGCTCCAGAACTTTTGCCTTTATAGAGGTCTGCACACCTGCTAATGATCACCTAATCAAGGACTGAAGATTAGCAACACCTGGCTGCAACTTACCATCTTAAATCCTGTGGAAGCTGTAACGGGTAATTAGTATTGCCTGCATGTTTTTTGTTTTTTCTTTTTGGCTTCATTTTTGTTAAATAAGTAATGAACAAAGTGAAAAAGTTAAATGTGACTATATGTTGTTGTACGTCTGAGGTTGTATTTGCTTAATACTAAGACTCACTACAATCAGATAATTTTTATTATGCTTTTACAGGGGAAAAAAACTAATTACGGGGGGGGCACTAACTTTTACCCATGACTATGAAAGCATAATTATAATAAGACTATCCATTCTCACAAGGTTTTCCTTATCTACATTCCATCAGTGTTAACCAGAATTTTGTCAAATTACATTTTTCATATACTGTACATACAGCATAGTCTGTCCTGGTTGTCTGGGGCAAATCTGATTGTGACCGCTGAGATGATCTAACCCCTAAGGCCTCTTGTGTTTTGAAAGCATTTCATCAAGTTTACAGATATTTAATAAAATACTTGAGTGATAATAAATCCATCGCTTGCACTCTTGGTTTTAGCATGTCCTCTCAATAATTGTGCTTTTCCTGTGCGTCATAAATCTCGAGGAGACAAGCCATTAGCTTAAATGACCGGCTCAGATTGAGACATCAGAAGATGACTGTACAGTACATCCCAGTAGGGAAGTGTTCTACTGTTTCCTACTGTGGGTCTTTTTAAAATTATTATTTATAATAAACAAAATGAATAGTCCTCTCCCATATAGTATGTAACATCCCAGATGCTGATAAACTTACTGTATTGTACCAACTCATGTATAGTAATTGTACATACGTATATATAAATTACTTATATTAAAGTTCTATAAGACAAAGTTGCCTTCTCTCCTACAGGTCCTGGTATATTCCATTAAATATGTTCGATATATTTTATATTCTGTTGTCTTCCCAGGTAATATCAGACCTTAGTATATTATAATATTTCTGACTAACTACATGAAACCCTGACTTAGATTTCATTTAGTTTTAATGACATGATCAATTTTAACAGAATATTATCTTTTTAGCGATATCCTTCTGAACTGAAAACTGTAGTTAAGCTTTTATTTCATGGTCAACTCCCTGAAACTTAAACTGCACTGTTGCCTTACGCCTCCAGGGCTGAGGGTTCAAATCTTAACCTTACGCCATAAATTCTCTGAAATAGGCTTCAGACACCCCATGACCCAACATTTCTGCACTTGTGTGTGGAGTTTGCGTGGTCTCCCTGTGCTTTGTAGGTAGGGTGCAGCGTCTTTGCCTGTGGTACAGTATATGATTGAATGTGTGTGCTTTTGCCTTGTGATGGGTTGGCATGCCATCTAGTGTGTTCCCTGCTGTACGCCATAATTTCCCTGAAACAGGCTTCAGACACCCGATGACCCAACATGGGATAAACTTATATATAAGATAACGGATGGAAACTTGTACATTTTTAAATCAAAGCAAACAAATTGAGCTTTCGGAACTATTTGGCTCTTTATTAGACAACCGTTAAGTCTGATTGGTTGGAAGTTGGTGTTTTTTTTATTATTAGTATTATTCATTTAAAAACCTGGAGCAGTCACAGAGGATTCTTTTTCACTCTGAACAGATATTTTATGGTAATTCAGTAAAAAAAAAAAGTTTTCTGCATGATCACTTGGCTTTAATGAGTATAACACAAGGTTTTTATTTATTTATTTATTTTTTTATCTTAATATCATTCAAATAGATAGATAGATAAGAAGTTGAGTAAAACTTTTCGGTAAACTCAGCCATCATCCGAAACCCTCTGCACACACATGTCATATGAGAAGGTTGTTTGTATCCCGCAGCAGGCCTGTAACTGTGATAGGCAGCTCTAGGAAGTGTGCGGACGAAAACTGCTTTCAACTGAACACCCCATCTTAAGTACTTGAGGTTTCTTTTGTAAGCAGGCAGCATTGTAAGAGCAGAATGTTCATTTAATTTGACACAGGAACAGTTTAAATGGCTTAAAGAAAATAAAGCCTGCTATTTATATTTGGCTCGCTTTTATGAAGGTCTGGTTTACCCAAAATACACATTTACGTGATTGTTTGTGCCATCGGCTCATGGTTATTTACTCGAATCTTCTACTCCGTAATGGACGGCTTGGCAAGCTGAATTATCATCAGGATTGGAAAAATACTTGAAGTTAATGAGCCATGGTAAGTATGTGTGGTGATCTATGCCAAATCATCTTAAAGCTAAAGCCAAAGCAGGTTCCATGGTTTCAGAAGACATTAGCAGTAGGCGGTGACGGAACGTGGTCTTGACCATACCTTTCCTTCTCAGAGAGGTCAAGAGGACAGGAGGAAGTTGAAAAAAAAAATCCTGTTAGTACAGGAAACAGATAACAGCCTTTTAGAATGGGAAATACAGCTCTGCATGCACAGTACTGAATGTGTGTTTAGGTTGCATTATGTCTGCGGTGAGTTACGATATAAACACTGTATCCGGGAGGTTTAGGATAAAGCTTTCCTTCTCCTTTCAAATATGAGTCTTGTACAAAAACACAAGCGAAAATGTGGAAACAATAAAAGATGAATGTTTAGACTCCGTCGGTGGAAATATGTGAGAACGAAACCGTTCGAGATCGCGAATCATATTTTTTATTTAGTGAAACTTTTGCATTTAGGGCTTTTACATTTACAAACTCCCTTTACATTTTGATTTTTGAGGTCGCGGTTTTTTATGACTATTACAGAAGCGTGAGGGTAAATTCCTGAAAAGCTCCCGTAGTTTCACAATCGTTCGCTCATCAGATTAATTACTGATGAATACGTCCATACTGCAACCTTCTACTGGAATTTACATACTGGCTTACTCAGTTCAAAGCCTTCATTAATTTCTCATCATCTACAGTATTTCCAGTTCAGTATGGAAGTGAAACATCATTAATACCATAATTGTGATATAAAGAGCCTTCCTGCACACTGGGTTTTAAACAGTAATATAAGTATGGCAAATTTATGACTAATCTATATAAAGGCAGCAGTAATATACCTTATTATGAGCATGAATCATCTAAAAGCTGGGACCAGGGGTGCAAATGGCCTTAAATGATCACTTCAATATAATTGAACTGAATTTATTTAAAAGTCATCATTTCTGTTCTCATTTTATTGAGCAATATCCATGCTGCTCCCTCTCAGTGTTAAGCTCATACCCGCCACTGTATTACCGAGTTAATGGGACAGATAATTGACAGTAAGCCATAGGAGGTTAATGATAGGCGTTTAATTGACTCCTTTCGGAGTATCTCAGGCGCTTTCTGGTATTTTGGGGAGACTTTTGGAACTTAGAGACTTGAAGCATTTAAGGAATTTGTTTGCAAGTGGATGAAAAATGAAACTCCTGGTCTCCTCTAATGCGAAGGTGAAGTGGCTGACCCGGTGTGTGTGTGTACTGTATGTCCACCACTGGTCTAGACAAGAGAGTTTATTTCGTGTGACGCCACGTTCTGCACATGATGAGTAGGACATGTCCGCTACCGTCCTAGCTTGGCCGCTGGCTGCCTTTTCTCCTATTTACGCCACACATCCGCTTCATCTTACCTCGAACAATCCCAGGCCAGGAAGGAGCATTTCCGTTTCTGAGAGGTGAAGAGTATGGAAAGGACCGTGACCACAGAGACCATGACATATTGACACTGTAACTTGTCCTCCGAACACGTTTTTTTGTTTGGTTTGTTTTTCTTTCGATGGTGTCTCCGTACGTCAGGGTGTTCCCTCAGAGCTTCAATCTTTCATCTTTAAACTAACATCTTGCATGACTAGTTTTATCATGTCCCAACATGAATGTTTCGTTTTTTCTCTCCTGAGATGACAATGACACAGTGTTTAAAATATGTTTTACCAATATCGGGGATATACTACAAACAGGTGCGAAATATTTTATTCGTCAACCGAAAAAACTATACAGTATATATGTTCATGGACTGTATATCTAAATATATATATATATTTTTTTTTTATTTATAGTTTTTTTTTATTTATATAGTTTTTTTAATTTATGGTAATCTTATGCACCACAGGCTCACTTGATAGAATGTAAATAGTTAGGAGCGGAACACAAGGATGGCACGGAGCCATACATCACTCGCATCACTTAAAGTGTTGCGACTGAGCTGATAGATGAAGATTCAGGAGATGGGAGTGGAGCTAGACGTGGAAAGGTGTTAGAAGGTTGAGGATATTTCTCATAGCAATTATTGAAAGTGTTTTCGCTGACATCACAGTCCTGGCTCATATATCAAGGCTCGAGCAACATGAATATGAAACAGCAGCGCGGTGTGAACGGAGGACGATGTAGCAGTAAAAATTAGTGGGTTACTTAGGGTGAAAAATGAGCACTGCAGAGGGTTAAGCAGGCAGCATTAGTATGTGGCTCTTACTGTAAAATGCCATCATAGTTTCCTTCAATCTTTTTTCTTTTAATGTGCTTTGTATATTTATAGTTGTCATAACTAGTGCAGGAAACTGTTATGATTACAAATAGTGGAAGTGTAGCGTTCCTAGGCTTGGGAGACGAGTGAAAAAGGAAAAGCTTGAGAAGTGCTGATGGGAAACAGGATCACAGAGCTGGACGAACTTGAAAACTGGCATGGCGATCTTAGATTTTGGCATGTGTATGTGTGTATGTGTGTGGTGAAAGCTCTGGAGGGTCTGGCTGGTACGAAAAGTGTGAGTGCTGGTTCCCTGTGCGTGCCTGCTGCAGGATGTGGCGGATACTGAGCTCTTGAATCAGCTATCTCCAGGCCAACACTGCTTCCCTCAAGAGGCCAGCGTAAAGCTTTGCGGCCTGTCTGGAGCACATCTGGCCTGGCTGCGCTGCACATATCCTCCCCGCTTACTTCTGCTACAGGAGGGACTTTCTATAAACCTTAACATTCCCAACCAGGGAAAGGAAGAATCACTACTCTCTCCAGATACTGTACATAGCACGGCAGCCATTCCTATTATGGATGTTAGGACATGCTTAAGCCCCACCCCTGTTTTTTTTTTCACCCCTCTCTGGCTTTTTTTCCTTTTTTTTTTTTTCTCTCCAGCTGCGCTCCTTCACAGCATGGCCTTTGACTGCAATGACAGAAATAACAGTGCGGCTTAAATATGGGACATCTGCATACAAGTCTGATCACCCTTCCCCCTTACACGGTTTGCCTAAACAAAGTCTAGATCCTCCCACTTGGAAGATCTTGAGAACTTAACAGGCCTTCAGTCTCATGCCTTTGCCCCAAACGCTCTCTCTTTAGGCACATATCCACATGGCCTGACTGTGAACTCAGTGTGAGAGAGGTTACGGCGAGGATAGAGTGGGTGTTGTGGTGACTGTGTGAATTTGTGAATAATACATCTGAGGTAAAAGCATGTTCCACCAGGATGTGACATTTACAGTCAGTCCATTCTTAAGATATCAGCATCCTTAAGACTTTTAGCAACCAGATGAATCCTGCTTGACGGGAAATAAGGGTCAGGGCTTGGGGAGGTTATTGAAAGGTGACTTACTGGCCACAGGGAGCTCTCAATACAACAAGCCACCTTCACTACCCTTAACCCCCCCAACACACACACACACACACACACACAGGTTTCTATTGCTCTCCTTGTTTCATTTTCATTAGGACTCTCCTGCTGAGGTCTGAACTTCTTGCCCTGCCTGAACCAGGGTGACAGCTCAGTAAATCACGCCACTTTAGTGGACCTGCCTGCTTTTTTATACACTTTAATCACAGAACTCCTGCCGCAAGGAAGATTGGGCCAGTGTATGGAATTCACCTATAAAAAACCGAGAGGGAGTATGTAGACGCTGATGTGCTTCTCGGAGCAGAGCGGCCGATAGAAACTCGTTAGCTTCTTGCTGAGACAGTGCTCCAATGGGGCCATGCTGTTTTCACTCAGTGACAATCAATCGCTCAGGAGCAACAGGTCCAGGCTATAAACTTGAGGTCATATCCAGACTCGTATACAGTTTCTCATCTGGAATGAGAAGATGAACACGTCGGTAGGATTCGTAGACAAGACCTTGGCCTTTGTTTTTTATTAACAGTTACTCACAGCTTCAGTGCGGTTTGGAATGATCAGAGGCCATCTTTCACCAAATATCACTACAGTTTTAAAACTGTTCGCACTTTCAGCAGAAAAGTGAAAAGTCTGGACTAAAAGCCAGCAGTTACTGGAATGCAACATACTAAATTTTATAATATCAGTTTGCTTGAAAGAGGTGACTGAATAAGTGGTTCCTTGTTAGATTTTATCATCCATGACGTTCATTTAAATGTAAGGTTTTTTTTTTGTTTTTTTTTTAATACTTTTGATTACTTTTTAGATTGATGTACCCTCAGTAACCTGGAAAAATTCTAGTTGGAGTTTCATTAACCTGGTTGTAAATGGGATTCAGTTAAACTGAAAAAAGGCTTAAACAACTACTTTTTAAACTTTTGGCAAACAATCACAGTTATATATGGGAGTTTTCAATTCAATTTCAGCCTCTGCCAGTAAAACTCCCAGCTTACAAAGGTCATAATAAGCAAAGAGTTCACTTTTAAAAGGTAACACAGTAAGGTCAATAAAAAAAGGAAAGAGGTCCAGGTCTTGTGGAAGGATTCTTAGTACCTTTCCAAGGAGAACTGTAACTTTTCAAGCTTTTTACACAGTAAAATGTCACCTATTCACCTCTTAAAGATCACTGGGGCCCCCCACCGCCTTTTGTCATGTTTATGCTTCCACAATTTTTGCATAATTTTAAGCACCGAAATCGATGAGCAATATGGTAACATAATACACCATTAGAAAGCTTAGAATCTCAGGATTCAAGCACTGCAAATCATTTTATCATACATTTATAATTACATTTGCAACATACCAAGTACCAGATGAGCCAAGAGTCCTTACTTTCAAATGCATGAGGCTGTTTGCCTGGTGGACTTTTTAATGTCGTCCTTAAGCAATAGGCACTGTTCTGTTCAGAGGTGAAACAGGCCTAAATAAAATGCTTAACTTAGTCTCTGTTACACTGTAATAGTAAATCACACTTTGTTTTTAATAATAATAATAATAATAAAAAATCTTCAAAGTCTTAAATCTTAAAATGCACAAGGAACAGTGATCCTTTGAGTTTCTGGGCAAAATGGGGGGCAATGGGGAGGTAATTAGGAGTTTAAACACTATTTTTGTATCTTTAAAACAAACCATGTCATCAGGTCACTAATCACACCACTAAGATAAAAAAAATTCTGATTCTTGACCCAGTGTTTCTAGCTCTGTAACCAATTTCTGGTCCTATGAACCGTCTTCAACTAAAGAACTCACATAACTGGATGAGCTGCAACAGAGAATCTGCTAAAAACTACAAAGCTTCAGTGGATCAAAGCTTGAGGTGCTGCACTACTGACCATTTTTGTTTTATACATTTACTAGCTCTGCTACAGTATTTTTTTCAGAGGTACATACTGTACATCGTCCTCTGTAAAACATTACTGAGTCCGCATCTGGACCACAGTCCGCTAAAAGAAGGCTGCTGCTTTCATAGTTTATTATGTACAGTATATTGCTATAAAGCGAGGCTTTAAGAAGTATTTGTTTTTGGAGCATCAAATATGCCTTAATTAGCAGGATCAAGTGAATCAAACGTTTTTCGTCACTCACTGGGGTTAAAGTTTTTCTGTTCAATGTCAGGTTGAAGTCAGTGTTTAAGTTAGGTTTAGGATGAGGGGAAGTGTTTTGGTAACCCATTGGGCCCATGGAAAGCATGGCAGCTTTCCATGATGACACATGCAGCATAAACTTACAATGGTAATTTTACATGGCCAAGCTGAACCCTGAAATGGATTAAAGTGTGTCTGCCTGCGCTAGGATGAGCTTTCTAGAGCATATCTTCAAAGCACTTGGGCTGGTGATTCAGATGGATAATAACTTTGATTGGAGGAAATAATGCTTTCCATGTGACTTTGCTGCTTTCCAAGTCTACTATAAGTTTGCTGCTCCTCATTTCTACGACAGAGCCCAGATGTGTCGAAGAATTCAGTCAGCAAACAGATGAAGAGTTTTCTCTCTCTCTCTCTCTCTCTCTCACACACACACACACACACACACACATACACACACACTCTCTCTCTCTCTCTCTTTCTCTCATCTTCCTTTTTCTTCTTCTGTCTTCCAAAGATTTGCCTATGTTTGTCCCAGTGGAGGCCCACTTCATGCAAGATATTTATAGATCCTATGTTGACATTGGACTGCGTGTGGAGAAAAAGCCGTGACTCAAAGCCACAAGACAATTGGCAATGTTGCTTGTTGCTGTTGTAATGGCAGGCCTGGCCTAGTGCAGGATGCAGGTGACATCTCACTCCTCTTTGGATAGGAGATACTGATTGCCAAAATACATTAAGAGGAATCTTTAATCTTTTAACTCTGACTTGGACATTATTGCTATGCTACACTCTAAAAAATGCTGGGTTAAAAACAACCCAAACTGGGTTGTTTTTAACCCAGCTGCTGGATAAATATTTGACCAACTACATGCTGGGTTAATTTAACCCAGCAAAATGGGTTACTTATTTAACCCAGCAAGATGGGTCAAATCTTCAATCCAAATTCTAGGTCATATTTAACTATACTGCTGAGTTAATTCTACCTCACAAATAGGTTATTATTTTTTTTATTTTTTGTCTATGGGTATAACAGTTTAAACAGTTTAATTACTTTGATATACTGGTCTATTACAAAAGAAAACACTAAGTTTTGCCAACCATACATATATGCAATAAACAACACCCAATTCATTGTACAAAACATAGGAAAATATTTATTTTTCAAAAGCACAAGATCAGATAATACAAAACACGTTCAACAGCGACAACATTACGATACTATTACTGAGAAGCACTAATGCCTGAGAGCAGTGCTGGTCATTATCTCCCAACATCAGGACGTAGGTGTACGGCCTCGACTGACAGATATTCCACGGTGTTGGTTCCAACCTTAGAAAGAAAGAAAGTAGTCGAGAGGGTTGGCTAGTATGCATATTTGTAAGAAGATTAATGTTTTGTAACATCTCAGCTATTTCATGTGTTTGCTAACGCTAGCAACCTAGCTAAATGCTAGCGTCATGCTGGCAACACAGTTAACAGTTTAGCTTTCATTCATCACTTCACCATCTTCATACACCCTGCAAGCATTCTACAAAGAAAGCTAAAAAAGCTCAGACATTTTTGCAGTTTCTTTCATATACATGTGGGGTTCTTTGGTTTGGCTAGTTAGCAGCCATTGTCAGATAAATTAGCATGCTATAGCACAGAACAGGCTGAAAGTTTGAGTGTAAGACGGTAACACTAATAAATGTCAGTCATAGGTGAGTGAAAGTCTGTATACAGACCTTATATTGAACGTTTACATTTCCTCTTAAATGCGTGAGGAGGAAGAAAAAAAAGACGAAGCTGACACAGCCACTGAATACACCGGTGAACTTCGGGGGAGGGCCGGTCTGATCTGTGATGTTAGCTGTCGCTAGCTAACCCAACTCCAACCCAGCAAGCTGGGTTAAACAAAAAGTACCCAACTCCCTGTAAATAACCCAGAAATATTACCCAACAGAGGCAACCCAGCGTTTGGGTAGTAAAAACAACCCAGCATTTTTTAGTGTGTATGCACCGCTGTAATCATGGATCTTTGCCTTAAGACCTGAAATTTTGCAAGAAATTTGTCTCATCATACAAAGCATTTTCAGCATATGAAACAAATATTTGTTTTCAGCTGAAACAAATGCCAGCTAAGTTGCACATACATCCGGGAGCTGTTCAAAACATGTTTGCATCAGTGAAAAGCCAAGCGAAACAAGTTTACATATTTTTGTGGGGGGTTTTTTTGCCCGTTGTGAAAGCTTCACTGAAGTTATAGCACCATGGGTCCTAAGAATATTAGCAAGGACGGTAGCCAGAAGAAAAAGGAGCCACATTCAGTTTTGTTTTTTAAGCAGACGGAATCATAAATTATTTAATGAATTATACATTTGTTTAATGTCTATTTATTTCATATATCATTTTATTTACATGTCTTTTCTAAATGTTTTCATTGTTTTTATATGCAAAAAATATTATTATAGTGCTGGAAAGGGATAATATTGGTAATATGTTTGAGTGGCTGTAATGGATTATCTGCATTCACATTAATTCCTACGAGGAAAATGCGTTTCGCAATGCAAATTTTTGCCTTAAGAACTCGCCTCCAGAACGGATGAAATTAACATGCTGAGGTACCAATGAACAACCTTGTTTAGCTCATGTGAAGGGTATCTTACAGTAGGATTTTGTTAGTTTTTTTTTTATTATTATTAGATTGCCAGCTTCTGTTAGCCTAAGTTACACTACTGGAGTTACACTTTTGTTAGATGGAGTTACACTACTGTTAGCTTAAATTACACTACTGTTAGCTTAAGTTACACTACTGTTAGCTGGAGTTACACTACTGTTACCTGAAGTTACATTATTGTTAGCTGGAGTTACACTACTGTTAGCTTAAATTACACTACTGTTAGCTGGAGTTACACTACTGTTAGCTGGAGTTACAGTACCGTTAGCTAGAGTTACACTATTGTTAGCTGGAGTTACACTACTGTTAGCTGGAGTTACACTATTTTTAGCTGAAATTACACTACTGTTAGGTGGAGTTACACTACTGTTAGCTAGAGTTACATTACTGTTAGCTGGAGTTACACTACTGTTAGCTGAAGTTGCACTATTGTTAGCTGGAGTTACACTACTGTTAGCTTAAATTACACTACTGTTAACTGGAGTTACAGTACCATTAGCTAGAGTTACACTATTGTTAGCTAGAGTTACACTACTGTTAGCTGGAGTTACACTATTGTTAACTTAAGTTACATTACTGTTAGCCAAAGTTACACTACTGTTAGCAGAAGTTACACTACTGTTAGCTAAAGTTATATTACTCCAGAAATAAAGTCTACTTTGTTTTGCTAGTTGACTAAATTAATGTCAGCTGATTCTTTACAGAAATGGGCCTGTGGTGTAAACTGTTTAGCAGTTAAGGCTTTAATACGCTCATTCCCTTTCTCCGAGCTACATAGCGAAGATTATTCTCCTTCACAATCAACAGGTCTTTTCATCTTAAAATAGAAGTTCCAAGATTATTCTTTTTAGTATTTTTTATTTTATTATTATTATTTTAAATAACATTCACCATATTTGCTTTTCTGAGTACTAAAAATTGAGATGGAATAAAAGGGACTTGTGGGAGCGCTATAACAGAAAAGACATATGCTGCATTCATGTGGGGGCTGAGAAGTTTCCGAGCTCTAAGTAAATAAAAAAGAAATCCATTTGAATGGCTCTGCATAGTAGTTTCCACTCGGAAAAGTCAGAATTTCTTAGGAGCTCTTGCTGTTTTGTGGTGGCTTTTCAACAAAATTTTGGTAGAAAAAGTAGTTAGAATAGTGTGCTGTAAACTGTTTAAGTAGACTTTTTAGTTCTATTAACAATGAATTGCTGGAGCAAACGTCATACCTTTGCTTTCAATATATTGTATTAGTCAACACTTCTGGGCATTGTTAAAACAGTATTTGATGGCTTTTCATAGTCATAGAGATGCCAAACAAGAGAGTCCTAAAGATTATCATGAGTACATTTTTGAGGCAAAGCAATAAACACAGCTTCAGATTACAAGATATTAGTTATAGCATGGTTTTCTCTGTGATACACTTTCTTTAAACAGCTATTTGAAATTGTGTCCCCATTTTACAGTATTTCCATTATTTGTAATTATGATAATTGCACATGTATAATTTGTATTGAGGCTAAATAAGTCTGCAGCATTAGAATCCTTCTCTCTTTTCCAAAAGGTTTCATTCTCATTTTAATAGGATCCTGAATTTGACTTTTTTCAGGAGCTGTGCAGGTGGTTTTCCGGTCCTATCTGGAGTGCATTAGAGTCATTGGTAGAAAAATGGAGCTGCAGATGGAGACAGCAGCGAGGGGAAGTGGGCATTAGTCCACACCCTTCGACAAATACCAATTACATCATCCCAGGCAACCCAGACACACACAAATCCTGACACACACACACACACACACACACAAACCTGGATACGGGGGGTCTGTTCTGACAACAGAAAAGCTGACTTGGCATCGTGCTGGTCGAGGTGCTCCAAGAAAAGCAGAGCGGCCCACGAAAAGGCCAGGGCTTTTGTGTTTGTGGACTGTCACACTTCATCACGAGGGAAAGCTATAACAGGCCCGGGAAGAGCTTTGAAGCTTGGGGAGGGTGTGTGGGGATAGCCTCTGTGGCTACGTCTGATGTCAGATCCAATATTCTGATTGCGTGCTACTTTCCAGATTAAAATTGTGTTTGTCGGGTGTGAGTTAAACCGTCCGCGTATTGTGTATCACAGGGCAGACGTCCTAATTACGGCATCATGCTTCACTTTGTAGGCAAAGGAGAGACAGACCTGGCCGAACAGGTAATACTGGAAGTCGGGAAAGGAGAAAACTTGATTATGAGTTCGGAAGTGTAACATAAAGATCAGATACAGAAAGAAAAATGAATTATGCAGCGACTTATAGCCAGAAAGAGTCTTATAAAACAAATCAAATAAAAAAAAAAGTTAATCAACAAAGACATAAAAATATTTGTTGACATGTTGATTTTTTTCAAGATATTTATTAGTTCCATTTCCGAAAGTAAAAATTATTCATGATATTTTTTTTAAGAGCAAGACTTTTTTTCTAGCTTGTATAACGAAACTAACTTTTTTTGTAGACGTTCCACGTTCCACAACATTATATGCAACTATAACTGGATTTACAAAATGACATGCAGTTTTTTAATTAATTAAAAACAGTAATCTCTAACACAATTATTGTGATATAACAGAAATAAAACAAATCGGCATGTGGAAAATACTTATCTTTATACTCCACCCTGATGTGTTTCGTTTCTTATCTTAACATAATTATCCATTCACTGTATTAAACTCTCCGCATCTTTACTGTACATCACTAACACACGGCCATAGAAAAATGTAACTCAGTTCTAAATACTTGAATACACTTAGGTTTTAGAAGAATTATTTTTTTTTTGCTAGTGGAGGACTGAGCAAAACTTTTAACTGTAAATCAAGAGAACTTGTTTGGCTTTCCAGACTTCCCCCGATGATTAAGATAAGACCTGGATTAAATGGAACAGTGCTTCTCTGTGAAACATTCAGGCGCTACATATGGAATTGTATTTGGCAGCTGGGTCAGGTGACGGCTGGCTTGGAGTGTGTGTGCTTTTCTCAAGCTGTTTGGAAATTAAAGGATCTTGTACGTTAATGGACCACATCCCCTTGGCTGTGACTTCACAGAGGGGGAAAAAGGAGCCATAATTTGATTCTGGGATTTTGCAAGTAAAACAAAACACTTTCAAATCAAGACAATATTTGGAAAATCACATTTACCGAGAAGAGTAGCTATTTGAGAGGCTGCCCGATTTCTGCGTAATGAAAGCATGGTGGACTTTGATCCTGCAATTTATCATATTCTTTGTTAATAATAAATGTAACGTATTGCAGAATTTGTATTAGTGAAGACATGCTCATGAGAGTGTCTGGATCATCTTTAGAGAAAAGGTGTAAGACAAATGTTTTGTTTATAAACGCACAAAAAAGGAGGCTTTTGTGTACATTTCTGCTCATTGGTGTATCACTGATCATTTTCCGTAGTAAATGACATTAAAAGGCCCGCGCTCTGTGCACAGGCTTATTATTTTCCGTCATTAGCAGCTGCTGAGTGCAAGCCACTGTAATGGAGTACAATTTGAACCGACGCCAGTTCCATTGTTTACATATTTCCTCAAATTTCTAATCAAGATTCAGTTAGCTTAAGACATTAAGGGCCTAGTACTCAATTTACCCAAGCCAATTGTTAATTGTGTGTAAAAATGTGTACAGATTCCTGGTTGTGTTGCTCACAAAGCTCTTTTGATGTGGGTAAAACATATAAAGGCCTCATTATATGTATCCGGCCACAGAACATTAGCCTCGAGGGTCAGCTGGTTGGATTCTGATTGAGGTCCTTCCATAGCCTTTTAGATCGACTACACTATTAACCTAACTTATTAGTGTAGCAGTTTAATACACAACATAAAATTAACACACACCCCCGATATGTTTTATTTGGCATTTTTGAAGTGGGAGCAACCTGTAGCCAAGTTTTCTAAACTTGCAGTACACAGCATTCATTCATCATCAGTGACCGCATTATATAGACACCAGTCCAACACTGAGCACTACACACACACACACACACACACACACACACACACACACACACACACACACACACACACACACACACACAAACAAATGCAATCTCACACATACACACACTATTTCACACCTGGGGGCACCTTAGAGTAGCCAACCCACCAACTGGGATGTTTTTGGAAGGTGGGAGGAAAACGGAGAACCCAAAGGAAACTCGTGAGCATACTGGGAGAACATGTGAAACTCCACAGAGAGAGTAACGTGAACTCAGGATTTAACCACAAACCCTGGAGCAACAATACCCTCTGCCCCACTGAGTACACAGCGTGCCCACTCAAAATACAGCAGTACTCATGATCATTTCTAATTGCCAGCTAACGATAACTTTTTATGCCCTAACTTTCCTGGCATAGGCTTTAGGCCCTGGTGACTCTACACAGTATAATCGGTATATGGAATACAGTATCTATGTCAAGGCTGTCAGTTTGCCAACATTGGCTTTTCAAGCCATTACACATAGATCCAATATATCTAGCTAATATTAATGAACATCGGTCAGTATTGCCAACCTAGCTACAAAATTTGAACTTTACATTACACTCTTTTTACACATACAACTATTTAATTGCTGTTTTTACACATTGCTATGTAATAACTGGTTTGTACATGACATCACGTCTGCTACGTTGCGTAGCATGAACTACAACTGATCGTCAGGAAGTGAATTTTCTCCCCGGGAAGCGCTATTAAAAGCTCTCAAAATGCACATGGTTTGTGTGTTTACGGTTGCTCAGATCAAACAGAGACTCCATGAGAAGCTTTTATTGAGCACTGCAGGTATTTGGCCATAAGGGAGGGGGAAATAAAAAAGTATTTAAAAAAAAGAAAGAAAAGCGCCGCTAAGAACCATCGTCAGCAGTTGTAAGAAGCGGAGTCAGATAATGCGTGTGTGTGTGTGTGTGTGTGTGTGTGTGTGTGTGCAGAGACCACTTGGTTAAACGGAACAGAATTTATGTGCCTATGTTTATGTAGCTGTTTCTTTACTGTTTAAGTCTTTATTTAAAGACTTTATTAAAACATTAGTGTTTCTTCTTCACTATTTTGGAGTTGGTACCCCTGAACAACAGGGACCCAAATAATGCAACTTGCAGAGGCCCGGATATGACATCACCTTATAAAGGCATTATACAACCTCATGATTTATCGTCATCTTAATTATAGGAGAAAAGTCTGACTTTCAGGAACGACCGGTAAACGGCCAATCAAAATACAAGTGATTATTTTCAACTAAATTTCAAACTTTGCCTGAACTATTCAGTGCCATTAGCTGCACTGGAGAGACATCTGGTATTTTAGCGTGCATGGCCTGTTGAGGATAATGTACAGTTGAATCCATCACTGCCTGCTGAATGCTGCTGTTTGCTGAGAAGTCATGGAGCAGGAAGCTGGGGGTTGCCAGGTCACCATCAGCCACATCAATACTGTAACGAAAAGCATCTGAACAGGCTGCAAATTACCTTACAGGTCTGCTCAGTGTTAGCAACCACATGAAGCGTTAGAGCAAACTGTGTGCAGTGGAAAGTCGGGATCTGGATTCTCCAGCGTTTTTGAGGTTCAGATAGCTTGTGTTTAGGTAGGGCTACAAATGCCACCTTAGTGGAGAGGAAATAGCTGCCTAATGATGTAAATGTGCTTCCAGGAGTTATGACTAAATCCTACTACAGATTTTAGGAGACAGAGTTTAACCGAAGCAAGTTCCGTACCCTGCGCTGTGTTGTGTTGCCAACGCTAATCCATCAATATTTCCCTGGGTTAGTTGTATGATTGTAGTAGAGCTATATACAGTAGAACAGAGGTTATAAAAGTTACTGACATGTCTTCCAAGTTTAACATAAGAACATTCAGGATATAGTGACGTTCTATTAAAGACAATAAATAATCACGTTTGTTCGTAGACAGCCAGCAATGTTTCACTTTCCATTAATATGAAATGGCGCAAACAACAGGATAGGGTAAAATTGCTGCAAAAAGCAACAGTGCACTATGTCAAACAGTGTCACTTTTTAATAGAATCTGTATCGTCTGTCCTCTAAAAGGAAGATAAATAGAAAGCTAGCATGTGACGACTCTTTCCTGCCTCTCTGTTCAACCTTGACTGGCCTGCCCTGCTGCTCAATATGTCTGCACCATGATTTCAAGCCTCACTTTGCCATTACACCCAAAGTTTTTGTGTCCTTGTCTGACAAAAATTAGTTTGTGTATCTGTGTAAATCAACTGTTGTATGCGTATGCTCCTTTAAGGGTGCCATTCGATTCCCTGTGCCTTGCCTCCATATTTATGCGCCTCATATTCAGTTCATTGCCTGTGCCTCAGATGCACTATCCATCAAGGGTTTTTATTCCCTCTGCGTCTACAAGACGACGTAACACTATATTGTAAATCGCCAGAATACTGCCGCAAATAAACACAAACTTCTTTACAAGTGCACCTGCAATATGAACAGATTTATAAAATAATAATAATACTAAATGCTTGGTTTTGGGTGATGAAATGTGATGTGAATGGACAAAACATGGAGCATAAATTACACTTTGTATAAAACGCAAACCGGGTGTCATAGAAGTTAATTACATGCAAGACAATACAGGATAGTCTCTGTCACGCTCCTCCAACCTACAAACTCTACAAGGAGAAAAATGTTTTCCAACAGCATTGATTCCACTAATCGGTAAAGTCTGATCATCATCATTACAAAGTTCTCAAAGAGCAGTAAATAAATAAATAAAAAACAAACAACCAAGCGCATGTTACATTATGGAAAAGGAAAAAAATACAGAGGACTGAGAAGATGTCTTTTTCAATTTCGTACACTCCGACAAAATCAGTTGCCTTTGGCCTGCTTAGGGGCACAAGGTGAAGAAAGCACACGAAGGCACTGCAATTATTCTGCTCTGGCACAACAACTGAGAGCAAAAGGAGCATCAAAGGCTTTCCTCTCAGCCACAGCACTCCCTCCGAGGAAAACACTGCCTGTGTGAATAGCACTGGAGAGACTGCTGCTGCTGCTGCTGCTCATTGCTCATGTGTGCCATAACTCCACAAGGCTCTGCAAACTCTGCATCATTCTCCATAATAAGCTACTGTTAAGACTGGTGTGTGTGCATAATTTAGATGCAGTTGAGGATTACAGTAATACCATGATAATATAATAGTAATAATACTGCAATTATTAATATTGATGTATTACTGGTCTGCCTCACTTTAGACATATGATAAACCTTATTTTCAATTTTAAATGAAACATAAAAATGCTCTAATTAGCCAGTCCAATGGATTGCATAATAATAATAATAATAATAATAATAATAATAATAATAATAATAATGATGTTATTTTACGTCATTAAGTAATTACAGTCATACTATGTTAATCCTAGACTGGATATTAATTTTCCTACTTTGGAACTATGTTAAAACTTAACAGTTCATTCTGTTTATAAATGTTGCAATTTGGCAATCAAATCTATTGAATAAAGGGAAAAATAATCTCTTAGGCACAACAACAATAACATGACGATGGTTATAATGATGATGATAATAATAATAATTATTATTATTATTATCTTTTTTTGTCATACTATTTGTAACAACAACAACATAATGATGATGATGATTATTACTTATTCATCTTCTATACTGCTTATCCTGTACAGGGTTGCGGGGGCCTGGAGCCTATCCCAGGAGATGCCATCATGCTGCCATTATTATTACTATTTTTAGTCATAGTAGCAGCAGCAACAACAACAGGGTCCGGGTTGGATTCCCCCTTTCGGTCAGTGTGCATGGAGTTTGCATGTTCTCCCCATGCTTGGTGGGTTTCCTCCGGGGACTCGGATTTCCGCCCACAGTCCAAAGACATGCAGATTTTGACTAATTAGTGTTCCCAACTTGCCCGTAGTGTGTGAATGAGCATATGAATGTTGACCACGGTCGTAAAAAAGTGAATAAATACGATGGTAATCACTATTAGCCTCCACCGCCCCTAGTTGGACTACAGAGGGGTGGATGATGAGTGGATTATTATTTGTTATATGTACTTATCTTTATTATATTAATTGATATTTGTTTATATTCATTTAAAATACTTTATATACTTTATATTTATAGCAAGTATTAAGCGGCACACGTCCTGAGTACACTGTATTGTTTAAATATCACCCTGATCATTTGGTGTGTGTGTGTGTGTGTGTGTGTGTGTGTGTTTTTTTAACAGGCGATTTTAAAGGGCAGCTTTCTTTCTGTCAGGGGTCCTCTCTTCTCCCGGAAGAAAGTGCTTGCACGTTGTAGACTCGTGTTTACAAATTGGGTTGAATCTCAAACGGTTTCTTATGGGACATATAGTGCGCTAACGTAGGGCGAATAACCCGCTGTTTTAAGCAGTGTGTAGTGCAACTATGTAGGGAGCTGTGAGCGGTTTAGAATTCAGCCTGAGTGAGCCGGCGCGAGCCTTCGGAGTAACGTTACTTGACAGAGTGACAGATTCATCTAATGAGAACGTTATTTTAGTGTTGTGGTGTGAGTTAATAAATCATGAAAATGAAAGTTGTTGCACTGATAAGGTAAAGAGGTGTCGCTTTGTCTGTTGAACTTTATGCGTGTTATTCAGAGTCATTTTAGCAACAATATCTTCATTTTTAACTTAGCTGTCAGGAAACAAAAGTTTGCTGTTGTTCACGAGACGTTCACAGCATTGAATTCACAGCCGTTACACGTTCATACACGTTCCAGATAAAATAAATGTATTCATTTCATTCTCACAGTGGTGGCAAAGACAGCTGTTACAACATGATGCAGTGTGTCGCTGCAGGACACACTGTAGTAGCCCTGGCCAACCTCCGACCTGCTCACACAGGTAAGATCATCAGTCTGAAACCCCTGAATGTGAAACTGCTCCTGATGCAAGCTGTAGTAAAACTTGCTCTTCACTCTGTGTTACTCAGATGAACTTGACAGCTACATGTATCAGACAGTCGGGCATCATGCTATTGAGCTGTATGCAGAGGCCATGGATCTGCCCCTGTACAGGAGGACCATCGAGGGCTCGAGTGTGGACACAGGCAGAGAGTACAGCCCGAACGATGCCGATGAGGTGGAAGACCTGTACCAGCTACTAAAACTGGTTAAGGTAATGCTTGTGAAGGTGCTTTTGAAGTAAAAAAACAAGACAGAGACTTTCTGACATAAGCAGAAATCACTGTTTCAGATATACAGTACGTTAAAAGTGAACACTTAAAAAGTCATCCAAAGTTATTTTCTAAGACTTTAGGGCTCAAAGTTTTTTTTTTTTTTTTTACTTTTTGAGCGCCATCCCTGTCGAGGGGTCGCCACAGCGGACCGTCTGATCTGCACAATAACTTGGCACAGGTTTTACGCCGAATGCCCTTCGTGATGCATTTTATCCAGGATTAGGACCGGCACTACATCCAGGAGCTGGGGTTTGAGCATTGGGTGGGAATTAAACCCGGGCCTTTCACGTGGCAGACGGGAAACTTACAGTACCACTAAGCCACCAATGCCCCCTAAGCTTATAGCTGTAAATATCAAAATGTTCACATACTGTACACATATCTCCAACTCAGCTAATGAGATTGTGGGAAATGGGTATCTTCATGAGGCATAGAGTTATACAATACATTATTTATACAATGATATCATTATACTTATAACGTTTAACCTTCAAGATGATTGATGTTTAAGTAAAACACTATGAGTTGTAGATTATCTAGATCTATCTGTGCACAAGCAAAAAACTGTAGAAAATTGAAGGTAATGAACTATCTGATTATTAGGCTAAATAGTTTTGATTAGTAGTGCGTATTAAACACACGTGCTATGGCATGCTTAACCACACTAAATACATAACACCATCATCATTTTAATGAATGTGTAATAAATAAATTTGTGATAGTATAAAATAGATAATAACACTCACTCATTCTCTGTGCCGCTTATCCTGTACAGGGTCGCGGGAGGCTTGTCTCGGTACACCTGGCAGGGTACACCCTGGACGGGTTGCTAGTTTGTCGCAGAGCACATACTCATATACGCTCACTCAAACACTACAGGGAATTTAGAAACGCCAGTTAGCCTTATCTGCATGTCTTTGGACAGTGGGAGGAAACCGGAGTACCCGGAGGACCCACCATACACGGGAAGAACATGTAAACTCCATGCACACAGACCCAAGGTGGAAATTGAACTCTGGATCTTGGAGGAGTGAGGCCACAGTGCTAATCATTACATCACAGTGCCACCTACGTAATAACACATGGCAGAAAAAAATAGACAACAGTAGTTACAACGTGAAGCGAGGATGCCACAGGATAAAGCAGCACCTCATGGTGATAAGGAGCCATGTGAAGAGTGACAAATTAAAGGAAAGTAATAGAAGTAATTGAAGGAAAGTAATAGTAAAGTTTGCTACTGAGGCTTCATGCCACCACAAGCACACCACAGCATGAGCAGCTTCAGCTATTGTTGAAGTGTCTGATGGGACAATACCAGGGTTCCAACTCATTAGTTCACGATTGTCAGTGTTTTGATAATGGTGGTGTCGATCATTGTCTAAGAGCCATCACTCCAAAAGTCACCATTGTTATACTTGTAAAACTGTTCAGTGAGCCCTGTGGATGTGTGTGGGGTCATCTTGGAAGAATAAAAATGTTTAATTGTGGGATAAACGTTCATTAATTTTCAGTGACCTTGAGCTTTTTGACATTTAAATAGAAATTGGGGCAGATGTTGTCATCTGCAAGATCTTTTACAGTACCTTGTTGCTTAGCTCACTTTCTTATATCAAATGTTATCTTACCCTTGTTGTTCATGAAATACATTTTCCTTTTTTGGAAATGATTGATAATATAGTTTTATCATTTGGCCTTACAATCTTTAATATGGAATAACATACTCAACAAAAATGTGTTAAATAACCCAGAATATGTTTTATATTTCCAATTCTTCAAAAGTAGCCACCTTCTTTTTTTTTTTGCCTTGATGACAGCTTTGCACACTCTTTCCATTCTTTTAGTCAGCATCATAGGGTAGTCAACTCGAAAGGTTTTTCGGCAATCTTGATGGAGTTCTCAGAAGTGTTGAGTACTTGTTGGCTGCTGTTCCCTCACTCTCATGTCATAAATCATCTCAGCTGGATTTGGATTGGGTGATTATGGAGGCCAGGTCATCTAATGCAGTACTCCATCACTCTCCTTCTTGGACAAATAGCACTTACATAACGTAGAGGTGTGTTTGGGGTCAGTGTCCTGTTGCAAAACAAATGATGGTCTCACTAAGTGCAAACCAGATGGAATGGCATGTTGTTGCAAAATGATGCGGTCGCCATGCTTGTTAAGTGTGCCCCCAAACAAGTCTCTTCTGCTGGTTGTTCTTCTGCCTCAATTTGACTATGAAAGCCTGACTCACACAATCTCCTCTTTTGAAATATGTCTGCCACTTGAACTGCGAGAGGCAATTATGTTAGGTCTAATCGGAAGTGCTGTAAATCGGCAGTTTCTGATGCTTTGCATTCTAACTTATCCTCTGCAGCAGACGTAGCTCTAAGTCATCCTTTCCTGGGGCAGTCCTCATGAGAGCCACCTTCATTTCGTTTTGCCAACTGCACTTGGGAATACATTCAAAGTTCTTACGATTTTTCAGACTGACTGATGTTTGTTACTTAAAGTATTAATGGACTGTCAATTTTCTGTACTTAGCTGAGTTTTTCTTGCCATAATATGGATTTGTACAGTAGCTGTAGTAGCCCTAATAGAGCTATGGATTCACACCCTTCTTCTGCACAAGATAACTGATAGTCTAAAGCACATTAAGAAGGTAAAAAAATGCCACAAATTAATGCTTGACAAGGCACTTCTGTGAATTGAAAACCATTCCAGGTGACAACCTCGTGAATCTGATGAGAGAATGCCATGTCAAAGCAATATACTGTAAAAAGATTTAAAAGATATGAGTTGTTTAACACTTTTTTGTTTACTAGAGAATACCATACTGTTAGTGTGCTTTCATAGATTGGATATCTTCTGTATTAGTGTACGTTCTTCTATTATTTGTAAATTATCTGAAAAACACCTGCACTCTGGATGTATTTTAATGATCTTTTAGAAAACACAGCTGCATAATTTTCTCAACATAACCTCCTCGCTTTTTAATACGGTTAGTCCATTATGTCACCATGCTTTCATATTGCCTTATTAAAATTTTTTAGGCTAAGCTGTGAGCCACAAATGCATCGCTGTCTTCAGTTCTTCATCAGAAGAAACAGTTAAAAGTCTGATGGAACAAGATCAGGACCATAAGGCGATGCTTTAACACTAAGCAAAACTAAGTTTTTGCAGAGTGTCGACAGAAGTGTGCAGATCTTGACAGATCACGACGCCCCTGAATAACAGTCCTCTGCATTTAATCTGAAGCTTAGGCTTCAGCTTTTCAATAAGCATCTCACTGTAACGAGCATTGCTGATTGTTGAACCTTTTTCCTGATAATGTTTCCAATACTGGCCCTTGAGAATCCCAGGAAATTGATGTAAGCATTAATTTTCCGGCTGATGCTTGATTTTTGAGCTTTTTCTTGGTTCGTCTTTGAGGATGTTTCCGTTTCATACTCTGCCGTTTACTCTCAGACTCGTAGTAATGAATCCATGTTTCGTCACCAGTAATATTTCTCTTTAAGAAACTTTCACCTTCCTTAGAGTATCAGTCTGCACTTTATTTGCAGATATCCAAATATCTGTTTATGCTCTTCCATGAATTGTTTCATGAGTCCATTTTTTTGCTCACACCGCAGTTAAAAATGAACTATGATGACGTAACACATGCATACCTGCCTCTAGGATAAACTAATGATTGTGGTTTTATATCAGCTACATTCTTGTCAGTATATCCAGTGTGATTAATGGAATGTAGTTCGTATATAATCTGAGTTTAATGAGTCAGTGATCAAATAGTGTCTGGTTTTAATTATCACAATCCAGGATCCAAAACTGAAAACCACAAAAAAAAAAATTTGAATCAAAATATGGAACATTAACAATGAATGTGAGAATAAAAAAGTTAAATGCATGTATGTATAAGCCATTTTTTCACAATATGTCTGTGCCATCAGGGAAGAAAAACTCAGCTGATGTGATAACCTGGTCATTGAATACATTCAGGTCATCAGCTGATTTATTTTATTGCCACATTACCTTGCTGAGCCTAGACCTGACCAACTGAAGCAACCCCAGATCATAACACTGCTTCCAGTGGCTTGTACTCTATGCATTATGAGTGCATTGCTTCATGCGCTTGCCTCCTTATCCTAATGCACCCAACGCTCTGGAATAGGGTCAATCTGAACTCATCAGACAACATGACCTTGCTCCAAAGTCCAATCTTTATGCAATCTCTAGGAAATTGAAGCCCTTAGACACAATAACAAGTGATTATAAGAGTGAGAGACAGAGAAAACATAGCTAGACAGAGTGAACAGCCTCCATACAGTATGTGCACTGGACACAGCAGATCACCCTCCGCTCTTAACCTGAGCGTCATCAAACTTGGACTGCTTGTTATTTTGGAGTGGTGGGATAGACGGCCTGACACGATGTAAACAGGAATGAGGAAATGCTCTTTCTCCACATCTATGTGCAAACATGTTCGTTCAATGTCAGTTTCTCACTGTACATGACCAAAATGTGAAAGGCAGGGCTCAGAACCTGCCTCGGGGCCACGCTTTTTTTTTTTTTTTCCTCCTCTTGCAGGTCTTTTACTTTAACAACGTCCAAAAGGTGAGTGCTCTTCACCGTTGCTGTTTTAGCTGAGTTCTGCATTATTTTGGGCAACACTGGCCACCGTAGTGTTATTCCTGCCTGCTCCTAACCCATCTCATTAATGGGTGTCCCACAGGTGGTGAAGGTGGTTGTGGTTGTTGTAAAGCACTGAGGGCTATTAGGTCTGCCATGTTTGTACATTTTACCATACTTTGGATGATCTGTGGAGTCGTGCATATGATAAACAGTAATTTCCTCTCCAAGTTTAGAGGAACAACACACACCACTGTTTGAGTCCCTGTGTTCACCTGGTCCGTCTAGGCATTTTCTTTCAAGATAAATAGTCGAAGGAAAGAAAATAGGAAATCGCTGTTATTGCGTTTATCATTGTGAGTCATATCAGTTCCGAGGTGGAACATTTTCTGTTACGTTCCCTCTAAAACCCAATCCTTGATTTATGCTTTCCTGTTAATAATGTGCGAGTTTGGATAATATTTTCCTCTCCTTTTTAGGCAAAAGTAAGTGAAATTAGACCGTTAGTTAACTACTAAAAAATAGGTTATATAATTTTTTTTTTCCTGCATGTACAAATGAGTTACTTCTTAAGTTTTATATACGCTCATTTAACATCAGCGAGTTTGCTCGCACGATGGTTCCCTGTGCACTTCTTTTCGAGATGTTTTCCACTCAGCGTTCGCTCGAGTTTGATTTGTGGCAGAGGGAATGAAAAAAAAAAGCCTCTACGATAATTAACTGTTGAATTACTCTCACAGGAAAAAGCGCAGTTTTAGCATCAAAAAATGTGTTCTGTTTGGGAAGTGTGATATTTTGAAAGATCCATCCTAGCAGTTTGAAATAATTAGATGTTATTAAAATCTTTTGGGGAAATGACACTTGAACATAGATGAAAGAATATTTTTAGGTGGTGTACTGAAACACCCTTCTTGCTTTTTTTGTTGTAATCGGTGAAGTGTGCGAGGAGAACTTGTGTGAACTGTGATGCAACAGTGCCACCTATAGCTGCATCAGACTCGCACTTCATGCAGCGTTGCTCCTTTAAAAAAAACAACAGAAAAAAAAAATTGGTTGGCCTTTTCAGAAATCAAAAGAAGGTATCATTTTCTTTGGCAGTATTGTTAATGGAGGTGGGGGGGGTCTATGGGGGAGCATCTTTTTCAACAGTGATGTTAATCGTGTGGTGACAATGTGGCCTTGCTCTCATTCCTCCTCCTCTTGGTGGCTTTCGGGTTTTTGATGTGTGTAATCTGAGAGACACGACGCAGCCGGGCCATGCACTGACGAGCCTGATCTCTGAACCTAGCTTTTAGATAGAGAGATAACAGTTTTGTCAACGGAGAGATCTTTCATTTCTTTATATGCACGCTGATTGCGGGGATCCGCCCGAGATTGATGTACTCTTTCCTCCAAGTGCGTGTCTAATAAATCAGCGGCCGAATTAAATGTCGGCTGTGCCTCGCGATCCTCGTAAAAGGATTAAAAATTCTCGACCATGAGATATATTTGTTCCCTATAGTTCCTAATTATTTTTCATTTCATATATACAGTATGGTTGAGTGTGAGAAGCGGTGGTTTTTATACAGTAATAGCAAATAAAGTTGAATAAATAGTAAAATAAACAAACAAATAAATAAATAAATAGAAATCCTCACCCAAATTATTATGATTAGTTACATCTGGCTGCAATGCCACTTCATGTAAAGGATCTTCTAAACATTACACATGGACATTTTAAATCCTGTGTGTGTGTGCATATTTTCATGCTTTTATGCATATCTGTATGTCAAAGGTCAAGCCAAAGGTGCCACTTTGGTATATCACATATTGGTGCTAGACGTTCTTTAGAAGTTTTATTCTTTAGAAGTTTTATTGAAAATTTCACCTTCTTGCACATCCCTGGATTCGTGCAAAGTTAGAAATAATATGCTGGAATAAACTACAGGCACATTAATGATATATAATAGCATTTTTGGTGGCTTGGCAATAAAACATTAGGGGAAAAATCTATTTTTGGATGTTCATAAAACCACAAGACCATACACGAAGTTGTTAGGTTAAGAAAAAATAGTGAAACTTACTGCGTGTCAGCTTCAGTATTTTAAGTTATTTCATTATCAAAAAAGTTACTGGAACTCTGTGGTATAAATGTGGTTTAGCATTCTGGCCTTCTTGTATGTAAAACTTTAATTCATGACTTGTACTGTATTTTTTTTGTACTCCTATAAATCTGATTTAAACTCTAATAGACAGAAAAAAATTCATATCCCATATTTCTTTTTTTTTTTGTGAAAAAGTATGATTATTTTGGTAGTTGATTTCCAGAACCAGGATGTACCTGTCTCTTTTTTTCCCCTCTCTCTTCTTCCTCCTCCACCGTCTGACCTGTCATGAAAAGCCACAGAAGAGTAGCGCTCCGTCGCTTTGTAGCCGAACACTTCCTTCCGTCGACGTGTATTAAAAACACAGGCGTTTTGGCTGAGCTAATCCTGGTATTTAAGTGCACTCCTGGGCCCGAGCGGCCTCCATTATCGACATCATCAGACGAGCACGGGGCCTCCCGAGAGCAGGGTCCATCAGGCCGGCCCAAAAACACGCGTTTGTTTTTCCTCTTTTTCCTCGTCTGTTCGTGTCTGGGCCTCGGCGCTAGGGGCTAACTTTTATCTGGAGCCTTCAGAAGGCTGGCTCTGGTTGAGCTCTCCCGCTGTGAGGCCGCGGGCCAGCGAGCTGCTGATCGATTGTACGCCTGCACCGAGGTGTCCCGTGTGCAGAACGCTAGTGTGGAAAAAAAAAAATCTGAATCAGAACTCTTTGTGATTACTGTCACATTATTGTTAAAATGGTTGTGAACTCAAAACTAAAAAAGGTATCTTTAAACATGTTGAGGAGGATGCACTGATGCAAAAATGAGTATTTATCAGTCCATTAGTTGATCAAAAAAGATTTAATACACATGCGTCCATGTATACAGCAAATTCCAAATCCTCACATAATATACATTTTTATACCACTCCTGTGCATACTGTTGCTTTCTGAATGAATCATGCTTCGACAGACAGAGCTGTTTCTCTAGTGTTAAGACTGGGTGAGGTTTCTGCTTGTTTTCCACATGCGGAAGGATAGTGGCGTGGCTCAGATAGTAACCACTCGCATTGTTTCATGCCCAAGTGGAAGTGGTGGGACAGGATCTGTTCGACACACAGAGCCATTTCCTCAGCCATGATCAAACTCTCCCAAACAGTAGATAAAGAGCTTTGCCTAAAGCCTTTGTAATTTGTATTTTTCTGCTCAATCTTGTTTAGTGATGATGGAGAGAGATAGGCCTTATCTCGGTTTGCTGAGGGCTCGAGCAGCCAACGCCGCTTGAACATTGTTGAAATAGAGTCTGCTTTTTTGCCCTTTTTATCAATTGCGCCTGGCTATTAAGATGAGTTGTAAACATAGCTCGGAGTTATTTGCATCAGATCTCTGTAACCCAGGCTTAGATGCTTTTTTTTTTTTCCTTCTCTCCACCATTAAGGTGAAGGAATGAGATTGTGATTGAGCCACTGCAGCTTTCAGGCTGATACAGTCCAATCAATATGCGAGGGGAAATGTGTAAGTCGGGATAAGTAAGCTGAAATACCTTCTGAAATGTTGAAATTTCAGTTAATAGAAATTGCCCTGAGAGGCTTCCTTCACTTTAGTAAAAAAAAATAAAAAAAATAATTCAAGTCGTTGTGTAATTATTAAATAGAGATAAACAAGTTTGAGTGTGTGTTGTAGGAGCAGCCAGTGCACTTTGCGGGAATGTGGGCTTACCAATAAAATGCTCAGACCTGGAGCCCATCCAACAACAACATAGTTTCAGTAAGGCAGAAATAAAGAGGCTGTGGAGCTCCGAGCGCTTCAGATCACAAAGCCATTCGCTTCCTTCATTGTTTCCTGGCTCAGTCTGCTCTTTTCTTCTCGCATGGTGTGTGAGCGATAGCTCTCAATCAGCTCCCACGAATAAAGAAAAAAGAAAAAAAAAACACTGATGACTTTCAGTGTTTTGTTTTGGAAAGCATTCCCTGGGAGAAATATTTGTGGCAGACCCTACACCTCCTGCTGCTGAAGCCATAAGCAGCCTTACAAAAACATAGTCTGGAGTCTGGACAGTGTGTCAAACCTAAGGCCTTGCTTTTTTCTGTCTGCTTAAGAGGAGAAGGGGGGGCAGGAAGACTTCTGAGCCGGCAGAGCCGTTGACAGGGATTCTGAAGATGGATCTTTGTGCTGTTTTTTTGTTCCTTCGTCGCAATGAGTGATGAGTATTAATCAGAAAAACATTTGGCCAGACCAAAGTTAAGCAGTATTGTTGTGGTGAGTGTTCAGACGGCGATGGATTCATTTTCATATGCATCCTATGTAAGAAGTACGAGAAGGATCCATGCTAGTTCTTACTTGTTTATGTCTCCGGTATAAGTCGTGTCAGGACACGGGGGTGATTGTTTTCTTCTTTCTGAGGAGATGTTATCTAGCAACCGTTAACATTTAATAGAGAAGCAGCATTGCGAGGCCGGATAACCTCTTCTTCTCACTCCCTGAACTATGAAAGGATTTGTTGCTATATGACTCCGTTCCCTCAGCTCACACTTTTCCATGCCTGTGAGTATGGAAATATTTCTTTCCGGCTACGAGAGCACGGTGAAACCCTTGCTTTGTGCTTGTTTTGGCCATGCGCAGGTTCAACCCACCTCACGTCTGCCATATGTTTACGTAATAATATATATTTAAGAGGAAACTCATGAAACGTTAATCTCTCAGCTTTTTAACCCTGATGAATTTCTACATTTTCCAGCTGTGCGGCATGGCATATTTATGCGCGAGCCTATCTGTGAAAACGGCTCTGTCAGTGTAAATGAATCACGGCTAGCCTCATGTGTGCACTGCAGGCTAGGAGACCTCATACCACTCAGCCCACAGGTTTTCATTTCTAAAAAGAAAAAAGTAAGAAAGAAAGGAGGAAAGAAACAGTTTTCTGCAATGTAAGGTGTTGAAAGGTCCCTATGTTACTCCCACAGTGCTGTAATTTTTTCAGAGAGGTCATCATTGTTTTGTGGCTTGCCCGACCACAAAGTAAACTGTTATGGCTAGAACACAATGGTCAGTGTAAGCCAACGGTATATATATCACATTCCATAACACAGAGAACCTGCCTGGCGTGTGTAATACTGACTTCTCAAGCTAAGAAGTGCGCTTCAGTGGGAAAGACACACTGAGGCATGGACGTGCATTCATTTCACCAAGACAAGCTCATCTTCATGTAGGGAAGGACAATGTTTCTCTGGACTATCTAGAGAAAAGCAAAAATAAATAAATATATATCTAATTATTATGAAATAGTTATTAATTATTTAATAATATCATGTAGTATCTATGTGATGCATAGTGTAATTAATTTCTAAGAATTTATTAACAGAAACATATTTTCCTTTTTTTTTTAGACTAAGTGACTAAATCTTAACAACAGGTTAAATGGAATATAACATTTCAATGTTTTGCATTTTTAAATCATTTTATACAGCCGTAGACGGAGTGGCGTACTACAGAAGGTGAACATGAATTAGTTATTTAAATATAAATGAGTAAATAAATAAATATTACAAATTTTTATATTTTTTATTTAAATTGTCTTATTTATTTATTTATTTATTTATTTTTCCAGATTATTTTGGGATTAATAAAGCATTCCCTCTTACTTTTAGTATAGTATAAGATGTTCTAAGTATAAGTATCTATCTATCTATCTATCTATCTATCTATCTATCTATCTATCTATCTATCTATCTATCTATCTATCTACTGTTAACATTTCTAGACCAATATGTACATTTTCAATTTGTCAAGTAGATTTCTTTTGTCAAGTAAATTTTTTTTGTCTTCTTATACAATAGTGGGATCCAAAAGTCTTAACCACTGTGAGTTTTTATAGTTCAAATAAAATGCAAGAAATGTTACATTTCTTGTCTATTCCATGTTCAAGATTCTGCAGTATTTCTTTGTTGAATATTTACATTTAAGACAATAAAGGTGTAGTTCACATTTGTAGAAAAGATCAGATTTTTCTCGAGGAATTTGAGTAAAGCATGTGTTCAAGCATGTGATCAGTGCTACCATGGATCATCAGGTTTTACACAAACCTGTGGAGCCTGTGCCAGCTCAAGCTCATTAATGTACAAGTATTAAGTATTAAGAACATAAAAGTTTTGTAAAATTCTTATTTTAAAAATAATAAATAAAAAAAGACAGGTCTAAAACATCAAATCAGGTATTAAGTCACATTTTGGGTGATTTGTGTCTCTGCCATTGTCAGATTCCTGATTCAGTAAGCTTCATTTTGATTTCACGTTTATTCCTTTATCATGTGCGGTTGCTGAGATATATGGCCACTGCAAGTTCGTTTATGAGGAGCGCCTCATAAATCCGTTTTTTAGAATATTTCAATTAGCATTACGTGACGTATATGTGACGTAGTAAGATTGAGGAAACCCTCCATTTCATTCTGACACCAGGATTTCCCTGCTACTCCTAAAAATAAATTTACCAGCAGTTCGGTTTTAAATGGAGAAAAATGCATGCTTTTCTATGTCAACTGTGTTCATTAAAGTGCTATAAAATAATGTTTAGGATTAAACCTTTCCTGAGTTCTATTGAAGGATCAGGAAGATACAGTAATTATCCACTATTTTGTACAGAAAAAGTTTTATTTTATCCATTTCACCTACTGCACACTATTGGCTTTAGTGCAAAACCTGTCTAAATATGATGGATCCCAAATTAAAAAGTGTAATCTAAAAGAATATCATCGCCTATTTTTACATTTCTGTACTAGTCAGGGCTTAAACAAGCCAATTACCTCTTTCCCTTGTTGTGGTCAAATATACGTAAGACAAGCCCCATGCTCATTGTAGATCATTTACATACTGTAGATGCTGAAACAGTGTGAAACAAATGGAGTTGAAGGTAAGAAAAAAGATTATTTGAGAGTTATTTTTAAGTGCTATTTTACCTGGAGCTTTAACAGAATCACTTTGGGGACTAAAACTATGACAGAACGAATAGTAATGTGTGGGATATTTAAGTCAAAAGTGATGATCTGCTTGTTGTGTGAGATTTTGTACTTAATTAATTAAAGCAAAACAGAATAATTTCTAGTTATTAGAGGTTAAAACCTGCACTGTGCAATATAGGCCAAATTAAAAGCATTTGAAATTGAGAAAATTATATCGTACAAACGTGGCAGGCTCACTTTAATATTCCCCAACTGAGTTTGCACTTTTATCGACATTGTGCCTATTCTCACTCATATTAAAGTACCGGCACACATGGCTTTCCTGCAGGCCAGAAAACTCGTTCAGTGTCATTTTAAATAACTGCTTATTGAGCTAGACGAGCAGCAGCAGCACCAGGGATCCGCAGAATTTCAAGGGTACTTTACTAATTTATTAGGTGCTTACATAACGAGCACACGCTTACTTAGTGATCACAGGTGTGAAGGTATTACTGTAAACTTTGTGGTAAAAGTGTTGCACTTTGACCTTGTTTGTCACACACTTGGTTTAATACAACCTGGGGTAGACCAGTACAAAACCAATGCGACTTTTTAAATGAAAAAAAAAAAAAAATCTTTACTGAGATTCATTCGTAGTTGGTGTTTGACCCTGAACACTGACCCATGATTCTCAGCTCATTTTGTCTGTGCTGTCGTGTGTCACCTTGTCATGGGATGATTCTGTCCTGCTATGTAAAGGGCAGCTGGAAAAAGGAAAAAAAGAGGGTCCACATGCATTCAACAAAGCCTCTCTGTATATCTTAGACAGCAGTACTGGATTGTGTGTGTCAGGCCCTGAAGGTGTTTGGAAATTTTATGAAACACAATTTGTTTGACCTTACATGTATTATCACAGAGGTCCTTCTATCCAGGATGTGTCTTTGTGTGTGTGTGTGTGTGTGTGTGTGTGTGTGTGTGTGTGTGTGTGTGTGTGTGTGTGTGTGTGTGTATCCAATCCCATTACAGACACGGCCAGAGCTGATATAATGGAAGGACCCATTAAAACCATGTCTCGCCTGCTCATTCATTGATGGATGCATTGGATACAGAAGAGGGTGGGGCTAAAGTGTGTGCGTGTGTGTGTAAGTAAGAGAGAGGCACAGTCAGAGTATGATGGTCTTATGTGCCCTTGAGCAAACTGTCATTCAAGGCACTTTAATTAATTTCCTGCTTCTTCCTGCCTAGTCATGCTCAGTGAAAGGGGCAGTGTGTGTGTGTGTGTGTGTGTGTGTGTGTGTGTGTGTGTGTGTGTGTGTGTGTGTGTGTGTGTGTGTGTGTAACAGCATTAACACGATGCTGTGTGGAGCTTAAGCCTGCCTGAGTGTACACATGAATCTACAGCTTTCCACGCGATACGATTTGTTTTACGAAGCTACAATCTAATCTTTAATTACGCTGAATTAGCTACAATGTTATCCATTTTCAAAGGTTTGGGGAAGGCCTACTGATAATTAAAGAATGATAATAGTGTGGGGAATTAAATTACTTATTATTATTTACATGTCAAATAAAAATATTTAAATAATTACCATTTCTTATGTTATTAATGACCATTATTATTTTTGCATTGATCAATGGATTTGTAAAATTGTACTTATGCGTTTACCAAAGTAAAAATTTCTTCTCGATTTACAGACGTTTTTGAGAAGATTTTCTTTGACTCACATCTATGCTATTTAAAATAATTGTTCTTAAACACTAAAACACCAAATATTTCTTCTTGATTAAATAATTGGTCTTATTTGTCTTAATGCATGAATTCATGCTGACTTGCCTTTTTTCTCTTTAAATGTATTATTTCTGTATTTAATGCATTTCATATAAAATCATTGGGCTCTTTAAAATTTTTATTTTAAAGCATTTTAAACCTGACTTTGTAATCTGTATACACAAATCGGCTGTAACATTAACACCACTACCAGATGAATTGAATAACACTGATTATCAATTATATCAGTTATATCAATTATATACCAGTAAACTGGTGAAAGGTTCATGGGACTCCAATGCCCATCTACACACACAGGGACTAAAGGCCAGCCTGCGTGGTCCAATCTAACAGAAAAGTCAATGAACTTCTGTAAAACGTCAGTGCTGGTCATGATGTAAAGGTATCGAACACCCAATGTGTCACAGCTTGCCACGTATGGGGTTCAGCAGACAAAGAGCCCAAGGCCGACACCCTTGCCTCTTAACTCCCCAGATCCCAATCTGATCACACACCCATGGGATACACCGGGCAAACAAGTCCGATCCACAGAGGCCCTGTCCCACAACCCACAGCACCCAAAGGATCTGCCGTTAATGTTCTGGTGCCAGGCACAATACAGCATTAAGTCCTGTGGAGCCACAGGCTGAGGAGTCAGAGCCCGGTGGCAAAAGGGGAACCTAAAACCCGAGCGATTATAATGTTAATGTTTTTTTGTTTGTTTGTTTGTTTTTGCTGTTTTTTTATTTATTTTTTGTATAAATACATATAGGACTCAGGATTGTGCAGTATAGAGTGACAATTTCTTTCATCACAAAATAAGCAAGATGATAAACTGAATTTTAGTTCATTTTAACCAACTACCCAAACATGACTCAGCAAAAAAATTGAAAAAAAGGTCATATACTGTAGGCAAAGAAATACACAGATACACATGATCAGGTGTTTTTATTGTTGTTTTAGTTTTTTCTATGACCAAAAAATTATAGTAATATGCTTATTTCGAGAGTTTAACATTTTTTGCGATGTCATTCCCACATTCTGGTAGTGGTAAAATTTACCCTTTATAAAACTGATGATAACTTTTATTCTACCTGACATATCCTAAAACCCAAATACACAGTTTGAAGTCTGATTTTGAGGACAATTAGGATGGTCTTGAGGTAGGACGTAAAAGGTCACCCTATTTCAGGCCAACCACAATTGAAATCTTCCCAGTTTATCTTGAAATATGGCGCATATAAAATTTTATCTTAATCCCTACAGTTTTACTCGTAATGGTTTTCTATAATATGAGTGAAAAGTTTGGACACGCTTTCTAAATTAGTGTTTTTTTGTAGTGATTTATTTTCCACATTTAGGAAAATACTATAGATTTCAAAACTATGAAATAACACCTATGACCTATGACCCTATGACAACAACAGAAATTTAGTATTGTAAGACAAAAAAAATGGGTTTGAGGAAAACACATCAAGCACTAAGATGAAACTGGTTCTCATGAAGAGCATCCCAGGAAAGCAAGACCAGTTCATTTAGAGTTACCAGCCTCAAAAATCACCAGTTAACAGCCACTTTATCAAGGATATGAATTTGACAATTAGCGAGTCGTGTTAATGAGAACAAGCATAAAACACATATCGATATAAACTATTCAGTGGGATTTTAGCATATATTTGTAGTCTTCTACGCAGGATGTTGTGACTAGTTGAGAGTGCACCACCTGCAGGCCTGTAGAGAAACGGCAAACTTAAATAAATAATAAGCAGAATAAGAAGAATAAGAATAATTTGGAGTCAGTGTGACTATAAATGAGTTGGCACACAAAATAATCGCGATATGTAACTGAATCGATTTCCGCCATCTCTACTTGAAGACTGTCCCATATTCCAAATTTAGGATAATATAAATCATGTAATTTGTCCAGGCTTTAGATAACATTAGATATCGGTGTTTATTGACTGTAGTGTGTTACATCATTAAGTTCCCCATTCTCAGATTTGAATTGCTGACTTGCATGCTGTAGTGCCATCATTTATTTGAGTGTAATTGAGTTTACATGAAGTATTTAATTTACATATTCATTATGTACAATGTGCATAAAAATCCTGTTTTCTGTTGTTGAAAATTTTAAAAAGCTTTTAACATGATTTATTTCTCAGTCGGCTAAATAGGTGTGGTAAACAGTCGTGATTTGAAGACTGTTCAAAATACTCGTTTTATTACTCGAATAATTTCCGATTAACAAGTCTGTGTAAAACTGTGTTGCTCCCAAGTTGGCTTATGTAGCCTATAAATCCTTCGCAACAAATTGGCCTGTGTGTAAATTGTCACGTTTCCCTCATTGCTTTGGGTAATTATTTCTCTTTTTGGAACACGTGCAAGCTTTAATCACTTAACATCTTTATCATCCAGCTCAGTGCGTTCATTTTTATGAAAGACGTTTGGGGCTTTGATTTAATGAATTTGACAATTAGCGAGTCGTGTTAATGAGTGTTAGGGGCTAAGGAGCTTCATTGACAGGGCTCTGGGCCTCGGAGCTCCGCTGCTCCCAACTGCAATGCTTCATTTCTGCTTCTCCTGCCCAAAGCTTGAAAAATGAGCCCGAGCCGAGAGAGGACGAAAGATTAAAGGATGGCTTGCTTCAGAGTGCTAGTTCCTGCCACTTTCATTACAGAGTAGCTTCGGTAATATAGGGACGGCGGAAAAGAAAAGACATATTGGCCAGAACTAAATTTAAACACTGTGATTTAGATGCTGTAATAGCTCTCAGGAGTCTGACATCATATATATTCTTTCTCTTCCTTTTTTTTTTTTTTGTAGAACTTCCTGTCAAAAAATAAAATAGGTCGATAGAGATTTCAAACTGTAGGAAATCAAAGTTTATGTTCGAACAGTGCCGCGAATACAGAGAACACTTCTGCAATGTCAATCCAGGGTAATTTACGCTCGTGCATGGCGATTCCTCCATAAAGGATGAGAAAGTATGTGTAAAATTTGTGAAATTTAAGAGGCTAAGATTGTGCACTGTTCTGGTAAAATAAGTAACCCTAGCCTCCTTCATTCCTGTCAGTCTCGCAGCGATGATTTCGGACGGGATGAAAACAAAGCAGCCTCCAAAAATAACCTCTCGCTCGAGCTCCATCATGCTCTCGTTTGTTTATAAATGGTCTAGGTCTCGCACATGAGAGTGGAAAGAAATTGGCGAGAGAGCGTTATAAAAGTAAAAAGATAAGTGCTATTGTTACCAAGCCATATTCGGTTTCTGGTCATATTCAGGTATTAGTGACTATCTGTAAAGTCACGTGCTGGCTGTGTGTTTATGGCTGTTGTGATTGCTAGTCCTTAACAAGACGTTGTCCGCAAGCCAGTAGAGGGTTTTTTTTTTTTTTTTCTGGTCTTGGTGGGAAAATTCTTTTGTGTTTTAATCACTTTTGACTTTCTGCCAGTATACAGTATGGTTTCATCATTCCAGCTATGTAAATGTGTACAGGAAGGGAATGAAAATGAGTGCCTTTTGGTTAAAAATGGTAAATTTCCATCCATCCTGAGCCCAAAATAAATAATTGGTGCTTTTCCACTGGAAGACATTACAGTATGGTTACAGTATGCTTCGGCCCAAATTTAATCTTTAACCCAGAAGTCGCCTTTGCATATAACACTGAGTCCTAAAATATACTATATTATTTATATTACTGTGTAAAGTCTCCTCTCTATATGGTATAATGTACTGTATTATTTAATAGCAATTGATTCATATATTATATAAAACTCAAGTAAAGGTAATATGATACCGTACTTATAAACACACATGAGAATAACCTGCTAATAATCCTAAACTATATTAAAAGTCATCCATGTGTAACATTATTAGTGATATAATACTCTTTTATTTTGAGGCTTAAAATATTGCCTAATATGATTCTAAGTGTGTGTGTGTGTGTGTGTGTTTGTGTGTGTAACGAGAGGATCTCAGATGTCACCATGCTTTCACTTGTCTGTGTTGCTGTGTTATAGCCAGGCCTGAGGCTGTAATGTCTCCAACACACACACACACACACACACACACACACACACACACACACACACACACACACACACACACACACACACACGTGTACATATAAATTTCCTTATCTGATTAGCTGGCCTGTTTGTGTGGAAGGCAGCGTCAGCCACAGGCAGGGCATGGATTTCATTTAAAAAAGTATCAAAGGTTTACACGTTGCTCTTTTTAATCAGCATGTTTATCAGGCAGAGAAAAATTGCAGGAAGGACCACAGGGAGAGGGGAGGGTTATCTTAAGCACCAGTAGCCTGGGAAATTGATAATGGCTACAAGGTAATTTACTGCCAACTTGTGCATCCCCGCATGTGGGGCTGCCCCCCATTCTAATTACAGCACATGTAATGTCCTAATGAAGCTGCGGGGTGGTGTGTGTGCGTGTGTGTGCATGTGTGTTGCTCGGTGTTCCTGTAAACTGAATTCTTTCTGCAGCTGAAAATGGACTCGTCTCGGCGCTCTGTGGAAATCTCATCGTCCCGCCGGAGTGCGCGGTGGCTCAGAATTTATGGTCCTGCTCGAATAAAGCGTTTAATCATTGTGGAAATGTTAATTGCGCACTTGCACCGAGTCTAGTCTTCGATATGAATGCGTGGTGCAGAGCTGCTGCTTGCTTGAAGGCTTAAATCCTCTAAGCTCCAGCTGTTTACAGGAGCAGGGAGCTGTCGTGCTGTCTGTCACAGTCAGTACACGGGCATTCGGGGCAGACGGTCATAGAAACCCCCTCGTATTAAGGGTGTTTAGTGGGTCCGGCGCAGAGGGTGTGTTTTTTTTTTTTTAATTAATTAATTTATTTGTATTTTTTGTCAGGGTCAGTGGTTCACTGCGGCTGTTGATAAGAGCACGGCAGCTTTGAGAGGACAGGACGTAGCCCGAGTCTCCCCGCCCTGCAGGGGACGTGAACAGAGTCAGGAAAACCCCACTACCCCTTCCATATGTAAACATCCCATGGCCTATCTGACAGAGGAAGAGACCTGCTATTGAGCGGTGTTATCTCTGGTTTAAAACTGGGTATCATTGTGCAAAGGGAAGAGAGTAAATATTGCTTTACCTCTATTGCTACTGTCTGCTTTTGATGTCCTACTTCCTGCTTTTGGGATTGACACCCATTCCTGTGTGCAGTGTCCGTGAATACTGTAGAGTCTAAAATGAACCGAAAGACGTCGGTATTAAAGTGTAATATTAACTGTATTTATTTTACTTATTATTATTTATTACTTATTATGGCATTCAAATATCGTTAAGCAATAGTAGTAGTGCCACCCTTTTTTTTTTTTGCTTAATTAAATCATCTTGCCTTCTTATTTATTTTTTAACATATCTTTAATTCAGTAGGATTATTATAATTATTGTTATTTGATTATTTGTAAGATTATTGGTTATTATTAAAAGCAAAACCCTCTTTCCTTTTAAATCCATTATACCACGAGAAAAGAAAATGAATTGATAACAACAAGACATTTAGTCCCTAAGTTTTCACAGTTTATCAAAAATAACAAAAGGTAAATGTTTACTGATGCTCTCTATTACAAAATTCTCAAATGTTGATTCTATTTACCGCGATTTTACTACTGTAGGTCTTACTCCTTGCTTTTGGTGTATTTATGCAGCAATAATCGATTGGTGATTTTTACTTACTGTCTAGTTGCACACTGCAAAAAAATGTAAGTACACTAAGTGTGTTAGATGTTTATTCAGACCTATTTTTGTACCATGAGAAAAATGAGTGTAGTTGGAAAAAAATAAAGTATAATTATACCCGACTAATTGTAAAGCATGTGACTAGAGTTCAGATAATTCTGGCAGTATTCAGTGATGAAATGTCCTCCAGGTAGATGTCAAGCACTTCTGTCAGTCTCTCTGGATACGAGTGTCTGCCAAATACCGTAGAAGTAAAAGTAAATGTAGTGTTTTTCTCATGTGTGTTTGTTGCTTAGGAAAAGGAGGGTGTTGAAGCTGTATCAGTCGGAGCCATTCTGTCTGACTACCAGAGAGTCCGGGTGGAGAACGTGTAAGTAAACCGCATCCGATTTCATGGCGAACCTGCAGCATCATGTGTACTCGCGTTAGTGATGTAAGCAAATGAGTCTGCGTGTGAAATCTGATGAGAGATCAGTACTTGTGAATAATCAGTGTAGACATACATTTCTTCTAGCTTTACCTTAGACTCTGTCACAGCAAGACCTGTCACTTCACTCTCTCTCTCTCTCCCTCTCTCTCTCCCTCTCTCTCTCTCTCTCTTTGTATCAGCTCATAGTTCTGTCAGTCAGGCATTGTTTCTGCGCTTACTTCCTCAGGGTAAACAGACGGCTCTGTAGCTGTGAGCTCAGGTTACCTAACCTGTCTCCATTCCTCAGAGGAAAGACGCCATGAGGGCGGCTGTGTTCTTCTAATTGCACTCTTAACTCTCACTCAGGCCTCGCTGCCATTCAAGGGGCGTCCATGCATGTGCTACATGAGCGCGGCAGTGGCGCGCTGCCCGGGTGAAGAAAAAGAGCTAATCGCCTTTGAAGTAGTTTAGTTTGTCGTAGGTTCCTCCCCGAATACATCTCACTTTTCTGTCTCCGCCGTCCTGTCTCCACTGATGATTCTTTGTTTTGTTTTTTTTCCTCCTGTTTGTCTCCCTGTTGTTGTTTTTTTTTTTTTTTATATCTCTGTTTCTGTCGTGACGCAGGTGCTCCAGGTTGCAACTCCAGCCTCTGGCGTATCTGTGGCGCCGGGAGCAGGCTGATCTGCTCAGTGAGATGATCTCCTCTGGCCTTCAGGCCT
This sequence comes from Clarias fuscus, assembly GCA_030347435.1. Taxonomy (NCBI): domain Eukaryota; kingdom Metazoa; phylum Chordata; class Actinopteri; order Siluriformes; family Clariidae; genus Clarias; species Clarias fuscus. The sequence goes on along the minus strand of CM059216.1, from coordinate 20,736,894 downwards.
TCCTCATCAAGGTGGCGGCGTACGGTGGGTGATGAGTTCCAGATTAGAACTGCAGGGCTGTAGAAGTGTGGAGCAGGTCCTGAGTCTGCTCAAATAATCAATCAGAGCGCAGCAGAAGTGTTGACGTGTCAGGCAGGGAGGAAAGCAGTGAAGTGAAACACAATGGGAGGAGATAAGAGGGGAATTCTTGGCAGTTGATGCATGATCATAGATGAGTGCTCGCACATTAATGAAAGCCCTTAGTAATTGCATACTTCTTTATTGTTTGAAAGCAGAGTTTTTTTTTTCTTTTTTCGTTCCCCCCCCCCCCCCCCCCCCCCAAAGTTGATGCATACCTCAGAGCATGCAGGGCGTGCTGTTCAGATTAAAATCTTGTATGTCTCATTTAAGCCGTTAATGACAGGGTGATGGAGGAAAGGTTAGTGTCTTGTCACCTGTTCACTTGCTCCATGCGCTACCTTTAGGCGAGATCCATATCAGGTTGCTCGCTAAGTATTGGTGAGAAAAAAAAAAAAACATTTCTGTTGCAGCTAGTTTTTGGTTCGAGCGTATTATGTGTATTACTTGACGGGGAAATGATGGATGATAATTAGGTTGCAAATAGTTCTTTTATTTTTGAGCTACTTGTAGCCATAAATCACAATCACAACGGTGTTTATGTGCTCTCATGAGCTCGTTGTCACTTTTGTTTAGTCGCGAATTGAAAAGGCGTACAAGCAGGCTGTCGATCTGTTTTTCCCTTAAACCGATATTTAATTTAAGCTTGACCTACATGATGGACATCATTTAGTGGACATATCATTTAGTACAAAGAACTAGAGGAAAATCATTTCCAGTGATATGAGCACGGGTAATTATTTTTCAAAGCAACACAAATCTAATATTGACTCAGTTTTAACAGTAAAGAATGCCATTCACCTGTCCCTAATCCCTCTTCCAACTTCACCTGGAGATGTTTTTTTTTTTTTTTTTATTCTAGTGCTTCGAGAGCCTTTTTTTAACATCTCTAAGTGGATAACTCTGCGCTTTGATATGTGTGATGGCACTGTGCCGTGTTTCAACCTTCCGGCGTGAGCTCAAAGTAGGAGCAGAAGGGAGGTAATTATGCTGATGAGATTGTTTTGGTTTTGCTCCTGAGCACAAAGGCTCTTTGTGCGTGTGTGTGTGTGTGTGTTTGCGGGAATGTCGAAATCACCCAACACTGAAAAGCTTTCCAAATCAGCCCCGAGCCACACACACACATGCCCTCCTCACCTCACTCTCTGACAAAACAGGCTCCTAAAAGCAGATTCCCCGCATATCTGGAAGCTCATAATTAGAAAGGAAAAACTCACGTAACTGACTTTGTGTGAGTTCTCACGTTGGTTGCAGGTAGATGAGTGAGATGTTTTCAGCGCTGACTCGTCACCTGGCCGCCGGGCGTCTGTAATTACAAATGAGAGAGCGGAATGGCCTCGCAGTGCTGCCTGGCCGTCAGGCCTTGCTGCTATAATTGTAGCTTTCATCAGAGCGCGCTGAAGCGGCTGGGCGTGTTGTGTGCAGGTATCATGTGACAGAAAGGCGTTCTGCAGTACACTCAGACCACAGGTAGAAATAAAGAATCCTCCTTTCTCGTTTCGGGAGTGAGGGTGGGATGAGAAATGACAAACGCCAGCTTTGTGTTCGACCGCGGGCTTCTTCATGAAAGCGGCTGGTGGATACAGGTTACGTTCGAGTCATAACACACATTAGAAGAAGAGCGGCTGGCGTGCTGAAAAACTCCGACGCGGCCTCTCCTTCCTGACACAGTGCCTTTCTGAAGCAGCTGCCCACACGCAGCGTCAGCATGTGATGGAAAACCTGGCGACGCGTCGAAGGCTCATCAGTGCTTTTTATCCGCAGCCATGCAGATAACCTGAGCCGGCCTTCATACATTTTCACTCGCAGTCCCCACGCTTGCAGAAACGCCAGTAATTGGCTTGACAAACTGGCAGCATCAAAGCCATCATGTAATTAGTTAATTGCTGGGTTTGTCGAGGTGAAGATTCCCAGATGCTGCGTTGTCTCCGGTAGTTAATTGGACGTGTGCGGCAGAAAGATTTCTCCCTCACTTTTTTTTTTTTCCCCCTCCTCTTGATTTAGACGCGATCTCAAACGGCGCCGCATTGATGTTTATTTATTAAACACTTAGCGCATAGGACGCATTTCAATTTATCAGCTTGTATAATGATATTAGAAAATGTTTATACTTGAGATCCTAAAAAACATTTGAGTGCCTACATGATGTCAGTAATAAACGTACTGCATTTGGAGTTTTTTATATTTTATACGACCAAAAGTTTGTGTGTTTGTTGAACATCCCTCTCCAGATTCACTATTATAATAAACTTTGGAGTGTGGGAATTTGTGTTCATTTAGCATTCTGCGTTTCTGTTCATCCAAAAAGCGTTCAGTGGGGTTGAGTGCAGGACACTCGAGTTCTTCCGATCCAACCTTCCTGTGCACTAGGGCATTGAAATGCTGAAACAAGTTGGGGCCCCTTAGTTACAGTAAAGGGAAATACATTCTACTCAATTGAAGCCTTCGAACTTTGTAGCTAGACTTTAGGGAAGGTGTGATTTCCAGGTGGCCATATACTTTTGGTCAGATATCTTGGCGCTAAAATGTGAATATAGTGTATATTTGAACATAATTAATATAAAATATATAAAAAGTATATAAAAATGTAAAAAATAATTAAACACGTACACCACGCTCAACTTTCCAGGTAAAAGACACACTAAAGCCACAAAAACGTTCCCTTTCCGGTAGAGCAAATAAAAGTATTTTCGCTCCCTAAAAGCGACTCCAGCTGCTATCTAATCAACGAGAGGACTTTCACGCTGTCATTGATGTGTGAGAGGACCCGGCCAAATTACTCCGAAGAACAGGATCATAATTTGCTGTTGACATTTGTGGGACAAGCAACAGTAAAACCCAGTGATGGGAACAATTAAAGTAGCATTAGCTGAGCAAGATGACAGTAAATGGAGAAGTGCACCCTCAGGTTGTTCAAGTTAACCTTGACCTGGGTCACTCAGCCTCAGGTCCTGCTAAGATTCTAAGCTCAGCGGGATGAGCGAAGGGAGGATTAGTCATTAGCAAGACATGTCCAGTAATCTTTTGGAAAATTGCTGTGGTGCTCTCGGCCGAGAATCTGCATCGAGGCAGATTTTGTTTTTTAAGCTCTGAGCTTGAATTTCTAAATGTGCCGCTTTTATTGTAACTATTTTCTCGATGTTTTCAGGTAAGCGTTTGAATTAGACTTAACCAGCAGGGATTAAGTCCTTTTAGTTCAGCAAGATAAGAATCAGATGAGGTTATAATTGCATGCGTGTTCTTTATTTCATTCATTGGATAAAAAAAAGATTACATCCCTGATTTGTCTGAATTGTATTCATTATGGGTCTGTTATTCCGCACAGAGCCTTTGAATTTCAGATAAGAGCTCGGGCAAATTTTCGACTATGCCTTAATCTCACGATCTTGTATCTCTACTTGCTCTCTCCCTTTTTACCTAGCCTCTCTCTCTCTCTCTCTCTCTCTCTCTCTTGCTTTATAAGATGGGCTGATGATAAAGTTATTGTTTTCACTAGTCTTTGAGAGCATTGTTCAAAGGATGAACAAGCTCACCTCCATGCATATGATGCTTTTTTTTTAAAGACACGCTAAAGTGTTAGACATTGTGAATCCAATTTTCCTTGCTTTTCTCTCTGAAAGTAGGGATTAAATCTGAGCTGTCAGTCTGTGAGCCAGATCTCCAGACAACGCTTGTGATGCTGATACTCCCTGCTCTGACGCTATCTGAAATCTCACAGGCTTTCATTTGGTCTTCTATAGCAGCGGAGCAGATTCTTACCAGATTTAGTTTCAATTAAAAAAATGTCACCAGAGGAGGAGGAGAGGGAGGGCGGGGGGCATTGTGATGGGGTTCATTACAACTCTTAGTGTTGGTTTGGGATGGAATAAAATAATAGGTCTATATAACAAAATAAATAAAATGGATGACTTCTGAACAAAGTGTGGTTTTTCTTTCATTTTATTGTAGTCATATTGCATTGGGGTTCATTGTCTTCAGCTAAATTACATACAGTACATTCTGGCGCATATGCAGTATTTACTGGCCAAAAAAGTCGCACAAGAATTCATTTATTCACGTTTTGATTTGATTACAGCACACAATGTGGTGGGCAGTTTATGTGCGAAAATTTGAGTCCTGAAATATATCTGTACCATCAGGGAAGAAAACCTCCATTGATGTGATAACCTGGTAATTCGGTATATTCAGGTCATCAGCTGACTTCATTTTATTGCCACATAACGTTACAGAGTCGAACCCTGACCATGTAAAGCAACATGAAAACACTTGTACTGTGGTCAATACATATGCATGATGGCTGCATCGTTTGTGCTCTTCTCTTCTTACCCTGATGCACCTTTGCTCTGCAGTAGGGTCAGTCTGACCACATGACCATTTTAGATCATAGCAAATTGAATGTTTTTTAAAATTATTATTTCTGATTAATCTCACTAACTTGTTTTCTTATGGCCACACAGCTTTTATTCCCAGTCTAGTGAGAAGACCTCATCACTTTGTATGCGTATGGAAATGCTCTTCCTTTCACTATTAAACATATCTATGGTTTTTGCTGTTGATATTTTTACCATGCAACTTCACCAAGTGTTTGTGAGTCATGATTTTCTTTCCGACCACATTTGTTCCACAAAGTTGACGGTTCCAGCTCTATCCTTCCAGGATTTTATAACGTGTTGAAGGGTTCTTAACCCAGTTCCAGTAATCTCCTTAGATGTTTTCCTAGCTTGATGCAGCCCGAAAATTTTATCCTCCTGAAATGGTGACCTTCTTTTAGCCAGACAGTGTATGTTGCCTTACCGATTTATATGCAATGAAAATGAATTGTAATTTTAATTAGATTTTTATTAATGATTAAGAGCAAACTTCTGGAAAATGAAGGTAAATTTAACCTTGATCATTTTTATTATTTTCCTTTCAAATTCTATTTGCTACAGACTATTGTCCTGAATCAAATTTGCACCATGAAAGTAAAAATGGAGCCTCTTTCACTAGAGTTCTGCAAACAGCAATGCTTTAGAGTCCATTTCAGTGCAGCTCAATATGCTGGTTTGAAAGTTCACTGACTTTAATTGCTGTTTTATAGGCTCCTGGCTGAAAGCCTTTTAGAGCCAAGCCGTTTCTTTTGGGTTTCACTGGAGTGCTGTCTGTCTGAAGTGCACTGAGGCTGCAGTGCTGGCAGATGAATTGAAGTAGGCTTATTTGCGTTTAATGTGGCATAATGGGCTGAGGTAATTGGCTTCAGGTCAGGTAATAACAGGTAGAGAGGAGAAAGAGCAAAGCAGTGCAAACCTCACATGAAAGAACCAGAAGAATGGGGATGTATACAGTAGATCACCGAGCACATTAGCCTGACTTCGTCTGATTGGCAGTTATAGTGCATTCATCGAACCTTAACGTAATTGTACAGCAGTTGTTTGAAAAAATTTATTGTTTTTTTTTTTTTTTTTACTTTTTCTTTCTTTTTTTTTTACTATTTGTTGGTCAGTTTTTGCAAACCTTGAGATTGCTGCAAGAAAGCGAGACAGCATTGCTGTATAAAAATCTACAACCTGATGGACTTTTGGAGCAACTGTAAACATCTCAACTTTTTGATGGTCTATATAACTAATGCACTGGTCTTTTGATGGAACCTTTTGATGGTCTATATAACTGATAACTGACATGAACATTTTCATGTTTGTCTAGTATTCATGAAAACAATTTGCACTGGTTGTATTTTGTTTTAGACTGGCATGTTGTCATACTAGTTATTACTAGAGCCACAGAGACATGTAATTCTTGAGCAATTTTGCTTTAAATATTTAGCTTTTGCGCCATGTTATTTCTTTGCTAATCAGGCCAGTGAGGCGAAATAAAAATAAAAAAAAATCTATGAAAATATTTGAAAGCTCTTTACATTCCGAAATAATGTCTCTAGCCATGTGGCAATTTTTTGGTTTGACTGTCTTCAGCTAAATAGTTTACAGAAGACGGACATTCAAGACAAACCGGGAAATTTCATGTGAATGAAGGTGTATGGACCGATTGTCGGCACAGTACACTAATAAGACTTTTAGCAGCAGTAAAGCATTTAAATGGTGCAAACATTTTAATGAAGGCCGTAAGTACGTGAATGGCGATCCTGACCGAGGTAGCATGGAGACCAGTACATTAGTTTGCGTGAACATTCAGCGAGTGGAACGCCTGATGCTTAAAACTCGACAGATAACTTGAAGAAGACGTCTGTCTGTGAGAACTGTTCACTAAGTTATTTGCACAATTCATTGTCACATCCCCCGTACAGTCCTGACCTCACTAAAGAAGTTCCTGTGAAGCCAGCATTTCAGATGTGAAGCAGGCTGTCTGATCATGGCTCAGAGAGAACGTTCTACCTTGATGGTATCCAAGTACTAGTGAAATGCTGGGACAAGTTAATTAGTGTATCAGGCCATTATATAGAGAAATAAAGATCTCATATAACTTTGTTCTGTTATTCCGCACAACAAATTGGTTCCTGTTTAGAATGTATGTCTGTTTTTGTAACGTATGCTATAGTAATTTTCTGTGTACTTGTTTTAGTTATGATATATAATTTTGTTTAGCCTTAATTTTCTGAAAAATCTAGGTGATTAAGCAGTTTAATAAAAAAATGTGGCCAAAATGAATTAACCTTTTGTTTATTTAGTTGTTCTTGTGTATTTTCTGATTTACAGTACTGATTTACAGTACAGTACTAGTTCTGATTTAAGTCTTTGTGTTTAAAACACTCCTGCGACTTTTTGAATGAAGCATGCTACTTTTAATGGCCATTCAAATAAAAGATAAGAAACATCCCAGTTGTAATTTAGTCATAAACACAGCATCAGACCATATTAGAACATAACGTGATTTGCAGCTGTTGATTAAATTACAGTTAGCTGAATATCACCGTTAGCTGAATATCATCAAGTGGTGTTAACCGATAAACACTAAACACTGTTTAAAAAAAGAAGAAGAAGAAAGAAATAACAAAGTAGAACATTTGAGACCGCTGGGTGAGGACGTCAGGAATTGGAGCCCTCTTGGGAAAATCATGGTGGATGCGTTATCTGTTCAAGTGCATTACTGTCAATTATTTCACCGCATATTTAAGTGCCTTTTAAATCACATTAGTAGGAGTGAATATCATTGGATCGCGCATCATGTTTTATTTAAGGGAACGATCTTAATGAACGTATTAAAAAAAGCCACCCCACGTCGCAAAATGAAGCCAATCATCAAAACTTGTTAAAAGGGCATGTCTAATTAAAAAGGTTATTGAATTTTAATGGTGTTCCCCTTATTACCTTTGTGCGGGGTTAAGATGAGAGAGGAAGAGGAGATTAGATATTCTCATACTAATTACGAGCGGAGTGCCTCAGGGGTACGTTCGAGGTCCCTACTCCTTTTCCGCTGTTGGCGCTCTGCTGTTTTCCTGCAGCTCTGCAGCATTTCAGTGGTAGAAGTTGTGACTTTGGAAACACCCGGCTCGATGCGAGCATTTCCCACCAAGCCTGCCGTCTGACCTCACAGCAAGAGTCATCATTTCCCGCTATGCACTTCTGCATGTAATGTCCAACATCAGGAGACATTTGTTGCAAAGGGCTTTGGGAGATCTTTTTCGAAAGCATTTGTAAATCCGATGAGAATTTTTAGCTTGGTGAAAACATTTACACACACTTTTATTGAAACATGAGGCAGAAGTGTGCCAAACATGCTCAAAGCTTTTTTTTCCTAATTCATAAGGACAAGGCATTGTACAGTTGTTTGTTTGTAGATGTCTTGCATAGCTGTTAGTGCTTTGATGGCAGTGCTTGTAATGGACTGCGGTTTCCTGGCCAGTAGGTATTGGCGTGAAGTGCGTATGTTTGTTTATCAGTCTGAAAGACTTGTTTACAGCAAAAGGGAGATGAGAACCAGGCGGGACGGGATGGTCGCATGCTAAACACATGAGCTGGACAGAGCATCTCGGATAAAGAACAGATCGTCAGTGGTTTTAATTTAACGCCACAGCATCAAGTTAACACTCAGAGATTATGAGCATGTTGGATGACAAAGCTGCTGGTTATACTGTTCAATAGAGGAACTTAGAACATTCCTGATTTAATTTCAGAGCTATTTAAGCTTGTCGATCATTGCATTGATCGCTCTCTCTCTCTCTCTCTCTCTCTCTCTCTCTCTCCCCCTCTCTCTCTCTCTGCTATTCGTCTGTTTATTGAGCACATGTGCGATCTCTGACTCATTTGCCTGTGTCATATTTGAGGTGGTGCGGTGGAAGGTTGCGGGGAAATACAAATAAACAGGATCTCACGACGATTACGTTCACAGAGGAACCAGGCAGTGCTCGACTTCTCGGCGAGATTGAAAGCCGTTAACCTTACCCAGAGAGATCTGTGTACACAATTTGCGAAGTCAAATAAATAGTAGCCCGAGCCAAGTAGTGTGTGCATGCGTTTGTGTGTGTTTTGTGTACGAGAGAGTGTTGTAGAGAGAGAGAGAGAGAGAGGCTGGGCGAGTGCGAGACAGACAGAGTCAACACAAGCTTTTCTTGCTGTCATTTTCAATCACTGGGTTTTGTCCATGATCTGTGTTGCTGGCAGGTCTGAATCCTGGAACACATTTAGGAAAGACTCTGGCGGAGATGGAACCCTATCTGCATCAGGTCAGCGCCTGTATACACACATACACACCGAGTCATTCACAGATATTTACATAACCGTCCACAAATTATGTTTATCATGCCTTTATTTTACACAGAATGGCACTTTGTCACCCCCAATTCAGTAATGTTGCATTTTAGAAGTATTTTTATCTTGAGGTAAAGTGGCGCTATGTACACTGTTTTTTTTTGTGTTTGTTGTTATTTCTTTTTTTTTTACAGCTCTCACAGAAGTACGGAGTGCACATCTGTGGCGAAGGCGGCGAGTATGAGACCTTCACCACTGACTGTCCTCTCTTCAAGAAAAAAATAGTCATGTGAGTTTCTCCCACGGTTCTCCAGGTTACAGATGAACCTTTGTCCTGCTTTGTGCTAATTTGCGTCTTGTTGCAGTGATTCAATGGAGACGGTTATCCATTCAGATGATGCCTTCGCCCAAGTTGCGTACCTGCGCTTTACACAGATGCACACAGAAGACAAATCCACTGTAAGTGATCCCGTACAGTAGCAGTTTTCAAAGTGGGGTCTGTGAAGAAAAAACACGACTTATCATTATTATACAGTTTACATCGTAATTGAGTATTTAAAAAAAAAAGGAAAAAAAAAAGTAATTAGTCAATTCATTTGGATTTGATTTGTTTGAAATTTTAATCCCACTTTTGCCCTTGAACCTAATATGTTTTGTTTTAGAGTTGTGTGCATGTTGTGTGTGTGTCATGTGCTTCAGGGTAGACACATGGACTGCGTTCTGGTTTTGTGTGAATCACATCCGATTAGAATGATTTATTTGCTTTTTCATTCGTCTTCACAGCACATAAATATGCAGTGATTGTCATATTTTCTTGTTTTCTCTAATCCTAATCACAATAATCACAGGTTACATCTGTAAGTGGCGTGTTTTGATTGCTTCATTTTGTGGTTGCGGATTTTGCTGCAGGTTTTCTGTCTTGAATTGATTCAGTTTGTCAGTATTTATTCAGGATTTGAAACTTGTGGTTTATAGATCATTAGTCTAAATGATTATAGGAATATGCCTGAATCTTTCATACTGGATCAGTATTATGTGTACTAAACTTCCCAAGGACAGATTTTGACACTTTTTTTTCCCGTAGTACACAAAACATAAAACTCTATAAGTAGCAGTTCTCAAAGCAGGGTTTACGAAGAAAAAAAACATCTGGTAATGAAAATGATTGTATTTAATTTGTTTGGACACTTGAATGAAAAGAATTTGGACACTAGAATTATGTTTGTTGAGGTTAGCACTGTGGCCTCGCACCTCGCACTGTCTCAGGTTCGAATCCCGCCTTGGGTCTGTGTGCATGGAGTTTGCATGTTCTTCTTGTACTTTGTCGGTTTCTCCCACAATTTAAAGACATGCAGATTAGGTTAATTAGCGTTCCCAAATAGTGAGTGTGTGTGTGTGCCCTGCGGTGGATTGACATCCTGTCCAGGGTGCACCCTGCCTCGTCCCAAAAGTCTCCTTTGATAGGCTCCTGGCTCGCATGACAACCTCTACAGGAAAAGCGGTATATAATATGAATCACATTTGCGGGGTGGAGTAAGATCTGATCCAGCTCCTCCTACTGTATCTAGGCTGACGTAAATCCCGAATGTGTTCCAGGCTGGATAAGGGTGTTGTTTAGTGTGTCGTTCATCTTGTAGAGCTTTTCGTTAATTAGAGTAGGGGTTTTGCTTATATGAGGTATTGAATCGACCTGGATTATCGGTTCTTCAACATGGGATATTTTTGAATTTCTTTAGATCAAATGTCACTCCACATATTTAAACAAAGTTCTTAACCCTTTATATGATACTCATTGAAATACTCGGAAATTCCAAATCTTTTTACTTTTTCTTGCACTTTTGTTATTTTTATCTCGCAAATCAAGGTTGGTGAAATTATCATATACAGTATGGTTCTTTGACAGTCTAGGGTAATAATTTCACCAAAATGTGCACATATAAAAAAGGTTAATGGCACATTTATTTAAACATAAAAATGTGCAAAACAACCCCCCAAAAATTCTACAGTTATCTTTTTTTTCTGATACTGGCACTTAGATGTTACCAAATGTGGTCATTCAGCTGATCAAGGGTAAATTTTTGAATAGTTAGATTTGACCATTCCTGGATTCAAAATGTTTAAGAACATTTGCTTTATCTATATAAATAAAAGAAAGGTTGTGTCACTTTTTCAATGATCTCTTTACGTTTCATACGTTGGACGACCCAACACCAGTCTTAGTGATGAAGTGAGATCTTTATCCGATCTCATCAGTGATTCACTCTCGGATTACAAACAGGAAGTGTATTTGGATGATGGCGAAAGTACAATTTAACATAAACAAAGCATAAGATACTCAAACTTACCAACGTTGATTTCTTTGTTTTAACAAGTTAATACAGAAAGACAGTAGAGATGTACACGGGCTTCAAGCTGAAATTATAATATCGCTGATTGCATTGAAGCTGATCAGCTTATCTGTAGCTTTAACCTTTTACTGTAACTACTGTATACAGTACAAACTCATTTCCCGTCACTGACGGGTACTAACGCTAATGCTGCACACTTTAATGTGTGTCTCTGTAAGAGGTAACGTAAATACCGCGATTAAACTGAATGTTGATTTAGTGCTCCTAAAGCAAAGTGTATTAACTTCAAAGCCCCCACGTAGAAAAAAAAGGGGAATTATTTGAGGCACTAATGAGAACTAACTCTAGAGGCACACTTTTTTCTTTCCTGCCTTCTTTTCCAAATCTCTGAAGCTGCCTACTTTGACATATGCAGTGTGTACTCTAGCCTAAAGTTAGAACTGGTGCAGCACACACGTCTGCTCAAATGAAGACACCGACATGGGCCTGTGAAAGCTTTGTGGCTACATGTAGCTTCAGGTACAAGGAAGCTAAGTGAGGCAGAGAGGAAATAGGATGCACACGTCAGACAGGAGGAACACAGAAAAGTTATTTTGGCTGCAGAGTCTGTACTGCGGGATCAGGGATGGATTAGATGGATTTGGAGTCAAGATTTGTCCTTGTTATTTTTTTTTTAATCTGTACTGGATGATTAGTGTTTAGTTAGCTGGGAATTGATGCACATTTCTTTATTCAAATACAAATCTACATTATTTAGTCATTATTATTAGAATGTATGCTGCATCCCATACATTAGAAAAAGAGGTAACAAAACACAGTTATGAAAGTAAAAATGCCCTTTATTTCTCTCTATATGATCCCCTGCTACACTAATGCACTTATGCCAGTGTTTCAATAGTGCTTGGATACCATCAAGGTAGAAAGTTCTCAATACCCTGGAGTCATAATCGGACTGCCTGCTTCATGTCTGAAATGCTGGCCTCCCAGGAACTCCTTTAATGGCCCGAATACAGTATGTGGAAATGGCTTAGAGCGAATTCAGCACTGTACAGGGATCTGGCGGTAACATACGGCCGGGTTCTTTTAATGCGCAAGTGATGTTTGTGCATGCAGTGTTTTTTTCTGCAAGTTGGCCAAAAGTGGTCCATTGATTTTCAAGAATCAGGCATACCACTCACTGAACATTCACGGTAACGTCATTCACAGACATATACAGCCTTTTTTAAAATATTTGCACCATCCATTAAAATGCCGTCCTGCAGCTAAGAGTCTCGTCACCGTACTGCGCTTGAAGTCTGTAAATGTCAATCTGTTTCATGCCTTCATTCACAAGGAATTTCATCACAATTCCCAATTTGACTTGAACGCCCCTCGTGTGGATATACTAAAGGAAATCGAGATGCACGGCTGCCAAAAATAACTTATAATATAATATAATACTTTTCCCTTTTTTTTTCTTTTTTTTTTTTCTACACAACCGGTATAAATGTGGTGCCTTTCCTAAATAAAAACCATAAAAACTGTTTTGAGGAAAATAATCAGCTGTAGAACAGAGGCCGCACCGTCGCTCATGATTTCACTACAACAGCACACCATATTGCGTTTTATTCTTTACATGATGCTCGAGCTGCAACAAGTACCAGTTTATGGGTTATAAAGCTTTCCAGCAAACAAGAGCACTAAGGATTATACGAAAATAAATTCCAGCTGCTAGTGTCCTGCACCTGGGACTGTAGTGTCCTTATATGTGGTGTAAACAAGTGAGCTTAGCAGTGTTACACACTCCATAAAGCCCTCCGCAGGGAGCTGACCTGATTAGCAGTGATACTTCTTGGTGAGATCGATTGTCTAAAAATAACATCATGAAACAACATTGTCTAAGGGTTTTAGTATTTGTTATTTATTTATTTATTTATTCATTCCCAAAATCTATGAGTAGTGTTTGTTGTACGATATGAATTTCATATTCCAGTGCGTATGAGTGGATGATAATTAGATAGGAGGAGTGTGTGTATTAGGTCATGGGGTGACAAAATGCAATCCTTCTGGCTTTATATGGAGCAGTTTGTTTCTGTGTTGTTTTTTAGGGTTGTAGGGATGGAGAAGGGAAATGTTGGAGGCTAGTTAAAAGAAAAAAAAAGCTAGGCTGTAAGGGTGGCTCCTGCAGCATCGAACTGGGAGATTGCAGGCCGGGTCCAGAGGAGTCGGAAACACTCTGCATCAGGCTGACAGATTCACACTGACACCACGCTCTGGAGGAAAGAACAGCAGCCCAGGAGGAGGAGGAGGCGGAGAAAGGAGGAAGGACGCTGGGGGGTGGAGAGGCAGCGTGTGCCCTCGGTTAATACTAGTCAAGCTCTTTTCTGTGCAGCTCACAGAGGCTGGGGTACAATTAATTCGATTATCATATGGCCAACTGCAGGTGACAGCAGGGGATTACAGAGATATGAAATATTTATTGCTCTGCATTTAGTAGACTTTCATCTAGTAGACTTTCATCAAGGCGAAGGGAGGGCCAAACGTTTTCTCCTCTTGTTTGCAGTCTAAAAGAAAAGAATGCTGATGGATTTAAAAAAAAACACACACACAACTCCACAAACCACAAGCTTTTGAGTGACAGCTGAAGTGCATTTAAGGCATCCAAAGAGCAAGCTGTCACCTATTACTCATGAATAAGCTCATTTTTTAGGCATGTTTTTCATATTCAAGTTTTATGTTCATTCACCTTCCGGTTATTTGTGTCTAGGCATGTCAAAAAAAAAAAAAGTGTGACACACACCGCACACGCTGGGTTATTGAAAAACTAATTACATAGGCATCGAGGTTGGCTGTGTTTGCCTGCTTTCTGCCTGATTTATTCCTATTTGGACTCTGTTGCAGGGCTCCACAGAGAGCGCGCCGGCCCTCGCTAGCTGTCCTTGCCGGAGCGCCATTGACATGATGACTGAGGAGGAGACGGTCTATGCTGATAAAGCCCAAGACGTGCAGGAGGAATTTGCATCAAATGGTGACCTTAGCTGTCACTCTGAGATGTGTGCATGTTGTGTGTGTCATGTGCTTCAGGGTACAGACATGGGCTGCGTTTCAGTTTTACGTGCATCATGTTTGATTACCATGATTTCTTTGCTTTTCCATATAACAAGTCTTTTACGATTATGGTACGTTTACAGCACATAAATGTGCAGTGATTGTTAGATTTTTTTGTCGTCTCTAATCCTAATCACAATAATCATAGAGTTTACATCTGTAAGTGGAGTGTTTTGATTGCTTCAGTTTGTGGTTGCAGGTTTTCTGCCTTTTATTGATTTAGAATAGTTCAGAATTTGAAACTTTGATTTATAGCTCATTATTCTAATTAATTATAGGAATACACCTGCATTTTTCAATCTGACCTTTATACATTATATGTATACTTACTCGAAACACAAATTTGGTCTATTTTTTTTTTCTCTGTAGTTAGACTTACTTACTCACTGGGAATGAAAGTCTTGATAGTAAATACGACAGTGCCTTAGTTTCACTCAATTTTGCATGGATGCCACAACTATTATAATTGAAGTTAAAAGTAATAGTTTTAAATAGTATTGTATAGTCGAGTATAGTCAATAAAGTGTTTCTTGAGTTTAAAAACTGCCTTGAGGCTGTACAGTAGGTGTGTGCATATAGTTGTTCTTAAGACTGGGACATACATAAATGAGGACTAAAATGTGAAAAAATGTAATCATTGACATCATAACTATGTAGCATTAGAGGTAAACCACGATGATGATTACCAACAATTAAATTACCAACAAGGTGAAGCCACACCACTGATTATTTTCCAATTTCCGTATGATTTATTTTTCTCTTATACGACATCAATTTGTCATTGATTAAATTTTTTTCTTAGGGAGAAAATTACCAATTTAACACACTCTGAGGGCAGCGCTATCCGCTCCTTCCACTTGCGCGAGCTCACAGACGCCCCTGATTGGCTGTAGAGCCGTGATTAATGTGGACTAAGTACCTCTCATCCCTCCCCTCTGAGAGAGCTCGGCCAATCAGCTCTCTCTAGACCTCCGGCTGTGAGAGGTTACAGCATTACCTGGGAATCGAACTTTACCACTACGCCACGCGGAGGCCCTTTGATGACTTTTTTTTAATTACGATAACACTGACATTAAGTCATTAAGTCACTGGAGACTTCTTCCATTTATGTTAAATAACTTTTTATATCAATTATATATGATTTGTTTTTTCTTTTGATTTTTCTCTCTCTGGGTTCTCTGGTTTCCTTCAACTGTCAAAAGACATACTGTGTAGGTTTGTTGGCATTTCCAAATTGTTCCTAGTGTATGATTGGATGTGCGAGTGTGTGTTTGCTTGTGCCCTGTGATGGGTTGGCAGCCCATCCTGGGTGTATCCTGCCTTGTGGCCAGATTTCTGGGAATTGTCATTAACCATTAATTAACCTTTATTATTATTTATTATTATTATTATTTTGACAGTGTCCCGGTTTATGAGCTCAGTCAGAAGTTCTGATGGTTATCAGTGGATGACTGGAATCAGCGGCCATTCCTCTGAGCACACAGACATCCAGAGCCAGGCGCGGCATGCCTTCACTGTGCTACAAGGTAACTAGGAGCAGAGCATGAACCAAAGAGTGAGTTTTTAAAACTCAGCTTACGATAATTTTCTGTTTTAGCACGAACGTGGCACAAGCGAGCCACCCTCCTTTTTCAGTAGATCTGTACTGGCTCAGTTACAGTAACATCAGCGGGAGAGGGGTTGGGATTCATCTTAGAGAGGTGAAAAGGAGAATAAATGAAGGCGAAAAAGGCTCAGCGTCGTTGCTGCTTCTGGGCATGTTGATGGAGTTTTTAGCTTTTTTTTTTTTTTTTTTTAAAGCTCAACCCGACTAGAAACAATTTCACAGTGCAGACAGCAAATAGTCTTTTGTTCCAAAGTCACTTTCATACATTTTTCCCCTTGTTGTGTTAGCGAAATGCACTTTTAAGAGGTGCGTCTGGCCATAAGTGGCTGCTTTTTATTCACTCATGCCTTTTAAGCGAGGGTGCGAGCGCAGCATGTGTCAGGGACCCTGTCCATCACCGTGCAAGGATCGCAAGTTCGCCAAACGAGGAAAGACACATCAAATTAAACTGGAAGAATGAAACCGCCTCTTCAAAACACATGCATGCTCTCACACACGGGCAAAGAGTGCTTGGGTTTTTATCTGTTTATATATTTATTTATTTATTTTTTGGTCTGGAGAACTTTTAAAGTGTTGGCTTTCATATAAAAAAAATAAAAAAGAAAGCATTTTTGCCTAAGAGAGGCATAACATGAAAAGCATATTTAATGTTTATCGTCGTACATTCCAAACAGCCTTCACAGTATTGAGACGATATTAAACAGGTTAATATTTAATGACTGTCTTTGTGTGAGCTCACTGTGTGAAGTACAGAGAGTGGCTGCAAAGGAAAAACAAACTGGATGCTCTGTGAAAATATTTCAGCGATCTACTGTAGGCCTTGCCTCAATACTCAGATACAGCCTTTTCTCGTCGTACTGTTTTGCAACGAAAATCAATATTTCAGATCTCAACTTTTCATTAGAACCAAATCATATTTTAGACACGTCACGATTAATATTCATGACAGAAATCTAGCATTTATGTGTAAAGAGTTACGGTAGTGCCATGGTTATAAAGTATATCACAGTCCATGGTCCCCGGTTCCCAGGTTACGGTCTGTGTATAGTGTCCCATGTTCTCTTCGTGTCTGCATGGGGTTCCCCTGAACTCTCTGGTTTTCTCCCAACTACCAAAAACATGCTGGTACAGTAGGTTCATGAATTGCCCCAGGTGCCCCAGGGATTAGTGTGTAGTTTGAATGTGCATGGTGCGCTGTGATGGATTAGCATTCAGTGCCGAGTATGTTCCCACCTTGTGTTCCTGAGATGATGAGTTATTAGGATGTGTTTCTGTTCGTAGGTGAATTACAGGAGAAGGGTTGGCATTTGAAGCACATTTTGTTGGTTCACTTGTATGTAAGAGACATGGAGGACTTTGCGAAGGTTAACGCTGTGTACCGCATTTTCTTCACCCACTGTCCACCAGCCAGGTAAAACTCCTTAATTCTAAAATGTTACACTTTATTCGTGTCTGCTTATTGTTATATGTTATATGCTATAATATGACTTTTCTACGTCTCAGTCAGTAAAGCTTTTAACTGTACATCCACCCAAACTGTCTGTTTTTGAACCCTTCTTCAGGGTGTGTGTGCAGGCTCGGCTGCCTGTAGGTCAGCTCCTACAGATGGATGTGCTGCTTCATGACTGGCCTATGGCTCCTGAAGAAGGGTTCTTCCAACACAGAGACACTCTGCATGTCCAGAGTTTGTCTCACTGGGCGCCAGCAAACATCGGGCCCTACAGCCAGGCTGTGCAGGTAAGATCATGCTAACTGCGCGATTATTAATCTGCTCATGGTGCAATCTGGTCTCCAAAATATGATTTATTGGGCTTTGTCCCCTTTGGTTCCTAAATCAGATAACTTGATTTGGCACAGGTTTTATATGCCATATGCGCTTTCTTCCCTTCTTGAAACAGTTACAAAGAATAATTTGGAAGACCAACTAATACTTTTTCATTGATGACGACAAAGATTTTATAAGACTTATTTGTAAGTCTGTCCAATCTTTTTCTTCAATCAATAAGTGTAGGTAAATAATTGGTTTCATTAAACAAGTCTTCGGAAGGCTTTGTCTTCAATCAACAAGTCTTCCTAAGTCTTCAGTTTCAATCAATAAGTCTTTGTATCCCCCATTTTCTAACTGAGCATGGGACCGGCACTGCATACAGCGGCTGGGTTGCATGAGGCGTAGGCTTAAGGGTCTTGCCCAATGAGCAAACAGTGGCAACTAAAAAGGGTGGAAGTCGGTCCCCCAACCCTCCAATCACCAACCCAGGATCTCAAATGCCTGAGCCACCATTGTTTAAAGTATTAACTTGCACATTAAAACTCTGACCGGAAACTCATATCGATATTTCGAGTCAGTGATATAAGGAAGTGTTCCACTTAATTGTATGATTGTGAGTTCGAATCCTGATGCCAGCTGTCTGTGTACAGTATAGGAGTCTCGGCAAGCACCACTGGATATGCTCGCTGGCGTCGAGGGATAGCATTACTCTCTCGGTGGTCAATTACAGCAAGACCAGCCAGTCATGAGTGTGTGTGATCTCATGTATGTGGAATTACCCTAGCTGGTAGTTGTGTAATGGGTAGTGTTGGCTAGTGGGTGGGAATTGGCAAGGGGAACCGTATGGGCACTATAATTATTTTGTTGCTCTATACGGGGAGCGGCAAATGGAAAATTACTTATTTTTCAACCAACCTGGAAATAATTCATTTAGGCCACACCCACTTACAGTTCAAACCAGAATATAAGCATTTTTTTATTAATGAATTTTCTATATTGTTTATCCTGTTTGGGGGCATAGAGCCTATCCCAGGAGACTTAGGAATACGAGGCAGGATACACCCTGGACAGGGTGTTAACCCACCACACACACACACACACACACACACACACACACACACACACACACACTATGGACAATTTGTGGCCACAATCTGCATGTCTTTGGACTTTTGGAGGAAACCAGAGTACTCGGAGGAAACCCTCCAAACACAGGAAGAGCATGCAAACTCTACACACACAGACCAAAAGAGTGAGCGGTGACAGTGCTAATCTCTATCCCACCGTGCCGTCCCATATATAGATATGGATTTTAAATATGAATGCAGTTGTATAGTATATTGAGTACAGTGGAGCAATATGGTTCATAGCGTACAAGTCCCATTATTTGAGCTGTTTATGTTTGTTTTCCTGTGTGTGTGTATGTGTGTGTGTGCTACATTTGTTGTCTAATATGTGCTTCGCCATGTTGTGTGAGAGGTTTTATTTGACCTTGCCCTCGCTGCAAAACCAAATAGTTAATGGAACTCCAAAGGCTGATGCAGAAAGTGTAAGTGTGGTTGCACGCATGGCTGGCACTACTGTTTACCCGTTCAGGGAATGGGATTAAACTTGTCAAGTTACTGTCAACAACACAAGTGTCCATCTCATCGCCGCAGCCTTCATCTCTCCTCAACATTCTCCCATGAGTGAGAACATGTGCGCCACTTTCTCCCCACAACCAGATCCGGTTTCTCACACACACACTAATGACACGGCCAGGGCTGGCCCATAATAAAGCCACACAAGAAGGACACTGATGTTATCAGTGCGTTCGGGCTTTGTTACTGTAAATCTTTACAGAATCCGTATACACGCGTCGCCCACACTGACGGAGCAAAACTCTCCGCTTTATCTCTCCTTCATCTGTTCGGTTCCGTCGCGTTCGCAGGCAGCTAGCATAATCGAGCGATTCGACAGCTCAATCATGGGTAAATGTGCATTCTGCACCCCGTCGCGGGGAACATCCGATGCTCCGTGTTGCATTTGCTAAATTGGAAAACTATATTAACAATGTCCTAATGCAGTAGACAGTTTCCCATATTGATACAATTACCCCCTCGCTGTGCCCATGCAGATGCGATGCCCCCCACGTCGCAGTCTTAATGAGAAAGAGTGTTTTGGTGCTGATGGTGCAAGCACGTTTTTTTACAGACAGCTTTTATGCCGAAGTGTCGCTGAGGGAATTGCACTCACAGCCCTCCTCCTCTGCCCAGAAATAATTAGTGATTAATTGTTAAATCCCATTTAAAGGAGAGGAGAATAGCTTAGCTTAGCTTGAGTGCCTTTCAGCATTGCAATTATTTCCCTGAAAATGTCATATTTTCTCCATTGTTCTGTCATCTTAACATATTTCCTAGGCCAAGGAAAGACTTTTCCTTTTTTTTTTTTTTTTTTTTTTAATTGCATAATTTTAAAAGGATAATAAGAGTTTCCACTAATTGGCTTTAATATGAATGTCCATGGCACTGTCCTCTGCTGAGGAGATAATATTTAGTTACGAGTAGTTTTGCTCTGAATGCGAAGCGCCTTGCTGTAGATGTAATGCCACACAGCTTTTTATAAAAGAGGGAGTCGTGCCATCGATATATTTTGTGTCGAACCTTTATTATCCTCTTATTGCTCGGAGTGTTTGGCCATGTGACAGATTCGTATCAGCTTTGATTTACAGAATTATTTAGCCTTTATATAGTTATTTTGATTCGCTCAAGGCTCTCGATGTGTTTTCCAATCATTTAGGTGACAACTCTGAGACAGAAATAAAAGATCTGTTGTTTGTTTATGCTTTTTGTTATCAGTTCTACTGCTGATTAGGTTCTCACTTTAGATCACGGTTTGCATAATAATGATCCTAATGTTGACAAGAGAGTTTACGGTTTTATTATTGTCATCATTCTGGTTTGAGATATAACTCGGAGGTCAGTTTTTGTTCTTAATACCTGTAATTTGGTTTATTTTTGGATCTGCAGGTTTTTTGATGAGGCAATAATGAAGCAATTGAAAATTCAATTCTTTTTCACTAAAAGTTCATTAATCCATTGGGAATTAGTAACATGTTTCATTTAATATGTGTGTATATATATATATATATATATATATATATATATATATATATATATATATATGAGGTGATACTTAAAAAAAAAAATCACAAATCGTACACAAAGTGTAATATGAATGAACAAGAAACATGAAAAAGTGGAGGAAAAAAAAAATCAATTTTTGCTAATAACACAATTAAGCCTGGCTGTTGACAGATGGTTCGAGTTGACCCTTCATTAACCAAAGTCTTGGTTAACAGCATGAGTCCCAAATTGCCCACCGAGGAACACCTTTAAAATCTATTGCTTGTTGCTCTCTGGAACCTCATCATGGACTCAATCTATGAACTTGTATTTCTTCAGCATCCTATCAATTTAGGAACAAAACAAAAGCAGGTTTATGCTGGAGGTATACAGCTGCTGAAACGTAGCAGAGTGAAAATCATGATGAATGCCATACCAAGGGACTGGACCCTTGAAATTCTATTTACTAATCCAATTTAAAGGCTAGGACGAGACGTAGCTGCGCTAGTCCCTGTTTGGGGAATACGTGCGCTCTCCTTCTCCATTAGGAGTGACAGCTTATTCTACACAAACCTCATGTGGACCAACAATTGGATTTGCATTGGATTTTGGAAAGTGTCAAAGTGGACCGCTGCACAGTTGGGAACAGTGGATCTGACGTCCGCAATTAGTGTCAAAGGGAGGAAGTGGCCTCTGCGGTGATACAATTTGAATAATCTCCTTATGGGGGTTAAGCGCATTAAAACAATGAGGTGGGCTGTCTGACCCGCTTGTTAGTAAGTTCAGGGGTCATGTTGAGCAGCGATGAGAAGTATAGCATCTGAAAAATAGTTGAAATGAATAAACTGGATAGGGATGATGAAATGCATCTCCGTTTACAGAGATGGCTGAACAAAGCTGGACTAAGGGCTTGTGTACAATCACATTGTGTCATGGCAATCTGAAACCCCGTGAGACCAGGAGTGCAGAGATCTTATCTAAAGGTTCGGGTAATCTTCAGTGGGAATACTCCAGTCTGTCCCTTCCATGCAGCATACTTGAAGCATATCCATATCCTGGAACAATTGGAACATCTGAAGCCTCGCCGGGTCCGGTGGGTTCCAGCACAGCAGGGTGGTACGTACAGATTAATTAAGACATTTACCTTCATTTTTAATACAACAAAATTAATCCCATAAAAGCGAGCAATCCCAGAGGAGGTGCTCATCAGGCCCTGACGATCTCCCGTAGACACAATCTATTAAAACAGTGCTTTTATCTCACCTCATCCTTGTCAGATTTTATGGATTTTTTCATAAACACGGCCTATACTTCATAAATGTCTCAATTTTCTAGTCTATTAACATTACTTCAGAAGCAGTTGATAAAAGAGGCAGTCATGCATGAAATAATGCACCAATAATATGAACTGCTGGAGGCTAGAACAGTAGGATGGCTCTCCAGCAATCAAGACGAAACAATGCAAGGGTGCTATCAGCTTGTATAAAAGAACAAACCATCACTTCAAAGGGAGGAGGGAGGGAGGGAACCGTCATCCTGGTGTGGGGATGAATAAAATATATATATATATATATATATATATATATGTCAGTATTTATTATAATTTTATTTTACAGATTTGCTACAGTGTTCACAAAAGCTGCACCTACACACCGTCTCACCCCTGTGCGCGTATTTCATCAATAGTTTGTCGCTGTTCTCTTTCCACGTTGTTAGTTTAGACAGAGAGGGAGAGGTCTGTGTTTTGTCAGTCCAGGAGCGGCGTCAGTCAGAAACGTCTCCTCACTCTTCACCTGTACGAGGGAACCGTTTTCTATAAAACATCACGTTCATATTTCATACTCACCCTTCATCTGAAAATACAGCTGAGCGTCACTCACGCCCGCTGACACTTTCAGAAGTCGTAACTGAGTAGAATGCAGCGAGACAGTAGCCTTAAGAATGGAAATACACAACCATCGCGGCCCCTTCCTGCCCCTGGGCTTGGACCCGGACCCCATTAACTCGAGCGCAAGGGGACACTGCCTCTCTCGCGCTGAAGGTAGGCCGAGGGACTTATCCACTCTGATGGAGAGTTTTATATATATGCTCCATGACAACACTGAAGCTGCTTTTGTCTCCGTCCAAGTGCTGCGATTGCCCCTCCGTTCCTTCCTTCAGTGAGATCAGACGATAAGCCGTAGTCCTCTGGGTTTAACCCTACACTGTGTGTGGGTGTGCCGTCATTGCGTTTGTTTAGTTTTCATGTCAAAATGAAAAAGTGAAAAGAACGTCAGGGTCTTTTATTTATTTCCGTTCCTCCTCTGCTAAAGATACTCTGGGAAACATATTGTGTTTTCATTGAAGAAAAAAAAATGGCAGAAATAAAATTCATTCAAATATATATATATGTTTAAGTTTGATAAGCCATATCAGGTTTATTTGGTGTTTTATTATTTATTTATTTATTTATTTATTTAAAAAAAAATTTCATTAAAAGCTTAAATGAATTTAACATACGGACGCAGGGTGTTTTTTTTTTTTTTTTCGGTGCAGATTAAAGATGAGATCAGTGAAGTCAGAGCATTACAGTATTGCGCAAACTTTTTACTTGCATTCCAAAAGCTTCGGAAAACTTTCTGCTTAGAGATAAATCTTCAGTCTGTTCAAGGCCCCAGGACCAACAACATCCAATCAGTCATGAAGGTGCTCTCCTCAGGTGTCAATCATGTTACCTGTCAATCCAGAAACATTTTTTTTCTCTTGCTTTTAGGCATTCTAGCCCGGTCATGTGCGTTTTTCTTTTGGGTGTGGCAAACTGTGTGCACTCGTGCGAAATGACTCAGCTTTGAATGTTTGAAAGATCTATTAACCAGATTGTGACTATGATGTTATAATAGATTGTGACTATGATGTTATACTACATCATAGTCACATTTTTTACATTTTTAAAACATTTTTATTATTATTTTTTGAAAAGCAGGGCAGTGGACTGTAGTATGAAAGGAGGGGTAATTATTTATGCACTCGTGTGACACCTCTGAAGGTGAAGCTCAATGGCAGCAGTTGTGTGGAATCATAACCCGTGTAACGTGCATTAGCTTCCGACACATGCCATCGATAGGACTGGTATTAGCTGGTGCCAGGCGTGGACACGGGAAGCACCGGGCCTGTCAGAGACGATCGCCCGCTCCCACCATGCACACACCTTCATTAAAGGAACTGCCTTGACAACTGAGCCTAATTGCCTCTGAGCACCTCTTCATGTAGCGTGGGTGCTTGACTATCTTGGTTCATGCCCACACACAAACACACACACACACACACACACAGTGGAGTATGTCAGGACAGTGACCATCAGCCACCCTTGAACCTGACGCAGGGGATGTTTTCCTCTCAGGTACGCGCTCCCACACTTCATACCCCCCCCCCCCTCCCCCTCAGCGCTGTACTACTCTAAATACTGTTTTCATCAGTAAAAAGCCTCGGCTCTGAATATACACAGACAGATTGATTTGTGCATTTAAAATTCCGTGGCAGTAATGGAGGCTTTAATGTGGATGAATGTGTTTACACTTCCGCTCGGTTGACAGGTCTCGGAGGACTGTCACACCACGGTAACACACATCTAAAGCGAGATGCATGGCAGTGCCACTGCAAAACAGGTTCCACCCATCACGGGCCAGTGACAAATTTTCATATTCAGGGTTCCAGGAGACAAGCGCAATTTCGAAGACGTGTTTTAGCCAGGAAATATTTAAATTCGAGTGGGAGGGAAGGGTGGATGGATCGGTGGACGGATAGATGAATTTGATCACGCATAAAGCAGCAAGCACTGTCCCGTCCAGACACCGTTTAAAAGACGACTCATATGACCGGGCTATTATTGTGGAAGCGAGGACATCTTTTCCTGTACTTCACTGTGTGTATGTGTGTGTATGTGTGTGTATGTGTGTGTGTGTGTATGTGTGTGTGTGTGTGTGTGTGTGTGTGTGTGTGTGTGTGTGTGTGTGTGTGTGTGTGTGAGGTTAGGCAAAACTTGCAGAGAACTTTAACGCAGAGACGCACGAACCTAGAGTCAGACAGAGGCTCAGGCTCGCTGTCGGACAAATAGGGTGAGACTTGTGAAGGGTTACTCCAGTGAACGGTCAAAACACAGGTGGATAGTGCTTTTGGAGTTAGGAGATTTGTCTCGAAGCGTTGCCGTTTGACTCTTTTATCTTGGCAATCTATTTTTAGGCCATTTTCTCTGCTCCCTTAAACGCTGTAATCTCACCGTTCCTTTATGTGGCGGCTGACAGTAAGTGCCTTCAGTGAAACATGATCATTGGGTCTTCATGCAACAGTGGCCGAGCATCGCAGTTTTGTCTTAATTTATTAAGGAGATGTTAGTTTTTAATGGCAGTAGCTAAAACTGATGGCTCAATGATATTAACATTTATGTTCCATTTACTTTTGGCCACTCGCGTCGCCATTAATTTCTCATCGAGGGCTTCGTTTGAGTTGTAACTTTGAACCTCGGCCATTCATTTTTCATTATCCATTGTCATTTCGGCCCATTCTACAGAGATAAAAGTGTTGTGGATGAGTAATAGATAAGGTCTCGTTTTAAGGAGCACAATGTTACATTTTACAGAGATTTATTATTCGTACAAGTTCCTGGCGACGGGAACATCCCTGTTGACATTCGGGCGAATAAACTTAGATGTCCTGAACCGTAGATATTCAGCCATATTTAATATCTAAATAGGAAATTAATGTGTAATTAATCCACAAAGTTGTCACCAAACACAGCTTTATCTGTTCTACTGAAGAAATGAAAATTATGCTGAAAAATATATTGCGTGCATATATTTATTTACGAGGCAAACATTTTTTTTTCTCCTGTACAAGCCAGACAAAACTTTATGCACGTCCATGAATTTTAAATAAAGCAGTAATCCCATTCAAAATTAATGAACACGAAGTCGCTGCTTCACGAAGCATCGCAAAAGTCAGCATTAACTGTTGATATGAAACCAATAGTGATTAGATCATCACCTCCAGTGACCATATTACTTTTATTTTGAATAAATACTAATCCATGTTGTAATGATTTCATGGAGGCAAAACCCGCTTTGTAAAGGTTTGAGCGATCCGCAGTCGCGCGCGCGAGAGAGAGAGAGGGGTGCTGGATGCTTCGGCCTCTCTTTCGTGCAGCCAGACTGCCATCTTTTGAAATGACGCTGAACTGCAAGCTGCTTCAAAGGGGATATCTCTGTTTTAATATGGTTTTCTTCCTAATATTGTTGCAGGTTGTCCCCATGCTGTAGGGTGTGTGCTCAGTGTAGCCTTGAGTGTGGGAGTCTGGGAAGGTCCAGCGGTCAAGCTGATGGAGCACATGGACATTACTCATGTTGTAGATATTGACATTTCTGTCTTTGCAAGCCTGCAGCAGTAATTCAGTTCCGTCTTTGGGAGTTCCCTTTGCGAGCTGGAGAGGGACGACATTCTCAACGATTCCATCCCAGCTTCAGCATTAGAATATTACACTGACCGTTTATTTCTTTTAATAATTCCAATTCCGGAGATGAAACGAGCCAGCGCGTTTGTGTCAGAACCGAGGGATGAACGCTGCTGTTTCAGCATCATTCAGTCAGACAACATGCCCCTCAGCCGAGAGTGTAGAAACCCTCCCTGCACTCTCGAATTAGGGAGATTATCGGCAAAGCGCATAATGCAGGATGATGGAATTTGTCATCATTTGCATTGTCCTGGAAAGATCAGGTTTGATCGAGCGGCGCATTGAGGAGCGTGTCATGTCCCACGGGCAGGTCATAGAGGAATCTCGGCAGAAATGATTTTTGCGATCTGTGCATCAGTCGTAAAAGCCTCACAACCAATTTGTCAAAAACGCAGAGGTCGAGACAGTTTGATGGCAGCGTTTTTGCCTTAACACAGGAAGGAGAAACGTCCCCGTTCTCACTCACACACTGCCTCAGAGCTTGTCTTGTT
The DNA here is from genome assembly GCA_030347435.1 of Clarias fuscus. Taxonomy (NCBI): domain Eukaryota; kingdom Metazoa; phylum Chordata; class Actinopteri; order Siluriformes; family Clariidae; genus Clarias; species Clarias fuscus. The sequence continues at coordinate 20,710,210 of CM059216.1, read as the reverse complement.
ATCCATTTTTTATTGACAAATCATTTCCTTTTTGCAAAGATTATCAGTTCAAAATGGAATTTTTAAACGCATGATAACTATTAATATTTGTAAATTAGACCAAAAAAAAAAAATCATTACAATGCATTACAGAATAAAACGTTAATGAGGCGGCCCTCTTGTGTCAAATAAGCTTCATCTTCTTCACCCGACCTTGCGTATACTCTAAAACAGCCCATAGATAGAGGAGAGCAATCAGCATAAAGTTGACAAAAAGCGACATGACAGTGTTACATATCCAAGCTGGCATCTCTGGAAGTGGGCATGTCGAGGTCAGACAGCCGGGGAAGCTGGGTATTTACAGCTACATGCAGCGAACAGAGTAAAGAGGCCAGTGTCATCACAAATGCCCCATCTTCTCAGACTACCAGCTCAACTACAATCCTGCCTCACATCTCCTCCCCAAATTTTCCCTGTGTGTGTGTATATATATATATATTTTTTATCTCTGTTCTATGATAAAATATATATATTTTTTTTTTTTAAAGCCAGAGACGCTGAACGATGTTCCTTGTGGCGGCCGGTCTTTGTGCATTTCGTGCTGTTATTTATGTCGCTGTTTAACACTGATATCGTGTGACAGTTGAGCATATACGGGTTATGTTTGCTGGAAAGCACGGGCTCTACGAAATAACAGAACAGAACAACAAAAGACGATTTTTAAAGCAAGGTTGGCTTGTTTTGAGATGCAGGTTCAAAAAGAAGAGTTCGAGCCTCTGCTGTTTTGTATTTGTTTAAAATTAGGTGTCGGAGGATTGAAATTTCCTAAGGGTGAAACTCACCATGAGCCATCAGTGATCATCTCCCATCCTTGTTCATGATTCAGTCTGAATGCGCTAATGCTGAAGGAGTAGCAGATAGAAGCGAAGTCTAATCGAGGTGGAGTCAAAGACGTGAACTGCCTTCCGGTGCAACAACTGATTACATACTGTAGCGCTACCGTCTTTGGGAAAATACTGAACTGTTTTTATAAACACTGGGAAGATGGGTTTATTTTTATTCATGCTGTTTAGTGCAAACAAATGCTACATTGATCTGTAATTACACTAAACTCTACAATACGCAGACGATTTCACCCTTCTGATCTGGTAATGCGCTTGAATTTCTTGTACCCGTTTTGCCATTTAAATCATTGGTGTAACATAATGATGCTGTTTCTGTTCCTGTACCTGTTTAACAAATATCTGTATATGTGTGTGGAGTTTGCATCCTTACAGTCCAAAGACCTGCGTTGTAGGCTGATTCAGGTTCCCCAATTGGCCATAGTGTATAAATGTGTGTGTGTGTGTGTGTGTGTGTGTGCTTGTGGCCTGTGATAGTTTGCCAGCCTATCCAAGGTGTACCTTGTGCACCAAGATCCCTGTTATAGGCTTCAGGCCCCCTGGGACACTTGGATGTGTGTATTTATATTCTAATAATATTCCAATATGGGCATGACTACAGCTGAGAGGTTTTCAATAAATAAATGATTAAAATTACATTCTGACAGTGACAGTGCTGTCAGCTTGTGTGAGAATCCTTGCAACCTGACCTACATCACTTGTCCATTATTGATCTCAAAAGACATTTAGCTTTTTAGTCCCATTCAGTTATTTTATAATGATATAGAACTTATGGCACCACAAACACGCCCAGGCACTACAGATGCTGTAGCATCACCTACTGTAGCACTGATTTACACACGTGGACAAAATTGTTGATACCCTTCGGTCAATGAAAGAAAAACTCACAATGGTCACATAAATAACTTTAATCTGACAAAAGTAATAATTTTAAAAAATTCTATGAATGTTAACCAATGAAAGTCAGACATTGCTTTTCAACCATGCTTCAACAGAATTATTTTAAAAAATGAACTCATGGAACAGGCCTGGACAAAAATGATGGTACCCGTAGAAAATATTGAAAATAATGTGACCAAAGGGACATGTTAATTCAAGGTGTGTCCACTAATTAGCATCACAGGTGTCTACAATCTTGTAATCAGTCAGTGGGCCTATATATAGGGCTCCAGGTAGTCACTGTGTTGTTTGGTGACATGGTATGTACCACACTCAACATGGACCAGAGGAAGCGAAGGAAAGAGTTGTCTCAGGAGATTCGAAAGAAAATTATAGACAAGCATGTTAAAGGTAAAGGCTATAAGACCATCTCCAAGCAGCTAGATGTTCCTGTGACTACAGTTGCAGATATTATTCAGAAATTTAAGATCCATGGGACTGTAGCCAACCTCCCTGGACGTGGCCGCAGGAGGAAAATTGATGACAAATCAAAGAGACGGATAATTCGAATGGTAACAAAAGAGCCCAGAAAGACTCTAAAGAGATCCAAGGTAAACTTCATGCTCAAGGAACATCAGTGTCAGATCGCACCATCCGTCGTTGTTTGAGCCAAAGTGGACTACATGGTAGACGACCAAGGAGGACACCATTGTTGAAAACAAATCATAAAATAGCCAGACTGGAATATGCCAAACTACATGTTGACAAGCCACAAAGCTTCTGGGAGAATGTCCTATGGACAGATGAGACAAAAATTGAACTTTTTGCCAAGGCACATCAGCTCTATGGTCACAGACGGAAAAGGAAGCATATCAAGAAAAGAACACTGACCCTACTGTGAAACATGGAGGAGGCTCTGTTATGTTCTGGGGCTGCTTTGCTGCATCTGGCACAGGGTGTCTTGAATCTGTGCAGGGTACAATGAAATCTCAAGACTATCAAGGGATTCTAGAGAGAAATGTGCTGGCCAGTGTCAGAAAGCTGGGTCTCAGTCGCAGGTCATGGGTCTTGCAACAGGACAATGACCCAAAACACACAGCTAAAAACACCCAAGAATGGCTAAGAGGAAAACATTGGACTATTCTAAAGTGGCCTTCTATGAGCCCTGACCTCAATCCTATTGAGCATCTTTGGAAGGAGCTGAAACATGCTGTCTGGAAAAGGCACCCTTCAAACCGGAAACAACTGGAGCAGCTTGCTCATGAGGAGTGGGCCAAAATACCTGCAGAGAGGTGCAGAAGTCTCATTGACAGTTACAGGAATTGTTTGATTGCAGTGGTTGCCTCAAAAGGTTGTGCAACAAACTATTAAGTTAGGGGTACCATCATTTTTGTCCAGGCCTGTTCCATGAGTTCATTTTTTTTAAATAATACCGTTGAAGCATGGTTGGAAAGCAATGTCTGACTTTCACTGGTTAACATTCATAAAATTCTTATTTATTATTACTTTTGTCAGATTAAAGTTATTTCTGTGACCATTATGAGTTTTTCTTTCATTGACCGAAGGGTACCAACAATTGTCCACGTGTGTATGTTGATGAATGCAGTTTGTGTTTGTACGGCAAGCATCATGTCAATCAGGAAGAACTTCAGCACACTTTTAACCAGATGCCCCGTAAACATACCTGTCAAGAAAAACAAACATATCGTGCGCTTCCTATTCGTATCTGTAGTTCTATCCATTTACAGCACATTATCTGTTCAATCAGAGTATCGTATTCATATTTGGTTACATCCCTAATACACGCCGTGCTCCCACTGCAGTATCGCATGGTCTGGAGTGGTCATTCAGTGTGCACACAGTTTTATGCCCCTGTTGTTTGGGTTTAATTATGCATGAGGTTTCAGTGGCAAAATGAAACCATTAGCATATCTTACAGTGCGGTGATGTGTTTTTTCCTCACTATGCCCTTGGCTTGAAAGTGTAAGTTGACTGATCATCGATAGCAGGTCACTTTAGCCAGTATGGTCCAGGCTGTTGTCTGCCAGAAATAACACGCTCAGCAAAATCTTTAAGGTCACCTCCGCTGCCTTTTCCGCATGCCGCAAACACAAATATGTAAAGTTGTGGTGCCATCGGAGATTTCGGGAGCCAACAATTAAAATGCTCCCGGTGTGTTGGAGAGCTGGGATGTGTCATGCGAGGCCTGGGTGCAGCCTCAGAGAGAGCATTTACATATGTGTTACTGCCCGCGTCCCAGCAGAGACCTTGGGGCTTCCTGACCTTTTGACATGTCATTGGCATTATGAGAAGTGATGGTGTTCAAGCCAAGGAACAAAGGTCGATAAAGCATGCAGCCAAACCACCCATTTGATTAATGCTAAAGAGGCCAATGTGTACCAGGATGGGGAATTACTCTCAAGCACGGGGTAAAATATTGCTTTTGCTTCATCGAGTCGCTGGATGAATTTGCAACTATGATTTCAAATAGAGAAAACCATCGGTTAAGTGCACAAACTTTCAGAGGGGGGAGAAAATTATACATGTACAGTCGCTGCAGTCTGATTACTTCAGTGCTTAGCGCCTCAACTACATAAATCTTTTCCCATTCTTACTGCTCCATGTGGTCCAGAGCATCAGAAGTTGATCGTTTTTGAAAACCACCAGTGGTTATAGGAAGTTAAATGAAATATGCAATTGTTTGACCCCTATGAATATTAATAGCCTCCCCATGCTCTATTAAAAATGCATGGGCCGTTGTGACTGCTGATCAGGTTTTGGACGCCGATGCAAATTGGACTGTCTTTCTTGTCAACGGGGAAGATGAATAATGTAGTTGTGTTGTATATCCAACGACACACCATTGGCAGTCAATTAACAAGTTTGATTGGTGTGTGAACTCATTCTTTTGAACTGTTAATTTTATGTAAATAGTATTCCCGCTTGTTCTCTCGCGCTTTCTCACTTGCAGGTTTGCTCTAAAAAGCCGTGCCCCACCCGTTCCGCCGAAAGTAACCCGAGCCTAGGCCCTTAATAATTGATCATTACACACCTGCCTGCAAACCTATGGGAGGGTTTTTGTTTTTTTTCCAAACAGTCGAAAAAAGTCTTGCTCTCTCTCCTCTTTTTGATATTCAAATGAACAAACACCAGCCTTTTTTTCTCCAAAATGTGAAACCGCGAATCCTTTTGAACGCCGGTTCCGCTGCGAGCTCCTCACCGCATGTCCAACCTGATCCCGTACCCCGTGTCGTCTGATTCCACTTGATGGCTCATAAATGGAATGCCAATGACGATTTGTTGTTGATGTCTCTGTGATGTGCGGCTAGCTCACACCAGTTGTAGATCTATTGCTCTCACCCTTTCGCCAAATAATGCTCGCAGGTAAATGATCTGATGATTGATCCTGCCACTCGTAAGCAGTGCTGCACCCACTCCACCACCACCACTACCCTTCCTCCCAATCTCCAGCGCTGCCTCTGTAATTTGGAGCAGCAGAGGCAGATGCTGAAGATTCATCAAAGTTGACAGGTGAACCCAGGAGCTAGGAATCTTGGGAAACCCATTTCACTCTATGGAAATTGATGTGACTTTTTCCCCCCTCTGGCGCAGCAGTTTTTTTTCGTTGATCTGTTGTTTTCAAATTAGATTTCCAGCTTTGATTTTATTACATGCACACACTTGTTAACAGTAGAATTTTCAACAGACAGCTGAAAGGTTACGTTACGCATGACGCTATGTCTGACTTTATTTTCTTAGTCCTCTCAGTACCAGAGGCATATTTCGTTTCATCATTTACCACATTGTGTTCGGAGCCAAATATATGAGGTGTCTAAGCCTTTGCTAATTAACGATCCCTGGACTCACCCTAGTAATCTGGTTTGGGAATGCGATGCCCATGCACATATGCTAATCGGCTAAAGACCTCGTTTCACAAGTTGCACCAATTGATTTGGCCTTCTATGATCCTATCAGAGGTCACCATGCTCCTTGCACTCCCACACGCCGATAAATACTTTCCCCAAGCTCCAATTAACACCGTGTCACCTACAGCTATTTACCCTGACCATTATGCTCAGGCCTGAGTTTCATCTGTTCATCCTATGCGTCTCTCAGGGCCTGACCTCTCCACTGCTCTTGCATACCTGATAGCATTGATCTCATGGATTTTTACAGCCAGGATTACTGATCCGAGGAACTTCCGCCTTCTAAGTTTCTCTCGGCTTCTCAGCTAATTATCGTGCTTCTAATTGCGTTCATCAAGTGCACACACAGATAGGCAGATGTTTTGATGGTGTGAAAGCGTGATTGGTGTTAAAGTAGCATTCAGGGTGTGACGTGGTAATTGATGTTGTGCTATTCCAACACACCTTTTTATCATTTTTTTTAATCATCCAGTTTTAATTTGTTAATCATTAAGTTTTTAAACTTCAGTGTTTAAAAGGTTCTGATATGATTAGAGAGCAACTGGATGGCAGGATCTTGCAATAGTCTTATAATGGTTCTGCACCATTCAGTTTGTGAAGAACAGCACTTTCAGATCAGAAAGGGTCTTTAAAGAAATTAATGGTCTGGTCAGCATTGCTGTCATTATTTACGTATGGAACAATGCACAATGAGGTGTAATGTAACAATTAAAATAATAGGGTGATGATAATTTTTTGCTGATTCTCAAAAGAGAACTTTTCTGAGAGTTGTTGGAACGGTTCTCCGGTGTTGTTCATGGGAACGCCACAATGTACGAGGTCCAAATCCTAAAAGACGGTTTTATCAGTTTTCCAGTTTGTTGGTTTTCGGCTATCCAGCGAGGACACGAGGCTAATCCTGGTCAAATCTGGCACCCTGTTGGTGACCACTGGTGCTTAGGCAGTGACCATTTTATCCATGAAATAAATGTTCAGGAAATATCCAATGTACATGATATACTTGTACATGTTTGCTAACTTAGTATACATGCAGGGGTTAAATTGGGCCAGTTGGGTAAGTTTTCATTAGAGTTATTACGTTTCACATAGTATTCAGGTAACATTAGCTGTATTTTAATACTAGATGTGCCCGCAATTCTGTTCGCATGGAATTTAATTGCACACTTATAAGCACGTTTAAAAAAATGTGAAATTCCATCTGTTAAATTTTGGAATGAACTCAAATTTTTACGTGTTACCTTGAAGTGTTGATTTCAATTGCACACTCAAACAATAAGTGCGTATTAAAAAATGTCCAGCACCATCTGTTCAATTTTAAGAAGAACTAATATAATTTTTACCAAGATTGATTTTTTTTTTGATGATAAAGGAATTTTCTATTTGAATTTCAAAGTAGCATATCTTCTCTTCCCGTGGGCCGACTGCGATGAAACAAAGCCTATATGTTATCCCAAGCTCGGCCAAATACATCTGTCCAAACCCCATTAAAATGAGTTTAGTAGTTTTAATGTGAGGCGTGCACAAACAAAGAGACAAACAGACAAACACCATCTTGATACGTTTTAATCCTCCCCATTGCGTCAAATATCTTCAGTGTACAGACACGCCAACTTTACAGTTTTATTATATGTATAGATTAAACCACTGTAAGCAGAAATTAGGTTGATTTTTTTAATTGAAGACTTTTTGTTGTTTTTGTTTTTTATTAATCGGGCTGGTTTTTATTGTACCCCGTCACCAGTTTGAGCCGCTCAGTCACCTGTCAGTAAGTCAGATGGTGTAGATAACAGAGAGATGGATGGATGGCAGACATAACATAATGTAAACTGATAACCTGCTTAAACAATATTTTGTTTTTACTGACTGATTGTTTAACATTAACTCATATCTGACGAGATAGCTGTAAATATCATCATACTGTAAATCTGCTCGTTCACTTTTCTTGAAAATGTTGTAAAGAGCATCTGACAGCTGATAACAATCAGTAATATCCAATCCGTTTCAGGTTTCTCAACGTACACCGTTCTCTGGTCTCTCATTTTGTGTTGAGTAAAATTCATGGAGTAAATGTAGCCAGTGATTAATCATTATTTGGATTGGTGGTGTTATCAGTGGCAGGCATGATTGATAGAAAAAAAAATGGTGAATGTTTTTAATGGTGTGTCACATGACCACAAGAGCACTATAACAGCGCAAACTGAAGTGTTCATTCCTTGTATACTCACCAAGAATTGCATTTTTGGCTCATTACCAACTTTTTATGTAGAACATACATCAGACCAGTTCCTGCTCGCAGCTATAAGCAGTCATTCTCTCACCAGCCTTTTTTTCATGTCATTTGGAGGTAATAAAACAAAATGTAGCTTGTTATGCTACCAAGAATCTGCAAAGTTCTCCAAATCTCAATTTTCTCAAAAAGTATCAAACTTATGGCTTTATCTCCGACTGGCTTGAATGCACTGACATTGGAGAATCCTTTCAAAAATGCTAAAGGATGTCATGCATCTGTTTATGAGGAGGAAGTGCCATAAACATCCATGTGCAAGTAGTTACTGTAGAAAGGATGATGTAATAGGACGTTAACTACTGTCGGAGCCATGATGCTATAGATGTAGATGAAGCTAAGCTGAAGCTTTCGGACCAGAATTCACCAGCTGGGTGGTATAATATAGTGATATAGATATATTCTGAATGTATAAACAGTATGTACATGTAAAAGTTCTATATAACACAAGAATACACAGGGGTAAAACAACAGTGCAACATGTACATAAATACGAGGGATGTTCAAGTCAAACTGGGACTTGTGATACATTTACAGTACAGTGATGAGGCTCCTGACCGCAGTAAAACATTTGAATGGTGTCAACATTTTAAAGAAGGTCATGCATCCATGATAGATGTGGCTCGGAGCCCAATTCAGTCCTTCCGATGAAAATTACGTGATGTTAAAATCAATGGGTAACTTATCACCAACTTGTGGAAGAGACGCAACTACAGTATCTGTGGGAACTGTATACAAAATTATTCCAGAACACCACTTGCGCATTAGCAGGAACTCCGCTGAGTGTTATGGCCACATCCACCGCACAGTCCTGACCTCGCCCCAAGCCATTTTCACATTTGGGCTATTTTAGGAGTTCCTGGGAGACTAGCGTTTCAGACGTGAAGCAGGCAGTCTGATTATAGCTTCAGCATACTGAGAGAACGTTCTACCTTGATGGTATCCAAGCAGTAAACACTGGAATAAGTGCATTAATGTAACAGGAGAAATAAAGGCAGTTTTTCCTCGCATGACTGCGCATTTTGTCATCAAAGTCCCGGTTTTTAATAATTTAGGCTAAGCACTTTCATGAACCTCTTGGATGATAAAAATCCTCAGAAATGTCTCAGTTTCTTTGCTTTATGTAATAGCTTCTTGTCTGTTGTGTCGATTTTGTATCGTCTTTGAATAGTCTTTCCATATATTCTGACACAATGTCTAGATAAGGACTGACTGATTTTGCCCACGGTGTGTGTTGCAGGTGGATGAAGCCGTGTACTGTGCGGGTCAGATCGCTCTGGTTCCCTGCACCATGCAGCTGCTGAAAGCAGGTCCGTGCACTCAGGCCAAGCTGTGTTACAGCCACATGGAGAAAGTTCTGCATGCCAAGAGTACCGGTCTCACGTTGGGACATTCACTGCAGGCACACTGCTATGTCACGGATCTTAGACACATTCCAGTTGTCAGAAAGGCGTGGCATGATAAGATACAGCGTGGTCAAGACCAGGTGAGCATCATCAGCTTCTCTCAATGACTAGTTCGTATTGACTTGTTAAGAAAAGTGATTAGCTATTGTCACTGGATGCTAAAGACACCATGAAGATCCAGTAATGTGTGTTTTGTTGTTTAAAATTGTAGGAATTGAGTCTAATAAAAGCTGATACATTCTACTACATACAGGACAACCATTGGTTCCACCAATGCCCACATTTATGGAAGACCATTTTCACCATGTATAGTGTGAAAAAGTATTTGCCCCTTCCTGATACTTTTTTTTTGTTTTGTTTTTTTTGCACATTTTCACATTTAAACGATTGTGCAAATAAATGTTAATATTTATAATACAAAACGCAGTCAAAACCTACCTGGCCCGATGTGAAAAAGTAATTGCTCTCTAAACATAATGACTCGTTGTGACATCCTTGGCGGCAACAACTGCAGTGGAGCGTTTGCAATAACTGGCAATGTCGCAAACAGCCCAAGACCAGGTTTGGGTGTGTCACGTGAAATTTAACTCAGCTTTCCAAAAAATGTTGTTAATCACATTTATGATTTAGCAAGGCAGGAGGAATTTATTTTTATTTTTTACCTAGGGCCAGGTTAATTTGAACAGCTTTTTTCCCTTAATTAATGAAATAATTATTTAAAAACTGCATTTTGTTTTTACTCAGGTTGTCTTTGTGTAATATTAAACTTTGTTGAGCTGAATCATTTAAGTGTAACAAATATGCAAATAATAATAATAATAATCAGGAAGGGGCAAATACTTTTTCATAGCACTGTATGTGAGAGTATAAGAGTGAGAGTGTGCCTAATAAACATCAGATTTTAAATCAGAATTGTTTGAGCCTTTACACACTTTTTTGTGGGGGGAAAAAAAGGTCGAGTACATTTCTCTAATGGAATTTACCATCCCTCTGTGCCACCCTGCCGAAAGAGCCGACAGAAGTTGCACATATTTACCAGAACGATCGCTCATGAAAAGTTGATGCTGTGGGAAACCCTGACGTCTTTGATAATACAGAGCCTGGCTCCAAGACAGATGTCTTCCTTAGAGTCTGTTTAAACCCCAGAGCAGCTTATCTTCCCCCCCCCCCCCCCCCCCCCCCCCTGCTCCCTCTGCGTCCCCCACCTCCACACGGCTAATAAAGGCTGCAGGCTCGCGCTCTCGGCTGCTCCTCCTCCAGTAATCGGTAGAGCTAAGGGAGCAGGAAAGAGAGCTTTAAATAAAGGATGCACTGTCACCACGTTTAGCCCTCTCCTGGCCTCCGTGCTGACCTCGACTCACAAGTTTGAAATGATGACAGGCCCGAGTGCTGAGGGGAAAGAGGCACGTCCCATCAGGTCACGCGCTGTATTGGTGGCAGTGACAGTGTGAGATTGTGAGTTAGGGGGGACATCAAGTGAGCCACCCAAGGTGTTCAATCAACCACCTGTCTACTGTTTAGCAATTCTCTATTCAGATCTCTTGGGATAGAACTGATCATTAATGCCAAAATAGCGTGACAGTTTGCAGTGCTTGCCACTTGAGATACAGTGAGGAAAGTGTTTGTTCCATTGCCAGCAGTGAAGGTGTGAAAGGTTGGTGTGAACGTAGCAAGTGATAGGGGTGCAAGTTTAACAAAAATATGTGGCGGCTTAGGAAAAAAACGTGCGTGGTGATATTGCTATTTCTGGAATCTTTATTATTATTTCGTCACTAATCACATGTGTACGTTAGGAGAACATTACTAATCACCGATCAGCCGTAACATCAAAACACAAAACATTGAGCTGAGTAATATGTGGGTTCCCCTTGCCGTCTTTGGCGGTGTGCCATGGTGTCTGGCACCAGGACATTAGCGGCGGATTCTTTGTGTGCTGAGGGTTGCAGGGTTAGGCCTCCATGGATTGGACTTGTTTGTTGCAGCAGAAAATGCACTGAGTCTGCCTACAGATGTCTAAAACCTTGCTACCATGTGATTTTCTCCAAATTTAGATTGTCTTGGAAATCATGTCATTTCGGAACTACAGTACTGTGCAAAAGTCTTGAGTCGCTCATTATTTCTCTCTATATTAAGTTAGATTACATTACGTAGATTGTATTAAACAAATTGAAACAAATGTTTTTCTGTGACAAGCTGCAAAGTGCCTAAAGATACAATTAAAAAAGTGGTTGTTTGTGTAACAAGCTCAGCAGCAGCCTCATTTCCCCTCTCGTGTGTTCCAACCACTCGGCATGCAGCATCACCAGTATACTAATCACCAGCCTGATCACCTGTCTCTCACTGGATCATGCCACAAGTTAAAGGATTTTAATGCTTGAATGATTCATAGGTCAATATGTGGCTTAACAAACAAGAAACGTTCCTCTTGAACTGGTCAGGTACAGGAACTCGAGTGAAAATGAGACTTCAGGAAGTCTGGAAAAAAATGTCAGGATGTGACCAGACCACATTTATATTTTGTAATCCATAAAATTGATTGACTGATATAGATGTAGAATTCTATCATGTTAACAAAAATGTGTAGATATCACAAGAGCTTTGCAACTTTTTTCCCCGTCGTCATTCTGAGTTCTTTTTTTTTTTTTTTTTTTTTTAGTATTGGCACCATTAGACACTGAAATCACAGCTTTTCTAATGCGCGGTGGTTTTGTTTCACTCCCAACACTCAGCCCCGACTTATCATTATTGTACTGGAGCTGCTTTGGATTGATCACTAACAATTATTTACATACCAGGTGTCCTGTCTTTTTTTTTTTTTTTAGTCTGGATGGGTGAGCACAAGAAGACGTTTAACTCCTGTTATAAAATTCAGTGCACTCGCATGACAAAATCAAGACTATTTTTGTGAGCATTCAGCGTGGAACGTTTATCACATTCACCCCGGTGCAGTTTAGTGCGCTCCGAGTGATCCAGCTGGAAAAGTCTTTAATATGAACATGACAATGTTCTCTTCTGTTCACCACAGACAAGCGTGTAGTTGTGGTGCGTTCATAATTTCTCTAATCAGGTGGATGAGGAAGCTCACAGGGTTAATTGGGAGCAGAGGGAAGCAGTGTGTGTGTGTGAAATTTTTTTTGGATTTTTTATGGATTGCTATGCTGAGGTTTGTCTGAGAATAGAATATACACTGTAGATTAAAGTTTTTTATCTGATATTAACTGAATTTGCAGATCAGCTTGTTATTCAATTCAATTCAATTCAATTTTATTTCTATAGCGCTTTTAACAATGGTCATTGTCTCAAAGCAGCTTCACAGAAATGAAAAGAAAATGAAAAGAAGACTTATGGAAATGTATATATGTGTAAGAAAAATGTGTCTAGATAATGAGATTGTCCCTGATGAGCAAGCCAAGGGTGACGGCGACAGTGGCAAGGAAAAACTCCCTGAGATGGCAATAGGAAGAAACCTTGAGAGGAACCAGACTCAACAGGGAACCCATCCTCATCTGGGTGATGACAGATAACAGAAATTGTAGAACATCTTGTGTGTTATGCAGATGAAAGTTCGATATAACAGAAGTTATTTAAATTAACACAAAGTCCAGTTCAGCTCAGGGACGAGTCAGCAGGTGCAGAGGGCAGATGAGGGTCTGGATCACTGGGAGCTCAGGAGCAGCATGTGTAGATCCAAACCAACATGAAGAAAAATTCAGCTGGAGCAGGTCCTTCTCTGGATGCCTCAGGAACCTCGCAGGGTTGACCTCTGTCTACTGAAGCTGGCACAATCTGCAGATGCCTCGGGATGGGTGGAAAAATAAAGAGCAGGTGAAAAGAATTAGCGTGGTTGCCATTCACGATAGATGTACTGGAGTATGAGGTAAAGAAATTAATTATGTGTATGCCAGATTAAAGAGATGCGTCTTGAGTCTACTTTTAAATTGGGAAACTGTGTCTGAGCCCCGAACACTGTCAGGAAGGCTATTCCAAAGCTTTGGAGCTAAATATGAAAATGCCCTACCTCCTTTTGTAGATTTTGATATTCTGGGAACTACCAGTAGTCCGGAGTTTTCTGATCTTAAGGAGCGTGGTGGATTGTAATGTATCAGAAGACTGGTTAGGTATGTGGGAGCTAGACCGTTTAGAGCCTTGTAAGTAAGTAATGCTATTTTGTAATTAATTCTAAACTGAACAGGTAGCCAGTGCAGGGATGATAATATTGGGGTTATATGATCATATTTTCTGGATCTAGTGAGAACCCTGGCGGCTGCATTTTGGACTAACTGTAGCTTGTTAATTGAGGATGCAGGACAGCCACCCAGTAATGCATTACAGTAGTCCAGTCTGGAAGTCATGAATGCATGAACCAGCTTTTCTGCATCAGATACAGATAAAATGTTCCTAAGCTTGGCAATATTTCTAAGGTGGAAAAAGGATGTTTTTGTGATGTTGGAGATATGATTTTCAAAGGATAAGTTACTGTCTAATATTACACCCAGGTCTTTCACTGTCGAGCTGGTGGTAACAGTACATCCTTCTAAACGTAGGCTGAATTGTGAGAGCTGGTGTGAACTGGTTTTTGGGCCAATAAGTAATACCTCTGTCTTATCTGAATTTAGTAAAAGAAAATTATCGGTCATCCAATCTTTTATATCTTGAATACACTCAGTTAGTCTAGACAATTTGGGTATTTCATCTGGTTTTGTGGAAATGTATAACTGAGAATCATCAGCATAACAATGGAAACTAATCCAATGTCTTCTAATGATGTTACCCAAGGGAAGCATGTATATTGAGAACAGCAGAGGTCCTAAAACTGACCCTTGTGGCACCCCATATTTCACTGGCATTACACCAGACTGTTCTCCATTCAGATCTACAAAATGGAATCGATCAGACAGGTAGGATCTAAACCATTTTAAAGCCTGTCCCTGAATACCAATGTGATTTTGTAAGCGATCTATGAGAATATCATGATCTATAGTGTCGAATGCAGCACTAAGATCAAGTAAGACAAGAATTGAGATGCAGCCTTGGTCAGAAGCTAAAAACAAGTCATTTGCAATTTTAACTAGTGCAGTTTCTGTACTATGATGGGGCCTGAAACCTGACTGAAATTCCTCGAGGATATCGTTTTCCTGCAAGAATGTGCATATTTGGACTGATACTATCTTTTAGTTATATTATCTACTGTATATTATTATTATAAGTTTATAAATTTAAGGACACAACAAAAAATCTTTTAAAGTGCAAATCTACAGACAGTCTGATTTCTGCTCTTATATTGACTTTTTGTATTTTCCTTCACCATTTGGTATCGTCTTAGTGTTTGTTTTTTCAAGTTATATTCACTACCGAGACAGCAGCTCAGTTTTAAGCAAGTGGCCAGCGCCGAGTAAGCGGGAGGGAGTATTATACAAACTACAGCTACTGAGACCACTCGACGAAGGCCTCCTGCTGGGTAGGAAATGTAGGGGAACTGCCTAAGCATCCAGGCCCCATCAGCTCCCTGCTGTTCAACGGCTTTACACCAATTCCTTATGATGGTGTTTATTGTTCCACTCGCACACCTCTCCCTCCTCCACTCAGTCTCAAACACACTTCTCGCTCTAGGAGCGAAGTGAGCAACAGAGCGAACGTACATGAGAAGAAGCAATGGGGAAACACAAACGCGATAGGGCCACTCTGATATGAAAAAGATCATGAACGGCAAACAAAGAAGTCCAGAATGAGTAAAGGATTGTGACTGGATTTACACTCATGATTTAGCAACTTTTGTCATCTTTTTTATTTTATTGGATTGATCATGGAAATGTTTCCTGATTAGGCGCAATTCTTAGACGACAGCCAAGCGCTTTCATATGTGGTCTAAAAAGGAGAAAAAAAAGCAGTGCTCTTGTGTAACAGAGAAGCTGGAGAGGAAAAATAATCAAATAAAGAAGAGGCAAGGGAACGGGGAGCAATGATTTAACAGCCTGAGACAAGTCCGAGTCGGAAAGTTTCGAGCGTTTGAAGGTAGTGACCTGTGAGGGCGTAGCTGCTAGAGGATGCATAGTGAGGGCCCGAGGGCTGGCCTTTAAGCCTGGATGAACAAGACCTCAGTCCAACATCTAACGCCTCTCTCCACCCTCAGTCCTCCCCACTCCACTCAATGACTATTGACAAGTGCCGAGCTCGCCCCCTCTAGCGAGTCACGTAAAAAAAAAAAGTGCTGGCCTAAAATGTATTAACATCCAAACAATACATATTCACCATCGCAGCACTAAGAGTCAGCGCGGCGTCCAAGTTAACCAGAGCACTTCAACCGGTCGCTTCATCTCGCTCTCACATTTGAAGATGCTCACGCATGCTCACACGTTTCTGTTTTTATTTGTTGTCATGCACTCAGAGTGATTTGTTGTTGATTTGAGGCAGATACACAATTAGGCCTTTGCTAAAGTTTAATCTCGAGATAAGTGCTGCATTCATGCCGACGGCGGACTGGATCATATCGGGGGGCATCCGAAATGGTTGCAAAATGCTGCTCTTGCTCCTGTCAAAGACTTTTCTCTCAGGTTTTTGAGTGAATTTCAAAATAAAGTGTATGTAACCCGTTATTATTCTGCACTCACAGAGTGGGGTGTAAGTGGATGAAAATTGATCCGGCAAATTGAAAAGGGGGTTAAGTGTTTTTGCCCTATCGACTCCAGGCGGAATGACTGTTTTATAAAACGCTCATTTCTCCCCCATTAGCAGATGAGGCCGCCGCAGTGTTATTTGAGAGGTACATTGTAGCACACGCACGCAGAAGACGTTTCAGAGGCGATAATGGTCTGCACCCAGACTAGAGAAAAGGACTCTACAGATTACAACATTTAAAGCCATCACGGCAGGTTTCTAATAGAGGTGTATGGAGAGGTGGTGTAAAAGGGACCATGCATGTCTAGAATGTTTTGTTGGAAATGGCCCCACGGGGGAAGATTCGCTGTCAGGATACTTAATGTGAAGAAAACAGACGAGCATGTTTGAGCATCACCATGGTATGATTGACGTACTGATTTTATGATGGTCTTTAAGCAAACCTTTTATTGAATTTACACACACACACACACACACACACACACACACACACACACACATACACACAGTACTGTTACTTCGTCTATATTGTGTTTCAGGAGGAATGCTATGGAGTAGAAGAGATTCAATGCCCCCCCCTGGTTGTTTCGGTGATGCCCTGTTTGCCCAGAGGTGCAGAAGTGGAACTTCACGTCATTGGCGTGCAGGACGAGCTTGCGGAGAGGACTTCCCATCAGATGACCTCTGCGTTCCCAGGAGGTACCATCCATTGGCAGGTGCTGCAGTCCAGTACCCGCCATTATGCCAGTCTGTCCCTGAGTGTGTCCCTGCATGAGTCATGCAGAAGACCAGAGTGCATAGACAAAGAGGCCATCTTGGGGGCAGTGAGCACCTCCTTCCAGGAAGCTCTAGAGCAGATGGAGAAGGCTCTGTCTCCTTTATGTACAAGAGTCTTCTACAAGGACAGCGATAAACTAGCCACTGAACTCTCTGCAGGTAAGCATGTTTGCTCCGAGTAGCATATAGTCGAATCATATTTTCTTAGCTTATTCTTAGCTGAAATTCTGAACACATTATTATTTAGCGAATAGGCTTAAATGTGTTATGGTCATTAACAACTTATAAAATAGCAATTGATCCAGCACTTTTGGGTTTTTTTTTTTTTTGCGAATCAGTAGTACTGCACAAAAACAAATGTGCTGTATCAAGTGCTATTTTCTAAGCTGTTAAACAACGGTATGGATTAAAACAAAGCAAACATTCGGTGAATACAGTTGAACTAAATTTAATACAGTGGTACAATGCTGGGTCTAAGGTCTTATGTTAAAATGACCCACATTGTGTCGGTGTCTTTCATCGTCTTCTGTCTAAGAGTAATCCAGGATGTTTCGTTAGAGTAAATGTTTTCTCACCTCCCCGAAGTGCTCTTGTGTTCCCACAACATTCATCAACTCGGCACAGTTGTGGTATTGTCTTTGAAACAATCAATTAGCGTTTTGAACGCAAGCCAGAGCCGAGATTTCACTGTCACTTTTAGGCCTCGGTGTAACTTATTATTGTGGGAAGCAAAATTATGACAACAGATGATGAATAGGAATAAGAACAGACTTGTCCGTGTGTGTGCTAACCACATAATATTTTTGTTCTCCAAGAAGTTTGTGATTGTGGTTTTATTATATAAGAGGATGTGTACAGCTGGAAGGCATACATTATCTGGCCACTTTAATAGGAACTGTGTGTGTGTACAGCCAGTTGTGTGGAAATTGAGTAAATATTCGTCCAGAGCTTTAGTTTTGTTGCTTGCTGATGTTTATTATGAGGAATAAGCAAAGCTCTGGATTTCTGCCTGCATTCTTTTCTGCACTGCTTTGCCACAACGTGACTGGCTAATTGGACAAATTGCACTAATGGTGGGGGCAGGTGATCTTAAAATAGCTGTTCCTATTCAATTGGCCAGTGAGTGTATGTCACTACTGATAAAAGACACAGTTTAACCACACATTCAGTACAAACGCAAAAAAAATCTTCAGGTCTCCTTGATGTTGGAAAATGCAATGACCTGAATGACTGAAAAGCTTCACAGACATTTTCCTAGGCAGTGACCTTCATCATCATGTTTATACATGGAATTGCGCTTTAGCGTATGTTTGGATGCATTTATTAACCTGCCGTTGAAGTGGAATCTGTTTTCTTGCTTTCGGTAGACGCTCATGCCCTATGGGATTGCCACAGCCCTGGTTCGCGGGTCAGAGCTCCCGCTTAGGAATCCTGAATGGATAAATAAATGTTTCTTTTAACCAGCGATGCAGGATGTAAGGCTTTATGTGATAGATCAAAACTATGCTAGGAACCATAGTGGAAATTAATATCAGTATGCGTCGGTAACAGAATACTAATTTCTTGATTACAGATCATAAAGCTTGTCTTAATGCTTATAATAAGTAAGTTATAATGCTTCACATAACTTTTTCCAAACAGATGTAACCCCAGCTAAGTATTTTAACAGACTCCCTAGCACTCAGTAGAGCCAATAGGCATACAGGACGAGGGGGAAAAACATGGCTGTGAACCAGCTTGATGTCTGCTTATGTAATTCCATGCATTTATGAGGGGCGTTCAAGTCAAACTGGGGCTTGTGATGAAATTTCTCGTGAATGAAGACATAAAACCGATTGACATTTACAGAAGACTTCAAGATGAGACACTTGGTCGCAGTAAAGCATTTAAATGGTGCAGGCGTTTTAAAGAAGGCCGTACGTCCGCGAATGGCGATCCTGGCCGAGGTGGCTCAGAGCCCACTGCAGTCATTTCTGTAAACATTCAGCGAATGGAATGAAAATCGGCAGATGACTTGTCCCCGATTTGCAGAAGAGACGCATCTGTCTGTGGGAACTGTACACACAATCATTCACCAACACCACTTGCACGTTACAGGAACTTGAGAGTTATTGGCACATCTCCCATTCAGTCATGACCTTTTTCACATGTTTGGGTCATTAAAGGATTTTTTTTTTAGCAGGCAAGCATTCCGATCATGGCTCTGGAGTACTGAGGAAACTGGTAGTGTCCAAGCACGAGTGAAAGGCTGCAATGAGTGCATTAGTGTAACAGGGTGACTATTAAATGGGGCTTCGTGATTTAATTATAAAAAGAAAGTTCGATTATTTTAACACATATTGAGATATACTGTTATACTGTATGTAACTACTAAATATCCCATTTACAGTATAAACATATTTATCTAACCTAACCTAACCAGCAAATAAAGGTACAAATGACCTTACTAAGAGGATATTTGCCTTAAAAACTATTAAAAAAAATATGAAGATATACAGTAAGTCCAATACATACGAACGTTCGAGTTACGAACTTTTGAAGATACGAACATGCATCTGCGCATGTTCAATCACGGAAGATAGATCACATGTTCAGCATACATTGTCACATTCATGCAGCATGCATCCCAGGATGTCCAGAAGCAAGCGTAAAAGCAGCATTGATGAAGCCGGTACTGCAATAACGATGGTGACAGATGTGAAAATAATTGACAGAAATGAGCAAGGTGTGAAAAGTTGAATCGTTCAACCTTCGGCACAATTCTAAGGACCAAGTACAAGATCATGGAACATTTTAGTTTTATACGGCGTGTAGGCAACTGTGTTAGTTTCGTAGTACCTAGACAAGGTTTGTTGGACTTGTGAACAAACTGGACTTACGAACGAGCTCTCGGAACGAAACTCGTTCGTATGTAGGGGACTTAAACTTAAATCTACATAAATTCCCAACTTGTGCGTATATTACCTGTAATAAATTGCAGCCATTTGTTAATAAATAATGTTCAGGGACACCCCTGGTGATCCATATCGTGATTCTATTTGCATAAAACAGATGTGTCTCGTCTAAGTCCAGTGGGCCAGCAATGACACGAAGCACTAACACAGAACAAAAAAAACACTTAGATTTAGATTTTTCCAGTTTGATAGCCATTTGCAGTTCTCTACTGTTTAATTGTTTTGATCATTTATTTCTGTTAGTTGATTATCTTGAGTTTTGTAAGCCAGAATTTGATGCACTTTTACAGATTTTAGTTGTTGAAGAGAGATCTGAGCAGTATCAGACTCTGACCGTATTTCAGATTGAACAAACAGGATCTATTCATGTTTGGTTCAGTACATTTATCACGCCTTCCTATTGATTACCCGCCCCATGTTTAATGATATTTAATCATCCGTCTTTCAGTTCTCAGAAGCAGTTCTGACGAAATATAACAAGCAACGTGTTCTATTCCATCAGGCGCCGTGAAGCTCGCATTTCATTTCAAGTAAAGCTTAGCGCTGCTGCTCTGCTTGGCTTTCCAGTCACAACGATCACTCGCCTCAGCCTAAACAATTTTCATGAGCTGATGCTTGCTAATTGCGCGACCGTTTACCACTTAATTTGAAACAGTTTGAAGTGCACTGTAGCACAGCTAAACCCCACTAGAAGCCCTTTAGTCCCACCAGAGCTTGCATTTTCACACGAAAGACTCTTTTGCTCCTTTCCATGCCATCTGTGTTTTAATATTTTACTGGAGACTTTAAGTGTTGCGTTTTTAGAATAGAATATTTCATTTCATTGCTGTTGTTCAGGTTGCACTTAACGGTGTAGAAAACATTCACTGATTTAAGAGAATTCTCTCCTCGTTTTTTTTTTTTTGTCCCACAAACGGAGCCTTAGGCTGCTATTCCTCCGCTAATGTGGTGGCTGTGCTGATGCGTGTAATGGCTCTGGAGAGGGTAATTAAGGGCTAAAGGAGACGATTGGGATCCCAGTACACTGAACAGAATGAACTCGTGCGTTTGTGCCAACTGATACAAGTAAAAGTGTTGTGTGGGTGTGTGTTCAAGTTGTTGCACATCACACTGTCTGTTCTACTAAATGGCTAATTTTAGTTTAAAAAAAAAATAAAGCACAAAACAACCTTTTTTTTCTTTTCTTTTTTCTGTGTGATGTCTCTGGTTCATGTTGCAATGTACTGTTGATCTCACAAGGAATCAACTTCCCAGGGTGTACCACATGCTTAGATGAGAAAGTACTTTTTTCTGCACACACGTAGAAAAAAAAAAATTCCCCGTTCGCCATTATTGTTTTTAATCACAGCGCATATGAGTTAATTACCCAGTGTGGGCTCTTTGAGTCTTTGCTTGACACACTGCTTTTGTTCCTAATGAAAGAGCAGAATGCTTATCAAGTGGTGTTGAAAAGAGCTTTCACCTTTCCGTTCCAATCCCTCTTTCAATATTCCCCATTTGTCACAGGACCTCCGATTGTCTACTTCATTATTCACATTATGGTGTCATTCATCTATTTCACTTAAGTATACTTCATAAATATGCATTTCCATCTTGTCGCTTCATAGTATGAGGTTACTTAGAACTTCGGGCTGGAGTTGTAAATACCCGTCGGTTGACGGCGAGGTACAGTAGTAGATGAATGCAGGCTTTCAGTCATTCCGGTAATAGTTTTCAGTCGGACGTAGCCACAAAACAACATTGAGTCTCAAGAGGCTATCGCACGTGACGAGCTACAGGCTATAGGCTGATGAAATGTTAGAGTGACCCAAGCATCCAGCCTATAGTTCAAATGAGTGGGTCTTTTGTCATGCTTGTTTGTTCAAATGTGTGTTAGATATGCCAGATGTGTTCCCAACATTAACCAGGGTTGCCAGGTTTCAGCAAAATGTCCATCCCAATTACATCTCCAAAAGAAAACGAAGAATCTGAAGCTATGAACAAAACTGGAATTGCAAATGAGAGACAAATGTGTGATACATTTCTGATGCACAGACATTATCACTTGCATAATAATCCCATAATTTTGGCAAGTTATCTTAGCAAGAGCTTTAGTTTGGTGGCTTAGGGTTATCATCCTGCCCTGTCCTGCATGTGTTATTTCTACCACAGTGAACTTTGATTAACACTTTCTGCAGGTTAGAGACATTCGGGTGCAATAATAACTCCATGGAACTAAATGAGACATAATGCATACAAAAGGGAGCAAATCAATGGAATATATATTTTTTTACAATCAGAGAAGGTAATTAGTATTTAACGAGAAGTTATGATGTATGGTGTTGTAAACAAGAACGTCTTAAAGGGTAACATATTGAGGTGTCAGCACTGCATTTAAGTTCAGAAGAAAAGATGTTATATCTTGAAGAGGTTCCAGCACTTATCTGAGGAGGTGTGTGTGCTGAAGAGCAATAGATGGAGGAGACTGTCTGTGTGGAGCTTAGTTACAGTCTTTAAGAATCTGAGGATCCCTGGTCGAAGGGTTAAATGCAGCCTGTCATTCGAGGGCAGCCCCAATGGGACAGCTTTTGTTTGGCCATGCCTGCCCCAGAGGTGAGTGGAATTTGAATAAGAGAATTTTGGATTGACATGCTTGATCTTTGTGGTGTGTGTCTGTGTGTCACAGGGCTGCAGGATTGCTTTGAGAGCAGACTGGGTGCGAAAAGGCCGGCGCTGGTGCTGGTTCCTGTGCTGGAGCTTCCGGACTGCACTCTTCTTCACCTCTCCACCTGGCTCAGCACATAGTGGAGGACGAGGACCACTCACACACACACACACGTGCGGTGACTTCAGACAGGACTTGGAAGCACCTCAGCAGTATCCAGTGCTAGATGGATTGAATTTAAAAACTTCAAAACATTTTGAAGTTCATCGAACGAGTCCTGTTGATCAGTTCGATTTAATTTTGTCTTGTCTACTTGAGTTACCATTAAAAGGCCATTTAAAATAAACTGAACTGACTAAAGACCTTAGTGGAGATATTCATTCTCATAAGACTGAGTGTTTAGTCTTAAGAACCCAAAGATTGAACAGTAGCAAACAGTATTGGATGTGACCTACAGTAGAGTTCACAGTGAAATTGCTAAGTTGATTGCAACCCCCTTCATATTCTCTCCTTTTCCCATTGTTGGGAATAGTTTGTTTTTATAGAAAATTATATCCATAGTTCATCATTGCTAAACTAAAGCCAGTTTAGTAACATGAATGATTAATGCACGAACACTTTGCTCCACAGTTTTTAATTAAGTTTGAGCTGAACGGACCTCAATGAAGATTATAAGTCGGTCGCATACAATAGAAACCCTGGAGGAGAAATTATAGCGGATATTAAATATAGCGAGTCCACACAATAAGCAGATTAACAGTATATTTATGCGGCGTCCTGGGAAAACCCTTCCCGCTTCCTACCATATATACGATTCTGAACATTTTCCTGAACTAAACTTTGTATCCCTTTTGCGCATATCTCAACCCCATAAGGGGTAAAGTTTTTTTCCGCATTTTAAAGTCTGATTACCTCGAAAAAGTGAAACGAGAGAAAATCGAATTTAAAGATTTCATGCATGCTGTGGCGCGGGAGCATGGCAGGCATTTTGACAGATGGTAGATGATTACTGAGTTGATTATGCTGATCCTATGGCAAGTAGCTATCCAATAACTTGATCAAAGCACGACACTCGCTGTGTGCGGAAATCACGCTTAGCTATAGCGAGGTTTTAGACATCTTAAAGCAGACTTAATGTTCTTACCACAGGATTAGGCCACATTCAAATAAACATTCAAATAAAGTAACATTTTTACGTTGTTTTGCCCTGATTGAGGAGTCAAAAAAAATTCTTTTTTTTTTTTTTTTTTTTCTTTTTTGGAGAAAATGTCACGTTTTCACGTCGGCTTTTGGTGGTCTCTTTCCCAAGCCATCGAATGCTAAACTAATGGCAATAAATATTTCTGAGACTGGAGTAAGATGTATGCGTGTATGTATATGTGGCAGCAGGTTGTGCTCAGTGAGTGTGTTGTGGTGTGTTGGGTTGTAATGGGTTGTTCCAGTAATCAAGTGTGTCCTGTGCTGAGGCCCAGCAGCAGCTGTCACTGCCATGAGGGGGGTCATTGTGAGCATTTTGCGGCCATCTCTCTCTCTCTCTGTCTCTCTCTCTTTCTCTCTCTCATGGCTTTCCAGCGTTGGTGAATAAGGGAATTGTTTGTTTTATATACCTCATGTTAGAAAGCTGTTATTATTGTGTAATGGGCAATCAGAGTCGAACAACCAAAGAAATGAAATCTCTTTATGCCCCTATTGATTTGTAAGGTGCGATTAATAGAAGAGGGTTGCAGGGCGAACTCTTCTATACTCACTTTTGTTTGTCTGTTGAAACAGAGCTATTATCAATTTCTCCCGAATTACATTTCTTTCTCGCTTAAATCAGAAAATATATTGATGTGCTCGATTGGCCGGCTATTCTTCTTGCCCAAGATGATCGTATGTTAGAGTCTATTGATCTAACAAGAACAATAACGTTGTTGTTAACATCTGAGTTGGTGAATTAATCGGGCAAGAAATAAACAATTATGCTGCACAAAGTCGCACACTAATATTTACTGTGCTGTTATTTATAGCCAGATGGGATCTAATGTACAATAACTGCATGCACACACAAGCTATATTACTGTTTATGCCTTACAACTTTTTCTTTGTAATTGATATATATATCTTTTTAATCTTCAAACAAGTTATATTGGCATGCATGTTAAGTTCGATGTAATATTCAACATGTGGATAATTTCATGCATTACTGTATTACTGTACCCACAGCTGTATTTTCTATAGACGGGTGCACATGGGGCAGATGTTGTAATGTGCGGCTCTAAAAGTGTGTCGTGTGGCACATTCGGTGTCAACAACATCTACAACAATTTGCATAGTCCAGTGCCACCCAGAACCACAATAACCGCCTGTCACTCAATCAGACGCAAACGGAGACGGCTCGTCTGCTGTCTCATCCCTATCATTCTGTCAGCGCATCATCTGCCTACACATGAGATTATTGCCTTCTTTTTCCTCCAACTGATTCGTCTTTTTTTTTTTTTTTACACTGATGTAAATACATGCAAATGTTTGTTTTGTTAAACATTAGTTTAAAGTGTATGATGGTAAGTAATGATTTACAATGACTGGTGTAGAAATGATATTATAAGACGTGTGTGGTACATTCAGTAGGCTTTCTTCTCTTCATTATGGAAACTATTCATCAGTTCTGCATTATGCATATACAGACAAACACTTAGCTTGGAATTATTTTTTAATAGGTATCTCATTTTTATGATTGATAATATAATTGAGACCCGTTTATTAAGTGGAGTATGGCGCCCTCGTGTGGCTATAATAGAAATCAGTACAGTACAAAGTGAAATTATTTATTTCTGGTGAAACAAGATATTAAGAGCTGATCTCTGGTGTTGAGTCTAGCATGTTCACTGTGAGTGTTCGCTCTGATTTATTCAAAAATTTCAAATGATCTCAGTAATAGGATGTTTGTAGGTCTTATTTGACAGGACTGCTTCATGGCTGATCACCAGTGCATTATTGTTATACCCGTTCCTCTAGGAACTTTATCCATTTTTGTGGTCAGATGCACACAGATCTCTTTGTGTAGCCAGGTTAACTCAATGCCGGTTGTTGTTCTCTACGGCAGAGCTGGACGGCCTTCTCAGTCGGTATTCTCTGGTCCATGACTGGCCTCACCACCTGCTGACGATTCCCGCTTTGTGCAAGATTCAACAACTAGGCCACAGAGTTGTCCTTGTGACCTCAACATGGTCACCTTGGTTTACACTGCTCTTTTCTTTGGTTGTCTGAGCATTCTTGGCAGCCTCCTTCCAAAACAGACCTGCTGTCCCATATGGACGTCGAGATTCACATCACCAAATAGGCCGTCTATGTCCTCGGGTGATGTCCATCAGAGCAAGACCAAGTGACGACCATGATCTTCAAAATTCTGTTATGTAAAGCTTTATAGCTGTAAACCCACTGAGCACTTTATTGAAAAGACTATACTAATACAAGTTGGGGAGGGGGGGCATTGGTGGCTCAGTGGTAGGTTTCTCGCCTGCCATGTGGGACGCCGGGGTTCGATTCCCACCCAGTGCCCAAACCTTAGCCACTGGATGTTGACAGTGCTGATCCCAAGCATAGAAAAAATGTGAGCGTTGCGTCAGGAAGGAAAAAACCTGTGCCAAAGTGGATCGGATGATCCGCTGTGATGACTCCTCAACAGGAGCAACTGGAAGACTACAACATACAGTACTAATACCAGATAGGGCCTCCATTGATAGTGCTCTCAAAACGGCCTTCATTCCTTTGAAGTTCTGGTCCATGTTGACCAGCTTGCATCATGCAATTCATTAATACATTTTCAAGTGCACTTTCATGCTCTACCACATCCCAGTACTAATCCTTTGGATTCAGATCCAATGACAGCGAAGGCTGCAGAAGAACATTGAACTCAAAGTCATTTTTATGAATGCTATGTTTGCCATTATAGCCATTAGAAGATGTGGGAAATCATGGCCATGGTGGGATGCATATGATCAGCAGCAATATTCTAATTGGCTGTGGGATTCAAACAAGGTTTGATGGCTATTAACAGGCACAAAGTGTTTCAAGAAAACATTCCCCACAGCATTACACCACCTCCACCAGTCTGTGACCGGTTTCTCCTGATCACTCGACCCTTTGCATTTCCACTTCCTAGTACAGTATACTGTATTTACCTTTTGTCGAGGATTGCTAAACACCAGCAAGTCTCCGTCTATCCTGAAGGTGTATGCAGTAGCTTTCATAGCTCACCACAGTGCCACATAGATGTGAGCTGCTTCCATCCACTACAGTCCAAAGTCAAGCCTCCCTTTTATGTTGGAGTCAATAAAAGGTCCTCCATATGGGCCTATGCATGACATTAATTTGAAGTAGTTGTCTTTGAGAATTGATTTATTGTTAGTATTCGCTTCAGCTAAATGATTTAGGTGATTGTGCTCAAGTGTAAATGAGTTTTTCTGGTGCAACCAGTTGCCATGAGAACCTTGGGCAACTATGTTTGAGGTAATCATTAACCAGGGTTCAAGGTTCAAGGTTTCCGGTACTGACCAATTCCAGCTCAAAAACCACATAAAATACCTGAAACTGCAAATGTGGGGAAGTGAAAATGAGAAGAATTTTTTTTTTCGTCAGACTTTGCACGAGAAGGTTTTTTTTTTACTTGTATGTCTGAAATGTGTAAGCTATTATCTACTCCATAATCCACTTCTTTTGTCATATGTACTGGCCGTAAAACAAGAAGGGTCAAATGATCGGCCTGCATCAAACAAAGAAAACAACTAAGGAGTGTTAAAATGACTGGAAGTGGGTCAAGAACTCTTCAACACAGTATTCAA
Source organism: Clarias fuscus (assembly GCA_030347435.1). Lineage (NCBI taxonomy): Eukaryota > Metazoa > Chordata > Actinopteri > Siluriformes > Clariidae > Clarias > Clarias fuscus. The sequence continues at coordinate 20,683,021 of CM059216.1, read as the reverse complement.
ACCTAGAAGAACAGTGCTGAACTTTCAGCCTCATGGAACAAAAATGGGGTCAAGAGAAAGAGGAACATGAATGGAGATCACTTCAACAGTGTGTGAAGTTGCATTATAAAAAAGTAAAAACTTTTTTATAATGCAAATGTTAATAGAGAAAGTCAGAGCATTTTCATACACTGACGATGTGATGAGAACTCAGGATTGGGACCAAACAACTGCGTAGCCATAAGAAGCCTCTGGAGACTGTTATAGTCAGGGGTTACTTCAGCTGATCAGGTCTAGGCTGAGCAATAAAATCATGTCAGCTGATGACCTGATTGTACTGAATGACCAGGTTGTCTCATTTATGCATTTTTTTTGTCCCTGATGGCATGGCCGTATTCCTGGATTCGGATTGTGGAAGAATGGTTCTGGGAGCATGAGGAACCAGACAGCGAATATATTGATTCTTGAATATTGACTCTACAACTTTATATGGAAAATAATTAAACAAATGACCAAAGCATGTCCTATAAAAAAATGTTCATTGCCTAATAGGAATGAAAAACCGAAACAGCTTAAATTGAAGACTAACAAAAGCTTATGAAGCTTCAGAAATCAAGCCACATAGAGGAGATGATAAACTGTTCTTCATAATATTGTCATTTACTAGATTTGTCCAAGTTGTTCATGCTTTGTGATGGACTGAGTGTATTACAGCTTATGTACTGTACAGTATTCCTGGGATCGACTGGACAAGACATTTCCTACATAGATAGATCAATAGATCATTTCTTCCAACTTATACACTTACTACGATTTTATCAGCTAATATATAAAGCCTTTGTCTGTCATGTCTGTACATTTCAGCCTACTGCAAATTCCTCTTAAATGTACAGTTACTACTGTGAAGAAGTCGCCTGCAATAATTCCAGGTTGCCATGAGCTATTTGACTAGCAGATGTCACTTATTTATAGTAAATGTTTAAGAATTACGGATATATAATTTAATAAAAGTTAGACAGGACTAACATCAGCTGCGCAAGTCTTTTTTTTTAACCTTTAGTTAATTGTTTTATTATTTATTTTAATTTTGTTTCATATTACAGTGTCATGAAAAAATATTTGCCCCTTCCTGGGTTTTTTTGTTGTTGTTGTTGTTGTTGTTGTTGTTGCCATATTTGTCACACTTAAATGATTCAGACAAATTTAAATATAACACAAAGATAACCCAGGTAAATACAAAATACGTTCTGGCAACTTGCATTGAGTCTTTCACATTGCTGTGGAGGGATTTTGGCCCACTCTTTATGCAGAATTGTTTTCATTCAGCCACATTTGATGGTTTTACCTGTTTAAGGTCAAGCACAGCATCTCAAATCAGATTGAAGTTCATAAGTTGGATTAAAATTTGGATAGGACACTCCAAAACCTTTAAAAAAATTCTTGACTCATTCAGGGATGAACTTGCTGGTCTGTTTTAGATCGTTGCCCTGTTGTATAACCCAAGTGCGCTTGAGCTCGAGGTCATCAACTGATGGCCGGACATTCTCCTTCAGGATTTTTTAGTAAAGCGCAGTATTCATAGTTCCATCCATTGTGCCAAGTTGTTCAGGTACTGAAGCTGCAAAACAGCCACAAATCATTACACCATCACCACCATGTTTGACTGTTGGTATAATGTCCTTTTTATGAAACACTGTTTTAGTTTTACACCAGATGTAACAGGATGCAAAAAAAGTTACACTTTTTGACTTATTGTATCAGTCCACAGAACATTTTGCACATAATTACTTTTCACATTTGAACAGCTTTTCCCCCTTAATAAATAAAATCATCACTTAAAAACTGCATTTAAAATATTAAAATATAAAATTTGTTTGATGATATGAATCATTTAAGTGTGACAAATTATTATTATTATTATTATTATTATTATTATTATGCAGTGTTCAGTGCAATTTGGCATCATTTCACACAGTTGCCCATCAAATAATAATATAGCTGCACTTTCAGCTGCTCTGTTTTAAAGCTGATGTGCTTCTGGATTGAACATCTTCATACAAAAATATTCCACTGGAAGTGAGTAAAAGAACTGCAAAAGAACTGCATACTTATAATGATCTTTTTCCCCATCATGCATTTTCTCACTCAATCTGCATGTATTTGAAAATGTATTTCTTATACTTAGAGCACAGTTGCAACAATGCCCATCATTTATAGTTGTATTCAGTACTCCGGATAAACTTTCTCATCTTTTTTACCCAGACGTTCCATATTTTATATTGGAAGTCCATTAAGTGTCCCTCCATCTCTCCGTGGATTCAAGACTTTATTTCACCAACTGGGATGTCCTCGCTTATTTCTATTTTATAAATTTACCTCTCTGACACACACACAGATCCATCTAAGCTGAAGGGTGTGGGGTATGCATGTGTGTGTGTTTAGTTGTGTTCTTTACTTTTTTTTCTCTCTCTCTGTTCATTCATTCACCCAGCTTCTGTACCGCTTATCCTGTATACAGCGTTGCTGGGGGCCTGGAGCCTCTCCCAGGAAACTTTGGGCACAAGACAAGGTACACCAAGACAGGGTGCCAGTCCACTGCATGGCACACACACAATTGCACCGGGCAATTTGGGAACGCCAGTTAATCTAATCTTCATATGAGCATAGTGCGAGTCTACAGTGCCAATCACTACGCCATTGCAACAACTTTTTCTCTGTTGTTGTACAAACTAATATACTTAAAAATGTATTTCTATTTCATCTGAAATGTTTGAAGTGACACTAGGGGAAAAAATATACTGTAGCCACGACTGACTAAGGCATAGGAACAAGACACTATGTTGTGGCCATGAGATACTGTGTTGTGGCCAACAGAGAGGGTCTGTAAAAAAAAGGGGAAAGTATACAAAGTATACATTGCACAAACTAACTAGTGACAGCTATCTATTGGGGAACATAAATGTTTTTCTTATGAAATGTAATGATGCCAGCTATTTTTAGCCTGCCACGGCTACCTTACAATTTTTTGCAGTGAAAGTAGCTACCTCCAATATGGCGGCGCTACTTAAATCAACTGGCACTAATGCATTGGCTGGGTTTTGGCCAATCCACTCTATGGGTGCGTTCCGATCAGCTTGAACTCCCATGTGAAGTATACTGCACAGGGCATTCAGCCATGTTGAGTGCGGTTCCAAACCGCTCAGTTGAAAAGGAACTAGTGAACAAGTGAACAACGAGTCTTTACTTCAACGGAGGTCGACATGAAAAATTCCCATTAGTCACTGCACCTCGCTGGGGCCCAAAAACAAAGGGAGCTCGAAAAAGGGATTTATATATTTATTATCATTCTTAGTGTTGGCACCCACTATGTTGCATTACTGCCCCCTTCTGGTAAGGCTCATCTTCCTTTCGGTTGAAACCCTCTTTTCTATTCCTGTCACTCTTAAGAACCCATGAAATGCCTTGTTCTTTATCCACCGTCTCCATTTTATAGAATACTTTTCACAGTGTACTCAATCTTTCCAAATTACTGGCCACTACACAGTGGCAGCTCTGCGTTTAAATAAGCGGCCCCTTTGTGACATCATCAAACACGTCACAGTACCATGGCACTGTCCCAAATCCAGCCCTTCGATGATGTCATTAATGTGGACTGCCTCTTTAATTGGATCAATAAATCCTTGCTATTACATAGCCTAGTACAAAACCTCACTCCCTCACTCATTCTCCATACAGATTTAACCTGTGTACAGGGTCACGGGAGGCCTAGAGCCTATCCGAGGACACTTTGGGCTCGAGGTGGGGTACACCCTGAACAGGGTGCCAAGCCATCACAGGGCACACACACACACAGGCAATTTGGGAACATCGATTGGTCTAATATGGATGTCTTTGGACTGTAGGAGGAAAACACAGTACCCAGAGGAAACCCTCCAAACAGGGAGAGAATATGGACCCTGGAGGTGCAAGGCAGACTTTCTGTGCCACCTCTCTATAGAAACTGCACTATAATAATAATTTTGCTGTACATCATCTAAATTAAACAATTTATATAATGTCAATAGTATACGTTTTATTAAGTGTTTAATGTCTTTAGTGTGAAATTTCCACAGTAGCAGCAACAAGCATCCGAGGTTCTTATGTTGCCAAGGGAACTCACAGGGGAAGTGACGTCTGGGATGGTGACGTTGGAGGGTGTTTCGAATGGTGGAATTTTGTCGAGGGAAGTGTTCTTAATAACCGACATTCCAGGGCACAGGGAGTAGGGAGCATACTGGAATAGAATGGAGCCAAAAAATATATATACTGTGAGATTAACAGCAGGAGGAAGTACAGTGAGCACTTAAAAAAAAAAGTTAAATGCAATTATGCAACTATAAATGTTCAATTATTCTATATTAAAAAACTATAATAATAATAGTCCTCACATGATTATTATTATCATTATTATAAACATCCTTCGTGTTATTATTATTTGACTTTTATTTTGACATGTACGTATGTACCGGGGGAAGTTTCACTGCAGTTGTTTGCTCACACATGTTAGCACGCGAGCTAACGTATCAATGACGTCTTGGTAAAACAGTGCTTTCGCGCCTAAACAGTTTACCGAGTTTAATGTTCCGTTAAGGAATATAAAGTTCACATTTAAAGGTAAAGCACTGGTATGTTTCGCAGTTATTAGCTTTGAGAAACTGAGCTAGCTTGTGCTTTGTGTTTAAGTGGTGTTAGCTGACTAGCAGGAGTTAGCCCGTGGAGTATAGTCAGTGAGAGCTGCGCATGTTTAATAACCGGACAAACGATGTGACTTGTGAATGTGTTCAGGTTGCTGAATTAGAGGAGAAGTGATGGAGAAGGACGCGCGGGTGAAGAAGACTGCGGCACCGTCAGTGGAACAGATTAACGCTGAATACGTAACGCAGGTGATTCTCTAACACTCGGCTCGCTTAAAGCCTCGCGGTACATCGAGTCACGTGACATCAGTTTCTTCATCTGGTTCTATACACTTATCTTTTTTACCGCTTTATCCTGCGAGCAGGGTCACGTGGGGCCTCGGGCCTATCCCAGGAGACTTTGGGGTACACCTTGGACAGGGTGCAAATCCATCAAAGGGTGCTCTCACACACACACACACACACAGTACAGGCAAATTTGGGAACGCCAGTTAACCTAGTCTGCATGTCTTTGAACTGTGGGAGGAGACTAGCGTACCTGGAGGAAACCCATCAAACATGGGGAGAACATGCAAGGCAGGAGTCAAAACCCTTAGTGGGTTTCCTCTTACAGTCCGAAGACATGCATTGGACCAGGAGTAGCTTCGTGGTAAAGGCATTGGACTACAGTCGACAAGGCCTGGTTCAACCACCACCCAGTTGCTCTGTTGGGCCCTTGACCCAAGCCCTTAACCGTCACCTGCTCAGATGTATAATGAGATAAAAATTTAAGTTGCTCTGGATAAGAGCTGTAATGCCGTAAATGTAGGCTGACCTGTGTTTCCAAATAAGCTGTAGTGAGTGTGTTTTTGTGTGCTCTGCGATGGATTGGCACCCTGTCCAGGGTGTTCCCCTCCTCATGCCCAAAGTCTACTGGGATAGGGTCCAGGCTCTCCCACAACCCTGTACAGGATAAGCGGTATAGAGAATGAATGAATGATATTGGGGTATATTAATGAATGCTGTACATATACTGGGTAGAATCTAAAATCTTTGTGAACTGGATTCAGGAAGATGTTGGGACCATTCCTTAGAGATTCTGGCGCTTGTGGACATGATTGCATCCCACACATGCTGTGGATTTTTCAGGATAGTAAAGATTGTTAATTGTGGCGATGAAAAGATGCACTTGGTCAGCAACAATACTTGCAACAATAATTTGCAAACTGCATTTCAGTCAACATCACCATGCAGGTTTTACAGATCACAGTTCCAGTACAAGTGCTTTTTCTTGTCTAGACTCTTAATGTAAATATTTGTGACAATGAGTCTGCCCAAACAAAACTGAATGGAACCTACAGAAATAGAGCAGTGTCCTATATAATTTCACTGAGCAAAAACATATCGATCTGTGCATTCATGCCATTTCATAGGACGAACATGTTCACATTAGAGTCGGATTAAAGTCACTTATAATTATGCATGTGAACTGTCATGACTTTTAAATCCATTGTGACCAAATGAATCAGAATTGAACAAGGTGGCTTATTAATTTAAAAATAGCCTTAGCCTGTTTTCTTTACTATCTTCTGTCTTCTTACCATCTCTTGTTTATTCCACTACCTTGACTAGTTATCATCCCCAACGCAGGGACTTGTATATGTAAAGATTTGAGCTTGTATATGTAAAAGTTTGAGCGACCTCATTAATGAGAATAAACCTTTGCCTAAATAATCTTTAATAGATAATAGTCGTAAGGGCGCATGATTCTTCTCCATGGGAATTGAGATCACAATTCTGTTACAGGGTTCTCAATTGCATTCTAGCAAAGAAAAATACATGCTCTCTACACAGGATTTTTCCTTATTTTTCGAAGTGATGAACTTGTTGAGTTAAGTGAAAATGTGAACGCAGCTTAATCTTAAAGGGAAACATGTAGAATTTATTCACCTTCATTCAGAATGAGTTTGCATGTACTAATCGAGAATGTGATTTTTGTTCTTTTGTTTTTTCCCCCTTCTTCTTTTTCTTCCATTAATTGTGCAGCAATGGATGGTTATAACATGACTGTTCCACTACATATGGTAGAATTGGTCTCAGGAATTCTGTATAGCACCAGATAATTAGTACAAAATGCACTTGCATATATGTGTTCACTAATAATTTGCAGAATATGTGCATATTTTATTTAATGAATTTTAATCTGCATATAATAAACATTTAATGAATAAGTTTATTTAAGTTTTTTTTAATGCACTGTCGAGAAAGAATGAAGTATGCTGTTTAATAAATACTGTGTCTGATTTTAATATTGTTCGTTTGTTCTCTTTTTTTTTTAGCTCTCAAATAAATATTGGGCCCCGCATGCAAAGAACAAACTGCCATTTGATCGAAAGGTACGCAACACATGATTTATGTTAAAGAAGGGTAACGATTCATTTGAAAGTAGCCTTAGGAGGAACTGTGTTCCTCATTAGTGTTTTTGTGTTATTGATAGACTGTGTAAACATTAGGCATCAGTACAAACTTACATTCCAGAGTCATTGTCACAGTGTCTATTGTATATTAAGAGAATTTCTCAATGTAACATGATGCTTAAAGAAGTAATTGATGTTTTTGTATGCTTAAGGACACAAATGCTGTATGATTGCACATCAAACAGTTACAGGAGTTGCTAGGAATGATGGGGGTTGAGTTTAGCTCATCCTGGTTAATAGGGGTTGTTCCTATGTGCCTAAAGTAAAATAATGATCTTTTAATACTTGTAGTATATATCTTTTTTTTTTTCAGGTTGTTGAAGATGTCTATCAAAATGAGATCCTCAAATCAAAGTAAGTCTGTAACAACGAGTTGCATTTCAGATTCATTTAGTGTTTGTTTGTTTGTTTTTTAAAACAAACATTATGCTTGCTGTTGTATTTGGGTTTGGTCATGTAAAAACCGTGTCTTTTTCCCCCCTCAGATTTGCAATCAGAAAAATCATGTTACTGGAATTTAGGTGGGATCTCAATTAGTCTTTTCTTTGTTACTTCACATTGCATTTCTGTCTTTGTTTAAGCAGATCATATTTTATTCATTTCTCTATAATTTGTTTGTCTTTTAGTCAGTACCTTGAGAATTACTTGTGGGTTAACTACAGCCCGGAGGTGTCCAGTAATAGCTATCTGATGTCCATCTGCTGTATAGTTAATGAGAAGTTCAGAGAAAACGTTCCTGCTTGGGAGGTGAGTGCTCAATACTAGGATTTAGGATTGTCTTTAAATCCATTGTACATTTACAATATGTTTTATCTCTAAATAACCTGATTTATGGAATGAAAATGTTCTTTTTGTACATTTAATTATTATGAAAAGTATTTTTTTTTTAACTTTATTAATGATGCTTAAACCTGTTAAGAGCCATGAGCTGCAAGATGATAATTGACAGTATGTGCATCTGCAGAAGGCACTGACCAGTTCAGGTTAAGTTTAATGTATTTATTTTTAGTCATGTGTAGCTGCTTAAGTTCCTTTGTCATGGTACATTATCCTCAATCCTTATCACAAAAACCCATAATGAGTGATGGAGCTGTTGTAAACACCAGAAACTGTAATCACGCCGCATAAGGGTTTCTGGCTCATTCTCTCATACATATTAGGTTTGTTCAGGGTAGAAGGTCAGAAGTGAATGCAGAGGGAAATCATTTCAGATTACCTGTGTGGAGCTGAAGTTTATCTGGTTAGTTTGTTTATAAACCAGCCATTGTTGCAGCAGACCAGTGCTTCCCTTAATGTAATATCTGTCACTCCATCAGTTACACAGGGGAGTGTAATGTATCCAGTAACATGAAGTGCTTCACAGTAAATCGGAGTCCTTCTACATACTGCACACATTGTTATGGCTGTGTTTTTGATCCATTACTCTGACTACTTTTGACGTACAGTAAAGGAGTCTGAAGTAAAACAACGCACTCTGACTTGGCTTTCCAGGCTGCTATGATAAACGAGGCAGGATAAAACAACTGAAAAGGAATAACAACTTGAATTATATAAAACATGGGGTTGTTGCATAATCCTAAAATGCATGAAAAAACACAGATTTTGGAGAAAGTAGTAATTATAGGGTCAGTAGTTAATAATAATAATATACAACCTTGATGGTTTATTATCATTCCTATATTAGCTGTTTTTTCAGGTTTATTTCTTGATTTAGGACTCTTGATTTAGAAATTGTGTTAGTCGGAGTTGTTCAGATTCATTCCCTCTTTCACTCTTCACAGGTTTTTAAAAAGGAGCCCACTCACTTCCCCTACTTTTTTAAGTGTGTAATGGAGGCCTGTCTAACTGGGGAAGAGCTCGGCTTGTCACTACGGGAACAGACGATTCTGCTGCTCTTCCTTGATCACTGCTTCAACAGTCTGGTTTGTTTCAGTAACCTTAAAGAAGCAAAATTGTTTAACTGCAGTACATTACTTTGTGTTGTGTGACTGTTAAATGGCTGTTATTTTGGCCATGTTCACTAGATGGCAGTGTTGTTCTACAGAGTAATATTGCCCTTCAAAGCACTGTAGCCTGTAATGAAACGTTTGAGTAATTATCCTAAGAGATTTTAACACTAGGAATCTTTCTATTTTGAGGCGTGTATATTTTTATCCACTCATGATGGGTGCATTTCTTTTCTCAGGAGGTAGATATAATCCGAGAACAGGTGCAGCAGCTCGTTTCTCTGCCCATGTGGATGTGCCTCCTGCCGGTAAGTCCTGCAACACCACCTCATCATTTTACAGCGTTGTGTTCCAGATCATCAAGCATGACCTCTGCTATATTGTTTTTGAACTTTTTTTGTGCTGTAAATACATAAACATGAAAATATTTAAATATTAACACATAACTACAGTATATATCCATATAGACATTTACAGTATTGGAAATTGAACACAAATGTTGTTGATGTTTACAGAAAAAAAAAAACTATCTTTATGTACCCTAATAATTGCTACATATTTTTACCATAAATGAAATATTTTACAGTCACGTCTCCAGCATGAACTGAAAAAAGTCCCCAAGCTTCAGAAGTTCTGGAATCTTATAAAGAAGAACTATGAAAAAATGGACCAGAAGAGTGCTGAACAGTACAAAGCTTTTCTTTCTTGAACTTTATTTTCCATTCTTTTCTATTAACAAATGCATCTAAAGTTCTACTTTATTTTGCAGAGCCAAAAGGGAACGAACCTTTCTCTCTGCTCTTATAAAGAAGTTCCTTAATGTACTGATGTCCATCCCAGCATCAGGTGAGTGTTCTGGCTCTGACACTGCAGACACATAGTATCATGGGTAGACAATGGATAACTATTAGTTGGGCCCAGTTCGTTTTTTTTTTTTTTTTTTTTTTTGTCTAGAAACCTTCTAGAATATGCTGGAAAAGTTGATGTATGAGAAGTGCATTAAAAAAAAAAAACTAAGAGATATGAACTATGAGCTGTGAAGATATCAGCTTTGTACTGGACTTTGTTTTGATTTGTTTCATTAGTGCATGTTCCTGATCCTGAAGTCTCCTGTCATTCATGTAACCTAATTAAGCCACCTAGTTAAAATCATTCTACCGATGCGCAGCTCTCACTGGGGCACATGTGTGTGGCGCATCAGGCGGTGAGATTCAGAAAGAGTAGCAGGTGCTGTAGTTACAGCTTGATGTTGAGACACATTTATGCTTAAACAAAGCTACATACTATGAACAGTTTTTTTTGAGGGGGGTGAATATCAATAACAGACTTTTTTTATGGATGTTGAACCTATCTCTGCATAACTATGAATAAACACTAATATTCCAGGCACAAAATCTGCTTACTTGGTTTGCCATGAACATTTGCATCATATGAATTTTACATACATATCGTGCATATTGTAACTGCTTGTCAGGTTTAAAATTTGAGCTCCTTTTTATGCAACTAACTTCTTTTTGCAGCCTCTGACCATCTTGTGGTGTAGGTGGCTTCGTCTGGCTGCTTAATTCATGTCGACACTTCAGGACAGACTGTGTGGTATGAGAGATGGAGCCACACTGCTCTTCCCAGCATGCTTACACAGTCTTAATCCTTCCTGTCAGACTCTGTCTCTCTGGTCTAGATGAAGTTACTGGCTGTGCAGTGCACCAGTTCGTGTCTTCAGGGCTCTCGCACCATCCATATTGTCTTATTTGTGCTCCCTGACTCAGCTTTCCCCTTTCCTGTTATAGGCCCGGTCTCCATGGAGAAGGTTCACTACTGCGAGAGATTCATTGAACTCATGATTGACTTAGAGGTAAGATGGTCGTTATGACGACAAGCAGATGGAGATGTAGGAGAAGCTTTATTAATGCTACTGCAATAGTCGTGAAAGTATCACAACATGCATGGTGAATCGGTTATAAATCAAGTTGTTGAATAATTGGGGTAGAGCGTTAAACTATTAAAAATTTGTTTACATACGTTTGGCCCATCTGGCAAAACATTTTGTCACACAAGTCAAAAAATGTGTGACATTTTATAGCAAAAGTGGCAAAATGCCAGACAGCTTTGTTAATTTAGTTTTGCTTTGCTGTGCAAATCCATAACTAAGGGACAACGCAACTTCAACATCAGTTTCCTCCATGTTTGCTGTCGTACATCACACAATTTCAGTGGCTTTTGTAATTAATGTGATTGCCCCAGTGCCTAAGGCGGAAAAGTAAATCAATATTAGTCTTGCAACTAAAAAAGTAAATTAATCTCACAACTAATGTTTTTGTTCAAGATATTTCCCAAACTCTAAATAGTTTCTAAAAAAACATTTAAAGTTCCTTAAAATATTTTGAAAACTGATGTGTAGTGTATTTGTGTACAGCGTAGTGCCTCTGGATATTTTTAAAATTAATTTTGTTAGCTAGTTGGTTTGTTCGTTGCTTTAAAAAATTAACTCAGCTCACTGTTATGTCCTGATGCGGTTGGGTCAACATTGAATTTCCTGTTTATTTCCCCTTCTTTTGCTGCTCGGTTCTAACAGTATTGTTTGTAGTATCTGAGTTGTGAAGGGCTAAGATTTTCCCACTAGAGTAGTCTTTATGAATGGCCATTCTTTGAGAAAATTGGTTTCGATTTCCTTAGTCCTTAGTTGTGCTGCCTTTACTTTGCTCCGTTTCAATCTCAGCCCAAAAGCAAGGCTATTAAACTTAAATCCTTAGGGATTAGAGTGTACTGCTCATCCTGCTCTCGTATATCTGATTCAAGGTCATAGCTGATTAGGAACACCGTATGTATCCACTATATCCAGCTGGCAATGCTTTTTGTATGAGGTTGTATAGAAACGCACGTAAACCTCCACTGTTTCTGGCAGGCTCTTCTCCCAACACGCCGTTGGTTCAACACCGTGCTGGATGACTCTCACCTGGTGGTCCACTGCCACCTGTCCAGTCTTGCACACAGAGAGAAAGAAGGTCACCTTTTCTGCCAGGTTGAAACTTACTGTCCTTAATAGAGTTTGTTTATACTTAATACTTCACACTCAAATCTTAATAATTTTGTCATTGAGGAGTCAGTTATTAATGACTCAGTTGTTCAGAGGTCAGCTGTGCTATAACGGTGTATCCTTTCACGTAGCTGCTGGACATGTTGAAGTTCTACACAGGCTTTGAGATCAATGACCAAACTGGCAACGCCCTCACAGAGAAAGAGATGACTACTCTTCACTATGACCGCATAACCTCACTGCAGGTAAATAAAGCACTTACTAATGAAACATTTACTGCCAGACCAAAAGAAAGTCAGTCATTGATGTGATAACCTGGTCATTCAGTAAAAAAAATTTTGCCACATAACGGCCAATTCAATTCAGTTTTATTTGTATAGCGCATTTAACGATTGACATTGTCGCAAAGCAGCTTTACACAAACAGCTGCAGCAACGCCAGATACAAAACACTGCCACCAAAGACTTACAGTATATACAGTACATACAGCGGCCACTCTGCATGATGGGTGCATCGCTTCATGCTCGTCCCTTTCTTATTCTGATGTACACAATGCTCTGGAATAGTGTCGGACTGGTCACATCAGACCACATGGCCTTTTTCTATTGCTCACAAGTCTAATCATTATGCTCCGTAGCAAATATTTAAAAAATTCTGCTTAGCCTCACAAACAAGTGGTTTTCTTATGACCACACAGCTGTTTAGTCCTGATCCTTCTTTCACTCTTAAACATAGCTTTGGTTTTTGCTAGGGATGGGAATCACCAGTCACCTCCCAATACGGTATCGTGTGATAAAAGTGCGGTTCTAAGTATCATGATTTTGTAAATATCCCGCTTCAATATTACATTTTCCTACGATTTTTTTTACAATTTTAAACCTTTAAAAAGTTTGAGTAATTAAATGTAGCCCATTTCTAATAACATTAGTTTTCTCCCTTTAAAATCAGGCGGTCACATGGGGCTTCTAACGCACACCATGTTTGAGTAATTTGCACTCCTGCTGTTGAGCCCTTGAGAAGGTGTTTGAGACTCCGAGTTTGGAGATCGGAAGCTTTTAAATGCGGAAGATTTTTGATAATGTAACGCCATAAAACGTTCCTGTGGCTCCACTCGGAAGCCCCTGTGCTAGGTACAGAATTGGTTACATCTGAGGCTGATACACACAAAATAATCGCTATTTCACACATTCATTAATTGTAGCCACCCTCCATCTATAGTTTTTATTAATAGTTTTTTGTTTGTTTGTTTGTATTTTTTACTTTAACACCAAGTTTTTACATTTTTTTCAGCACTGTCTTTCCAGGTTTTGATAATGTGTTAAAGGGTTCTTAACCCAGTTTCAATAGTTTAAAATCTCCTTAGTTGATTTTTGCTCGATTCAGCCAAACAATTTGACCGGCCTGAAATGGCGACCTTTTTTGGCCAGGCTGCATTCATGTTCAAAAGTCATGTTATATATCTTCTCAGATAAACTTGGTTTGGCTACATTTCACCATACACCACCATATAAGGTGGCAAACTTAATCATCCTGGCTCTGCAATGCATAAAATCTTGTTTAATGTTGCTCGTCTTTTAATCAGTAGAATGTCCTGGACTTGGATAGTTTATTCTCCCTGTACCTGCTTCAAACAAACATCAGTCATTTATCCTGCTCTTACATTTAGAAATATATTTGTGGTTGTCTTGTGTGCTGTCTTAGATGGTTGTTCTAAATATCACATAAACTTAGATGTTTCTTTTACAGAGAGCTGCTTTCGCACACTTTCCTGAGCTGCAGGATTTTGCTCTCTCCAATGTAGAGGCTGTGGACACGCGGGGGTCACTCACCAAACTGTTTGGCCAGCTCAGGTAAGAAAAAAACAATAATAAAAGAAAAATAATTGTTAAACCGTTATTTAACGTCTACACACCATCATGATTTCATTTAAATACCTAAAATACCCTGTCTTGGTTTAGTTAGAATGTGTTCCCTCAGTACATGACTCTGCTCTGGGCTTAGCTAAATAGACCATAAGCCAACAGCTTAATTTGTGTGCATGAACCAGGGTTCTAAGAGAAATAATGTTTCTGAAAATGTGTCTCCTAAAAGCATCTTCACCCAGCATCGAACAGCAGCCTTGGCTTAGCAAGCATGTTAGCAAACTTTTGGCCAGTATTCTCAGCTGCTAGTCAGAGCATGTGTTGATAATGACAGGCAAGAGATACAGACTGCCATGCAAATAAATGACTGAGCTCAGGTCTTGTAAAAGAGAATTATGAGTGATGGACATAAGAACGATAAGTATGTAGGTGTAGTGACCCTCAATGGAAATCATTGAGAAGTTGTTGGGTCACACCCCCAGCATAGGGAAGTATCTCGTATGCATATCGTATGCAGCATTGTTGGCATCTTTGCACCCCTTCCCGTATTGCATTTGATCAGAGAGTTAAACAACCGTATTGCATTGAGAATTACAACAGTGTACTGGCTTGCTAAGTGACAGGACTCGGGTCGTTGAGCATCGGCTCATTGCAACTAGATGGGAAGCTGTGCCTCATTAATTTAATCGATTTGTAAGAGCCTGACTATAAACTCCTTAAACAGCTGCGTTTGTCACACCATAATAACACTGCCACACTGTAAAGCCTGCTATATCTTTACACAGTGTGTGTCGAGGGGTGTTTTGTGCATGCAGGTGACAGAATAAAAAAAAGAGCGATCAGCATTGGGAAGGTGGTGTTTCTGATGTTCATTTTTCGTTGGCTGAAAGAGAGAGCTAAGCACCAAGCGCAGCCTTATATTCCATTACTTTTCTCTCATTATTTTCAGAATTATTAGAGTTTTTGTTGAGTGATTGCATAATGGTTTAAAATTAACATTTATTCCCAATTTTTTTTTTAATTCTCACAAAAGTAGCACTTTCTCATTACTACTAATGACACTGATGAACATCTAAGAAACGCTCAGGTTTCTCCGAAGCCTGTTTATTGACTAGTTTTTCTTTTAATGTTGCATGTAGTATATTTTCTTATTAGTAAAGTTTACTCAAATTTTTATTTGTCTTCTCTCTGATTTCCTGCAGTTCCAATACCATTCACAAGGTGGCGTCTTACCTGTGCCTTTTACCCGAGCTTCCAGAAGAAAAAGACACATCATGTGACAAAGTGATGCTTTTAGAGCTGCTGGTAAGCTTGAACTCATTTAATTTAATTGAATTTAATAAATTTAAGATTGTATTACGGTCAAAATGTCAACATGAATTTAGATATTTTTTGGAGGGGGGTTCATGATACAAGTAATTGATAATGACCTTGGAATGCAGATTAAGCTTTCTTTTCTGGCTCCTTGTTTTTAAAAAAAACTACGGTAAATTGACTCTGATATCCTTGGCTAAATTGACTATGACATGTTCTGCTTGGAAAGTGACTAGAATTTGCTGGATGTTTGTTCCAGGCCTATTCTGATTGTTCCTAAACCTCTCCAGCCCCTCACACACACTCACATAAGAAGCCCTTTTCACTACGGTCATCAGCACAGCACCTTTGTCCTGCTTTGCCCATAATTGAGCTCTCCAGTAAGGCCAAGAGACACTCTGCCATAATTATCTCACTATATCGCTAGACCCAAGGTTTGTCCACTAAGGCCTGCTTTGCCCCGGCAAATCGAATCTCAAAGAAGTCGAGGATTTTATGCATGTATTACAGGTCATGCAAGTGGTAAAATATATCATTAGGCTTAAAACGGATGAGCTTTTTACGTTATTGAGAAATTGATTGATTTTCTTGTATCCAAAGAAGAAGTGCTGACGGGCAAAACCAGTACATGGTAATATGATTTGTTTAGCATGGCCTTCAGATTATGTTGCAAAGGAAAAATATAGTTTTTTACGTAGCCAAAATGTATATATACCATTCTAGTGTTTTGTTTTGGTGTCAAACATACAGCCCATCATTGTTAGGAATAACTGGATAATATTATCTGCTTGTGGAGATCAGTTTTAGTGCACAAATAACACTAACTTTGCCGCTACTGTATTTTAAATTTTTTTAGCACGGTGTACAGCTGAGAAACGGAGAAGCCTGATGCCTTTGTATCTTTACCCGGTGCTCAGCAGACAGCTTTGCACTTGCATGTTTCTCACTTGTCTTCACACACTTTTTTCATTTCCCAGGTTGGGTAGGGGAGACACGTACACACTGCACCTTTCTGTCTGAGACAGAATGTACCATTCCTGAATTACCATAGAAATGACTGTCGTCTGGGTGAACGTTCATTTCCATACGTCACCAAACTTTGCACCTTTTAGGTCACATCCTGATCGTTTTTGATGTAGGTCGGACGGTAATCTAAAACAGCCAAACTGGAGCCTTAGACTTGGTATTATCGTCTGTCTTGGGTGATGGGATTGTGAGAGGATGTTGTTGTTTCTCTATAATCTTACATGCCGGAAGGCCGCAACACATCCGATAAAATCGTAGTTTGTTTATAATTGTAATTAAATCTGTGGGGGAAAGAAAAAATGAGTCGGGGTATTTATAAAAGTGTGATACTTATGCAATCACATTACAAATCAAAAGGGCACCTAGGTATTGTGATAATCGTATCGGGTGGCCCATGGTGATTTCCATCCCTGTCTGTTACTCTTGAAACCATTCTGTCTAATATTTAGGAATGGCACAATAAAAAAAAATCACTTAACATAAGCTTGAAATTCCTGGTTGTTGTTCATGATTAAAAAATACAAAATTAATCGCAACAACACAAAGACTGACATTAAATTTGTGTTCGTGTTTTTAACTTCGTCTTTGTTCTGGTTGAAATCAACCAAAAATGTTTTCTTTGTTAAAAGGTTCATCAAGTGTCACTTTATTCAGCATTGTTTTTAATTTAAAAAAAAAAAAGGCCAAAAATACACAACATTTTATTCGGGTATTGACATTTGATGCAACATCAGGTTGCTTTTGGACTCTTACTCCGACATCACGTGCATTTGAGACACACAAGCATACAGTACCAGGTGTGAACAACTAGACGTCTCTGCTGTTCTTTTGTGGCTGGAATTGGATCACCTGTGACTGAGTCTGGTATTTATGCAGAGAGGCCAGCTGTCTCTGTACAAGACATCCCATAATATAACACCCTTTTCAGACTTGGTATTAAGATCAGAATGAGGCTGATGAATGGGATGTAATGTTGTGCTCTGACCTGATTCTTCACAGCTTCAAAAATTTCTTCTTCTTTATGGTAAAGATCAACACAGGACTGGATTAAAATACTCAAGTTTTTATTTAACCTAATGTGTTTCTCTCTTTCGCATACACAGGTGTCGCGTCATGAGAGGCGAATCTCACAGATTGAGCAACTTAACCAGATGCCTCTTTATCCAACAGAGAAGATTATCTGGGATGAGAATATTGTCCCAACCGAGTACTACTCTGGAGAAGGTTTTACATTCTTCACTTTCTTCACTCTGAAATAGTAAAGCACAAATGAAATGCGAACCGAGGAAAATCTCATTCTCTTGTGATTGTCCTACAGGTTGCTTAGCTCTACCGAAGCTTAATCTGCAGTTCCTGACTCTTCATGATTACCTGCTGAGAAACTTCAACCTCTTCCGTCTGGAGTCTACCTATGAGATCAGACAGGACATTGAAGATATTGTGTTGCGAATGAAGCCATGGTAATTAATAAACACCGATTTCATACTGGTCATGTTGTGCTGCATAGAATGTTTGCTAAGACGTCTTCATGTCTGCTGCAGGCAGTCTGAATATGGTGGGGTGGTTTTTGGTGGATGGGCCAGAATGGCACAGACCATCATGTCCTTCTCCATTGTGGAAGTGGCGAAGCCTAACATCGGTGAGAACTGGCCCGCGCGAGTCCGTGCTGACGTCACCCTGAACCTCAACGTGCAAAACCACATCAAAGCTGAGTGGGAAGGTTGGTCTGTTCTCTTATTACGTATGTGTACAGATTATTAATGAACTCCTTTTGGATGGCTTTGTGTTTTTGTTACGTTCCGTGCACAGCAACGATACGCAAATGATAGGAACATAATAGGGTGCATGTAAAAGGTTTATACAGAATTTGCATTTAAAATTAGGTCATTCAGATTGATGAAAATCTCTCATATCGGGTGTTCCCTGGAGATTCCCATCCCTAACTAGAACCATGAGAAAGAAAGAAAAAAACACAAAAGTGGGAGGCATTATACTGATCATGATACCTCTCACCCCAATCATGGACGATTCTTGATTAGATGCTAACTGTACATTACATTGCTAACTGTATTTCATTGGCTTTGTACAATAAAATAAAGTTGAATCTTAACTAATCTTATTATAGTTTATAATGTGTGAACAATCAAGAGGGAGTATCAGCACAATAAATGCAGAACGTAAACAAGAGAGTGAGGTGGTTATTAAGTACAAGATACTGACACAAATAATTATGCAGTTGGTCTTCAGAGAACATCTTAAATTATGTATTTTTAGTGAATAAACGTGATATGAATATAAATTGGGCTTAAAGAGTACGTATTTTATTAATACTACTCCTAATCAGTATTATAAGTACTGCAGTGTTGAAACAGACTGTGATTTTGTCACACTGCTTTTGTTTCTATACGGCCAAAACACATTTTTGGTGCTGATTTTATTTATTTATTTATTTATTTATTTTTATTATACATGTAAAACAGAAAAGGTGTGTGCCAAAGAAGCTACTTTTGAAGTTTATGCAGTAGGGAAGTGACCAATCTTGCTTCCCTAAATATTTTTAACTTCATCCGTTTTGGAGAGATGATTTATATGTGCTCCAAAAATGGCAATTTTTCAGTATTATACTGTCTCGCTTCAAACTATAATAATTTTTAATGCCAATTATTTATATTTCTTTATTCTTATTGATACTAAATTGGTATAAGCTTTTAGAAGCCCATGTCCTGTAAAAATTGCTGCTTAAATTAAAGCATTCCGGTTTTTGGCTAAACCTTAAAAAGTCAAAAAAGTGTAATCATGTCAAATTCATTTCTTTTCTTTTCTTGGATCTAATAAAAATATAAATGTATATTTATATTTACAAAAAAGCAAGCATGGACTAGGAGATGAGAGAAGCATCAAGTATTATGAAAAATGGTGTTATATGATCCTATTTGTTTTGGCCAATTGCATATTATTCCCAACTCTTTGCCTTTACAGCTGTATTCTCCTTTTTCTGTTTGTGAGAAGTGGGAAATTCTGGGTAGCAGTGTGGTTGTATAATCACAGGCTCCATGTGTGAAAGATTGGCATGTGTGATGACTGAGCTGTTTCTTGTCCCGGTTGCATTCCTCCTCACACCCTCTGTATTTCTTTTCAGGTTTGCGTAAGCATGATGTTTGCTTTCTGATCACGGTGCGACCCACCCTGCCCTATGGCACGCGCTTTGACCGGCGTCAGCCTTTTGGCGAGCAGACAGGCCTGGTGTACGTGAGGGGCTGTGAGGTGCAAGGCATGCTAGATGATAAAGGCCGGGTCATTGAAGAAGGTAAGTTTAATCTCACCTCTTCTGTGTTTTTCTGGTTCATATAATAAACCAAAGCCACTCTTATAACTTTACGTTGGCAGCAATATAGAGGTATAAAAAAAAAATGCATTACTGTAGATGGGCCGGTTGAAAGATAACACTGTACTGTAGTTCTATGCAAGTGTATGAGCATAAAATAACAGATCCTGCTTTTTAAGCTTTATCTCTGCTGATGTGTAGAATATATTTATTTTAACGCACTGTATTTAATTTTGTTTAATGATGTACCTTTGGCTGAGAAATGATTTCATTGCTGCCGATTTATACTATATTAGATGTGCCCGCGACTTCGTTCGCATGGAATTTAATTGTACACTCATAAGCTTGTTTTGAAAAATGAACGGCATCTGTTAACTTTTGGAATGAAGTAAAATTTTTAAGTATTACCGTCAAGTGCGTGGAGTGAAGGTGTGAGATTGCAGTTATTAAGTAGATTTCAATCAGATTTCAATCAACAAAGTCTATATATTACCTCAAGCTCGACCCCATTAAAATTTGTTCAGTAGTTTTTATGTGATGCGTTCAGAAACAAACAGACAGAAAAAAATCTCAATGTACAGAAAGGCTAACTTTACAGTTTGTTATATGTATAGATGTTCAAAAGGATGTTGACAGCTGACTATCATACCCATGCGTGGGCCTTCCTCAGATTTTTGCTATAGAGTTGGAAGAATGTTAGTATGTCTTTGTATGCTGCAGCTTTAAGATTTTTCTTCACTGGAACTAAGGCCCAAAGCCTAGATCTGTTCAAGCTCTGATAATAACATTAAAAACAACAAGATTAGTGTGTTTATGAACTT
This sequence comes from Clarias fuscus, assembly GCA_030347435.1. Lineage (NCBI taxonomy): Eukaryota > Metazoa > Chordata > Actinopteri > Siluriformes > Clariidae > Clarias > Clarias fuscus. Next base: position 20,662,582 of record CM059216.1, on the reverse strand, counting down.
GAGTTGTCTGTACAGAGCCCTGACTTCAACCCCACTGAACACCTTTTGAATAAAATTGGACATGGATTAAACTAGCAATCTTCTCAAATGACATCAGTGCCTGAGCAACAAATCCCTAGAGCCCCACTCACATAGGGCCATATAGTCTTACAAGTAAGGAATAATTTGAATTAATTTTACGTTTTTAATGTTTGACTCAAGGTCCTGATCCGAAGCCCAAACTGCGAGGTGATACCAGAACATTCCGTGTTTGGCTGGACCCTAATCAGTACCAACAGGACATGACCAACAGCATACAGACCGGCGCCGAAGACCCTTACGAGACTTTCAACATCATTATGAGACGCAAACCGAAAGAGAACAATTTCAAGGTTATTTATTTACATTTTGCATTTAAGCATTTGGCAGACGCTCTTATCCAGAGCGACTTACATAAAGTATTCACTCTGTCTAGTCACTTTGTCAAGTTGCTCTTTGTTACATAAGCAAATAACAGGAAATAAACCAGGAGAATTTGTTATAAAATTAAACAATTACCATAAAATAAAGTGCGGGGTAAATAATTTTCTATGCCCAACATCTCAATTGCCATTAATTAGTTTTTGTCACTTAAGAAATAACTCCATTACTTATGGCATGTGGCAGTCACCGAACTCACTCTTTTTCTCCTCTGCAGGCTGTGCTGGAGACGATACGTCACCTGATGAACACCGAGTGCGTCGTCCCTGACTGGTTGCATGACATCATCCTGGGATATGGCGACCCTGGGAGTGCGCACTACTCCAAAATGGCCAATCAGATCTCATCCTTGGACTTCAATGACACCTTCCTTTCCATTGATCACCTTTTGTCATGTTTCCCTGGACACACAGTGAAGGTCACAGAGGACGACCCAACCAAACAGGTCCCTCCATTCAGGTCAGGAAAACATTCTTCCTGCTAAAATCTACCTGCATCTGTTTAATTGCCTCACGAAGCGGAAATCAAAACCTTTACCCAGTTTCTGTTTCGAATTTTCAAATGTAAAATTTAATCTGTTTTTCAGAATTAAGTTCCCTGTACAGAATGTCAAGGGAAAGAAGCGGAAAGCAGACGAGGAGGAAGAGAAAACCGAGGAGGAGAATACACTGATAGTAGAGCCTCACGTGATTCCAAACCGAGGACCCTATCCCTACAACCAACCTAAACGGTGAGAATGAATTACTGTGCTCAGACATCCCAGTTATCTTGAAATAAATATAACAATGGTATAAGCATAAAGAAATGTCCTGCTTAAAACATGTCTGTGATTCTGGTGCTAATCTTTTGTTTGCTGCTGTAATTTCTTTATTCCTATGACAAGTGGTTGTTTGCCTAACTTACATCCGTTTGGCATTTAATAGGAGATGATCAAGATGAACTAATATATTGATGGAAAAAGTTTCAATAAAAAATAAGTTAGAAATTAATTGCAAAATAAATGATGGATGCAGCTGAAAATCATACATTAATTGTAACGATATAATTCACGTGTCACTCGGACTGGGTTCTAGCTTTAAGACAAAGTTGATTACTTCACCGCTCCATCTTTTCTTTGAAATTGAAATTAATGGAGGGAATCAAGGAAGGGAATCCAAGGAAGCCTTAGCATAAGACGTTTCCTGATTCTTCTCTTGTGTAATTTAACAGGAACAACATCCCATTTACTCCAACTCAGATTGAGGCTATCCGTGCCGGCATGCAGCCGGGTCTCACCATGGTAAGAACAAATCCTTACTTTTGTTTTACTGCTCTCAGTCATTTCATGTCGCAGGATGTTTATGCAGATTCACTGTTACTTGTGGCATATTTATTTAAACTGTCAAAAAGCTAATTAGTTTGTGTCACACTCTTTCTTGGGTGTTATTGTAGCTGGGTATCAAGGCTGTTTCTCATCGATATGCTCATCATTTATGTAAATGTGGACGGAATTAAAATAAAGAGAATAATGGCTGCGAGAGGACTTCAGTAAATGAGCCATGGTGTCCTTGCTGGCCGCAGAGCGTCTGAACAGGATGCTGATTGAGAGGCATCTTCAAACTGCTGATTGGTTGTTGGCAGGGGCTGTTGGCTGTTATTTATCATGCAGTTGGCTGGAAATGAATATGGCAGGAAGGCTATCGACAGAGCTATAAACCAAGTCATCCTGCATGCCTGTCTCTCTCCACCTCGACTAACTCTGGCATGCATAGGTTCATTTCACAGCCAAGCAAAAGGCCTTGGGTTCCCCTACCCTGTATTGCGAGCTCATCTTTTAGCACAGAGCAGTGTTTTATATAAGCTATGTTTTCATACATTAAATTCTTTTCAAATCAAAGTCTATAGAATTTATTTGGCCACTTTGTTGAAATATCTTCAGCATGCTACTGTGTTATGCAACCTGCATGCAACCGATATCTGCATGTTATAATGGTCACAGTGCAAGCTCAAAATGAGCTCAAATTATTTTTTAAACCAGGTGTCCCATACATGACACTAGGAGCGAGAATCAATACTCTGTTCAGCAGATCTATCCAGAAGTTAACAAACAAAATGGAGGCTGCATATAGAAGCAACTGCTGTTGTTGAAGTTGTTTTTAATACGATTATTTATGGAGGCTGTGTTTAAATTCACAGCAAAGCATAAGGGTGGAGAGTTGACATTTAAGCTGTCTTTCTGCTTCTTTTAAAGTTGCATGAATTTTTCACCTGACTGGGGTCACAATAGCTTGGATCGTGATGTTCCTCTAAATCTTGATGGGTAAAAGTTGGAAGCTTTAAATCAGAACCAGTTCAATTGAATTGAAGAACTATTGTCCATGTAACTGCAGCTGCTGTTGTATATCAGAGATATGTATCAAATAAACCTGTGCATGACGTTATTTTTCATATGAAGAATTATTGTGTCATGTGAATGTAGCATTTCTTCTGTATTACTCCTATAAAGGCTTATCCAGGCTTCAAAGCTTTATTTGTGCCATTTATATCTGTATAAATGTAAATACCTATATATCTACAGTATAATTAAGGTTGCAGACCATCCTGCATTCTTTCCATGCATGAGCTTGCATAGTCATTATACAGTATACCCTTTGCACGGTGCCATCTGTTTAAATAATATCAGATAAGACAAATCTGAAACTATAGTTGCAGTTCTGCATATTTTTGGTTCATGGTGGATAACATCTGTCTCCGGTATTATATTTATTTAACCATGACTATTTTTTTTTTTTCAACACCTCTATAGGTCGTAGGTCCCCCAGGTACTGGCAAAACAGATGTAGCTGTGCAGATCATCTCCAATCTGTACCACAACTTCCCAGAGCAAAGGACTCTCATCGTGACTCACTCCAATCAGGTAAAGCTCTGCCTCAGATGGCTTAGCATCCCAACGTTATAATCAGCACATGATTGGATTTGAAATGGCGGCTGTAGGAAAAATGATCATTCTGTGGCCTGAAATGCCCGTCTATGTCTGGAATATTTATACATCTTAGGCTGTCTGTTTGTGGCAATCATACTGTAACTGTCCAAGCAAAACCTATAGTTATCTATAATTGATTTTGTCTAATAACTGCTATAATAATCATTTTTAATGGAATACCATAATGATGCCAGCTCAAATGTGTATTTGTGTTTTCTTCTCACCAAGGCTCTGAACCAACTGTTTGAGAAAATCATGGCCCTGGACATCGATGAACGGCACCTCCTGCGTCTGGGTCACGGAGAGGAGGAGCTAGAGACCGAGAAGGATTTCAGCAGGTAAGATATTGAACCCCAGCTAGCCACACAACAGATCAAAGCTTATAAACTTAGAGGCCACTCAGCGCCACCTTGTCCTCCAGGCACCATGTTTGTCTTCATTTTTGCTCTCTTGATGAAGGCAGCAGCCCTTTATGGAGTGTTTGATGTCGTAATTAGGGCTCCTAATTAGTGCCCTGAGTGTGGTCTGTGCTGTTTTTTACACAACACAGACTCCTGCTGTCACTCATTTGAATAACTTAGAACGACTCGCTGATTGTTCCACGTGACATCATTGGCATATCTAATTTTATGTGGGTGGATGTGAGCATAATACAAATGTATGGGGCCGAGGCTTGCCATTTTGTTGACAAATATATCTAAAAAGGAGAAAAATAACTAAATATTAATTTATTGTCGATAAAAATAGGTGATATACCAGTCTTTTGTTTCCTTTTTTTTTCATATTATTAAAAAGTTTTCCAGAATGGTTTGCATGGTATCTAATTGAGAGTGAAGGGGTTCATAGGATGTAACAAAAAATAGGTTTAAAAAAAAAAAAAAGAAAGAAAACTGCTTTTACAATGTCCAAAGGTTTTCCAGTTTTTCAAGCTTTGACATACGCTTTCATTGTCTCTAGAGTTCAGAGACATCAGTGTTTAGATCCTTAATGAGCAAGTCAGTTGTGATGGCAGCAAGGAAATGTTGTCTGGACACGAGGAAATAACTTGGGAGGACTTAAAAAGAATCCTTTCCTTGCCTGAGAAAACCAAATAGTTGATTTATAAATTATTACTCTTCTACAATTCTATGCCTTAAACTTGGAAAGTACCAAGTGTGTTAAAAGGTGGTTGTGTACGAGTGTAATGTGAATAGGACTCCTGGAATGAGCACAAGACAGGTTTTATGATTACAGGAGTAGCTCTTAGGCATTAACCTGCAGTATCCAGGTGAGATTTTCCACTGAAGCTATTGATATTGGTTTTGTAATTGAAGCAGAGGCACCTGTTGGTTATAAGTCAATAATAAATATGGCCTAATTTGTCCAGGATGGGCGTGATTGCTTTATGCAGGTTGCATGACATGAGAGCCAGAAAGACACAGAGGACACGAGATAATGTTCAAATTCTGCTGAGTTTTTATGCAAATGGCAAGAGAAAGACAGGGACATGGAATTTAATCAGTGCAGAGCATGATCAATGACAAGCCCTTGTAATGTAATAGTTGAAACTTATGGTACTATCCATACATTCCCTATAAAATAATAGAATAAAAAAATAAGTCTCCATATATTATCATAATTCAATACCCAAAATAAGATTTTTACCAAAGTTCAGTGCTCTTTAATACAGGTGAAACTTGTTTATGTGGTTTTTACCTGAAATTCTAGCAGTCATTTAAATATGCATGAATGGGGCCGGTGCTCTCTATTAATAGCTACATTAAATTCACATGCTCTGTAATTATATGGTGTGTCCTGGTTACATTCAATAATTGTTGCATTAATGTAGATAGACTTTAGTTTTTTAACTACTTGTCCCATTTAGAGTAATGGCTGTCTTAGACCCAAATAATTTTAAAGTTGAAGCTATTCCGTTCTTCTAAACTGTTACTCGGCATCAATAGAAAGCACAAGAACATTAGGTGCAGGGTCTACGTTGTAGGGAGTAGACAGAAAATCTGTCAAGATTATTCCTAGCTATTGTCTAATTTCATTAGTGTTTCCCATCAGCTCCATGTTGTAGGTAGTTTTACCTCCTTCTGTTTATCAGTGCAACTATTCGTTCATCAAAGTTGTAACACCATACTGGTTTCCTCCCCAGATATGGAAGAGTGAACTATGTCCTGGCTCGAAGGCTGGAGCTACTCAGAGAGGTGGCTCGCTTGCAAGAGAGTCTCGGCGTCCCAGGCGATGTATCCTACACCTGTGAAACAGCCGGCCATTTTTACCTTTATCAGGTACGTCTACTTTTAAAGGCCTCTGCATTGTTCTCTGATCCATGTCCACTAAAGAAAAAAATTATATATACACACACACACACACACACACACACACCAAAATATGCTTTACTCTCTGTTTATTGCTTGTTTCAAGTGCAAACATGAAAAGAAAATGCCAGACATGACAAGCTTTGTTTTGAGTTTGAATCAGCAGCACAGTCAAATAATCACTCCTCGCTGGGAAGAGAGAAATAATAAGCAGTCATACTGTATAGCGAGGCTGGTAAAAATCAAACTCCAAATGGATGAATACAGAAAAAAAATTGAACTAATTTAGAAGGGGGTGAAATTGTGAGATGCACAAAACAGGCCTGCTGTTTTGAGAGAATGAGAGCAGAAAAATATTGTCTGCCAATTTCTATAGAACCCAGTAGCCATGCCTGATCAGATTTCACACATCCAAGAAGTCAGTGTCAGCATGCTTGTGTCCTTTAAACAGAGCCCTTATTTACTTATTTATTTTTTCGATCATTTCAGCATGCTTGTGTCCTTTAAACAGAGCCTTTATTTACTTATTTATTTTTTATCATTTCCTCCTCAGTTTTCACTGAATCTGTATTCTCCAGTCTTTTAGGTCTTGCTGCTTACATCAGCTGATATGAGATGTATATAATGGTATCAGTGACAATGATCTTATGACCTAAACTGTGCTAAAGCCTGCAGTCAGACATGCACTCTGCTAATTAATCTGGCCATCGTGGCTATTTGGGTGATCTCTGCTTGTGTAGCAGTAATATAGTGTTTGTGAATATTATAGCCAGTGATAAAGCATACAAGCAAGCACACTCTCTCTCCTGCAGGTTATGTCACGTTGGGAGGAATACATAAGCAAGGTCAGGCCCAAACCGGGCCGGGAGGTGAGCGTACAGGACGTGGCTGCACACTTTCCTTTCCATAAGTACTTCTCAAATGCACCCCAGCCTGTCTTTAAGGGACAGAGCTACCAGGAGGACATGGACATTGCAGAAGGCTGTTACCGCCACATCCGCAAGATCTTCACTCAACTGGAAGTAAGTGTGTGGGAGAGTTGCACACACCAGACAGCTGACACTAAATTAGGACATGAACAATGAGAATTTAAGGCACTGATCAAAGCATATCATTTTGCCCCAACAAACCCTTCATGACTTTCACTATGCCTTTAACCATATGTTTTCCAGTGTTCTTATCTCCTGATGAGTGACTCTGTGTATCCATTTCTATATGTTGTTCTTTCCAATTCCAGACCTCAGGGACAGGCCTGATTTTATACAGAGATAACAATAGCATTGCCCTCTTATGGGAGAACTGGCCTCAAAAAAGCAATATCCAACTTATTGGTTTGAAGTAATATCTCTGCTTGTGCACGTGTCCATTTCCCAGAGCTTATACCAGATCACTGCACTGACATGCTTTCTTTGTGAGAAGCTTTTTTTTTTTTCTTCTAGGTGTATTTTTCTGTCAAAGCAGAATCAGATAGACCAACACTCCCTTTTACGTCCTGTTTCTTTGATAAGGCTGCTGACAACGAGACATTGCTGTAATGGATGTCTAGCTCTTGTAGTTAAAAAAAAAATAATGCAATTATATATAGATAGATAGATAGATAGATAGATAGATATGTGTGTGTGTTAAAACAGAGCTAGTCCAGAAGTACACCTAGGCTGCTGTTTGTTCTCTAGTAATGGGTCAGGGTTAAAAATATCCTCTTTAATTTTGCATGATTTAATCTGTGCAATATTAAACTTAAAATAGTAACACATCATTCATTTATGATCCCACTGGTCTCGGTCGCAACTTCTAGTGTGGCGTCTGGCTATAGTTCATGTTGTTGTTTTTTCCCCTCCTTGTGTATCTGACAACAGCTCAGTTGATTCTGTTGTTCGCAGTTAACTGATGTAAATGACATTCAATAGGAACTTGCTAACTGCTATTTGTTGGGTGTTCTGTTTTTTTTTTTTTAATGTGAAGGAATTCAGGGCCTTTGAGCTTCTGCGCAGTGGACTGGACAGATCAAAATACCTGCTGGTGAAAGAGGCAAAAATCATTGCTATGACCTGCACGCACGCTGCTCTCAAACGCCATGACCTCGTGGAACTCGGCTTCAAGGTAATTCTTCATACAAGATGAAAACACTGATATCTGCTTACGCTTCAATGATTATCAAATCACACACAGATTAAATGTCTTCCTGACCATGTCGACTTCAGACATCAGACGTATTGATCTTGTATTGAGATTGATAGTTTACTGGAATAAAGGGTGATTTTGTGTATTCAAAATTTCCATGTAGTTTATGGGCAATTCACTACTAAATTCACCACCTCATTTTACTTAATTCCCAATCACAGTTTTGTTCATTTTGTTCAGTCATTTTTTTAGTTTTATATAAGAGAAAAAAAATCTGTCCCCATAAACAAAAAAAACAAGTATTACAGGGGAAAAAAATCAGTCTCTTGATAATTAATCAAGAGAGATTAATTATATAATTATGCAAATGTTCAAAAGGATGGTGAAAGTGGTGATAATACACAATGCATAGTTGTAAAAATGACAGGGAGGGTTTTTTTTTTTCTTTTTTTTAAAGAAAAATAAACAAGATTTTGGGGAATGAGAGCCCATCTTTTTGAAGAACATCAACATCAAAACATCCACACTCCTTTGCATGGCCAATCGATGCACAAGATCTCACATTCACAGATAGTCTATATGGAAATTTGTCTTTTCATATAATGGAGAATTTTTTGGAAAATTGCATACACAGATTTTGACGACATTGTCCTTTGTTCCAGTATGACAACATCCTGATGGAAGAAGCAGCTCAGATCCTGGAGATTGAAACCTTCATCCCACTCCTACTGCAGGTACGATCATCACTCATAGTCTGCCTCAACCTCTTCTATTAGCCATAACTCACATAGCTGGGAATCAGATTTCCTGTTACATCTCATGATGAATGTGCTCTCTGCTAATTTTCCCTGCATTGCCTCTTAATTGTTGATTGGATAATGCTTGACCACTGAGTTAACCTCCCAGTTAAGAGCTTCTGCACTGCTACGTCCTCTGTTACTTTTGTAATCCCTGTAAGAAAAGACCGATGTACTCTACTTTTGCATGTGCCATAAAGGGCAGCCAGTTTATTTTAAGGTTACTGGATCAGCCCACAGTAGTGGAGCAATGAGTAAACACAGATGTGCCATTGACGGGGATCTGAAATGTGAGTCAGTCTTTAATATCATTGCTGCTCAGTAAGTGTGTAGATTTGGGTTGTGTGGCTAGAGAGAGTCTGCTCTCCACTCTGCCACCTGTCCCTGCCCTGACTGAATGCTCCTCATGAGTCCACAAGTTTCGGGCTAATGTTGCAACGACACAGTCGCCACTAAAGAGAAATTGGCTGGCGCAGAGGGCCGGTATAGAGAAATATAGAAAAAATTCTACTCGAGCTTGATTGTTCATGATTCCTCCGAACTGTCTCTAATTTCTGTTGATTGTTCTGCTGCAAAATGTGTTTTCAGGATTAATGGTTTAAGAACTGTTGTCCTAACATGGTCTTAAAGCAATTAATATAATTGGATTGAACGGTATAATTCATGTATATCAAGATCAAGTGTTATGAGCAGATGTTTTTGTTTCTCTTTTTGTGACAGAATCCTGAGGATGGCTACAGTCGTCTAAAGCGCTGGATCATGATCGGTGATCATCACCAGCTTCCTCCCGTTATTAAAAATATGGCCTTCCAGAAATACTCCAACATGGAGCAATCTTTGTTTACACGCTTTGTGCGATTAGGGGTGCCCACAGTTGACTTGGACGCTCAGGGCCGAGCTCGTGCCAGGTTTGCTTGGTTCTTTGTGTACCTGTGCAATTACCATGTGTTTCACCCTGATAAAGCTTTTAGTACAGTTGCATGTATTTTTCATACGAGAGTTGTGTGATCTTTTAATGATCACACGACTCTTCTGTTTGTATATCGCAGTCTGTGTAATCTCTATAACTGGCGCTATAAGAAGCTTGGAAACCTGCCTCATGTTCAGAGTCAGCCCGAGTTTCAGGCTCCCAACCCAGGTTTCGCCTACGACTTTCAGCTCATCAACGTGGAGGATTTCAATGGAATTGGCGAGTCTGAACCCAATCCTTACTTCTACCAGGTCAGTGGTGGTCACTGAGTCCATCGCACACTGCATTCTATGAACTGCTTTCTATGGAAAGAGAGGGATCACTTGAGAGGCAATAACGAAGCCATTGTTTGCACAGTCAGTTCCTGCAGCAGTTGAACGAATGGCCATTACGTCTCCACGGAGCTCCAGCCACAGCAACGCTCTGCCAACGAGCCAGCCGTTATTCTAATGTATATTAGTTACACCTCATTAGTCAAAGTACTTTTACACTAATGCTCCATCTTACTTACCCTGAATGGCGCTAGGTTCAGCACATCAGATGCAGTATGAGACTCGTATGCTTGTAAATGTTACATTTTACCCAAGTCTTATGACTCCACTTAACCAACCCTAATGAGAAATATAGATTTTCTTCCTGTGGCCAGCTAATTGGTGAGATTACTTAGTTACAGGGTTGTTAAAGGTTAATATTATTAAGGTTGTTCAGAGTGAGTATGTAGCCACTATATACGTGGTCTTTGTTGGTTTACTGTCACTCTGGTTTTTGTCTGCTGAATGCTCTGGTGAATAGATGATGCAACAAATTGAACTCGGGTTATACGATTTTATCTCAGGGATGTATTGATCCTGAAACTGCACTCACACTGAACCTTTGGTTTGAAGCTATGCTGTTGCCATGGTAACTGGGGCCACTTCATTTGCAGCACATTAGATCGCATTAGTATAAAAACAAGTGTTTCTGTCTAAGTGTGGTTACAGTGTGGTTCTTTTGCATGAACAAAAGAACGAATATTCTGGACAGTGACAAAAATCTTCTTTCTTAGATAGAAATATTTGTTCTCCCCAGTAGTCACTGTATATTCTGTTTTAAGATGCAAAAGTGAACTGTAATTTGGTGACTCATATGAAACGTCTGAACTTTGTGTACAGAAACGATGTTTAAGCCTTGAAGCAATTATTAAAAGATGCTAGTTCTGTCTATTTTCATTTGTTAGCAATTGTGTCAAAGAATATCTGTATAAGTCATCTGTTGGTGAGAGTGTGGGTTACTGTCTAAAGGTTTATCTACTGTATGTTTTTAACTGGAACACATTTATAAAAGTGTAATATTCCATTTGGTGTTTGTGGCCAGATTCCATAACCTTATTACTTTTCTAATTGCCTGACGTTTGAATAGCTGCCTTGTGATCCTTTATTGAATTTATTTTTAATGAAGGATTTCAGCCTTCCAAAAATAGCATCGTAGCGTACCTTGTTCAGATGTTCCGCTATATGAGGATTTGTTGCATTGCAACCAGATGTTCATGTTTGACCAGATGATCGTTCTGAGAGAAAGAGTGACATTGAGACTTGTTTACTAGTGTGAAATGCATAAGTATATTTCAGTGCATAGTATAGCAGCAGGACAGTGATATTTACAAGGTTCATTCTTTGTAATTACTTGATTCTTTGTTGTTTGTTCAGTTTATGAAGTCAAAAAATTGTTTCAGAAATTGATCGCTTAGTGGTTCTGAGTGTCACATTAATATCAACACTGTGATTAATACTATGACTATTGCTTAATGTCGATATTTAAAGCTTTGCAAGTTTTTCATGTGGTTTGTTACAGTGCTCATTGTGTGTAATTGTGTGTTTTCTGTGTAGAACCTTGCTGAGGCAGAATACTCTGTAGCCCTGTACATGTACATGAGACTGTTGGGTTACCCTGCAGAGCGCATCAGCATCCTCACTACTTACAACGGCCAGAAGCACTTAATCCGAGACGTCATCAACCAGCGATGTGCCAACAACCCTTTCTTCGGCCAGCCCAGCAAAGTAAATCACAAACTCACAAAAGATTTTTGTCTCTGTTAAATGATTGTATATTTTGAAAACCGAAGAACAGCACATCTCTTTAACTGTTCTACCAAAGTAGGTCTAAATTTGTTTCCTCTTAACTGAGTTGCACAGAAACCAGAGTTCAGCATTTGTCTAAATGGCTTTCTGAATTAGATTAGATGGATGTGTGCGACTGACAAAGAGGCACGGCATGTGGCTCAATCCTAAATCGCATTACCACGGGTTCTTAATTATACCCTTACTCGGGGGATATTCACATAGAATGAATGAACATTTAGTTTAAGTATCAAAGAATGGGGATTGCAGAGGTTATAACTAACTGGTAAACATGCAGTGCTTAAACCCTAAGATCAGTTTTGTATTTACCGGGAACTCTGTGAAGATAAATCAGCTCATCCAAGATTGTCCCCCTTTCTATTGGCTGGAGTTGCAGGTTCACTCATTTAGGTGACAGGGAGAGAAATAGAGCAGCGACGAGAATGTGCTGAACTGCAGAAAGGTCACTCAGCCTGCATCTGGCCAGAACACTGCTGACAGTTTGTCAGGATTGGTAAAACAAAACAAATGTCATTTCAAGAGGCTGCTGCAAGCACTCTAATTAGAGACAAGAAGAAAGGGAGTAACAAACAAACATCATTTTGCAATGAAAAAAACTATTATTAGGCTCTAGAGAAGAGAGCCCTGAGCACACTCTGCATACAATTTCAAGGGAATACACCACACATTTACATACAGCCATGTCCACAAGTTTTGTGTCCTCTCCTTTAGTTCTATGTATTTTGGAGTAAAAAATATAATCATCATCTGATTGTAGCAGGTCTCAGTATTGGGCAAATACAAGCTCAGATGAGCAACCGTGACCTTATTTATTTAATAAAAATGAAGCCAAAAAGAAAGAAACATGCAGGTTACCCCCCAATGATTCAATAGCTTGTACACACGTGGACAAAATTGTTGGTACCCTTCGGTCAATGAAAGAAAAACTCATAATGGTCACAGAAATAACTTTAATCTGACAAAAGTAATAATAAATAAAAATTCTATGAATGTTAACCAATGAAAGTCAGACATTGCTTTTCAACCATGCTTCAACAGAATTATTTTAAAAAATTAACTCATGGAACAGGCCTGGACAAAAATGATGGTACCCCTAGAAAATACTGAAAATAATGTGACCAAAGGGACATGTTAATTCAAGGTGTGTCCACTAATTAGCATCACAGGTGTCTACAATCTTGTAATCAGTCAGTGGGCCTATATATATGGCTCCAGGTAGTCACTGTGTTGTTTGGTGACATGGTATGTACCACACTCAACATGGACCAGAGGAAGCGAAGGAAAGAGTTGTCTCAGGAGATTCGAAAGAAAATTATAGACAAGCATGTTAAAGGTAAAGGCTATAAGACCATTTCCAAGCAGCTAGATGTTCCTGTGACTACAGTTGCACATATTATTCAGAAATTTAAGATCCATGGGACTGTAGCCAACCTCCCTGGACATGGCCGCAGGTGGAAAATTGATGACAAAACAAAGACGGAGAATCCGAATGGTAACAAAAGAGCCCAGAAAGACTTCTAAAGAGATCCAAGGTGAACTTCATGCTCAAGGAACATCAGTGTCAGATCACACCATCCGTCGTTGTTTGAGCCAAAGTGGACTACATGGGAGATGACCAAGGAGGACACCAAAAACAAATCATAAAAAAGCCAGACTGGAATATGCCAAACTACATGTTGACAAGCCACAAAGCTTCTGGGAGAATGTCCTATGGACAGATGAGACAAAAATTGAACTTTTTGCCAAGGCACATCAGCTCGAAAAAATGAAGCATATCAAGAAAAGAACACTGTCCCTACTGTGAAACATGGAGGAGGCTCTGTTATGTTCTGGGGCTGCTTTGCTGCATCTGGCACAGGGTGTCTTGAATCTTTGGAAGGAGCTGAAACATGCTGTCTGGAAAAGTCACCCTTCAAACCGGAAACAACTGGAGCAGCTTGCTCATGAGGAGTGGGCCAAAATACATGCAGAGAGGTGCAGAAGTCTCATTGACAGTTACAGGAATCGTTTGATTGCAGTGATTGGCTCAAAAGGTTGTGCAACAAACTATTAAGTTAGGGGTACCATCATTTTTGTCCAGGCCTGTTCCATGAGTTCATTTTTTTTTAATAATTCCGTTGAAGCATGGTTGAAAAGCAATGTCTGACTTTCATTGATTAACATTCATAGAATTCTTATTTATTATGACTTTTGTCAGATTAATGTTATTTCTGTGACCACTGTGAGTTTTTCTTTCATTGACCGAAGGGTACCAACAATTTTGTCCACGTGTGTAGCAGCAATGATTTTTCCTGTCTGACATTATTAGTCGTTTTATTAATCTTTTCAGCCATTCTGATGTACATTTACTGGGATGCTTTGGATTATTGTCCTGTTGCTTGACTAAATTTCGACCAAGCTTTAGCTGTCAGACATATGGCCTCAGATTTGCTTCTAGAATGCAGAGGAATTCATGGTCAATTCAAAGACTACAAGGTCCCCAGGTCCTGTAGCTGCAAAAACAAGCCCAAAATCATCACCCTTCCACTGCTGTGCTCAACAGGGTGTATAAGATGTTTCTGCAGACATTCTGTGTGGTTTTCGACAAAAACATGATGAAAAGGCATTAAGGGCAACAAATTCCACTTTGGTTTCATCTCTCTATTTTTAATTAAGGATTTGTCCAGATGCAGTTTTGCAAACCTCAGAAACCCTTCCTTCTACTTTTTAGACAGAAGAGGCTTTCTCCTGGAACCCTTCCAAGTAAAGCATACTTGTTCAGTCTTTGTCTAATTGTGCTGTCAAGGATTTTAACATTACAACAAACAAACAGCCAAAACTTCTCCTTTTATAGAGGTCTGACCCACACCAATAGGACGATTTTTATTAAGTTTTTACATAAAGGATTAAGAGGACACATGTATTTATTTATAACGTGTGTTTGTGTGTGCACGCAGCAAGAAGGCAGGTAGCTTATAGCTTATATTGTCAAGAACAGAAGACACTTTTTCTGGAGAAATAACATACTGTTTTTTTTTTAAATAGGACATTCACTGACTCTCATTTAAGTTTGCACATCAAAAATCTGACAGGCCAAAGCAGACTCTGTCGCTGCTGGAGACCCGCCAATAAATGCTTCACTTCACTGACCATCTGCTGAGAGGCATCACACACTCTAGTCCCTGGCTGAGGGTGCTAATGAGAGGAAGCAGTCTATATTATCAGTGTGTTCTGTATCCATGGACTTCTCCAGGAGCACCTTTACTCATTGGCGGAATTTAGGCTAAGACTTAACCTCAAACTTAAGCCTGTACGTCCTGGGTCAGTCATGGATTCCCCAAGCCCTCAAGCTTAAAAAAAAATAATAATACAATACACCGTGTAAGTGAATTCACTGAAGGAGAATAAATTGTCCTGCCTTGCTGCACCAGCTGGAGAAAAAGCAGGGCAAAGCATTTTGGACATAACCACATGGCATATCTAGTCCATCATATTTCTGAAGGCTTGTCCTCAGGGGTAGGGCATGGCTGCCTGAGCCAAGCTCAGTAGTTGATGGTTCAGAAATCAGGGCATCTGAGACATTGTTTGGAGAAGTAACCACAGAGTGCTGAAATGGCCTGTCTAAACCTACAGATCTCAGATCTGCTTCCCGCTATTGTAAAGTGGCATATTGTTGCTCGCGGTGCTGCACCTGTTCTGTATAGCAACAGAGAGCTGTAAATAGATGGCCCTCTCTCTTTTTCCCCCGCTTTATTATTATTTTTTTACTCTTCCTTTGTCCACCAAAAGGGCTCGGCATTAGATTGTCTCAGTGGACTGGGTGTCTGGAAATAGTTCAAGGCAGAGATTTATTTAAAGGTGTTGCCCATTTGTCAGGGAGCACTTTAGCTGGGTCTCATTTTTCTGTTTATCATGCCCTGATCAGACAGAAGCGGGTAGCAGTACTGCGCTCTGATAACCTACAGTGATTTTATCAGTCTGCAGCAGCTTTTCTGTCTTCGGCTTAGTGTGTACACGTGTGTGTGTGTGTGTGTGCGCTTGAATGAGTATGAATGTAATAGAGTCTGTGTAGTACAGCAGCTTGCAGCGCCACTATACAGAGATGAGAATTGTGTTTTAAACATGCTTCTTTTTTAGGTTGCATTAAAGTAGAGATTGATTTCTTCTATCTGTTTCTTTAATTTCCATAATCACATTTTCATAATTGCTGTGAAAAGCCATTGATTAAACTTCAGGTGCACATGTCGATAAATAGCTGTTCTAAGGTTCTTGCCTACCTCATTCTGACTCATTGTGTCTTTTTAATACACACATCTGCAAACCCAGCCATTTTTGTGTGTGGGGGAAATGTATCCTCTTTATCAACTAAAAAAAAACAGTTAAGCAAGAAGAACAGATAATATATATTTTAAACAAAAACCTGGGTTGTTCTTTCATAGGTAACAACAGTGGACAGGTTTCAGGGTCAGCAGAATGACTACATCATCCTCTCACTGGTGCGCACCAAAGCTGTAGGGCATTTGAGGTAAGTATTTTTATTTTTTTGCACTCATTTGCTTCGAGTTTTAATGCTGTCATCTGATCTTCACCCCCACACACACATACACAAAATCCATCAGGAAGAGAAAGATGTTGATCCTCCTCACACTTGTTACCCCAGGCAGTCATGGGTGATATGGGAAGGGGCTGATCTGAGCATAATGGCTGCAAGGAAGATGATCGAGCAGTGTGATCAAAGCCTTGTTTCTAAATGCTGCTTAATTATCAGTACGTTTTTTTAGTGTGCGCGTGTGTATGAACTAGAACAGCCTTTTGATTTATATTCAGCTATGTAATTCCCATGACTCCTATTTTATTGTGTTGCATATTTAATCAACATCTGAAGTCTGCCACAGTATTTTATTTTTTCTTGCTGAAGAATTAGTGCTGTCTTCTGGTGTGTTTACTGTGAGCACCGAGAGTGTCTCAGCACAGCATGCTGAACCTGCAGCCTGCAAATGGGAGTTTTAACCTAATGAATAAGTTGTGGCTTTGTATCTGTGCCCTGCTAGCTTAATGTCCCTAAAAGCACTAGAAGATTATAATCTTCAGAAACATGCCAAGTTAAAGTAAAAACGTTTACTGCCAGTCCTTTGACCAATGTTTTTCTTTTTCTGATACATTTTGGCCTCATTGAATCCATCTTTTGGGTTTCCATTTAAAGTCTCTGATATTTTTAGTTTGGAGTGATGTGTCTGCAAACGTGATAAGGAGCAAACTTGTTTGTTTGGAATGAACTTCATCTAGATGTCTGAACAGCTTAGTGGCAATGTCTAAAGACTTCCCTTTTTATTAAGTACAGTACTTAAATTACCAAAAGCTAATTTTTTTTTTTTTTTTTAAACAGTGCTGAAGATTTATGGTACTGATGGTCAGCAATCTATTTAACCAGTATAGGAAAGGACTTAATGACCATGACTCCAAAGCACTTTTTTAAGTCAGGCTACCACTTATGATGAGTGGTATGAATGTAAGTTCTGGCTTTTACAAAGTCATTGTAGAATGTTCTCCAGGTGTTTGATTCTAGATGCTCCCTCTAGTCATCTATTAATAGTTTGAAAAATGCTGCATTCGTGAGCCACCACTCATGTCTTCATATTAAATGTGTTCGATTATTAAAGAAATATTAGAAAACGATGACAGGCTTCAATGTGCTTGAAGATACAATTAGAAAATTGGTTGTTTATCCAACACCCTCAGCAGCAAGCTCATTTCCCCCCTCGTTCATCTGTTCCTACCCCTCAGCATCCAGTATCACCAGTGTACCAATCACCAGCCTGATCATCAGTCATTATCTGCACCTGTTTCTCACTGGGTCATGCCTTAAGTTAGAAGTTTTTAGGTTTGCATTATTTATAGGTCACTTTGCTCCTTAACAGACAAAAACAAACATTCCTCTGAAACAGGTACAAGGAAAATAAGCAAAATGAAGAAATGAGGAGCATCTTAAGACTTTTGCTCTGTACTGGTATAAAGCTGCAGATTATTTAGCTTTGATGTCTGTCAAAAGTGGACCCTCTACACACATGCATGCCACTTTCAACAACTGAGCTTAGTGAATAACTTTTTTATTTTTACATCTATATCAGATTCTTTCCTAGGTAATAAAAGTCCTTCTATTGATAAATGTTGCTGCTGTGATGCTGATTAGTGGACAGCATGAGGTTTGATTTCAGTCTGATTGATTTTTTTAATGGACACTATTTCCGTAGGTGATCTCTGCTTGTGACCGTCTCCTCTCCTCACATTCTCTGATACAAAGACAACTCTCACAGATAATATTGCACTCTTTCCTGTTTGTGTCTTTAGCATTGTGGGATGTCTATGTGTGTGTATTTATACATAACTGAAGCTGAAGAAGAGAGTAATGCATGATGATAAAAGGGTTACGATCTGAACTGATTGCAGGACCAAGTGCCTTATCAGCTCATTTCCAATCTAACCAGATTCATTCCATTAATGAGGAGTCGCACTAAAGCGTGTGAAATAACTTCTATTGAGTGTGATCTTATCATTAGGATAAGCTAACTACCCTTAACTGTGGAAGATAATAAGTCATGTAATTGTCTGTCTTTTCTGTCTTTCCTACTCACTAACATTGGCTTTTTCTTTTATTTCTTCCATCTTTCCCTTGTGTGTAGAGATGTGCGGCGTTTAGTGGTAGCAATGTCCAGAGCCAGACTGGGCCTCTACGTCTTTGCTCGGGTTTCCCTTTTCCAGAACTGCTTCGAGCTGACACCTGCCTTTAATCAGCTAACCGCGCAGCCGGTGCAACTTCACATTCGGCCTCAAGAGTACTACACCTCTGTGAGTACACACGCCCATACATGTAGAAATATTAACAGTGGTAGTCATGCTGTTTGAGGTCAATTAGTCAGTATTGATACAATATAACTGAATATTTATTGTCAAATTCTGTAATCATGGGCTCTGTTTTTTTTCTTTTTTTTTTTAGTTTTCACTGGCTTGTTTATTAAGGATCTAAGTCTACATCGGAATATCTGTTTTGTTTAAAATGAAAAAACAAATCACCATATTTTATTTTATACCAATTCTATAGTATTTGATGAGGGATGTAGCCTAAAAATATGGCCTCATGTAAAGCTGAAAAAGTGAAAGACACTGACTGATCTGACAGCCGGAGTGCAGGTGTGAGTCGGGCAGTGCCATACTGTCAGTGTAAACACCTATATATGACGGCTCTAAACAGCCTTATCGACGAGAAAGCAATGAATGAGAAACGCCACCTGGTTGCATGTGATAAGCACAACATCTAACATGATTTTCTGTATTCACTGTCGCAATTTGTGTGAAAGTCTGACATGATGCTTCTACACAAACACACAGACAAGCCTACGCACTACGAGGTTAGTTGATCAGTTCAATGTGACCTGTAGTGCAGTAATGTAAGAAACATTATTCCTGCATACAGTACATAAAGCTTGTTCAGAAAGATGGGACACTTGCAACTATTGCAGAATTTTCATATTTTCTGTGAGTTAGATGAATACACTTAGACATATGTGACTGTCTGCACAGTGCAAAGACAAAGAACAACAAGTGTTCAAGTCAAACTGTGACTATCGATTGTGTAGAATAACTGAACACAGTTATGCAAGTAACAACTCTCTTATATTTCTCAATATATTTCCTGGCTACACTAAATCACTTATCCTACCATTTCACTAGTCCTTGGATGCCATAAAGTTAGAAAGTTTTCTCAGTACCTCAGAGCCTGGCCTCCCTGGAAAAGGAATGTCCCAAACATGTAGAAATGGCTTGTAGTAAGTTCAAGACTGTACAGGGGATGTGGCAATAATTCACAGCTGCATTCCTGTCATATGCAAGTGGTGTGTACAGTTCCCATAGACGAATGCATCTCTTACACAAGTTATCCGTCGATTTTTAAGGATCAGGCCAAATGCTGAAAGTTCACAGGACTGACTGCAGTAGGTTCCAAGCCACCTCGTCCGGGAGCGCCACTGACAAACATATGGCCTTCTATATATGTTTGCACTCTTCAAATGTTTACTGAGTCTGATCACTATACTGTGCTTGACGTCTTCTGTAAATATCAATTGGTTTTATGTCTTTATTCCCAAGAAATTTCATCACGTGTCCCAGTTTGATTTGAACGCCCCTCATGGTAGTGCAGTAAATATGTGTAAAATAATTTCACATCAAATAAGTAACCTCTTCCTCTGTGTCTCCGTCTTTCCTTGCAGACTGAGGAGCGCTCGAACAAGCCTGATCAGGTAGTAAAGAACATGCCTGAGATGGCCAACCTGGTCTACAATATGTATATGCATATGATACAAAGAACCCAGCAATACCAACAGGTGAGCACTTCACTGTCTGCTTTCCTTTTCCGAACACTCTTTTATATATTATTAATCACAAAGCCATCTTTTGTTTCTAGTTGAAAAGAAAAAACAGTTAGAGCTGCTGTAATAGTCCATTTTAGTTCTACATGCTAAAACTTGGGCAATGAGCATATGAATGCAGTGTTTTCAACAAAGGATAGATTGCCACTAATGAAGACCTGCTGGGGGAAATTGTGGAGAAAGCTCAGGTTCCTGTCACCCCTCTGCTCTCAGACTCCCACACCAGAACACCGAGCTGCTGTTAGTCAATGTGGCCTATTAAAGCCAGAGGCAGTAATACATGTGTATCAGTGTGTAGGCAGATTGTGGCATGATTATATAAATATAATATAAATTGGCTATACTGATCATCAGAATATTATAAACATTGGCTTTTTCATACATCACTCAACAGCTGCATTTCTTTCTCTTAAACATCAAACCATGTTTGTTTTTTTTGGCGAGTCCAATTTAATAGTGGCTGTTTGTGGACAGCAGTCTTCAAGTAATTTCTCAGATTTTCAGTAAGGTTAAAGCTGGGCTCTGACTCGGCCATGCAAGGACATTCACCTTTCTCTCCTTTTTGCAGTGTTCCAGTCCTTGCCACAGAGAAGCACCACTATGATAGCATATTAGCACCTCAGTCCTTAACTGTAGGAATAGTGTTATTTTGAGGGTGAGCCGTATTGAATTTCCACCAGACATATCATTTGGTGTTGTGGCCAAAAAATGCGTTTTTGCAAAGCTCAGTCATGACTGCATGTGGCCTTGCTTGAGACGTGGCTCTTTTTGTAACCCTCCCATACAAGCTACATTTTGGAGAATTTGTGAAATTGTTGTCACATGCACACAATGACTACGCATAAATTCCTGCAACTGCTTCAGAGTTGCTGTAGGCCTCTTGGTGGCCTCTCTGACCCTCCTGGCTCTTTCATACAGTTTGAGGTGAAGCCTGATCCAGGGAGAGGCTTTGTTTTACTAAATACCTTCTACTTTTTAATAATAGGCTTCACTATGCTTATGGACTGTAATAAAGCCTTTGAAATGTTTATCCCAGAGTACTTTATCAGAGGGCTTTTTTGACAGTGCCTTGCCACACTGTTGCACTACCAGGGAAATGCTCCAGCTTTTCATGGTAGCGCCCTTGTGCCTACGAATGCGTCACGACTGATATCCAGCACAATCTCAAGTTTGACTAACTACAACAGTTCTACAAACAGGGAACTATGTACACCCTAATGCACTAGCTTTACATTTAACACTATTTGGGTTTTAACCCTGGAACCTTAAAATAAACAATCACTTGTTCCACACACTAAATAGTCCCCTTGATTAGATGGAATTCAGCCTTGTTTTAGAAGTCAGTTACTATAGTCTATTAACTCACCATAGGAATAAATAATAATAAATTTAAAAAAGGATCAGAGGCATTCTGAACAACTAAGGAGCAATTATTAAGGAGACAACGTGTTGTATAATATGACCTACATTATCAGATGCATTTTAATCCTGAAACTGCTTCTTTTAGCTTATTTTAGCTGTGGCATACCCACTACTTACAAGCCAAACAGGTAAACTACAGATGGTTGAACAAACTTATTTAGATATGCGGAGGGCTTTTTGTAAGACTAGATTTATTTGCAGCATACAAGATCTTCATCCATATTCAATGAACTTCTAAATAGTGATGTATTTGTGTCTCTTTGTGCTGAAGCAGCAGATTCTCCCACCACCACGGCAGGTGACGACAGAGGAGGGGTCTGACGTAAATATGAGGGAAGAAGAAGAAGAGCAAAAAGACAGTCAGTCTGAAGGAGAGAACAAGGAAGGCGGTACTGAAGATAAAACTGAGGAGGAAGAGTCTGAGATGAAGATGGAGCAGGAGTCTGGTGTGGAGGATGAGCACACAGAGGAACATGCTAAAATGCCTGAACACCCAGGTAGAGACAGTGACAGCGGGGACAGTGAGGAGGACGAGCCCTAAAGCAAATCCACCCACACTCCATGCTTCTGGCCAGCGTCCACTGCTCTATCCACCAGGATGTGATTTAGTTTTTTTTTCTTTTCTTTTTCCTTTTTACTTCACATTGATTTGGGTTCTTGAAAATAATTGCCTTTTGTAAGAGAACATTTTTCTAACAAATGAACATTTTGTAATAAAATTAATGTAGTTAAATCTGCAGTTCATTCTTGTGGTATTTGTGTGTGTGTGTGTGTGTGTGTGTGTGTGTGTGTGTGTGTGTGTGTGTGTGTGTGTGTGTGTGTGTGTGTGTGTGTGTGTGTGAGAGAGAGAGAGAGAGAGAGAGAGACTACTAGCATCTAAAATGGGTTTCCCCAGTGTATTTAAATTATTATGCAGGTTACTTCTATTTCTAAACCCTTATATTTATTTATCTTTTCTCTGTTAATATGGTTGTGTTAGGCATGCATTGTGGAACTTCCTCTAAAAGTCTTCCTCCTTCATAATGTAGTACGTTTTTCTCTCCACCCCAAGCGCTCATCTTCTGCTTCCTAGAAATTAGTGTTAAGCTGAAGGAATTTGTTCACAGAGCACACAGAGCCAGTTAGCTATTTATGAGCAGAAACTGACACAGGGATCACTCTTTAACGAGCAGGAATTACTTTTCCACCACATACAAGGAATCTTGCTAGTGGAGAATCGGTAACCTCAAGAAAAACATTTAAAGAGGTTGGTATTATATTTATTCTCGATTGCTTTTGTTTCTCTATATAATGTTGTACATTTACATACGTATATACTGTACCTGGTTAAAAAGTAAAGTATTTGAAAGTAATCCTGACCGTGTATTACATAAAAAGTTACTGAGCTCTTCAATGTTGGATACCTCCATGAATACAGTGCTATGCGTTTTAATAATTCACTAGTTTTATGATGTATGATTAAAAAATATAGATTTTTGTGAGGGTGGGGGTTTTTTTAACCAGTGCACATGACTGAGACTCACATACCTCAAGATTATGAGCTCTTGCATCACTTGACTGCTGACAAAACAGGACTGTCACAACATGTCAGCTGATGAGCACATGCTTTTTATTATTCAAGCAGTCTAACTTGCCACATCCACAGATTGGTGTTATGCTTTTGAACCCACAATTGAAACAAGATTGCAATATTGGCTGACATACGTCATGCAGTTTTTTATTACAGTTGCTGTACCATTGTTTGTGTGGTTGTAAAGCAGGAAGTCAGGTTGTGGATGATGCCGTCTGTTCCCCATTTTCAGCTATGGTCATGAGTTGTGAGTAGTGACTGAAAGAAAAAAAAAGGGTTACAAGTGCATTTGGTGGAAATTGGGCTCCTCTGCAGGGTTGCTGTGATTCGGTATACTCTGAATTTGACAGGCGCTGTTGATTTAGGTGGTTTGGTCACTAGTGGGGCAGTATCAGGCTATCATGCTGGATGCAGACCCAGAGCCTTCTAGAGAGAATATTTCACACATTGTGACTGGTAATTTTTAAGAGGAACTAGGGATAGAAAAGTATGAATTGATAGTCTCAGCCTGTTGCCACTGCGTCCGTGCTAGAAATAATAATGGAAAGAAAATGAATTGGGGATTTGGGGGACAAAAACAAACAAAGGCCTCACCACCCTCAGGCAACGTCGGCGCACACTTTGATTATGAGCACTGCATGCACCCTTTCCCCCACACAGGGCTTATAGGCAATAGCAGGAGTGACTGTAATATTAATAACCCAGCCAGGCTGTGGAATTATAATTCTTGTGCTTGTGATCTAGAATACCACTGAAGCTTTTGAAAGCCTTTGTGCAGGTGGGTTTCAATGGAGCCATAAAACATCCTTAACCTGAGAATAGATGAACAGTGGGTCCTGTAAGTGTGTTAACAGGTTACAAAGATTTATGAGCTCTTGTGATCTAATCATTTTAATCATCTCCATAGTTAAGAAGGAAAAGTTGGATTATATTTTTCTTACAGTGTCTGTCCATTTTTTTTCTTCCAACAATTGTTTGTTATACACGTTCTTATACAGGCAACTATGGCCTGTGTGTCACACCAGCATTTAGTAGTCTGCTAGTTGACATCTGATTTGCTAGTTACAGTATCACATGACAAAATCCACCAATCAGCCACAACACTACCACCACAACCAATGGCATTATCAATTAAACGCTAGTAAACTGGTGACCTTATCATGGGCACTCAAGGCGTATCTATGCACTGGATAAACAAGTGCTGAAGTCTTGTGGCGTTATGCCCTGAAAGCCAGAGCTAGAGCCCCAGCAGCATAAGAGGAATCTACACAAAAGGTTTTAATATTACAATCAGTTTACATTAACAATGAAACTCAGTCTACTTCTCCTTCCTTCCATCTCCAAATGACACACTTCATGTGTGATAGAAACTATTTATTTCATATTTATTAAGCATAGGTGTTCCTGGGACAAATAACCTCAAACACTCCACATACTTAAAAATGACATATGTAATAATTTCTCAATGAGCACAAGGAAATAAGTACAAGTTAGTCAGTTGTTGGTCTGCATGCTGGTGTGAAAAAATTAAGCACTTATCCAGAGCAACCTTCATTTTTATCTCATTACACATCTGAGCAGTTGAGGGTTAAGGGCCTTGTTTAAGGGACCAACAATGGCCATGGGGTTTGAACCTGGGACCTTCCGAACCATAGTCCAATGCCTTAACCACTGAACTACCCCTGTGTAGTCCTAACCTTAAACGAAACCTACAATATCCTATAGTGCACAGTGTCACAGAAGTGAAGAAATTTTAACATTTCATTCAGCGCAATTACAGTATGTATAATAACCTTTGTGCTCTCTACTGTATAGGATGGCAGGCTCATGTTGTTGGACAATAGTGTGGCTGATCGTGCTGTTAGTGATCGGGTGGCCTCTCAGCATCTTCCTTGGAGGGCTGTATGGACTCTTCGCCCCCTTGACCGCCTGCCTCGGATTTGACCATCTGACTGACCTCCTGCTGGCAGGAGCCAACCTGGGCAGGACATGTGCCCTGAATATGAGACATGGCACTCCCATGTGCTGAGGAGTGTGTTCCTCACTCCTTTTATATTTGTTTTATTTTTTAACGAGAAACGCCACTCCTGACTTCAAATTTTTAAATTAAGATTTTAAAAGGTTCATTATAAACTAATTTCATGTGAAAAGCTAAAATAAAATGAGCATCTCTTGTGATTAAGGTCAATATCATTGTTATTTGTATTGCTCAACACAATGAGTAGATCCTGAACTGGAGGGAGAACCTCACTATGTAGAGATTTCAAGTAGAAGCATTATTAAAAGTTTAGAGGTAACTGAATAACTATAGACAATCTTTTCCCCCCTACACACACACAGAGAGAGTTTAAGTTCTACTACCAAATGTAAACACATTCTTTTAGAGTTCCTTCTCAGAAAATAGGAAAGCATAACTTTTTAGCCATGTCACTTTTTATATATCTGAGAATTTGCTGAGGTTTCTTGTTACCCATAACTGATATAAAAAAAAATAAAAAAAACAGATTGAAAAAACTGAACTTTCTCTCATGCCAAATTGAGGAGGATTGAAATATTTCTCTCTCTCAAACATTTTCGACAAACACTTATTTAAGATTTTCAGATTTTACCTTTCAGAGAAGTCAATTTTCAAAAACTAGTAGGGAAAGTGGACTCTTCTCTCTTTAAAATCTAGCACAGCTGGGAAGCACTTGTGATGGAAAGTTACCTTTTTTTTCTGTGATGGTCCCAGGCTAAGAGAACGTCTGTGAACATTCTTAGTATTCTCTGTGTTAATTATTTTACTGGATTTTATTGTATTGGATGGACGATGGAAGAGCGTGTGTCTCTAACTAAATGTATGCAGAAGGGTAGAAGGCTGGCCAATGAGAGAGGATGTTTATCACAACAGTCTTCACTATTTCAGTCTCTAATTCATACTAAATTTGAGCCTTCATACGATATGCATAGAATGCCTAAATATTAAAGAAAGCAATACTGGATTGTTTATGTAAGGTTTATATCAAAAACGTTAAAAAGTTTCTTTGTCATCACATAAAAAACCATTCAATGGACATGGTCCGGGTTCGATTCCCGGCCAGGCTTGATTCCCTTCTCTGTGCATGGAGTTTGCATGTTCTCCCCGTGCTTGGTGGATTTCCTCAGGGTACTCCGGTTTCCTCCCACAGACCAAAGACCTGCAGATTAGGCTAATTGGCGTTTCCAAATTGCCCTTAGTGTGTGTGTGTGTGTGTGTGTGTGTGTGTGTGTGTGTGTGTGTGTGTGTGCCCTGTGATGTATTGGCACCCTGTCCAGGTTGTATCTCGCCTCGTGCCCTAGGTCTCCTGGGATAGGCCCCCAGTGCTCTTGAATACAGGATAAAGCGGTATAGATGATGAGTGAGAGTGTATACAGT
The DNA here is from genome assembly GCA_030347435.1 of Clarias fuscus. Classification (NCBI taxonomy): domain Eukaryota; kingdom Metazoa; phylum Chordata; class Actinopteri; order Siluriformes; family Clariidae; genus Clarias; species Clarias fuscus. Next base: position 20,636,062 of record CM059216.1, on the reverse strand, counting down.
GTACATCTCTAGAACTTTCTTCCAAGAAGTTATTAATGGGAAAACACAAATCTTTAGAATAAACTAGATCTTGATTGACCTACCAATACATTTTTCCAAGGTTTGCTCTCACCAGTTTTGAAATAAGCCATTTATATATACTCCAGAATGCACCACAGATTGTACTAATAATGTGTTTGCATGTGTAGCATATTGAATAAGGTTTAATATGTATCACATAAACTGTCCTGTGGTTACATCCATGAGAACAAAGTTACAGAAGTAAAGTTCATGCAGACACGTCACAGACCACCATCTGTTTTTTTTATTTTTTTTATTTACATGTTTCTAGCTTCCAAATCCACATTCTGAATTATCCAGCAAATCCCTGAATATGAAACAACAAATATGGCCCTTACTTGACATTTGTAGATTAAACTATTCATTTTGCTTCATGCATATTTCATGATCATTCCAAAGTGCTGTTTAACCGAATTTTCTCACTGCTGACGGATGTGCTCAGTGACAATAATTCTTCCAAGTGGAACACTAAAGCCTAATGTTCTAGGAAATATAAATATAGCTGCTTGACAAAACTTCAAAAACTTGTAAAAAAAATGTAATATGTATGAAACCGCAAAATGAAACTTGGTGAGACTTAGTCAAATGATATCTAGTTTGTGGTTTTTCTTTTTTTTTTCTTTTTTCCGATTCCCTGACTGTAAAGCCAAGCATGTGAGGCAGGGCAGAGAGAGCACAGTGGGACATAGAGGATGCACGTGTGACCTGGGATAAGATTGGGCCCAGCCGGAGAATATTCTATTTCAGTGTGAGATGGAGAGAGGAAACAGGCCCGACTGTCTTGCTGAGCTGATATGTGGGGTTATGTGCAGAGAGGATATGGAATGCCAAGCATCCAATTAACCCCATACCGCTTTTCTAATTTGGCTCTCACACACACACCGGACAGGGAGTGGACTCTCCTGCACTGCTGGCTCAGGGAATCTCAGGACTGACTGCTGTGCTAGACAGTGGTGTAAGTACATAGATGAGTCAACACACTCACTTCAAATAAGGCTTACCCCCTGTGTGCATGTGTTTAAATAACAGAAGTATGTTCTTATTTATTGTATCCCCAGAATCCCTTACAACTTTAAACGTGTCAAATACATTTTAATGTATCAGTGTAGTAAACGGTCCATTGAATATGAGTGGCATAAATCTGTGCCCTGCAATAATATGTATTGGCATAATGTACATTAATCAGCCATAACATTAAAAATATTAAGACCACTTTTAACGGTTTTGGGTTCCCCTTGTGCCGGTCTGGCTCAGCAAGGCCTCTGGAGTGAGCAGTCGTGTCTGGCACCAGGATTTTAGCAGCGGATCCTTTGGGTGCTGGGAGTTGCGGGCTGGGGCCTCCATTGATTTAACATGTTTTTCCAGCACATCCCTTTGATGTGTAATTAGATTGAGATCTGAATAGTTTAGAGGCCAGGTCTTTGCCTGGGTAGTGGGCTCTGGGTGTTCTGTGTCTGTTTTTCTGTGATTTTTACTGCTTTGGCTTTTTTGTGCTATTCGGACCCAGAAATGAGCAGACCTTTGGGCATGGGTGTGCCTTGTGTGCCCATGATCCTGTCACCAGTTTACTAGTATATACAGTCGTGGTCAAAAGTTTTGACAATGACACAAATATTAGTTTTCACAAAGTTTGCTGCTAAACTGCTTTTAGATCTTTGTTTCAGTTGTTTCTGTGATGTACTGAAATATAATTACAAGCACTTCATACGTTTCAAAGGCTTTTATCGACAATTACATGACATTTATGCAAAGAGTCAGTATTTGCAGTGTTGGCCCTTCTTTTTCAGGACCTCTGCAATTCGACTGGGCTGCTCTCAATCAACTTCTGGGCCAAATCCTGACTGATAGCAACCCATTCTTTCATAATCACTTCTTGGAGTTTGTCAGAATTAGTGGGTTTTTGTTTGTCCACCCGCCTCTTGAGGATTGACCACAAGTTCTCAATGGGATTAAGATCTGGGGAGTTTCCAGGCCATGAACCCAAAATTTCACCGTTTTGGTCCCCGAGCCACTTAGTTATCACTTTTGCCTTATGGCACGGTGCTCCATCGTGCTGGAAAATGCATTGTTCTTCACCAAACTGTTGTTGGATTGTTGGAAGAAGTTGCTGTTGGAGGGTGTTTTGGTACCATTCTTTATTCATGGCTGTGTTTTTGAGCAAAATTTTGAGTGAGCCCACTCCCTTGGATGAAAAGCAACCCCACACATGACTGGTCTCAGGATGCTTTACTGTTGGCATGACACAGGACTGATGGTAGCGCTCACCTTGTCTTCTCCGGACAAGCCTTTTTCCAGATGCCCCAAACAATTGGAAAGAGGCTTCATCCGAGAATATGACTTTGCCCCAGTCCTCGGCAGTCCATTCGCCATACTTTTTGCAGAAGATCAATCTGTCCCTGATGTTTTTTTTTTTTTGAGAGAAGTGGCTTCTTTGCTGCGCTTCTTGACACCAGGACATCTTCCAAAAGTCTTCGCCTCACTGTGCGTGCAGATGCGCTCACACCTTCCTGCTGCCATTCCTGAGCAAACTCTGCACTGGTGGCACTCCGATCCCGCAGCTGAATCCTCTTTAGGAGATGATCCTGGCACTTGCTGGACTTTCTTGGACGCCCTAAAGCCTTCTTAACAAGAATTGATCCTCTTTCCTTGAAGTTCTTGATGTCAACCCTAGACTGGGATGTAACTCCATATTTAAGTGACCACTTTGATTTTTAAGCACAAGAAAGACAACAGCTTTATTACGCAAAGGTGTTCCTTCAGTTAAAAACAACTAGTTTGAGATTTATATCTGCTCATCTTTTTTGAACTACGCTAGAATGCCTCATCCCACCCCGCTGTTAAAAAAAAAAGTAAATCTGTAACTTTTACTCTGAGTAACTTTATGAGCTACTTTTTACTTTTACTTGAGTAGATTTTTATAATGGTAACTTTACTTGTACTTCAGTAAAATTTCACTGAAGTAACAGTACCTTTACTTGAGTACAAAATTTTAGTACTCTTTCCACCTCTGCATGCTGTCTTGACATATTTTCTTTAGGAGCCATGAAATAAACTCATAGGTCAGTACGTATGCTAACATAGTGGAACTGTGCACTTGCGTATTATATTTACAGTCAAACTGCTGTGCCCAGAAGATAGTCATGCATGCCCTAGCAATGTTTCATATTGATGGCACTACATAAATAATATGGTCTAAAGGACATTCACTGCCTTTATCCATAATATATATCTTTAATATTTGTACCTATATGAAGAAAGCCAAACAAAATAATGGGAAACAAAAGGTTAGAGCAAAACACAATAAAATATTTTAACACTGATTCCCCAAGGGTCCTTTGGATTATTAATGTTTTTATGGTCTTTCTTTTAAGGGCTGCCCCAGAGGAGCACACCACTGAACCCCAGAATTCCAGGGAGAGCATATGTTTGTTGTTCTTATGCTCTTAAAGTTGATCACAAAATTTCATGCTGCTTTGTTCAGAATGTTAGGCAGGTCAAAAGTATAACTGAAACACAAAAAGAAGAAGAACATTGAAGAACATCCATTTCCATGACAGCTGTGGTATCTGTGGAAGAACCTCATGTTGTTTAGCTCTGCCTTCATCTGTTCATACAACGATATTAGTATTCCTCTTTCTAGGGATTTTTTATTCACGTATGAACTAATTTATACCCAAAATAAATAAACAAAATCTTTTTGAATCATGCATGACTATAGTATAGATATACAGTTTTAAGCAGGATAGTTTAAATCAACGGTTACAGTCCTGCATATCCCTTAAATAATGTTATCTAATCTTGAACAAATCTATTGGAAGCAAATAAAGTGATAAACAACTCTCAACAATTTATCAAAAGCCACAACTAAAGTGTAATATGGATTACTGTTGATTCCTTCTGTTGTTTTGAACTACACATGTAGACGGAGTTAACACAACTTGCCATTAAAAGGGACATTCAGTCCCATTCAGTGTGTCACACACCATCTAATGATGAGCTTCACCCAATTAATGTCAACCACAATGACAACCTACTTACTTGTATAAAAAGAAAGATTCCCACTTCTTCACATAATTTCTCCACCTGAGACCACCATCCATAGTCAGTCGCCATGTCATCAGATAAAGATTTCCTTCACTGTTCTTCGCATTTGCAAGACTTATTCATAGCTGATTAATATAAAATCTGTATCTCACATGTAAAACAAAAATGCTGGGTAATATTTACAGCTCAGCTGAGTTAAGCTGGTCAGGTTTATAGTGTGTAATTGTAGCAGACCGGAGAGGGAATTGGTGCCTTGCTTCTAGCTTCTAGCATTTTCTGGAACTTTCCATTGTGCTTGTCAAGAACAAAGCAGCACCCAGCAAAGAAGACAGGCTAATGTTTTTATCATTAAATGTAAAATTTTAATCTATACAGGATAAAGCAGTACAGACAATGAGAGAGTGAGAGTGAGTAGATGACTTATTAAATCTTGAGTTTAGTATATTGCTGTTGCTTTTGTATTTGTTTACTTTTCTGTGTAGATTTCATTGTTACGCTAACTGACAGCTTAGGGTTATATGAATACGCATTAACTAAATCACTTATGTTGCCTTCTAATGGTATCATGGTCAGTAAGGAAAAAAATATTCCAATGTGGTTTTGAGACTGAGAGTAAGAGGAGCATCCTGACTCTAAAATACTCCACTAAGCATGGCATCATCACCAACTGGTATGATATGTAAAAGATCTAGGATTATGCATCTTCATAAGCTTTGTGTAGCACCCGAGAAGCTACCAAACATGTGTGCATAAAACCCACTGGTCATGCAGCACTGATGTGGCTCTTTTGCTTACAAATACCAAATACATTTTACACAGATATAGAGTCTGAAAGAATTCATGAAGCAACATACAACAGCAAAATGAAATGTGATATTGACATTCATAGGAATTTGTATTCCAGTAGTGTCCTCTCTGGTGGCACCACCATGTATCCTGTTATCTCTGACTGCTTTCTGAAAGATAGCACAGCTCTCACACACCAGCACAGTGTAAATGAAAGTAGTTGTTATTATATGAGATAGCTGCTGTGCAAAAGGAATTGGTCTGTTTGGATTGGAAGCACCATCTTGCCCTCCATTTCAGATGTACAGTAAACAAGACTAGACTATGATTATACTGGACCCTCCACTGTCCATTAAAAGTGCTTTTAAAAATCACTGCATTGACCGTGTCCACTGCTACCCCCAGCCACCTTCACAATTACTCAGGTATGCATTATTTATAGATGCAAGTGCCATTTTATGTTGTATTGGATTTAGCTATTAAACAATTATCTGGATTTATTATTTGTTTGAAATGAAATCCACAGGGATTTAGAGACAATCCTAAAACGAAATCACAGATTAATACTATATAAGATTTCTCTAATGAACATCAGACCGACCTTCCTTTTTTCTGCTAAATTCTCCACTCTCTCTAGGGGGGGGGGGGGGGTGTATTTAGGTGTACATTCTCTAGCCATTTGGGGTGGTACCTTTAAACTCGGACCTTTTGTTCCATTCCTATGAAAACGCGTGCCTTAAAAATAAGATTCACAAAAGCACTATAATTAGTTTGAGGTGTACACTGCAGGCATTTTTATAGGTAAAAAGAGCATATTAAAACAACCCAAATATGTACTTTGGAGGACACAACTCCTGCCGAAATGGTGTGTGCAGTCTGTTTTTTCCCCTTACTGTAAGGTATAAAATGCGTGTGCACATCTGACCCAGCAAGCCTTCACACCGATCATTAAAGGATTTTCCCATACGTTTATCTGCGCCTTAGAATAGTCCGCTGGAAATACATTTGGGTGTGATCGTGCTGGGTTTGAGGGTGAAACAAAGGGCGGGGCCGGAGATGACGTCCCTATTTTTATCCACAGCACAGCGATAAAGCGATTAGAGTCTTAGTGCTCCTCACGTTGAGCCGCTCGCGGTAGCTGCTTAACAAGCATTAGAAATGGTCGCAGTGAGAACAAAAATAACAGCTTAGAGAAGTGCAATCCAAGAGGACGGGGAATTCCTCAAGGAAGGCGCTCGTGGCCGTGATAGCAACAAGTATGACACATCCTGTGCTCAGTTGACTGGCCACCCCCTCTGCATCCTTGAGTCTATTTAGTTTCAGCACTACTGTGCAAAACTGCTTTTCCACCAGTGCTTCTGCAGAGTTCAGCGCGCGTCACCATTCCTGCGCTTCATCCTCTACAGAATTATTGCACACGAGAATTGTTTTGTATTTGGACAGCTTTTCGCAAACCTTTTGTGCCCCGTGACGCAGGAAGAACTACTTAACGGAGATTAGCAGTGGTGAGGCATTAAATCCAACCTCCCACCAGTCACACACCGTGCGACCTATCAAGTTGATCTGAGGATCGAAAATAGGAGGGCTCATATATTAATCAGCACTTCGGACTGGAAGACAAGCAAAAGTAGGATCGCCCGGTGATCCCCCTGGCATAGCAACTGGCCACTGTGCTGGGAAGGACCGTGATCGATGTTTTCAGAAGATAAAATCGGGCCCAGTGGACAGTAGGAAAGGAAATAGTCTAGTGTTATTTATTTTTTCCCGTGGATTGAGTGCGAAGTGCTGTGCGCTCTCATCTCCGAATGAACAGAAATGGGGGAATGGACCATACTCGAGAGGCTCCTAGAGGCTGCTGTCCAGCAGCACTCTACTATGATAGGAAGGTAAGACAAAAAAGTCGTTTACATTTGTCGGTGAGACCATCATTGCATTTTGGAGCTGGTATAATAGGCGTAAAACACTTACTGGCATTTAATGGGCGTGCGCAAATAAGGGCACTACAACCCATTTGTAATTATTTCTAAATAAAAAAATGTGAATAGAAATGTTGCTCTTTATAACATTTTCCAATCTACACCAGACGGTATTTTTGTTGAATTAAAAGAATAAATGCATCCTCGCCACCAGAGCGCTGAGTTTTAGGCGCACATCAGGCAGAGCGCTTGTGTTTCAGCACTGGACAGCTCCCAACCCTCCTGCAGCTCTGTCTGCTTTTTCACATCATCACTTTGATTTAGTAGATAATATCATTCATATTAAATGAATCATAAAGGCCAGACGCTTAAATATTTTCTATTTCTTTATTTGCTTGTATGCTCTTAGGATCCTACTAACAGTGGTGGTGATCTTCCGGATTCTAATCGTAGCCATAGTTGGAGAGACTGTTTACGACGATGAGCAAACAATGTTTGTCTGTAACGCTTTACAGCCGGGCTGTAACCAAGCATGCTACGACAAGGCCTTCCCGATCTCTCATATAAGATACTGGGTGTTTCAAATCATCATGGTCTGCACCCCGAGCCTTTGCTTCATCACTTATTCCGTCCATCAGTCTGCAAAACAGAAGGACCGCCGCTACTCCACCGTGTATCTCACAGTGGATAAGGAGCAGGACTCGCTGAAGCGGGAGGACAGCAAAAAGATCAAGAACACGATCGGGAACGGAGTTCTGCAGAACGCTGAGAACTCCACTAAAGAGGCCGAACCTGACTGCTTGGAGGTGAAAGAAATGCCCAATGCAAGTTTGCGGCCTGGTAAGTCCAAAATGAGGCGCCAGGAGGGCATCTCCAGGTTTTACATCATCCAGGTGGTTTTTAGAAACGCCCTAGAAATCGGCTTCCTAGTGGGCCAGTACTTCCTTTACGGATTCAATGTGCCACCCGTGTACGAGTGCGACCGGTACCCGTGCATTAAGGAGGTCGAGTGCTACGTGTCCAGGCCCACAGAGAAAACCGTCTTCCTCGTGTTCATGTTTGCTGTCAGCGGCTTCTGCGTGATTCTCAATCTGGCCGAGCTCAATCATCTGGGCTGGAGGAAAATCAAAACGGCCGTAAGGGGAGTGCAGGCCCGAAGAAAGTCCATCTACGAAATCAGAAACAAGGACTTGCCTCGCCTGAGTGTACCGAATTTCGGCCGCACTCAGTCCAGTGACTCTGCCTACGTGTAGTTCTTCTGTACAGCTCTCCGATTATCCAACACACATGGACGAGGTGGGCGACTCTGCTCGCCGCTATAACGTGTCATCAGTCAAAGGAATGGTTAATGTCTTTTTTTTCTTCTTCTTCTTCTTCCTGTTTTCAAGTCCTTTAAGGACGGCGTGGAGGACGGCTGACACGTTTGCGCTGATGCGACTTTTCTCCGTGTCGCCTGGAGCACAAGGACAAAGTACACCGCGCATTTACTCTCACCTGGGCTCTGAGTTGTACCTGAAAAGAGTAAATGCGTTTTGCACTAAATAAAAGGGAACACCCAGGCCACGCACATCTCTCATTGTGCCGTTAGCGGTGTTTTTAAGCGATTTTCCACCGGCTTTCCCCTCTCATGGTTACATTTTAGCTATACAACGCACAGCAGCTGACTCCTCATTCAGCATATAAAATGAGATCGAAAAGTCTCTGGGACGAATTAGATTCAATTTCTTCTTCTTTTTTTTTTTTAAAGAAAGAAAGCGTCATATAATAGATGATAAATATTTTCTGTTATTTTTGTTGCCTGTGTTGCACCGCTGACCTTAATGTATGTAACCATTCCAGAGCTTTAGTGGATTTGCTGCAAACGCTTAACTTAATTTTAAACCCACCAAAGCGCCCACGGCTTTCATTTGTCAAGTGTTTTTTTATTTATTTATTTATTTCGTGTAATTAAGTGCCATACCTGTATATAAGATGCATATGTATACAAACATTTATATAAATCTCTAATAATAGATATTATTATATAGACATTATAAAAGCGGATTCCTTGCTCGGATTGCTAAACACCGCCCAGAATTGCTTGAACTCTATTCGTTGTGATTTAAATGAAAAGAAAAAAGAAAAAGAAAAAATAAGAATATTCAGCATTTTTCTCTTTTAACTCGAAACCGAAAAATGACTGAAAATAAACACAAGTGCTGATCTTTTTTTCTATACAGTATTCTCTTTATTCGCCATAATAAGTGATCACAAAAAAAAAAAAAATGATAGCACAGATATTTTATAACAAATTATATATTATATAACGGAAAATCAAACTATGGACAATGATGGAGAATTTCCTCTGGTGCTACATTTTTCCACCTTTAAGCTGTCCGTGTACCCCAGGAAAATAATAATAATAATAATTAAAAAAATCTAAGCAAATAAGTGAAAGAAATACACACCACAGCCGTCTGGAGCCCTGAGGCTTTCTCTGCATCTCCCTGAGACCTGGCATGCGTCTATCTCAGGCACTTAGAAAGAAATGTGCTGCATTAAGTGTCAGTATGAGGTATGAAAACTCTTTTGATTGAAATCTCCTCCTTGTCGGTAACGTTAGGGATTTCATATATTTAAATAATATTTGTTTCCATCTATTCCGAATGCGCTTCATAGCTGTGACCTGAGAAACATTTTGATTGAGTCTATCTGAAATTTCACACTCAGTATTTTCCAGTTATCAGGACATTTTATACTGGTTGAATTCTAAGGTCAAGTAAAGAGCTGCATGTTTAAGAAAGCATATTAGAGAGCATTAAGATGTTGTCGAGGAATTGCAGAGTCTCGGCTGCTTTTGCTTGGGAGTTGGTCTGTTCCCCTTTTTCTGTTCCTGTCTTTATTTGTTGCATACGAAATATTGCAATGTAGTGTATACAGATATTTGATTTTCCTGAAGGTCAGGAGAAAATAGAAACATTAAGTTAACATAAAAGTTGACCGCAGTGTGGGGACTGAGCATCAAGGATGATCTGGGGACTTGCTCACTGCAGCATCTGCCATAACGACCCTGCAATGCAAGCCTGAAGAGGAATCTGGGGACTCTTACATCAATCGTCAACTGAGAAGAGATGTTTCATGTTTCCAAAGCTCAATAATTAACTCATAAACAGTGCTACAGGGAAGAAGTGCAATGTGCCTGGTCAGCCGGACAGTGCAATGCAACACTCAGCCTTTTCCTCTCCTCCCCGTTCTGTCCTATGACCAACATTCCAAGACTGCATTCATCTTGAATCAGTGAGATACACAAAGACTTTACTGATAAACTGTCGTGAAAGCCCACACAACTCTAAACTGAGATGTCACTGAACTGAGCACATTGTGATTGTGTATGCAATCCAAAAGAAAAAAAGCTTTAATAAAAAACCTTCCCTGCTGAATGTGAAAATACCTAAATAGCTGAACATGTCTCTTTTCCCCTCCCTCTCTCTACCTCCTTCCCTTCCCTGCCCCCCTACCCCCCCCCCCTTTTCTCTCTCTCTCTCTCTGTTCCCTCCCTCTTTCTCTGTCTGTGTGTGGTAAGATTGCGGCAATATCCATTCTACATTTACTGTATAGAGCAATCGTGATACCATACTTTTCTGCATTTATACTGAGAGACCAAATTGTGTTTATGACATTCACAAATCACTGAAATTAATAACACCAAAAGTGATATTAAAATATATACACAATCACAAGCACCAGAATTTTAAAACGTATTCTTCAGCTTACTACATTTTCCAGGTGCAAGGAACACCAGCAGAAAAAACTATATGACTATAGTAGTAAAGTATTTATAAATTAAAGGAACTCAATTTAAAATTGGATTTCATACCTTTCTAGGAGCATGTGAATCTCAGGAATCTCTGTTTCGAATCCGCAGTGCTCAAAATATTTATATCTTTCTCCAACCACACCCTTATATGTGGACAATTCAAACCTATAGCACAATATAATTTTATCTTACAACAAGATGGCTATAGTTTATGTGGCATACTTTCTATTATATATATTTTTAAAAAATGAGTATCCTTCAAAATATTTTAGAGTAATTAAATGCTAACATATTCCAGAACATTATCTTCCCTTGAGGACTAACAAAGATCTAACAGTATTATATACAGTATAATATACTGTATATGAACTTATAAACTTAGAAACAATTACATTGTAATTCTTTTTATTATTATGATATTGACTAGCTGTAACAAGCTGAAATAAGAGACTGGGAATTGTTTTTTTCATAACCATGAAGGTAAACATTGAAGGTCATTTCTCATCTAAAACACTGCAGTACAACATACAATGGATATACAGGTGACCCAAAAGTCTGGATCCATAGGGAAAATGTATTTAAAAAGTATCAATTACAGAAAATGCTGAAAATGATGGTTTCCGACTAGTGAGGCACTGTTGTATACTCTGAATACAAGAACATTTTAAATGAAACATTTATTAATGAAGTTGAAATGAAGTTGTTACACACAGACAATTTCCTCCTTTAGTGCAATGAAGTGTCTGGCCCAATTCTGATAGACTACTGACGTCCGATGATCCCAAAGAAAGAAAATAGAGTGGTGTTAGGTCTGGTTCTAAAACTCTTTAGTTTTGAAACCATGTCTGAAGTCTGAAATAAAAAGGAAAATGACAATTTCATACAAGGAAAAATGTTAACCCAGCTTGTATGTAACTTCCTTAAAATAAACTATAAAAAATAATACACGTAGTTACTATTAATAATTTTTTTTATCCTATTTATATTGTAGACAAACTGAAATTTATTGCGTATTTTACTTCATGAAGCCACCATATTTTCACATTAATCCATGTTTAAAATTCATTAAAAAAAAAAAAAAAAAAAAAAAAGTCATGTATTGGCAGATTTCCATCCAGGACAAATTTGCTATAATATATTATGCAAGAGAAGACAGTAGGAACGCTAATAAATCTCTACTTTTCAACTTTTGCTGATGCAGTATCAATATTAATATTCATTACTTTACTAAGATATTCCTTTATCTAAATGCTACTGTATGAGGACGACTGATTTTCCTCTTTGTAGACAGGCGCCAGATTGAACAACTCAACCCACCTAATTTTTCATTTAATTTTCATTTATTTTACAAAATTAAAAGCAGGTAGCTCAGGAATACAAAAATGCCATAATCATACATGGCATAAAAATGATGAAACCTTACATGTAAAACAAACCTCCTTGTTTCAAAAAAGAAGACACATGCTCAGAAGGAGGTGAGGTTTAATTCTGCTTCATCAGAAAGCTTCAAAGGAAACATGCAGATGGAAGAAAAAGCTGAATGGTTTTTTTTTTTATCCACAACGCAAAATGTTTTTAAAAATGAGTCTGCGTATAGTTTATTCACACTATGAGCACTATTCCACATCACTCACTCACATGGTAAAATTTAGCTGCTGCTAAACAGAGAACGCCATGTGTTTATTCTCAGTATGAAATAAACTCAGGACTCTACAGACTTTGTGACGTCTTTTCTCCATCACATTGTCCAGACTTCCTCTAAAAGGAAGTTATATTCATTGAAAGAGAAGTGTTTCAAATTATGCCAAAGTCTTATCAGTACACATGACCTTCATCTTTAAACAGGCACCATAGTAAAGTCTCTCTCTCACGTGTTTATTCTGGTAAGTTTTCTGCATGTATACATTTAATAGCAGATGGATTCTTGCTTCTTTATTCTTCATTACTGTACCCACATAAAATCCTCTTTCAGTGATGAGCTGGAATGAATACAATTCCCTCAGGTCTGGGACTTTGTAACCAATAGTAAAAATGCTAATAGACCTAAAATTTAAATAATAATTAAAGATACTATTAGGTGGTGAGATGAGAATGTAATTTCATGTTTTGGAGAGTTCTTATTTAATAGGTCCGGGTGTATATACAGTACTTGTGTAGCATAGTTTACCACCAGCTGCTCTGAGTAGGCACAGTACTGTAAAAAGTATAAAGATGAAGAGCTCTGCAACAACCGAGCAGTGAAATCCAATCTGGATAGATATGCTTGTAGATGTGAACACAACATTGTATAATTGAAAGATCTAGTTACACAGAACCATGTTATTAAAACATTACACTGAAACTAATGTCAAGCAGACAGCCCCCAGTTAGATCGCTTGAGCTCCAGAGCCTGACAAAATGCATTTAATTCAATTACTTCCTTTGATATCATCTATAATATTTTGCTTGCACGTGCCAGTCGTATTCCCACCTCATTCTGATCTCTCTCTCTCTCTCTGTTATTCCAGTTAGCAGGCGGGGTGGACACCCTTCGCTTGCTAGCCAATTGTTCTTGATAAATGTATATGCTACGCACCATTGGGTAGCCAATAAAAATCGCTGGACGACAAACCTTAATCAGCAACAAAGGTGCTCCCTGTCCGACAGGATTACGGCCTAGCCAGCAGAACAAGGGGGGTGGAGGGGAAGTGGTGCACACCAGGGAGATTTAATTATCCACCAGCACAGCACTGACACTCAGAGAGGTTGCAGTATAATCAACACCAGACACACACAGAAGGGAAGCAGTATAACAGCACACAACAGACCAGGCTTATGATATCTATTTCTTGTCACCAACTGCAAGTGAAGGTTCCCCTAAAAAAAGGTTCGTTATTTGAAAAAAAAAAAAAAAAAAAAAAAATCCAAATATGATGCTTGTTTTTATGCCGCTCTTGAAGAAGAGGACTGCACGTCTTTGTCTTTCTCTCTTTTAATTTATGCACAGCAGCATAGTGTAAATTGCTTGGTTCTTGAGAGGTTCACTAGCTAACAGATTGAATCGCACCTACCAGATGGGGCTCTCAGGTTTTTGATCTAACATATTCTCACTCAGCTCTGTGCTTGTGGATTTCTATAGAGAAGCAGATCTGCTAGGGTGACTGCAACACAATCTCACAAAAATGCTTCTAAACCAAACCTTCCTCCTAAGATCATATACTTAGCCTTTGTACATTTAATATGTATATATTGTGTATTTGAGTGTTTACCTGGAAATGTGGATATAGTGCACCTTTAAAAAATTATACCCTTATATAATAACCGTTATATACTAATAAACCTTTTAATAATAAAGCGTTACTCCATACCAATCCATTACCTTTCTAGGAAATAACTACTGTATGTAAAAAATACATGTAAGATTGATGAGTCCATCCCAGTGGATAAGAAATGGTAGTCTTTAGTATCATTGTTTTCTGAGAGAGCATAGTATTCTCTCAACAACTTCACAGAATACACACTTTGAAGTATATACATATACACAGTGCCCTCCATAATTATTGGCACCCCTGGTTAAGATGTGTTAAAAGCCTTAAAATAAATTCAGTTTTTTATTGCAGAAGCATATTGTCACACCAAAAATTGTAGAAAAATATAACGTGAATGTTTAGTGAATTCTAAGGGGAAATAAAAATCCCTGACTAACAAATAATTATTTTTCATAAAATAACCTGTTCCACAATTATTGGCACCCCTAACAATTCCTAGAAAATGAATGTAATTGAAGTATTTCTGTCATTTCTACAGTAGTTTACAAAGTTGATCAGAGTATCTAGAAACATTTAATTAGTAATTTATCACTTCCTGCTTCCCTGGGGTATAAATATGACGTGACACAGAGGCCATTTCTCTTATCCACTCTTCAACATGGGAAAGACAAAGGAACACACCATTCAAGTAAGGCAGATGTGTGTCGACCTTCACAGGTCAGGCAATGGGTACAAGAAAATAGCCACCTGCCTGCACCTGCCCATATCTACTGTGAGAGGAATCATTAAGAAGTTTAAAAAACTGGAACAGTAGTAAACAAGCCTGGACGAGGACGCACGTTTATTTTGCCTCCACGCACAGTGAGGAGGATGGTAAAAGAAATAAAACATTCTCCAAAGCTCACTGTTAAAGAACTGCAACAAATAGCATCTTGGGGTCACAAAGTCTCCAAAACAACCATCAGACGCTATCTACATGCCAAAAAGCTCTTTGGGAGGCATGCAAGGAAAAAACCTTTTCTCAGTCACAATCATAAACACAAACGTTTGGAGTTTGCTAAGCGGTACTGGGGCTTCAACTGGGACCTTGTTCTTTGGTCAGATGAGACCAAGATAGAGCTTTTTGGCAACAAACACTCTAAGTGGAACACAAAAGATGAGTATGCAGAAAAGCACCTCATGCCCACAGTGAAGTATGGGGGAGGATGGGTGATGCTGTGGGGCTGTTTCTCTTCCAGAGGCCCTGGGAATCTTGTTAGGGTGCATGGCACCATCAATGCTTTGAATGGCCATTTCCCATGGCCATCTCAGTCCCCAGACCTCAACCCCATTTAAAACCTGTGGAGTGAGCTGAAGAAGGAGTCATGTCACTGGATGATTTAGAGACATTGTACAAAGAGGAGTGGTCGAAGATCTCTCTTTCTGTGTTCTGTAATCTTGTGAAACATTATAGGAGAAGATCAGGTGCTGTTTTGTTGGCAAAAGGGGGTTGTACAAAGTATTAAACATCAGGGGTGCTAATAATTGTGGCACCCATGATTTGATGTAAAAGAATTATTTCTTAATGTGGGATTTTTTTCCCACTGAATAAATGCACTTGAATTAAAGGTTGGAATTCCCTCTTTTTTCCATTGTGGTCCTACGTTATTTAGAACAAAACTTAATTTTTTGAGAAGATAAAGAACACATTTTAACCAGGGGTGGCAATAATTATGGATGACACTGTATATATATATAGGATGTAAAGATAATGCAACTGGTGGTGATGTGATTTAGAAAGATATTTTGCCGACTAATGATTTTATCAACACTATTGCTGCAAAATAAAAAGACAGCGTAAAACATTAACACAGACATCACTGGATGAAGGGTGATATGTGGAATTTTCCTCACATTTCACATGTGCCTCTAGTAAGACTTCATCTGAGTCACAAATGTCATATGATGGAACGTGACAGACCATTGAAGCGAAGTGGGACTCCTCTGCATCGTCACAGAGGTCTGTGTGCAAGTGCGTAGATGTGTAGAAATGAAGTGAGTTTGGGATGATCTTCCAGATTACCCAAGTCATACTTCAACAATACCCCTTACTCATCAGCAGTGTGATAACCTGCCAGGTCATTATTGGATATGGGCTGCCCCTGCTTCCTGTGAAATACTCCTACAACCTGCCCTGACTGTGTAATTAATCTCCAAGGACATGGACACAGTGTCAATCAATGCCGAGCACCAATGGACAGGGCCAAGAATTGGAGTCCTTTGAACCCAGATGCAGCTGTCTCACCGTAGCCATATGTCTGCCACAGTCTCCGCAGCCCAGGGTGGGGGATGGGGGAAAATAACAATGCTGTAAGGTTTATTGCACCCTGCGAGAAGTATTTGATACAGTATTTGAGTGTGAAGCCAGGATCTCAAAAGGAAGAGTCAACGCTTCCTATGTATTGGATTCCATTTTGAAATCAAGTTCATCCACCATCAATCCACCCAACTCCTAAACAATTTATGAGAAAAGCATTTGTGCAGAAGGAAGATCAATTGTCTTTCCTCTATAGGACGACCATATTCTTCTCCAGCTCAGCAGTTGTGGTATACATGAACACAAGCTACTCTCTGATTGCCTCAGCCAGGCTACTCTTTTTAATTATGTTATGTTTTTTCTTCCACACAAAGATTAATTCTGGCCTGTCTAGCATTCCTCTAGGGAAACAGAAATGTTACACATTTGTAGTAGACCGCAGCATCGAAGCAAGGGCTGGAGCTGCAACTATTCAGCATCATTTCTCTCTCTCTCTCTCTCTCTCTCTCTGACTCACTTTTTCTCAGACTTTAATAACAAAAAACAGATAAACACAATGTTAAGTGAAATTACGCAGATATACCAGATGATAGAGGAAGGAAGGAAGAAGGGTTTGTTGAGATCATAAAAAATAGCAATAAGAAAGAAGCGGAAACAGCTTCAGGCATCACAAGATTTGAAAAGTTTGTGTCTTTATTTATATATAATCCTGTTAAAGTACTGGATGTCTTCTGAAGTCCCAAAAATGATTTTTTTTTTACATGGTTACATCAATGAAAAGAACAGAACTTCCCAAAGAATAAAATTCTGCAAAATATCACATCACATTTCTCCAAGGCATTTCTATAGTACATAATATATATCGTAATACACAGGTTTGCTTACAAGTTTAAAATGATGAACTGCACCTTATTTTATCTTCTTATTGACCAGAACAGGTTTAAAAGCATTGTTAAGAAGATAAAAAAAAAAAAGTCTGAAAGCTTTGAAACAAGCCTACAAAGAAATGTTAGTAAATAATCTAAAACATACCAAATTAATACCATGTGAATTTTTGGAAGGTTTTTGGACATTAAGGTCCACATATGTTCTTTTATGATCACAGAATGAGATTGTCAAGATGACCAGAACATTCACAGATACATGATTATTAATAGCACAAGATGAACTTTATCCCCTACAAATAGTAGAAAAAAAATTCAAACTCTGATCAGACCAGGACTTGATGAAATTTGATTTGAATGAGGGCATAAAGCTGATCGACATTTGCGGAAGGCTTTAAGTACAGTATGGTGATGAGACTCTTAGCTGCAGTAAAATATTTGAACGGTGCAAACGTTTTAAAGAAGACTATATGTTTATCAGTGACGATCCCAGCCGAGGCGGCTCAGATCCCGCCGCAGATGTTCCTGTAAACATGAGAGAGTGGAACTCCTGATGAACTGTAAACATAATCATTAACAAAAACCACTTGCATGTCATTGAAACTCAGCTGGAAGTTATTTCTGCAGTCCTGACCTGGCTCCATGCTATTTCCCCATGATTGTACCTTTAAAGGAGTTCCTGGGAGGCCAGCGTTTCAGACATGAAGCAGGCAGTCTGGTCGTGGCTCCGGCGCTCTGAGAAAACTTCTTACCTTGATTGTGTCCTAGCACTAGTGAAACACTGGGATCAGTGCAACAGGGATTATATACTGTAGAGACAATAAGGTAGTTTTACTCTCATTCATTTGTTCTGTTATTCTTCCTGGTTTGACTTGATCATCCCAGATCCTTTGGGCTTTGCTGTATTCCTATAATGCACTATGATGACCTACAGTATTAGACCACTGTCTCCTGCTCTTTTCTTAAAATGGGGTCTGTCTCCAGCTGTCTCTGTCTCCTTGACCACACGGCACAAGAGCTTTGAGAAGTCCTGCCACAGAGCTGACTAATCACTGTCAGCTTTCCACTGCATCATATGATTCAAAGTGAAAACCCTAATGCCTCCACTACAGATTTACTTCACCACAAATTCTCTTCAGTTGCCGATGCTCCGTCTTAGAGATGTGTTATAAACGATTCAGGCAGAAATGGAAACGAAAATAAGACTATATTAACCATGGAACTACCACTTCATCCACCTCGAGCACTGAATTCATTTGAACTAAAATACAACTTCACTAAATCAAAATGTTACTTTTTTTTACAAACATTAAAAACATAAAACAGTAAATAGTGACTAAACTTAATGCATCAACAATGATTTACTAATTTTCAGATACTGACACAAAGAAAGCATTGACTATTCTTACTTACCATCACACACTAAAAATCCCAGTTTTCAGTATTTTACCGTAAGCCAGTGAGTGCATTGTTCCAACTGCTCAGGCATTTACAGCACAATGCTTTAAAATAAGGATAGAGTATTTATTTTTTCATTTACAGCCATTTGTATGACAGGATATGAAACTCTGTAGTACTGAAGAGCTGCACATACCTCTAAAACAGTGATCACCAGTCGTAATACATCCTTAACTAAAATATCTGATAGGAATAAATAGTTTCACTTACTGTATAGGCTGTATTGTTATTTCTTCACTGGCTAATCATGGTACATACTGCAGATTAAATTATTTGAATGGCACCAAATGTAAAATAATTTTATTACCTTTGGTTGACTCCCTACCAGCTACACTAGTTTCAGTGTAGCCTAATGGGGCAAAGTTTAAAGAGTTATAATTAACATACGATTTTATACTGTTGATGGCTCAGTGGTAGGTCTGTCGCCTGCCGTGCCTGGGTTCAAATCCCAGCCGCTGGATGCAGTGCCGGTCCCAATCCTGGATAAAATGAAAGGGTTGCATCAGGAAGGGAATCCGGTGTAAAACCTGTACCAAGTTGTTGTGCAGATTGAGTGGTCCACTGTGGCGACCCCTCGACTGAAAGACTAAAACCAACAACTTTTTGAACTACAGGATATCATACTAGATTGTTCATGATAAGATTCACAGTCCAGGTTGGTCACATACCAATAAAAAAAGGTTCAAAGTGATAATAAAAGAATAATAAAATGTTTGTAATCAGAACAATCTAAAATCATCCACATTTGGAACTGTTGAAGTTACTGTACATAGTCTACACAATGTAATAATACAGGTCTACACAATAAAATGTCTTCAAGTGTTCATTGGATATTTAAGGGTTCTTAGCCTCCTAAAAGTGTCCTAAATTGAAGAAACCACTATATTGGAGATTTTCAAGACTTCACCTCAAGGGACAACCAAGGATCCTTGAGATCCTCTAAACTAAATTTCCACAGGGTAAAGAGAGCACAAGAAACCTATGAAAAGATCTTAAGGGTTTTTTTTTTTCAAAGTTTATACCTCAAACAGAATTCTTCATCTCATGCAAGCTCATTTGTATGCATCCAATTTTTTTGATGATTAAAATCTGTCTGACTGCTCTGACGAAGTTGCACTGGAAGCCAGCAAGACATCAATGGAGACAAGGACAACCTCAACAGCAAAGGACCATGTCCTTTTCAGCTCATTTCATCGCACCCTCGTTCATGCCTCTCCAATTACTTTTCTCTTTATCAAAAGAGAGCTCAGCTGTGAACCATGTCCTTCTCCTCCATCGTCCTACGGTAATATTAGTACACAGTTCTTGCCTCTCAGGTGAACGGGAAGCACAGAGCTAGAATCAGACTGCTAGACTGCAAAACTCCTGAGAAATAAAACATGCCAATGTGTACTCAAGAAAACATTAGCGGGCAGTAGACTCTGACCATGGCACAGTGCCACAGTGCCACAGCAGTAATGTGATGGGGAAACAGATGCCCAGATAATGAGGAATGAGGAAATGAGGTTTATGCTGAGATTACTGTGGTTAACCATTTTATAATTGGAAAGAAAAATATATCAGAAACAAGAATCAAGCAGTAATATTCCATGTTCTGGTATAGCCGAATAAACAAAATAGAATAAAAATGTCTTTATAACAAACATATTTTTAGGTACGACAACTTTTATACGCATCAGAACTACAGCCCTGCATATTCAGAAGCTTTTCCATGAGTTGCTTTTGACTCCACTAACATTACAGAGAAATATTTTTCAAGCCGGCTAAATGTGCTTCTGCATTAATTTAATGCAAATGACCATTCATTCATTTCTTATTCACATGCTACAGGGCTTAGCTGCCTTTCTCTTTTTTTCTCATTTTATTTATTTATTTCTGCTCATCTCATCTTCCCAACTAAAATATTTCAAATATATGGAAATGAGATTTGGCCGAGATGAATTTCTAACAGGCATGACAATGAACTTTGAAACTGTGTTTGCTTCATGGACTTAATAATACCTATAAAGCCATGTGAGGACATATCCACTACAATCATCCATCCCTAATGCCACACTTGGTATGCGCCGCAGCACAAGCCTCACTGAACTTAATTTAAGACTGCTTCTCAAGCTCTTTCTGCCTACGGCAATTAAAGAGCAAAAAAAAAAAAAAATTATAGTAAAAAATTTAATGAAGAGTTTTGTAATTAACACATCAGCATGGCACGTCGCGTGAATTTTCATGAACCATAAAAAATATATATCACTTGCAAACAGGATCAGCAGATATTCAATTAAATGGACTTCATGAATAATTCTGTCTGCGTAGGTCTGTCTCAGAGGGGAAGCATATCTTCAGGGAAATTAAACACGCACAGATCACTGCACAATCCCTAGTATTAATCTGTTGCAGACTGTCTGCCCAGTGGAATGACACAAAGGGAAATTCTGACATAATCCTTAAATTCTGCTTTGTTTCATAGGATATGAAAAAAAAATTGAAAACAAATGCAAAAAAGGGACACAAAGAAACGTAAGAAGAAGAAGAAGAAGAAGGGAAAAAAAATCCCACAGTCTATATTCTGTGTCATGCTGAGAGGTCTGTAGCTGTCTACTGGACAGCTGCTCAAAATCCATGGAATTGGCAATGAACGCTTTTAAATATGTAGATTAATGGTAATGATACCAGTCTTGGCCCAAAGTGTGTAGCTTCTGTAAATAATTGGTACGTTATTATACATGCAAATATTACTACTAAAAAATATCTAAACTCAATCATTTATCTTTTAATATATCAATTAAATTAATGTGAACTGTAAATGAATTGCAGAGTAGCACCTGATTGTAGCGTGTGTACAACCTACAGTGTTCATGTGACATTGCTTAAGAGCTGAACAAATTGCAAATGACAAAATCTGACATATGCAGTGTGCAATCATGGCTAAAAATGCTAAATCATTATGCACAATGCTAAAAATACTAAACTGGTGGCTATTAGCTTGCTTGAGTAAAATGATGGAAATTTAAAGGAAAACCTCAAACATCAAAAATGTCTCATTTCAAGATAAGTAATGAATAAATGAACAGATAGACAGATATAACAATTATCATCATGATTACTACTTATGCTATAGTCTACTGACATTTTTGAGTAACCCTCTCCTAGACAGCAGAAAATCCTTTTAAACTGTTTTAAACCATTTTATAATTATATATTTTTGCCTGTTTTAAGATAAATTTCCATCCCAACCACATCTCAAAAACAAGCCCAAAGAATTTAGCTCTTCCTTTCACAGCATGGCAAGCAAGGTCACTGTGGTGCGCATGAATTTTTGATATACAGACAAGACAGACAGCAGAAATTAATTAGATTTAACAGCCGATATAAATGGTCAAAAAAATTCTATTGAGTGACTCATTAATATGTATTTCGGACAGCGTTTATATCTGAATAAATGAGTCATGAGCCATGGCACAGAAAATGTATTTATGAATCATACACAGAGTAAGTAAGGATGCAGAGGGGTGTGGCAGCATCTTCCATATGCAGTGGATTCTGCCGCAGAGTTCTGGATGTACCTGAAATGACTGCGGCACACACTCCTGTGGAGAGACTCCACCTCAGCTCTCATTAGCGGGAGTCTGGCTGCCACTCATACTGCAGAGAGTAGTGTTTTAGGAGAGGAGCAAGATCTTATTTAGAAAGATGATACAAAGGATAGGGTTTGTCAAGTACTATACATGAATAAAACTAATGCCTAAGTGGAATAGATGCAAAAAGTAAAAGGAGAATGGATTTACTAACACAGCACACTTTCCCTGTACTGTATACAGTATAATGCCGTGGTGTCTCCAGCTGGCTTACTTTATCATCTGCAGGGTCTCACTTTTCCACACTCATCTCATTGCTCCAGTTTTGTGCTGCAGGACCGCCCTGTTACACTCCTCCTCCTTTCTCGCCAGTCCTGTGTATCTGTAACTGCAGTAAAGCTTTCTATCACTGCCTCCTCCAAACAGCAGCTTTGCATCAAACACAAGGGAAAAGCCCTCACTAAAGTTGTCAGTGCCGGTGTTGGCTGCTAATGTGGAATGCAGAGCGATGCAGAGCACGAGGTATCAAACACACATAAATCACCAGCTCCAGCATAATCCAACATTCATCTAAACCAGTAAAGTCTAATCGTTACAGGCCTAATTGTTATCTGAGACAAACACAATAAACCAGTGCTGTACAATTTATTTCCATTGATTAAACCATTAGCATGTTTTATTTAGGCTAAATAATTACAATTCAAATTTGATGCAAGGAGTCCACTGGGGGTTTTCGAACATGTCGTGTGAAACAAAACGGTGTCATGTGCTACTGTCATTGCCCAGGGTGCAATGCACAGAGAAGGAAGCCATTCTTCAAGTTTGTATCTGAGTATTGGATTTCTATTTCCCTGTTTAGGCTAGGATTGCTCATTTTTCTTGTTTGAAAAACATGGCCCATTTATTCCAGCCCAATTATTGAAGCCTCGGTAAGCACGGTGATGGATTGAGCTTAGTTGTAGCCCCACCACTGCTGACACACATATTAAACACATAATTCTTCCAGTAGTTTATCCATCTATTAACCAGTCAAATCACCATTGTTTACGACCACTAGCCACCACTCTAATTGACGCTACAATGTTCAACGTGATAAACACAGACCAAAACTTAAGCCAACTGTGTATGCAAGGACATTACAACTAGCCCCGGCTAGTTTGTTAGAATAAAAGGATTAACTTACCAACTCAGACCTTGTAGGGGTCCATTATTTTGTTTTATTATTATAAATAATTGTATTTATTATTATAAATAAATGTAATTATTGTGAGCCTTACTATTCTTGTACATCTTCTATCTATCTTTAACACACATGGTTTATATATATTATATTATATGTATGTATGTATGTATGTATGTATGTATGTATGGTTGTACAGTATGTATACATGTATGTATGGGTGTGTTAAGGGATATGACTCAATCCCGGATTCTATTCTTTGAATCTTCTTCACTTAGGCACATGAGAACACAACAGTCACACATCTGGATGAGCTAAACTGGCAATGGATAGAGCTGAGGCGCTGCCCAAATGCAACCTGTTCAGAATAAATACTGCATGTCATACACAGAATGTTTCAATGAATTTTGTAGGAAGAACATAAACAGTTTTAGTGGTTGTTCTGTGTTTAATTTGCCACTTGTCATATACTGTATGTGACCAAATACAGAAAGTGTTTGAGTCACCAAAATCTCTCTGTGCTTTTTGGTTAATTGAAGGTTTTGCAGTATAAAACCGAACGAAATACCAATCACCTTGGTTGACTCAGTAAGCAGTCATAGTTGTGACATTATCCTTAAAGCCTAGAGAATACTTTGTTAACCAAAGTATGTTTCTTGTGACTCATGTTGACCCTAAAGGCAAATAGCACAATTTTGCCCCTCAATTAGCACTTCATATGGCCCACATACAGCACCACAGTGGAATGATGGACGCCTCATCCGACTCTGATCTCCAGCACTATAATTTCCACAGTTCAGCCTTGATGAGATGATAACTCAAAACAGAGCTCATATTAGCATGCTTAACAGTGTTAGCATCTGGTCAAATTTCATCACAGAATCTAAATACATTTTAATTTCAAATGTGGCTGTTTATAGCCAGAAAAACAATGCATAATGCCATTCCAACTACTGGCTGATTTAAATGATGAGTCTGGCTGAGAATCATCTGCTGTCTGAAGACTCTCTGTAGCACAATTCAGTTCAGAATAGCCCAAAAGGAGTCAAAGGCATTCAGAGAGAGAGAAACAAAAACAAATGCATGGCAAAGGATATCCAAATGCATAGAAAAGTGTGTGATGAGTTGCCGGGTGACCCAGTAAAACCCCTTGACTAGACGTTTGATTACGTCTTTGGTGTTGATCAGTGATGTGAAAAGAGAATGTAGCTCTGGGGTAGGGCTTGTCTCAAAGCTGAGATTGATACACTTTGAAGTTCCCTCCTTATTGCACAAGTGCCAGGACCACACTGAGCTTCATATGCCCTTAGCCACATCTGTCAGTCTCAGACTGTCTGCATGACATGCATGTAGATGACCACTGTGGAAGCATGACATGCAGTACTCTAGAGCCAGTTCTAATGAAGCGAGGCACTGATACAGCTTCTGTCTTGAAATTTGGCCCTTATGTTTAAACTGTAAGAAGATATAAATCAAAGCTGTAGTAACCAAACTAGTGTGCAGCTTAATCCATCACTGGATGAATATGAGTATGTCAGATCACCAAGAAAGCATGACAGCTTTCATGTTCTCTCCCGACGTAAATAATCTCATGTACATCCAGTTTACACAAGTGAGTACTTGTAGGGAAAGCATTGCTTCTTGAATATTTGATGGTTACATGTGCTAGAACAAGACAAAGAAAGAACTTTGTTCATGTTTTTTTTTTTTTCATAATTATAACACATTACAATGACCAGTGTGCAATCTTTTAATGAACTTAATCTCGCCTGCATCACCAGTGTGACCTTGGGATGTAATATAAGAGCCCCTGATATCCATTGGCATAATGGCATATAATGGAAACTGTGTGGATATAAACATATTGACATTCATATAAACTGAATATTCAACTCATACATTCACCCATAGCAGCATCATCATTCAAACATTGCATAATTAAAAAAAACCTAAGGGTTGGTATATGCATGGTTGTGCTTTTTGTGGTGGGGTGGGGGTTGTTAAAGTGAGGATGTGACCCACTTGGTCTGGTGGCTTAAGCGGGGTACTTTACAGTCAGGCTTCATTCTCAGCAGAGCTAAAAATGTAATCAAAGCTTCTGCTGCGGTTAATCTCTGTTCTGATTAGTATGGCGTTATATCAGATTCACCACAACCTGAATCCATAGTGCTTGAACTATAAGACTAGAAAGAAATAGCAAATAAACCCAGATTTGTAAGAGTACGTAAATAATATCTATGCTCATATTTGTACAACATTTGAAAAAATGTTGACATTCATGATGCATGGATGGAGCAATAAAATTAAACGGAGTAATAAAATTTGTGGGTTATTTTGTGGGTGTCCGTGCTATCACAAAATGTCATGGTCGAGTGTTACATGGTGCGGTACTGTATGGAGAGCCGCACCACCAGATGCTATAATATTTATAAGAGCCCATAAGGTAGAGCTTCAGAGGGGGTCAGTGAATTAGGAGGTTGTGAACTTGCTTATGGTAAGAATATTCCGGTTTCCTCCCACAGCCCAAAAACATGCAGATTAGGGAAGACCTTTCTGTTTGGAGATAGCGTGGGGTTATTAATTCTCGTCTACGCGAGAACGGACGCGGCTCTGAAAACTAAAAATAAAAACTTATATCCTGCCGGGGCGTTCGCCCTTACACAGGATTTATAGAAGAGAGAGTTTCTGTTTTTTCTGTCGACACTTTTATACTTAACCTGAGAGCGCACGCTAAACTGCGGCGAGTCGCGCGCTCTCTCTCTCTCTCTTAAGAAGACTGAGGCTGAGTCTTTGCTTGCTGCGCGCTTTCTCTTTCTTTGTCTTGGCCCTGATACCTTACCGGTGCTACCTACTAATCACACGAAGTGCGGCGCTATCAGGACCCTTAAATAGACGCGCCGCCAGGTGTGGAAGGTCCAGGCTGATTGTCTCGCGGCGGCGTTGCCTGGCAACCACGTGTATAAAAAGCCACGCCTCTCTGCCTGTTCAGAACTCGGCGGGTAGCAGCCTGCAGAGCTGCCCGGTCTGAACCGTGCAGAGTATTCGTGATGGGAATCATTTTAGTGACTCGGTTCTTTGAATCTCATTCATCAAAATGAAGGAATCTTTTTTTTTTTTTTTGAGTCATTTTATTTATTTCGTTCTTTTGATCAGAAATAAAATAAAATGTTACATTTTCAATAAACAGACACCCTGAACGTCTACATACAGTAGACAAATTTTGGCTATAAGTAAGGAAAATATTACAATGCAGCTAAGGAAATATTATGCTAAACAGAATGAGCAGCTCACCTCTCATATCTTCTGGTCCGAATCATTCGTTCTTTTGAATCTAATCTATCTATGGGAGTCGAGTGACAAAAGAACGAACGACTAGGAATAGAAGACTCATTGAGAAGAACCGTTCAATTCTGTTTCCTGTGTACTGCATGGCATAGCGTCTATGGGAGTCACGTGACAAAAGAACAAACGATTCGGACCAAAAGAATCAAAGGTAAGTACTCATTTCTGTTTCCTGTACATAACCTATGGAGGTTTTGCGATGCTTTGTGCATGCGCGGCCAGTTAAAAACTGAACGATTCGCTCTCCGAGACTACTCGTTCATCTGAGTCACATTAAAGACTCGTTTTAAAAGAATGAATCATTTATGAACGACCCATTACTAGTTCAGAACTCAGCGGGGTAGCAGCCTGCGGATCTGCTCGTTCTGAACCATGCAGTATTTTTGCGCGACTCTGCCCCTCGTGATGACGAGTAGTGGCCCCTCACCGCTATGGTCGAGGGTTCAGTTCCCGCCTCGGGTCTGTATGCAAGAAGTTTGCTTGGTGGGTTTCCACCACATACCCACAGCCCAAAAACATGCAGATTAAGCTAATCGGCGTTCCCAAATTGCCTGTAGTTTGTGTGTGTGTGTGTGTGTGTGTGTGTGTGTGCCCTGCAATGCCTGGTGCTCAAAGTCTCCCGGCCAATAGAAGTCTCTTGCCAATTAGAATCAGTTGCTTCAGCATTCTAGGTTTCTTTATATGCTTTTGTTAGAAGTTTTACATAATATTCCCTAGCTAACATGCAGCAGTGTTTTAAGTAGCTATTTATAGTTTCTCTTGTTGTTCATGGGTTAAGTGTTACATTAGTAAGCTAGTGCTTTAGATAATTCGATCCCCATCCCAGAATGCAGTTTCACAGAAGGAGTAGGGATGCAGTTTTCCCCTCCTATTCAGTCACGACCTGTACACAGAGAATAAGACATGATTGTACTTACTGTATGTTATAATTCACCAAATGACATTATCACTGAAGGTGAAGCTGTACTGTACGTCTTAATCAATGTCAGCTGTTATGACTCTAACCTAAAATGTCAGTAAGCTTTTTTTTACTCTAAACCCTAAACTCTAAATTGAGTTTCAGGTACCATTTGTTGAAAATCTGATTTAACTCCAAAGATTAGTGACTGCGGCTCCATGGCCCCCCGAACCAGCAGTAATCTCACACTGTAAGTAAACAGAGCAGGCTTTATGGCATCACTACATTAATAGGTTTCCACTTTTTATTCCCAGTGCATGTGTGATTATAGCAGGGCTTTGAAGAACTTCTCAGTAGGCCTCTTATATCAAATAGTTCTTTAAACCACCTCAATTCTCTATTCCTGGACCGAAAATAGATAAAATAGGTGCGCAGGAAAATACTGAACATGCAAAGGTGCACAAAGACGTGTTCGAGAACAAACTCCTGAGCTCTAGTAGCATGCTGCCATTCGAACACAGACATGTCGGAATAAAGAGCTGCTTTATTCATGAGCCTATCCATAACAATGATCAATTACACAGCAATTCCCTGTGCGCTCTCTCTCTCTCACACACACACACACACACACACACACACACACACACACACACACACACACACACACACACACACACTCACGTACAATCGACCTTTTCCACCTTCCTGTTTGCTGACTTTGCACAGACATTTAGCATTCTCCTCTTTAGCCATTCACGTGCAGCACGTTACACACCATGTTTTCATAAAAGACAATAAGCATCATTAAATTATATTGAAGCTGGAATCTAAGTCTCAGTAGAATTAACTCTACAGCACATGATTTATGGCTCATTTCCAAATGGAAATTGGTGAACACCCAGCATAAGAAGGGTGTTTGGCAGCATATCATTTTTTATTATTATTGTTACCCAGAGAAAATTGGAAATGGAAGTGATGTCAAGTATCATGTTTCAAAAATGCAAATTGTAAAAAGTGGATACTCTCATCAGCAGCTGTCTGTCTGCTCTCCACCAAGCCTTCATTATAGCACCAGAGCTGGTGATGCTGGAGTAGAACACATGGTGCTTGAACCAGAAATGATCCACACAGAGTCACATGATAAGGTACACACACAAAAAGAAAATCACATCTTTGTGTGTTCTGTCACATCAAATCAGGTATTAAGATGTTTTGGGTGATTTGAGTTATGCATGTTTTCAGATTCCTGTTTCAATAAGCTCCATTTTGATACCGAGTGTCATGTGCGGTTGCTGAGATATGGCCAGTCGGAGTTTGTTTACAGTACAAGGACGGCCTTAAAAAAAAAAAATCTGGAAATTTAAATGAGCATTCTGTAGTAAGAAAGAGAGAATCCTCCGGCTCATTTTGACACCAGGATGTCCTAAAAAATATCATTTCCAGAAGTGCTGTTGTGTTGCAAAAAAAACACAACAGCACTTTTTATTTTACGAATAAAAATTTATTTTACGAAATTTTATTTGATTTAAAAAAAATTTCAATACAGATACAATATTTTACAATAAAGACGCAGTATTTTTAACCATTTTATTACATTTTGACCTACTGCAAAAGCACAAGACTAACCTGTGCAGCTCGATATAACGAGTCACACATTTTTTCACACATTTTTTACACCCAGAATCCTCCATCCACAAACACACACTGCACGACTAAACCATGTGGTCAAACAATGCATGATAAGTCAGATGCCCATTTGAGCGTGGTCCAGCTGTGTTCCACTGCTAGACAACATACTGTGTTCCCCCCTCCTCTCTCCTCATTCAGGCCAGTTGCTATGGCACTGCAGGCCGCCTTTGAGGCTGACAGCATGAGAGAGTGTGGATGCATAATGAGGAGTGGAATCAAAGGCCAGTCCGGCATCACTGTCCTGCAAGCATCTCACCATCACACCCTGAGCTCCTCTAAACTCCGCTGTGTACCTCATCTTATCAGCACTGTCCACACTGTCAGATCGCTTGTACGTGTAAGTGAGGATGTGCTCCGAGATGAAGGACAATACTCAGTCACACAGCAGGTCGGTCAAAAATACAGAGCTAACATGCAGCATTTAAGACCGCGGGAAGCGTGACACATTTTGTACCTAATCAGTACATTGTGCTTGCTGGAGTGTGGAGGGTTTGGACAGACAAGGAACAACGATATTATTTGCGCTTTATTGTTTTAAATCCTAAATGATCATCTTAAACTATTGTTATGCCATTTATTTCTATTTACTTTTAATATCTATTTAGACGGACGATAGATGGAAAGTGCTGTAACCATTTTTGGCCACTCTTCTTGAAGGACAGAACAAGACTTCAAAACTGACGCTTTAGTTATTGATGTACTGTATATATGAGAAAAGAAATCTAGTGTCATCCGCATGGCTCTCTGAAAGAAAGAAATCAGTGTGTGCTGGAGCATGTGCCCAGGTTACACAAGGAGGATGGGGCAATGTCATCCTAAACCATTCTGCTCTCGTTTCCAGCAGCCTGCACAAATAAACCCTTTAATCTAACATGGTTTACCAGAAAAGTTAAATCCTCAGGACCTGACATCAATCATTCTCCTGCTCTGTTCATCCTCACATCTGACCAATCAAAAGCTTCCTTTCATATTGGCACCGCCAACATGTTCACCTCCAACTGAACCCTGCATACAAATGAGGCTCTTCTTCCATTTCAGCTACTTTTCTCTCCACCTGCTGAACTACAGAGAGAGGAGAACAAATGAGAGATACAGCCTTTGACTGTAGGCATAGCACCCTGTGCAAAAGAAAAAGCATGCGGTGTAGCTGAAAAGCCAAGACGTATTACATTCATTTTGGTTAGCTTTGCCTGTGTTGTGTGATAATCATATTACATATTACACATAGACACACACACTCACATGCATGCATGCATACAGAGCTGCCTGCACACATCCATCCTCCATCTACTAAATACAAATCATCCGACTGCAGAAGAACAAGTCCAAAAGCATACATCAACCAGATGATTCAACACACATGCATGCACGCTGAGCCATGTCAGTCTCTGTGTTGGAGCTGTCCTTTAATTTCCCATCATGCTGTCTTCAGCCAATTCTCACGACGCTGTCCTTCTGAGCAGCTCGTGGGCAGACGATGGCACAGCAGATCATGTTCTGTCACCTGATATCAAAATGATCTGATTATAAACTGTTAGAGAGCTGATTTAGGACACTGCTGTACAGTACATCCTGTACAGTGGGATCCAAAATCAGGAACTCCATCTGGTATTTAAAGTTAGAAATAAACAGAAGGTTTTAGAATTTAGCAAAAGTTGAAACAAGAAAGTAGATGCTGAATATATTGAATATTTAATAATCAAGAGTCTGCGCCTATTTAAATGTATGTAAATGAGTGATATTGAGGACATTATATGCTTTGTAGAAAAAGTCAGATTTTTTTCTCATGCTTAATCTCTTCTACTGAAGAATGTGTTTAGATACACATGGATGGATTTGCACCAGAAGGTTTTGTCCATACCAGCGTCAGTGTACACTGCCATTAAAGCAAGAAAGGGCGCATAAGAAATACTGCGATATTCATGTAAAGAGTTATGAGTAATAAATTATCTCAGCCTTTAGACCCCACTGTACATCAGTACATCCTCTCATCATGTCTCTTGAGGACAGAGTTCACTTTCCCAGACTTCTCGTTCCTTGTTCCTTGTACAGTACTTCCTCTCTTTGCTTCCTCTGATTTCACAGCTCAAGCTCTTTGATGTATGTGATGGATGTTTACTCAGGCCATTTGACTCAAAGCCATCTTAAAATACCATCTTTTCTGTGAATACACAAGAGACCAATCCGACACCATCATGTAAATGATGTCCTGGTTAGCAAGCATGTCGGTGTGTATTGAGGTGCACAACAAGAAGATCTTCCCTGAAATTTAAACACAACAGGCACAATTTCTAATAAAATATCCTAGCTCATACACACACATGGAGAAACAAAAAGAATTGCACAAAATGCACTAGCATACATCAGTGGACCTAAAGCTAAAAGCATAACCCTGAGTATTTACTACCTGAAGATCACAACCCTGCCCTGTTTTCTACTGGTTCACAAAACCAAATTCGCAAAATTCATAATTCCATGTCCTCCTACAAAGAGGTTTCATCTCCTGTGTCCTTTCAATGTGGGCGCATGGAGGCATAGTGGTTTTCACTGTACCCTTGCACCTCGAGGATTTCACCCCACCTCATTGGTCTGTGCGTGGAGTTTGCATGTTCCCCCTGTGCTTGGTGTGTTTCCTCTGGGTATTCCGGTTTCCTTCCACAATCATGCAGATTAAGCCAACTGCCATTTCCAAATTGCCCATAGTGTATGAGTGGGTGTGCTATCCCTGTCCAGGGTGTACCCCACCTAATGCCCAGAGTCCCCTTGGATAGGTATCCCATCTATAAGTGGTATAAAGAATGAGTGAGTAAAAGTGAATGAGGGCTTTTCAGTGTTTGGTCTCTGCTTTAGGTTTAGCTTTTCTGGTGACTTGGATATCAGTGTAATAAAGGGTAATTGTAAAATGCTCTAGCTAAACTGTAGACTGTAGCATTTCTGTAGATAATGGAGACGATGCTGATGCAGTCACAAAATGAATCATCACTGATGGACTAAAAAAAAAAAGATGAGAGAACAAAACAGACTTGAGCATTCTTCTTTTGTTCAGCATAAGCATAGCTCCAGAGCAACCGTCCTGAACTCTCAACATCTTTTAAGAAGATGTCATTGCCTTTGGCTCCAGCCGTCCCAGGATCACATTATTAATGTGCACTTAATGAACATGAGAGAAGAAAAGGCTGTTTCAAGAGCCAGTGTTCCAGGGTGATTTTACTTCCACTAAATCTATCAGACTTCACTTAAATGGTTTAATGGGGTAGATATTTCTTTAAATATGAATAAAAAGATTAGTCCAATTTTTAAGTCCGTTAGACATTTATGAAGCGGATACGGAGTAATAATCTTCAGATTTTGATTTTAAAAAATCCTTGGGGTACAAAATCATATGTAATATGAAACAGTGTTGGGTAACTCCAATAAAATTCAATATTATAGCAGAGGAACATGATTACAAGTCTGAAAGAAAATCCTACACTAAAACTAATTGAAATGAAGTCAAATTAATGTATTTTTTTCTTATTTGAAGAACAATATGTATTAAAATCACTTCGGTTTTGAGGATGGTGGATATCTATGACGATTTTATAGAAGTTACTGATTCTCCGTCTTTCTAAGTAAAAACAATCCTGATTTTGTCAATTGCAAAACTTGCAAAAAAATTTAATAAACAAATAAATGAATTAATTATCAAGAAAACAGAAAGTTGTTGGTGAGGTTACAGATTCTAAGATCTGACTCGCGTGAGATGAAACAGTTTCTCATGTTTGTACTTCCAGTAGATCATTGTAAGAAGTATTGCTCAGCTGGACAGAATCACTAATACACCATGCAATACTAATGCTAAATATTATGATTATAATTGTTTCAGTTTAAAGATCTTGTCTGGAAAAAAAATAATGATACTTTGCCAGTCCTTCTGTATTTGTCTGAAGTTAAACCTGTGGCATACAGTAAATGAACTCAAAATGTTGAGTAGAAGCGATGTTACGATTAGTTTTGTACCAGATTATGTCACACCATTCAGCATTTTTTTAGACAAATATAGCACTTTGTCCCCCGAGGTGGGCATGGTTACAGAGCCAATCAACAAGATAGTTTACCGTCAATACACACAGTATTTGGAAGGCAGAAATGACCTTTACAAAGTGCCAAAATCCTAACAAAACCATGACACAGCATGGCTTACTCCAAAATCTGAACCTTCAAAAATGAATGGACAGATTAATGTATGTTTATTCTTCCTGCAGGAGGTTTAAAACCAGTTTGTCTCATATGTTGGGAAACTATGGTGCTCATAACAAGCAGTGATGTGAAGTGCCACTCTGAGATAAAAGATGGATCATTAAAGCAAACGCATCTGCAGCAGTCCGAGTGGAGGGCGTGTAAATACCTGAACTGAGAGCCCAGTGTTACGCGTTACAATCAAAACGCAAAATTATGAACAGTTGTGTCACATTTAATCATCTATTTTAAAATAAGCTACTATTAAGCTACTTGCTCAATGTAAACAAAAACATGCACCAATAGATATTAATTAGAAAATTTAAACTGAATATTTTTACTGGGATTACTTCCCTTATTTTCACAGCTGAAATAGGAGAACTGTAGTGGTATAAGCGGATTTTAACGCACGAGGTTCTTTTAAGATAAAACCTAATCTTTGTCCGATCTACTGTTTCAATTTCTCATCTGTGATTCACTCTCTGACTACCGAACAAAAGAGTGTATATGGATGACGATGAAAAAAGTACAAGTAAGTGAATATGACGTAAGATATTTAATCAGAGAGTTCTGCCATACTTAAAGACAGGCAGACATGTACATGGGCTTTAACCTTTAATAATAATAATAATAATAACAATAGTAACAATAACAACAACAACAATGATTACATTAAAGCTGTTCAGCTTATTTTTAACCTTAACCTTTTAACTATGTCTATAAACTTTTTTCCCCATCACCGACGGGTACTAACGCTAGTCCTAAACAAATATGTCTCTGGTTTCTTACACAGACACATAGAACTGCACCATAAAACACTAAGCATCGGCATGGGGAATGTGACTGATATTACCACTGAGGGTGCTAGGCAAGGTAGTTTTTTTCCTTTTTTGCAAACTCAGGCAATTTCTGCCTCACATTCCAAGTGAAAGATGCAGCCATTACTCTGGAGCCATTTGGTACCCTTATTAAGAATTCATTGGCTGTTAATGAGGAATGCTGACCTTCTCTCTTTCCCGCTCTCACTATGATACAGCTTGGACTGAAAAGGCAGGAGACAGGATGAGGACAAAGACAGAGTTGCTCTTTTGGCCGCTTTATTAACCGCAACATACATGACCCTGGATCACTATTGTTCCACCCCATATCCAGGTCTGAGTAAAGAGCACAGACTACAAGGGCAACAACTAATGGGGTTAATGTTAATTTATGATAGATAAGGAAGGTCCTTAGAGGGTAGATAAGACACTTTGTCTACATCCTGTCCTGCTATCTCTCCACACTCAGCTCTCTAGGGACTGAAGCCCAGAAGAAAAAAAAAACGAAAAAAAAAAAAAAAACGAGAAGAGAGTAGAAGGGAGGAGAGGAGAGGAGAGGAGATGGTAGGACATGCTCTGGTACTTTTTCTATGAGTACTGCACCTGCCAGTGCCTTTAAAAAGCTGACCTGAGTGTTACACTACCACACAATGCACTGTCATCTACATTCTAAGGTGTGTTGGATGGGACCAGCATCCTAGTGGAGTATTACCTGTCACTTGTGAAAGCAAAAAGCATGCTTAAAACCCCTGACCTCTGCAGTTCCCCCAGCACAATGTCAATGTATTTATAAAGCAAAAGACTCAGGTTTCCACCAGGTTGACCTCTCAGGACTGTGGTGTAAGAGAGAGAGAGAGAGAGAGCGAGCGAGCGAGAGCTGACGCACCAGTTGATGTGATGCACAACAGCACATTCAGAACGCACATGTCAACTGACAAAAAGGTCAACATATTGACTTATTTCAATAAAAGCACAAAAATCTTGTTATAATAGACATCATTATTAGGATTATCTAATATCATGTAACAATACTAAATACAGTACTGTAGGATTCGCATGTGCACAAGTTGAAGTCCAGCCTCCCTGATGAGTAAATTGAGACGTTTCAGCGTACTATAGATGAGAGACGATTCCCTCAGGTCCCGAATGGCATGTGCATTTATCATAGGCATGGTTGCACATCAGCATACTTGTCACACTGTCAGTAAATCTCACAGAGAGGCTTCTACTAAGGCAACTAATTCTCACTCACACTATTCACACATATACTGTACACAGAGAGACACAACTAATATATAATGTCCTACACCTGCACACACACACTACAGTACAGAAAACAAATATACAACAATAAAACAAAGCTATATAGAAATACTATGCTGACCTCAGGAATCATTCAGCCTCCTTCTCCTACAGAAATAGAAATCTCAATGGCCCACATTTTTATGACCATATTGCAAATACTATGGTAAGGCATAATGATATGAAGATGGAATTATACATTCTTGGAATTATTCTGAACCAGGGTTCAAATGAATACATCACCAAGATAAAGGGTTATGCATGCTGTGGAAATATGCAATCAAGTCCTCCAGTCCCTGCTTACAGTCACTGTAAGAAGTCTGATTGTCACAATGAGCCATGTTCCCACTACATTCACAAAAAAAATTGGGTGATCGCTGTAAGAACTTGTACAACATGCCAGGAACACCATGGAAACCAGTAAGAATGTAGTCTTTTCTCCTTTGCCTAGAAGCTGCCATGTGGGTGCGACTGGAGAGGATGTTTTCAAAGCAAGATACAAGAAGAACCTAATAGAGATGCGTCTATGTCATGTTCAGAGAATCTTGTATAAATACTGGATCCAATTCCTCACATAAATCACTTTGTGATGAAAAGCACTGTGCATTGGATGCAACGCTATGACGACGCAGAAAAATAAGTCTGTGATAAGCAAGATCTGATAGAACATAGTAATAACTCGGTTTGATCTCACTGAACGTGGTGAATGCATGCTCATGCGTGTGATAGGAAATATGTGAGAACATGACAGACGTGTGGAGAACCTTACAGTGCTTACAGGAGTTACAGTACAGTAGTATGACCTCGATTGATCACATGCTTCCATTTTGACAATACTAGTTGGGTAAAGTAATCTGTTTAAATGTATCATCAGTGTCTGTATATACAGAAAACCAGTTTGTAAGAAATGATCTGTCATAAAATTTCATAAATATCGTAGGGTTGTTCTGAAGGTTTCTTTCTCATGACATCTCAAGGAGTTTTTTTTTTCACCACTGTTGCATCTGACTTGCTCATTATGCATCTACAATAAATGTTCATCTAGAGTTTTGTAAAGCTGCGTGGTGATAATATCTATTGATTAAATGTGCACTAAGGGAGGGGTCAAACTGGTTTTGAGTCCACACTGATGTCACATATGGAAGTGTTACAATGGTGAGATTTTTGTAGCTTTTGTGTTATTTTGCATTGAAATCAAAAGATAAATTATTCGACAACATCAGAATTGTTTATTTCCTAATATCTAAATGTGTTTAAACAATTGACATCCCCTCTATTTCAAGTGACCAAAAAGATTGAAACAAGTGATTGACAGCTGTTTCTTGTCATCCAGATGTGCCCTGTTAGACTGATTTACTGTATTGTTAAAAACTAGCTCTGAATGTCCACTGCTGGTTTGAATTCTGGGTTTCACCTGCGAGTGCTGTTATTGTTAAAAAGTTATACATGAAAAACAGAGATGTGTCTATGAGGAGGAGCAAGCCAACTGAGACGAGAGGAAAAAATCATATCCATTGCACCAGCACTGAACATAGCAAATACAACAAATTGCTAAACAGAAGATAATGAGACATGAGTAAAAGTGATCCATGATGTGACATGCTACGGCTGGTGGGTAACGCAGTTTAGTGCCTCTTTGGCACAGCCATTTAACAAAGCAAGGAGTATGACAGCAAATATTAAGTGCAATTTACTTTAAAGGGCATTGTTGCCTCAACTATAGGCTCCTCACGTGCCATGAGGAAATCAAAGGGTTGCAATGCCTCAGACCTAGCCAATTCCCCAGATACAGCCAATGAAGTTGCAGGGCACCCTTAGTGATGGGGCAAAAAGACCCTTAGTGATGGGGCAAAAATAACAACTTTTATTAATGTGTCCATTCCAATATTTTTGCTCACTCCCAAGCTCTAACACATGCACAAGTAAAAAGGAATTGGCCTTTCCAATATTTTCTGAGCGGACAGTCTACAGGACATTTGCAGCAAATGGGCAAAAATTTGGCTTCTGACGCAACAAAATTAGTTACACGTCCATGTTATGATATTACTGTACAGTACATCAGCAAATGACGCTTTTTGTCTGCATGAAATTAGAGCCGTCTGTGTTTAAAGTGCAAAAACATCATGCCCTCGTACAGAAGTACTTCATCGGCACTAATTCAGCACTCCCCCTCTTACTGTGTTGTATCTCAAATTGGAAAGCACTCAGTCAGCTCAGCTTAAACATTAGTCTGAGAGTATGAATAAGGCAATACTGCAGCAGGTATTTAGTATTCACAAAGCTACACCAGTTACACTGGTCAAATCAACTGCGCAGGAAACCCGACAGCAGCCTCCTGCACGAATACTGCAAATCTAAAGCTAGATCAAAAGGAGCATTTTAAAAAGTGAGAATGTATTTCAACGGAATGTATTGTCTTACGAGTATAAAGATATGATCTCACTAGTCAGTCTGCTGACATGACATACAGCAGCTTGTAGAGAATCTTTAAGCAAGTAAAGAATGCATAATCCTTCAATAAACATCATATTTTAAAATGCTTGCACAAATCTGCATTTAACAAGCTTTTTTTCCCCCAAAGGGTTCCCGCTCACCTTGTCTGAAGAACATATCCTTTCAACACGCATCAGATAAAGTGTTTCCCTTTTTATTTCTTTCATCTAGTTGCTCACGAGGAGCTCGTTAGTGAGCGAGAAGTGTTCCAGTGAGAAAAACCGTTCAAATTTACATCGCATGAAAAAACAAGGACGGTTATTATTAGATTGTTTTCAACAGTTTCTCCCGACTGATATTGGGGCGATGATTAGTCTTTCATTGCTAACGGGTGCATGTTAATTGGAAACTTATTATGAATTCATAGTGAAGCCAAGAGATGATTTCCCTAATTCACACCTCAATGCTCTGTCATTCTCTATTTCAGATTTGTCTATGTGGATTAGTCTCAAACAATAAATCAAGCTAAAAGAATGCTGAAGGCTATACCTGCTGCTTTAGAGTGTATTTTTGCCCTTATCTGTGATGGGCTGATACCTGCCAGCCTCTCGGGGAGATGGATAATGTGCTGCCTCTAATAAAGCATTAAACTGTCTGTTTATACTACACAGAGCTGGATAATGGTTTGAACACATCAGTGAGCTCTATGTACAGGGTAACATGACAATAACTTTAATTTTTTTTTGTATGCATAATACCTGTCAGTTCAGCACATTCGTTCTGCATAACGGTCTATGAGGAAAGACATTTTCTTCAGTAAGCAACTCTCACAGTTGACCCATACTGTACTGTATGTCAGCACTGTCAAGAGACTCGACTTGAATTATTTTCTAAATCAAAACAGAACATAGACAAACTTAATTGTGTCAAAAGACGGGTAATATTACATATTAATACATCTCTGAACTAAGCCTAAGCTCTGAACTAATCAGAAATAAACATTTCTGATCATTTCTCATGCTCAGAGGCCAGGGTCATGGTGATGGAGCATAGAGGTGTGTTTTCTACGGGAACGAGGTGGACGATTGCATAAACTGCACAAGGTGATTAAGTGGTCAGTCCAGCATTTGTAACACCATTAAAATCCATTCATCACATCATGCTGCTGGATTTATAGATCAACAGGATGCTTTACCGGAGGAAGACTGGAACCCCGAGAAGCCGAGCACATCTAAATTATGACCACGACTAGACTTGTGCGGCGATTTATGTACTGACTGGGATTCTGCTTGGGATTCCTCACAGCCTTTGCCTGATGAAAATCTCTGATCAATAAGAGGATGGAAAGGAAAATAACTGGAAGACGTAGGATTTATAGTCTGCTGTCTATGAGTCCGGCGATGGCAGTCTCATCCTGTTGTGTCTGACAGAAGGCGCTCATCATGTGTGGAAATGTGTGGAAAGCTGCTTCTTCTTGTGGCAGTCACCCTCATACACATAAACATGGCAGGCTAAACCCAATCGTATATATATTACCGTAGTCCATACTGTTCACACAGTTCGATTTCATAGCTGCATTAAATCCAACTGCACGGGCACTGATAAAGTCATAGCACATCCTTCCTCTATTCTCAGCTAATGGTCTTCTAATATTCTGTAGTAGGTATAACATTATGATGTGTGGTCGTTGGGGGTGTTTAGTGACTTGTTTCGCTTTGGCTATGGGAAACACCCGTGTGGTTTATCACGAGGTTCTTTTCTGTGTGCCGTTTCTCTCTTTTTCTTTCCTCTTTGTAGGTACATTAAGGAACTGGTTTATAGGATATTGCAGTAAAAAAAAAAAAAAAAAAAGATATGTAGAACAGACAAAAAAACGTCACATGCAGCTCTGCCCCCTCGGGCCATTATTTCGCAGCAGATTCTGTAAGTGTTGTAAGATGGATCAGAATGATTTGTCCAGCACATCCCACGGATACCCAATCAGATTATAAACTGTGGACCTTGAACTCTTCGTCTGCTCTTTGAAATTCAAATGATGTCACCAGTTTACTTGTATGTAATTGATACTGTAATGAATGTTATTCGATTCAACTGGCGGTGTTAATATTCTGGCTGAACGGTGTATAATTAGACGTAAAACATGAGTTTTGTGCATTTTAGAGCAGACACACAAGGCAGTTCTACAGCTAGAGAATAAATGTCAGTTACTCAGGTTTGTGAACAATTCATCATCAAAAGTGAGTGTCTAATTCATCAGAGAGGTAACAGAGGGATATACATTTGTTACTCTACAACAAGAAAATTTTTTAGCTACTGTTATTTGATGTACCTGATCTGTTCGAAAAATAAAAATTAATTGCTAAGGCATTTATTTTCTCACACTGTTTGTTAGTTGAACTGGATGCTTGATAGTATACAAAGCTGCTCAACCCTTAACGCAATATTATAACATTACTACATTGTATTATAACATTATTACATTGCAAAAGACAGACATACTATAATCTATAATCAGGGCATAATTATTATGTTTATTTATAATTATTTATATTATATTTCTATAGTAATTTGGCGGGTTTGATTGATCACTTTAATAGAACGGCTTTAATCTAAACCTTAGTAACTCTAAAAACAGGTATTGTTAAATAATGTCATCTTGGACCTACTGTGTTCTGTGGTTGGAAAATTCAGGAATTAAAAAAGCAACACAAATAAACTGCCAGAATATAACTGTAAACATTTGAGTAGTGGGTCTAAAATCTAAATGATTGCTCATGAAATAAGTCTGTTATGAGGGGATTTGTGAAATGTTACTACTACTACTACTACTACTACTACTACTACTACTACTACTACTACTACTAATAATAATAATAATAATAATAGAACCCGCATATTTTCTGTGAAGTTAAGTGGTGCAGCATTATCCTTCCCAAACTCAGTAATTTCAGCAACGTCCTTGATATTGATGAATGCAGGATGGGGAATGGGGTCGAAATGGAAAAATAAACATTTATCGAATTCATCCCACTTCCTAGCCCTGTCAGGTTCTCAATGCTTCCACTAAATTCCTATCACACACAGGATCACATGCTTACCATGTCCAGTGAAACCAAACAGATTTATTACTATGTTAATAGTAGTTCTGACAACAGGCCTGGTGGTCTAGTGGTTAGCACTGTCGCCTTGCACCTCCAGGGTCCGGGTTCGATCCCCGGCCAGGCTTGATTCCCGTCTCTGTGTGCATGGAGTTTGCATGTTCTCCCCGTGCTTGGTGGGTTTCCTCCGGGTACTCCGGTTTCCTTCCACAGTACAAAGACATGTATGTTAGGCTAATTGGCGTTCCAAATTGCCCGTAATGTGTGAATGAGTGAGTGAGTGTATGTCTGTGCCCTGCGATGGATTGGCACCCTGTACAGGGTGTACCCTGCCATGTGCCCCAAGTCTCCTGGGACAGGCTCCAGGCCCCCGTGACACTGAATACAGGATTAAGCGGTATAGATAATGTGAGTGAATGAGTATATACACACTATATATAGGCCATATATTTATTTTTTTGCAGACATAGTGGGAACATGCTTCAGTGTGATGGTGTAGGCAAAACATTCTGCTCCTTCCATCAAATCAACCCACAAGTTTCTCAGACTAAGAGAAACAAACATTTGAAGAAACACCACAAGCAAAGCACAAATAACTGTACATGAATATAATCTATACTAAAAAAAATTGTGAAATTGTCACACCCATCTATGCCTGTTGAACCTCCCATTCCAGATTTAGTCCCACTTTGCTTTTATTACGACGTTTGAGAAAGCCTTCTATTTGATTTTGGAGCATAGCTGTACTGTAGGTATTTGCTCATTCAGCCACAAGAGCATTAGTAGGGAAGTGATGTTGGGAGAGGAGACTCATGGTACTGTACATGTTGCTGTATGTTCCAATTCATCTCAGAGGTGTTCACTAGGGTTGAGGCCAGAGCTTTGTGCAGGCCATTTGGGTTCTCCCAGTCCCACTCCAGGTCTTCTTTGACCTCACTGTATGCACAGGAGCATTGTCATGCTGGAAAATCCTTGGGCCTCTTTGTTCCAGTGAAGTTCAGTTGTAGGGCTACAGAATACAAAGAAATTCTATGCATTTGTACAGGTATGCTTTCAACTTTGCGGAAACAGTTTAGGGAAATGCTCCAGATGTAATGATAAAGTGTCCACACACTTTTGCCCATATAGTGTATGTTATGTAACAGTCTACGAGTAAAGAAGTAATATTTGTTCAGAGAAAACGTCGTGTGTCAGGCAATTAAGGTGAAATTAATTAAAAGCAAAACAAAGTGTGTCAGGATCAGGTCTCTGTGGACTTTACTGCTGTAGGGGAAATTCATGCCCTCATAATGCCTTTAATTAATTTCTTGCTAATTTCTCACATTCAAACTCTTGAATATATGTATTGAAATAGGTCCACACACACACACACACACACACACACACACACACACACACACACACACACACACACACACACACACACACACACCGCTCCAAAAAGAGGCACTCTAGAGCAATTTTCATTTTTATCATCCATAATCAGCCCCATAAACAGATTATCAATTGATGATGCAGAGATGCTTGAGTGAGCACTGGTGGCTGTAGTGTTTTGGCCTCTGGCACTCCAGCTCTCATACATCATTATCTAAAATGACTGTTTGAAGGCTGTGGAATATGACTTCAGAATGTCAAAGTAGAATAAACTGCTTCATTTAAAAGAAATGTTTAACTAATGTTTCCTAATGAAAATGCCATGCAGGTGCAGGGTGAAACCAAAGAAAGAAGAAAGCAATTAAAATATTGTTGCGCAAGGTGATGTACAGTATCGTATTGGTCTCCAGCATGTGTCAGTGTTAGATTTCTCCTTGATTTGCACTGACAACAATTCATTCTTTCACATGCCTGGCCTCTACATGCCTGCAGGATGGAGTTC
This sequence comes from Clarias fuscus, assembly GCA_030347435.1. Lineage (NCBI taxonomy): Eukaryota > Metazoa > Chordata > Actinopteri > Siluriformes > Clariidae > Clarias > Clarias fuscus. Next base: position 20,593,148 of record CM059216.1, on the reverse strand, counting down.
AATCTTCCACCAGTGATGATGAAGAAAAGAGGTTGGACAGAAAGAAACAGGACTATTGCATTTCTCTCTATGAAGACAAGTAGTCCAATCCCTGGGGCGAATGGTACAGGACGCGTAGCTGATGTATGATACACCCCAACACTGCAGTGCAGAAGCTTCCCAGTGTTCCTGCATCCATTCTGAGCTGCACTAACACCCAGAAGTGCTGAGAGAGAATCCTGAACACCTCTGCATTCGAATCAGCGTCTTTAAGTTTTATTGCTACAGTGAACACGCAGTGAGCGAGGTCTCTGCTCAAGGATGAGGCTCCATAATGGCAGCAATAATTAAAAGCACATTCCTGCAAGCAAGAAACCCAAGACTAATGTGTTTCTCAACTGTAATGAGGAACACTAATGAGCTACAAGAGTTGCAAGAGTTAATCACTTCCCCCACCCCACAACTGCCCACCAAACACAAAAACACACATACAGAAAAGTAAAGTATCACAACCTCAACCCACAGAAATAAAAACATCTGTCCTGAAAGCTCATTAAACTTAAAAACCATCAAACCCTGTACATGCCCAGATACTTTCATAAATACTGTCTAATTGAATTGTTGTGGTTATACAAATAAGGCATACAGTCCATTCATGGCAGCCATCTAATCATTAAACTGTATGGTAATATTCATGTCAACCACAAGAATATGGGGAAAATGTGATCTCTGTTACTGTTACCATGTCATGATTGTTGGTTCCAGACACATTACTCTGAAGGTTACCCAGACTATATAAAGAAAAAAAAACATCCTCAGAGAAATACCTTGTTGATGAAGGAGGTCAACAGATAATGGCCAGCTTGGCCAGAAAAGTTAGAGATGACCAAAAAGCATCTAAGTATGCACACACCAGACCACTTGAGACCACCAAAACTGTTCAGAAAAAACAGAATTTTATACCAACAGCACTATAGTGCCTTTATGTATGGAGAAAATCAATAATTCATTTTGATATACACCATATTGCCAAAAGTATTCACTCACCTGCCTTCACACACGTATGAACTTGAGTAACATAAAAATTGTTAAATCATAGGGTTTAATATGATGTTGGCCCACACTTTGCAGCTATAACAGCTTCATATATATATGAGCTTAAACACTACTTAACTGCTCTTTCTACAGAAGCACCTCTTAGCCACTTTAGAGCAGTGTGAGTGCTGAGGTGCTGATTTGTGGAGTGTAGGCTAACAGACAGGATGTAGGCTGTGAGAGGTGATCCTGCTGATGCTAGAGTTTTAGACGTTAGTCCTGCAACAGCACTGAATACACACTTTACATCTATTCCTGATCTGAAATTATTCATATAAAAAGGGTAATTCCATAAAAAAAATGAGCTGATGTGCAAAACTCCTCCAGGATGCACATCTTCACCTGGGAGAATGTCAGAGGGCTGGACTTTAAGAACACACCCACACACATTCAGATATGTTACCCTGACACTATGCTTCCCTACCACCTGTTCATTTCAAATCATTCATCATGAAGCATAACCCTATGTGAGGGGCTGGAAAGATGCTACTCTAAGCACTATGCTGAATCGATTCAAATAGCATACGCAAGCCTTGTTACAACATTCTGATTATTTACCAATATGCCAAGAGGGAAAGCGGTTAATGCTATTAATCAAAGCATTTTCAGTAGAGTATGCTGTTTTTATCACAAAAACACACCACTGTATCCAAAGGGTCAAAAATGTTAGTAGAACATAATTTCATATGAATGCAAAATTATAAAATGATGATGATGATGATGATGATGATTATTATTATTATTCATATTAATAATATTTATCATATTAAGTTTTCTTCAGATGTAGTGGTATAAATCCAGGGCGTTATGATTTATACTGAATGATTTACTGAATCAGAGATGGATTTGCTGAAGGAAAGAACATTTACAGGAATTGAAAACACTAACAAAGTTAACATACACAGTCATCTATATTTAAAATATAACAATCTATTTATATGCACGACTAAAGCATGAATATTCTTGGTGATGTGCCCTTTAGTCGCTTTAATGCATTCCACAATATCTAAAATAAAAGAGGGTGGAAGAACTGACCCTGTCTTCTCCTACCCTGCTCAGACAGCCTATTCCTTAAAGCAGGGCTCATTCTCCCAATTTAATCATAGCATGCTGATAATATGTGGATTATAGGATTTGCATTGTTTCCAGAGGAAGTAGGCCAGGGGTTTTAGGAGACATGAAAATGAGAGAATGATTCAGAAAGAGGGAGGGCAGGATTAGATAGAAGCCAGGCCGCGCTCCTCAGCTCTAACAGGAAAACAACATGGCCACTTGGCTTTCTCACTTCAGGTTTTTTTTTTTTTTTTCATTAATAAAGCACTGCTGTGTCGCAGCCTACACCCAAAAAGCAGCTTCTCTGCATCAGTCCAGGAAGAACAAAGACTTAAGTCAGTGGCAGAAATGTTCTTTTGTTAAGAACAAAACGCCAGTAATTGCACCACTGTTCATTCACTTCTTTAGATATACAGTATGTGAGCAGTGTGTGTGTTTCTGTGCTATTTCAGGTACGGCAGCTTTAGCCAGATCAATATGCCCAGAAAGAACATGATGCTCGCCTTCACCTTCCACTGCAGTGCGGAGAGAAAAAAAAAGCAGAAAACCAAGAACCAACAATCTTCACTAAACTCCCCAGCTATTCCCTCGTTTCCAAACTACAGAGAGTGAATCACTGAAAAGTATGAATGTGAATTAAAGTGAGCTTGGTGCAGCTACCTCTCACACAAAAACATTTATTTATCCGTAGCTCTTAACTACAAGCCCGGGGCATATTAGACATTTTTTGTTTAGCTGTTTTAAAAAAAAATAAAAATATATATAGTAGGGCTGTACTACTGGCAATATGATGAACTTATTAATTTCATTTCACTTTAACCAACTATACAAACATGACTGAGCAAAAAAAAATAATTATATGAAAATAATAATAATAATAATAATAATAATAATAATAATAATATGCTCAATTTGAGAGTTCTACATTTACATGTTATACTGTAGCAGTAATTATAACTTTTGTTCTACCTGGCATGTCCGAAAACCCAAATGCACAGTTTGAAGTTTGGAGCCTTCCCGTTAACACACACCATCCATATAAGCACTTTTTTTTTTATTTAATCATCACTGACCTATGCTGTGTTGCGCGGATCTGTGCCGCTTGGGCTTTAAGGGGTATTAAACTCCAAACATTCTTTAGACTTTCATAACACTGTATTAGTAATTGTGACCATATACTGTAGTACTTACTGCACAAATCTGCCTACTACCCAGCGTGCTGAATAACTCCATACAACATTTAAAGTATAACTGTAAGTGTTAAACTAATATCCCTATATGGTGATTGTATTGAATTAGCAGTATACGCAGTATATGATGTTTATCATTAACTGGACACTCATTGCCTCTGACAGTTGTATTGCAGAATGTAAGACTTGCTGTTGTGAGTTATTTTTTGGACTACATTTCTTTGTTGGTATGTTGTGCCATTCTTCAACAGGAAAGACAAAGTTGCATACTCAAGCTTTCACAATTCCTTTACAAAATAGTCACCTCAAGCGTACAAGCTGACAAAAAGATATAGCAGCCTTTGAATGAATCCATCACTGTCAGATGAAACTGTATGGATTTACAGATTTCAAATGTGGTCTTGATTTCTGACAGGTTGTTTCCGGATGTTTCCTGCAGAAACTCTTCTTCCTAATCCAATCCTAACTCCTGTTCGGTGCTAATAAATCCTCCAAAATACATTTTAAATGCTAATCCTTAATAAATCTGTTCAATATTGTGACATATGATTCGCTTTTTGGGAATATTTCTGAATATCTAACTATGCAAACCACAGTGCTTTTTCACATTACATGTATTAAACTATCGCTATGATAAAGAAAAATAAGACATATTATCCTTTGTCCAGTGATTATGTTTTGAAGGACATCTAGCACAGCCAAAATCACCCTGCACATTCAAGCCTCTGTCACAGCTGGAGGCTTCACACTTTACACAGCTACGAAGAAAGATGGTTTATAAGGCATAGCGCTGTGAGGAACACAGAGGTCTAGGTAAAAGAAACCATATGTCCTTACTGTAGATCTCTCCATATACTGTACTGTATATCCCAGCGTTTTTCCCTTAATATGCTGCTGTAGTGTGACACGTTTCCTCCTTTCTGTTCTCTATGTGCTTTCTGTATAAGAGAGAAGGGAGGACAGACAGAATGGTTTTACTCTGACCCTCGAGTCATGTTCCTGACATTTTCCCACTGTCTGCCACAAAACCACAGCTCTGCACTTATTCGTATTGGCCTGAATATGGGATAACGGCATTAGGGATACAGTACAACACACCCTGATCTGGTCTCACTCCCTACTGCAATCTGCACTGCTGCTCATTATTAAATAGGGAGATGGATGTTCTGCCATTTGGCTGTCATCTCTTCGCACTTTATTACAAGGTTACCTGGCATGTCACTGCACATGGCTGCTCCTTGTTTTACAGCTCCATCTGCTTGCTGTTTTACAGCAGCCCTGCGCCTTGCCGTCCGTCTCCTTCTCTGCAGTGTGCACAGAGACACGAGTACAGGAAACATCTTTATAAATGTCTGTTTTCCAAAACCCACTTGGTGACTGATATCTAACCCTACTCCACAGACATTAGGTGTCATTACATATTAATGTACAGCTTTCAGCAGCTTTAATGCCTGTTTTTTTTTTTTTTTTGCCTTCAATTGTGTCAGTCGATATCTAATGATTCTACTAGCTTAAGGGGAATGATGGCAAATGATGGAATTAATTCAGCATGGCCATCAGGGCTGCTAATAGTCTAACAGAGGCATACTTTCACACCACAAATAACACAATTATTCAAAAATAATCTATTTAAGTGAAAATGAAACTCCTTCTTACAGTCAATTGCTTGCATAACCCCCATGCTGAGAAGTGCTATAAAGGGGTAGGGGAGAGGTATTATTTTCCCCTTCTTTCCCTGCCAAAATGGGCTTTTATGCACCATGTCTCTAAGGAGAACAATGATGGAGAAGCAAATAAGAAAAGAAGATTGGGGGGGAATTGCATGGGAACGAAGCAGCTAAAGGATCAGATGGTGATGTGGCAGGGGTTGTAATTAATCTCCAGGTGGGTGAGGAGGTGGGCTGTGTGTCTGAGCTTAGTCTCACACTGCCACTCTTCTAGGACCCTTGGGGCCATGCTTCATTCTTATTTATGAGCTTCCGCCCCTGCTGCCACACCAAGGCATTGATCGCTCAAGGTCAGGGAAGAGACACAGCTCAGAGAGGAACATGTAACTGTACACTAGATATCCAGAGTTAGCAACAGTCAGTGCCTGTTCAAGAAACAGACGAAGCTTAATCCGAGACTAAATCATTTGATAAATTGCTTCAAAACAAGGCTTTGTTAAAGACAACTGGACATAACGATCACATAGTAAAACAGCGGGATCCCTATTTTTTAGATGAATTTTGACATGAATGCAAAAATAAGGCAACAACCATCACGCTTGTGTTTCAGTAGTAATCTGGCACACGTTCCTATTTTACTTGTACCGTAGATATGGATTTAGTAGAGACATTGTATGTAATTTATATATATATATATATATATATATATATATATATATATATATATATATATATATATATATATATATATATATATATATATATACACACACACATATATATATACATATATATATACACATATATATATATACACACACACACACACACACACTTGGAGGTGTACTTTAGCATGGCTAAAACAGGCAAGAAAATGACAATTCCTATATCAGACTAATAGAAAAACATAAATTCAAAGACATTAACATGTGAAATTGAGCTAAAGGTCAGTGATGAATGTATTTGCTAAATGAAATGCCCCTTCTCACTTAAGCCACACTTTAAAACGACTTAAGGTGATTTATCTACATGGCTGCATACTGCATACTGTACACAGCAGAAACTAAACACTAAATAAATCTTAATTATTATTATGTACAAATGTTTATGTTTGAATGTGAACTACTGTAGACTCTTCTCATAGTGTGGTTTTTAAATCAAAAGACTTTTATCTAAGGAATTTATTTAACTACTTGTTTTTATTAAGAGTATTTATCATGGATATGTATTATTATTATTGTTTATTATTGCATAACTGTAATTAGTTTTAGGGAGAGTTGGAGCAAGTCACATACAAAAAGACATACACAGTGTGATTAAACATCAGTTAAAGCATTAAAATACAAGACACTTAGTTATTATTTTTAATACAAACTATTTGCTATAACTCTTGTCCAAGAATTTTATTTATTTATTATAAACTTGTATTATTATTTCTTTTCATTCCATCAATTAGTAGAATGATGCATATAGCATGCATAATAATTTACACCGTAAAATAAACTTACTTTATAGCAGTATTATGTATTGTAGTATAATGCACGAAACCTCTTATGCCTTCTTTCCTAAGTTGTGCTAAATGCATTTTAAAGGTTCAACCCAATGCACCTCAAACCTCTCACATGCTTAATTCATCAATCCTACTTCCTTCAACTTGTGACCCAGCAATCAAGAAAAGTCTGTCATTATTATTAAAATGCATACTTATTAAAGTACATCTCCACAGCATGGTATAAAAAAGTGATGTAATCCCTCTCCTGTGTACAGTATGTACGCATGTATGACTTTGTGCTCTGCAGTTTCATTGCAGCTACAGTACATTGCGTTGACTCCGATTACACTGCTGAACATTCATTCCTGTCTTCCTATACATGTTCTACTTTTAAACACAAACCGAATACTCGCACCCTGGTAAATCAGCACACAGAAACATGTCAAAGAACATCTTGAAGAATGCGTCATGGTCAACGTGAAGGATTTTAGGAAGGACAGGACGGAGAAGCAATGCCCAGAAGCTGTGACACATATCTGGCCTGTCTTCATCATGCTGTCCCATTGGCCCCAGGTGTCTGTGCCTTTTTGGAAAAAGTTCAGCTGTGACTAAATCAGTCTTCAGCATAGCTGTGACTGGCCTTAGTCACCTTGCACTGGGACATCTCCTGGCTCTGATTCAATGAACCTAACTGACATTGGCACACGCTTCTAGAGGTTTGTTCATATGACTTTCCTGGAGTGTCTCTGCAAACATACTGTAAACCTGGGACTCGTGACTTATTTGCTAGTAATATTACTGAATTAACTCCCGAATTAAGGGAACTAAAAGGGAACTAAGCTGTTTTAAAATTCCACTCACACCCACACCTTCAATTTGTTAAATCCAATATTTAGACTGATTCATGACACAAGGGGGCTGCACTGACTTCACGATTCTTCAATATAAAAGCACATGGATTAGTCATTATTCTTTCTTGAAAAACAATAAGGCAGTGAAATTCTCATTTGTGTGAAATTCCACACTTACCCTGGGGAGGCCTGTTGCTGTGTTATGCAGCAGAAAAGACCCAGTTTTATGAAAGGCGAGTATAATTTGGTGAACGCTATGCATTAGCATGGTTTCTTTTAAAGCAACACTGTAAAATGTATGAAACGGAAGGTTTTAGAAATGCAAATTATTAATTAAACCGCATACAACAGGATCAAAAATATTTGTATTTTTCAAGGAACTATATATGCTGCTGAACTTTATCCTGCAAGAGAAAATTGATTTTCCCTCCTCATTGATACACAACTCATTGGAAAAACAGCCATGAGGATGAATTCTTACCTTCTTATAGTGTTGAAATTGACCAAGATTCATTTGTGAATATTATTTATTTATTTATGTCTTTGTGCATTTCCATTAGTCTTTGTTTTTGAGTCATAAATGGATACAAGATTTTTAAATTGGGTGACTTTCTGGTCCATGACCGTTGTATATCCTCAAGGGTGTGCTCCATTTCCCCTTGACGAGAACGAGGCAAAGCAAGATCTCAGCACTGATAGTAATGCTTATCTGGTGTCAGGTCATTAGCAGATTGCTTAGCTGTCCTGTTCTACATGCTGCTAAAGCAGTGTCTATAGAACTATTTAATGGCATTACAGTTAAGTTGATAAAATTGAACATGATAATAAACATCCCGGTCAAGGAGGCCACTGAATCAATAAACGGAGACACAGCACTTACATTTAAGCTTAGCGTGGCAGGTTATTGATCGAACCTTACATCTTTATTGTGCAAGCATCCGAACTATAAACTTTCTTGATTACAGCTTGCTTTTATCAAAGTTATGATGTATGAAATATCCTGAATTCAAGACCTATTTTAAAGACCGCATGAATGCTAAATGTACCGAACACTTGCAATAATCTGATGATTCATTAATTAGCGGAATATTTTTTTAAAAGTCTATAATAATGCACAATCCACACATCTGCTCGTCTTTATGATTAAATGACTTGGTGCATGTGTTAAATTTCGCACCTGTGTATTGCATCCAATTCCCTATATCACCACAGCGCAGCAATAATTGATAGCCATCACAGCACTGCTGATGGGAATAAAATGACCAGTGTGACACTGCAAGGCGACCGGATGGCCATTAGAAATGAGATATGGCTAGCGCAGGAGAAACGTGGAGGCGGGAGAAGCGAGCTAGCTACACTGCTGAATAAATGATGAGATGTGTATGAAGCAATTGGACTGGCCTGCCCCTACACACCCAACACACCATAATACCTCACATTCTCATTTCCATAACGTGTTTTCTGCTACAGTTAATTACACTCAGCCTGGTTAATGAAGCTCTTCTACTGGGTAATAAAGCAGACGGTTACTTTTAGGGCCATTTTGTGATGACTCCATACTGTAGTCATGTCTGGAACGAGAATATAAGAATATAAGATTACACCTAGAGTATACTGCACAAATATGAATAATGTCTATGTGTAATATGTATTTATATGGAAAAATGTGTCAACATCCTCATGCACTCTCACGCTAGAATATATTGCTCTTGCCATCCTAAAATAAGCAGCTGTTATGATGCTGCAGTATAGAAGATTTCCCCCAGGGTTTAATTATTGAGGATAGGCTCAGGCCCAGGCTGCTGAGTTGCTGCTGGCAGATCGGCCTGTCCAGCAACTAATGTGGTTTGGGAGTGCAAGTACTTTTCTATTGCCTTTCCTGAACCAATCTAGACTCATGAGTTTGTAGGCCTTAAATAAATGATCCATTTATATACATTTTTTTTTATACATTTACTTAGCAAATGGGTATGAGATATTCTTTTGGACACTAGTGAAAAAAGGTGAAATAGGTTCTTTCACAGTCATGATTATATTAAATGTAATTTATACAGGATGGATGGAAAGTAATTAAGCATTAAAAATTGTTAATAAAGTCCACATTTCTAATAAAACTTGACTGAAACAAATTCTACATTTTGTACTTTATTAAATTGGAAAATCATTAAATTTCAATGCAGGCATCAACCAGTTTCCTCAGGGGATTCCTCCCAATTTTCCGGGGATGGAACGCGCAGTCTGAAAATTTCGTATTGCCTCCGGACGTAGTGTTGCATCTCAGCACAAGAATAATAGAATTCTGCACTTCATAGTATGCTGCGATCTTAGCTCGCTCCTGAACGGCCGAGCAGTCGACCATCATGTGCTGTCTCTCATGGCTTATGCGGAATCCTATTTACTGTCGTCTAATTAGAGACTGTTTTCATCATGACTTCAGTGATACTATAAGTCCTATAGCAAAAAAATATTAAATATTGCCTAATTAATTTTCACCCATCCTGTCCAATACTTTCTGGTGAATCTTGTAAAAATTTCCGCTCAACTCATCATTATGTAGAAAATCATGCCTACATATTTAAAATACAGTGTTCTAGGGGGTCTTCTTTTGCGTCTCCAACTCGCTGCATTTTCCTTGATTTCCCCCGCCACCTACAGTACCTCATAAGACAGCCTCCAGGTTCGTTTATATTCATTAGCTTACTAATGGCATTTCCAATAAAGAGAGAAACATTCTGCACATCATTTTGCAAAACAAAGAAAAAATGTTAGAATAGTTAGAAGCCACATATTACAGTCACAGGGCAAAACCTCAAGGCAGTTGACAGTTACAGTGTGGTTATTTTCACTACCGCCCGAACCTGGATCTACACCAGGTACGACAAGCAGCTCAATCACTTCAACATGGTCTGTAAGACCAATTCTACTCATTTAATAGCAAAATGCCTGACATGGAATTTTTGAGGTGTGTTGGCATCACTGGTATCCACACCATCATGCGGAAGGCTCAGGCAAACTATGTTGGCATATAAACATTATAGCCAGCTGCTGAATGGTGAACTACACCAGAGCATGCACACAGAGAGCAGACAAAATGACTTAAGATCGCCAAGGGAGCCCATGTGACAAGGCATGCACAAGGCCTAAGCATCAACCTCCAACAACATCCAAACAGCCCATGTGTGCCCTACTGTACATGTGGTAGAACATTCCAGGTCACTACTTTGGTGTCATGGTTATTTTTAACAGACAAAGTGTGTTCATTCAACTAATTCAGATGTTGTAAGTTATTCTAATATTGAAAGACAATGAGACATACAGTAGGTTTAGTCAATTCTAAACTCAGAAGCCCCCTACACACAACTTGATATACTGTATGCGCTTTTGTTGCTTCTTAACATATTTTAGTCTAAGAAGCGTAATTTATATTGAAGATACAATTATCTATACTGAAAATGTCTCCTCACATCTCAAAGAAAAACAAAATGTCCATCCGTGTGATCAGTCTTTTCAGCACTGTGTTCCTCAGCTCACTTATTAACAGGGATGGGAATCACCAGGGACAACCTGATACGATATTATCATCATGATACCTACAGTAGGTGCTGAAGTATCAAAATTTTATAAATATCTCGATTTTATCTACTTTTTTTTTTTTCTTCTTCAGATTTTGGTACAATTCTAAACAAACTATTTGCTCCTACCACACAGGATGCTGTACTGCTTGACAAGGTGTAAATAGTTTAGAGCACTCCACCTGTAGGATTATGGAGGAATGGCGACTATTTTACGAGCCTATTCCAGATGCAGGGTATACACAATCATGGTGCCAACCCATGACAGGGCAGACACACATACTCTATGGACAAATTTGTAAGACCAAGTATCGTGTCTTTGGACTGTGGGAGAAAACCGGAGTGCCTGGAAGAAACCCACCATGTATGGGGGAGAACATGCAAACTCCATCCACACAAACCCTCGACCCTGAAGGTGCAAGGTAACAGGGCTAACCACTACGCCACCATATATAAATATATATATAAAACTATGATTTGTTTTTTCTCCAACTCCAACGCATTAAAGCATGGCTGCTTTGCTCTGTATGTGTTTGCTTACCTCTCAGTAGCAGTGACAGTGAGAGTGCCTTTGTTGACTAGTCGTGGTGACAGTGGCCTTTGTCCCTCCCGCAAGTGCTGTTCGAGCTGAAGTCCATGCTGTCTCATGGCATTTTTCACATGATCATCTCCCACCTTGCTCTCAAGCTTCATCAACATCTGCATTAAATCCTCACCCTCCCTAACACTGGAAAGGAATCTCCTGCTTCAACCCTGGAAAATATCACCTTCCAATTAATATAGTTTGTAGATGTGTCTGTCAGAGCAAGGCATTATGGGGATAGACATACAGTATCAAACTCAGCCAAGTACTATTAATTACTGTCTCTTAAATAATTCATAAAATACCTTTAAGGTAAATATACAAAAATCAAACAGCATAATGGAGGATATTGTGCACTAACTGAACTATTCATAGAGTATTAAAAGCAAGGGCAGTATGTCCCTGGATTACTGCTGTCAAGAGGATAAATTAATAAAAAGTATGACGCTAATAGCAATACTTCATATTAGCACAAAAATCTGAATCTTCAATATATTTGGGACTTTATCACAAAGTGTAGATAAATAAATTTTTATTTATTGCTATTTTTCATATGATGAATCTATCAGTAAAATGCATGTTACATGTTACGTACACACGTGGACAAAATTGTTGGTACCCTTCGGTCAATGAAAGAAAAACCCACAATGGTCACAGAAATAACTTTAATCTGACAAAAGTCATAATAAATAAGAATTCTATGAATGTTAACCAATGAAAGTCAGACATTGCTTTTCAACCATGCTTCAACGGAATTATTTTTAAAAAATGAACTCATGGAACAGGCCTGGACAAAAATGATGGTACCCCTAACTTAATAGTTTGTTGCACAACCGTTTGAGGCAATCACTGCAATCAAACGATTCCTGTAACTGTCAATGAGACTTCTGCACCTCTCTGCAGGTATTTTGGCCCACTCCTCATGAGCAAGCTGCTCCAGTTGTTTCCGGTTTGAAGGGTGCCTTTTCCAGACAGCATGTTTCAGCTCCTTCCAAAGATGCTCAATAGGATTGAGGTCAGGGCTCATAGAAGGCCACTTTAGAATAGTCCAATGTTTTCCTCTTAGCCATTCTTGGGTGTTTTAGCTGTGTGTTTTGGGTCATTGTCCTGTTGCAAGACCCATGACCTGCGACTGAGACCCAGCTTTCTGACACTGGCCTGCACATTTCTCTCTAGAATCCCTTGATAGTCTTGAGATTTCATTGTACCCTGCACAGATTCAAGACACCCTGTGCAAGATGCAGCAAAGCAGCCCCAGAACATAACAGAGCCTCCTCCATGTTTCACAGTAGGGACAGTGTTCTTTTCTTGATATGCTTAATTTTTCCATCTGTGAACATAGAGCTGATGTGCCTTGGCAAAAAGTTCCATTTTTGTCTCATCTGTCCATAGGACATTCTCCCAGAAGCTTTGTGGCTTGTCAACATGTAGTTTGGCATATTCCAGTCTGGCTTTTTTATGATTTGTTTTCAACAATGGTGTCCTCCTTGGTCGTCTCCCATGTAGTCCACTTTGGCTCAAACAACGACGGATGGTGCGATCTGACACTGATGTTCCTTGAGCATGAAGTTCACCTTGGATCTCTTTAGAAGTCTTTCTGGGCTCTTTTGTTACCATTCGGATTATCCGTCTCTTTGATTTGTCATCAATTTTCCTCCTGCGGCCACGTCCAGGGAGGTTGGCTACAGTCCCATGGATCTTAAATTTCTGAATAATATGTGCAACTGCAGTCACAGGAACATCTAGCTGCTTGGAGATGGTCTTATAGCCTTTACCTTTAACATGCTTGTCTATAATTTTCTTTCGAATCTCCTGAGGCAACTCTTTCCTTCGCTTCCTCTGGTCCATGTTGAGTATGGTACATACCATGTCACCAAACAACACAGTGACTACCTGGAGCCCTATATATAGGCCCACTGACTGATTACAAGATTGTAGACACCTGTGATGCTAATTAGTGGACACACCTTGAATTAACATGTCCCTTTGGTCACATTATTTTCAGTATTTTCTAGGGGTACCATCATTTTTGTCCAGGCCTGTTCCATGAGTTTATTTTTTTTTAATAATTCTGTTGAAGCATGGTTGAAAAGCAATGTCTGACTTTCATTGGTTAACATTCATAGAATTTTATTTAATTATTACTTTTGTCAGATTAAAGTTATTTCTGTGACCATTGTGAGTTTTTCTTTCATTGACCGAAGGGTACCAACAATTTTGTCCACCTGTGTACATGCATCACACTAACTATAAGGTACTCCTTCTACATTTCAGTCCTAATTGCACCAGACACGGGCAAAGATCTTCAGCAAACCAGACACTCCAAGAATTTAAAAGATGCCAAAGAAGACACAAATAGGCTTGTTACTTTATTTCGTCCTATTTGCCGTTCCCATGCACTGTCCTGGACATGAATTGATTTGTACAAGAACGAAGAGTCGAAAAATCAATAACTTTTACATGAATGCGCAATGAGCGGATGCTGCCCTTCCTCAGTCAGGACCTGTGAAACCTTCCCATGAGCCTTCAACTCACTCTGCTGACGGTCGGTGGGGTGAAACACGACACTGCAGCATCTCCATGCAGCCCTGAATTAAGCAGCTGGATTAAATGCTGATTTGATACCTTTTTCAGAATTAAGGTTGATTGTGGCTTAAGGTTTGCAATATGAAATACCCAAATTTGCTTTCTGATTTAATGGGTTAATCTGGCACAGATTCATTTTGGAATAATTTAAGAGCAGATAAAATAAGACATGCAAATGTACTGTAGATTTACTGGAATGACAACATGGGTCCTGCTTAAAGCAGCAGGCGCATTGCCAATTTACCGACAGGCATGTCTTCACCATGCCTGTCGGTGGTGCTCCACTCCTTGATAATTACATAAACCTGTCACATACTCAGTCCTTTCGCTGTAGTGTATGTGTGGCCTTGCCCTGTTTGAAAAGCGCATTAGTAATCTCTCGTGTGCAGGCAATGAGGCACAACTCGGCTAATCCAGATTTGTCGCAGTAGCCTACTGTAGCTTTGACTGACTCATGGCACTCAAACCTATTTAGGGCATCTCATTAGGAATCACCAAACCGGTGCAATGTCGGGCTGTCTTGTTAGGCGACTGGGACCTGATATGCTTGGCTGCACACTCTCTCCCTCATTCCCTTCCCCTTTTCACCAAGCGGAGAAAGCAATTAAAATTTCAGCACAGACTGCTCTGTTCAGTGACAGGTAATTCTGGGGAGTTCCAAAAAAAAAAAAAAAAAAAAAAACACTTAAGGAAATGCGGTCAAGACTCATCCTGGCAGACACAATGTGAGAATATGGAGGTAGACTTAGATAATCTTATAAAGCTCACTCTACCTAGATTTAGCCAGAAAATATGACCTGAAAAATGAATTTGGCACCAAATATGTAGACGATGAACAAAGACTTGAGTGCGTAACCTTTAGTAGATAGAAGTGTGAAACACTCAAGTCGTAAGAACTCTGTCTCTATGTCAGTCCAGAGCAGGACATAGCCTTAGAAATCTCTTCATTTAACACATGAATCAGAATGCTTTCTCGTCCCTTCTGGTAACATTAAAGGAAGCTGGGTATTCATGCATGTACGACTGGCACATTCTCACTGGCTTTCAGTCAGATGCAATGACTTTGTTTATTTGACCTTGTGTAACACTATCAACAAGACAAGATAGTTTTTGATAGTTATTAAATGCTAACTGAGAGACCCGGCAAAGACCTGGTAAAGAGTTTGTAGAACTATCTCATTGATTGGCTATGTTGAGTGATGCGTATAACCATGGGGAAAAGTATATTGAAGGTTTTTGTACTTTGTACTTTGAATTAAGGTGGTTGCATTCTAATCATGAAACCCTTAACGCACAAAAACCCACAGAATAAGTCAGCAAAACTAAACTAAAAGGATGTCCTCTGCTATGATCTGTTATGAGGCGGGCGGGTTCTAATATGGCGCCACTGAATCTGTTGTTGAGCGGGAGCCCCAAGGCAAGAATTAGAGGGGAGCATTGAGACGTGGGGTGATTATGTGTACTTTGACAGGGATTAATCGATTAATCACTTCTCAGTGCTGAGGAAAGGGAGCTTCTACGCCGCTTTGTAACTCAAATAAAAAATGGGGAGTGTCTTGTGAACCATGCGAGTGTATATAAATACAGTAAATATACTGTATATGCTCCCTTTCCTTTAGTGAAAGGAAAAAAATGCTTATTTATTTATTTATTTATTCTTCTCCAGACCTTTATTTCTTTATCTTTAGCGGGGTGTATTATTTCTCTTTCAGGCCTCTTTTCAGTTTTTTCTTTTCTTTATCTTTTCACATTTCTTCTTACTTCTTTTTTTAGTTTTCTCTTTCCTCTTCTCTTTCTTTTCAGCTTTATCTTTCCACTTTTCTTTCCCCTATACCAGAGCAACACTCTCATACCTGGTGCTACCTAATATTCGCACATAGTGTGCTGGTTTCTGGGGGTTTAAATAACCTGCCAGACAGGTGTAGCGCGTTTGCTTTGATTGGCAACACGGCTGTCCGCTGCTCTGCCTGCCTATAAATCTGCGTAGTTGTGCGGAGATTTGCCCTTCGCGTGGGTGGACGTGTTACACCATCCCTATTTTTTATTTTTTGTTTACCTTTCTCAGTGAAATTCATCTTCACATATTTCAGCGCAACTGGGGTCAGAGTGCATGATACATACAGGGTTATATATAACCCCATATATGCTAAAGGGCCCAACAGTGGCAACCTGGTGAAGCTGAGGTTTGAACAGCCGACCTTGAGCCCCCTGACCTACCACTGCCACTAAATCCTTATTTGGCAGCGGTGGTATTCAAACCCACTCTCCCAAAGAGTCTGGAGCCTTAATCCAGCACGTTAGACCGCTCAGCCATGCTACATTGGATCATTAGATCTGCAGGTTATGGCGCAGGTTTTATTCCTGACGCTCTTCCTGCCACAGCCCACACATTTCACTCACACATGGCACTGAGGATGCCATGAATCTCTAGTGGTTGGGTATTACACACATGTGACCATATATGTGCAACTGTAGTCACTGTGACTACAGTTGCATAATATGTGCAACTGTAGTCACTGTGACTACAGTTGCACATATTATTCAGAAATTTAAGATCCATGGGACTGTAGCCAACCTCCCTGGACGTGGCCGCAGGAGGAAAATTGATGACAAATCAAAGAGACGGATAATCCAAATGATAACAAAAGAGCCCAGAAAGACTTCTAAAGAGATCCAAGGTGAACTTCATGCTCAAGGAACATCAGTGTCAGATCGCACCATCCGTCGTTGTTTGAGCCAAAGTGGACTACATGGGAGACGACCAAGGAGGACACCATTGTTGAAAACAAATCATAAAAAAGCCAGACTGGAATATGCCAAACTACATGTTGACAAGCCACAAAGCTTCTGGGAGAATGTTCTATGGACAGATGAGACGAACATGGAACTTTTTGCCAAGGCACATCAGCTCTATGTTCACAGATGGAAAATGAAGCATATGAAGAAAAGAACACTGACCCTACTGTGAAACATGGAGGAGGCTCTGTTATGTTCTGGGGCTGCTTTGCTGCATCTGGCACAGGGTGTCTTGAATCTGTGCAGGGTACAATGAAATCTCAAGACTATCAAGGGATTCTAGAGAGAAATGTGCTGGCCAGTGTCAAAAAGCTGGGTCTCAGTCGCAGGTCATGGGTCCTGCAACAGGACAAACACAAACACACAGCTAAAAACACCCAAGAATGGCTAAGAGGAAAACATTGGACTATTCTAAAGTGGCCTTCTATGAGCCCTGACCTCAATCCTATTGAGCATCTTTGGAAGGAGCTGAAACATGCTGTCTGGAAAAGGCACCCTTCAAACCGGAAACAACTGGAGCAGCTTGTTCATGAGGAGTGGGCCAAAATACCTGCAGAGAGGTGCAGAAGTCTCATTGACAGTTACAGGAATCGTTTGATTGCAGTGGTTGCCTCAAAAGATTGTGCAACAAACTATTAAGTTAGGGGTACCATCATTTTTGTCCAGGCCTGTTCCATGAGTTCATTTTTTTATTTTTTATAATTCTGTTGAAGCATGGTTGAAAAGCAATGTCTGACTTTCATTGGTTAACATTCATAGAATTCTTATTTATTATTACTTAATAAAATTTATTGTACCAACAATTTTGTCCATGTGTGTAAATATGGCAAAAGGGTATTTCCCAAGAATAAATATTAATTTATATTTATTATATGTATTTATTTATTTTAATTAAAGTGAGCTCTACACCTTTGACATGCAGAGAAGCCCAAGCCCAAGCCATAGACTAGAAGAGTGAGCGATAAAGCCAGATTTTCTTAATCTCATTACACATTTGTACTGCACCTTGGCCAGAACAGTTTAATACTACATTTCTGCAAATAGGTGCATGCTTTTTTATTTATACACATCCTATTCACGTGGGAAAAAGGGTGTATTGGGTAAGGTTGTTGTTGTTGTTTTTATGATGCTTTGATTAGAACAGTAAGAACTGGTGCACTAATAAAAATTTACAAGAAATAGGAACAGAAGTGTAACTGCATTGACTTCACATTTACTATATAAATGCTACACCATAGATAACATTAATCCCACTGGCAGTTGACATGAACAAGATTGATTATCTCATTACAATGGCATGTGTCAAGGCAGCAAATGAACAGTGAGTTTTTAAAGTTTATGGGTTGGTAGCAGGAAAATTGGGCAAGAGTAAGAATCTGAGTGAGTTTCCAGTATGAAGTGGTTAGTACCTACAGTACCAAAAGTGGTTCAAGGAAGGACGACCTCATTAAATGGTGACAGGGAACATGATGTGGACTCCAAACTCCCCAAATTTGACTTTAGTTAAGTATTTTTAGGACGTGCTGGACAAACAAGTCAGATCCAAGATTTAAAAGATCTGCTGAAAATGTCTCGATGTCAGATGCGCTATATTGACAAAAGTATTTAGCCAAATATGTTAATTGTTGAATTCAGGTGTTACAATCAGGCCCCTTATCTCCAGTGAAGGGCAATCTTAATGCTTCAGCATACCAAGACATCTTGGATGATGCTACGGTTCCAACTTTGTGGGAACAGTTTGAGGAAGGTTCTTTTCTATTCCAACATCATGACTGTGCACACGGACTATAAAGACTTGAGCTCGCTGTGGAAAAACTTGACCTGCTCAAAACAGAGCCCTGTGGCCTCAACCCCATCAAACACCTTTGGGATGGACTGGAACGCAGATTGCCGAATGGCCACAAATTCCAACAGAAACACTCCAGAATGTTGTGGACAGCCTTCCAAGAAGACTTGGAAGCTTTTATAGCTGCAAAATGGGGACCAACAGGATATTGAAGTACTGTATATGTATTTAAATGCAATGTCATTGCAGGTTTAACCAAATACTTTTGTCCATATAGTGTATAACAGCACACAGAGGTTTTGTTTTGACAGGTCAGAGCTGTATTATTGTCAGCACTATTGGCACCTACTTTACACAAAATTATGCAGGTTGTTTTAACGTGACAGCTGATTTACTCCACAAGAAAACTCACCCACAAAAATGCAAATATGTCAGCCAAGTTGGTTATATGTACTGTTAAGATATTGGCACTTGTAAGGCATATCAGTATCACTGTAAAATAAAATAAAAAAGAGTCAAAAAGAGAGACAATCAGAAAAACAGAATGTGCGTTTGTGTGATAAACCCATGTGGCATTCTAACCCTAAATCAGAGCCTCTTAATTAACATTGTAAGCGCCTTTTTATTACTCAACTTTAACCATGACAGACGATACTTTGTACCGTCCAGTGCATGCGTGTGTGTGTGTGTGTGTATATTTGTGTATACACGCATACATGTCACACCACTGACAGCTCTGTGTTTCGCGGCATTTCTTTCTGTCGTAATTCTTTTAGCAGTCTCAAGGACCCAATCAGCTCTCCAGTCGGACACAGCACAGTTATTTATTGTTCCGTGTGAGATTACTGTGAACGTGTGACCATGATCGAGTTCAGACTGACAGCCACACACACACTCAGTCATAGTGGTGATGTACACCTGGAAGGCCCCTTTCTTTACGGATGAACAACAGTCACTACATTACAAACACTGCTGGAGTCAAAGTTCCAAGAATGTGACAGTGATCTTCTCCTAGTGCACATACCGGGCAGAGAACACACACACTGTCCTGGTGAGATTAAACAGACATGTGTACACAATGTTCACCTTAAATTTACAAAACAGATATGTTTAGCAAACTCTATCCAGTGTCATTTCATGACTATGGGCCATATTTAAAGTCGATAGACTTACGTCCAGCAGTCGTGGCTATATAAATTGCCTTATAAAAATACAGATTTTTGATATTTCATGTCTTTTAACTAAAGTCAGTTTTTTTTTTTTTAAGCGCTTGGTTTAAATCTACCTTTCCGATGACCTGCCTGGCCTTGTTCCTTAAATAGTATGTAGGAAGAAATGAGAGGAAAGAGGTCTATTCATAACCCGCCAGTGGCTGTTGTGTGAACATCCACGTATACGTGCCCTTAATAAGATCCCAGCTGGGTTTCTCAGCAACACCATACACTGAGCCTGCATATTGTCAGCAGTGAGAATCAAGCTGTGAAAATCAAGAGACTACGCACACATATTGCCGCAGCCGAGCAGCTATTTATACCAGAAATGCATGCACACACACACACATACACAAATTTAAATAACATATGCTGTACAATGTAACTGCAACATCTAGGATACACACAATGCGGGTTACTGCAGGGAGTAAGAGGAATAACCTTGAAATCACATACTTGTAAAAGTGACATTTCTTTCTTTATTACACAAATGAAACACCATGCAAAACCAAAACACTTTCATGGGTAATTCATTTTATTTTTATAAATATTGAAATGTTCTTCAACTCAGCAGACACATTTATACATTATAGTCTGGCACTAATCCTTCAGTGACCAGAGCGAACTACATACTGTAAGGAATAAAGAACAATGAGTGTGCTACAACGGACTGTTTTCCAATAGCATCATGTCTAAAGGATGCATAACCATCTGAAGAGCACAGAAGTGTTACAATACCTTTTTATTAGTGAACCCCATACGAGACAAACCAGGACTTGCAATTAAAGATGTGCGACTTCATGAGACTGTTATTCGCAGGAACAAATTTGATTGGCGCCAACATTTTAAAGCTTTCCATACGACCGTAAATGACGATCCTGGCTGAGGTGGCTCTGAGCTCACAGTTCCTGTGAAGTGGAACAACTGATCCTTGAAAATCCATGGAGAACTTGACACCATCTTATCTGTGGGAAATGTTTCATACAATCATTCATAAAAACCACTCGCTCTTTACAGGAACTTTGTTCGGTGTTACTTCCACAACCACCGTACAGTCCTGACCTCTCACCAAGTGATTTCCACATGTTTGGTCCATTAAAGGAGTTCCCGGGAGGCCAGCGTTTCAGACATGAAGCAGGTAGTCCCGATGAGAAAACATTTTACTTTGATGATATCCAAACATTAGTGTTACAGTTCAGCTATAGTTACTGTAAATTCAGCCTTTATTCATCACATATACATTACTGCACAGTAAAATTCATTATGTATCCCAGCTTCTTCTTAGTAGGCCGGGGTCAGAGCGCAGGATCAGCTACAGTATGTTTTACGGCTCCCCTGGAGCAGACTGGTTTAAGGGCCTTGCTCAAGGGCCCAACAGCAGAAACCTGGCGAAGCAGGGGCTCGAACCGCTGACCTTCCAAGCAGTAACTCAGAGTCTTAACACACTGAGTCACCACTGCCTCCTGGACTGAAAATCCAGGAAACAAGTTAGTTCCTGCTATCATTTACATTATAACTGCTATAAACTACTGAGCCCCTAAAGGGACATGGGTGGAAAAAAATAAACTTTGAGGAAAAAAAAAATTTCCACCTTGAAAAAAGAATGCGAGGCAAAAAAAAAAAAAAGTCTAACAGGATATGGGTGAAAAAAAAATGAAGCTAGGAAAAAAAAAATTTTTGCGAGATCTTTCAAACAGTTTGCGAACTTTTGCGAGATTATTTTATACTCGGATTAAATTTACACGTCCGTTGTTAAACAGGCATGGAGAGAATTACTGAGTAGAATCCTGAGTAGCTGAGTTTTACTTTCAGCTTGGCCTAAAATATAAAGGCATTCAGTTTGTACTCGGAGCGCGCCCTTTCCGTATTTTGGCGCCGGAAGTATGAGTCACCATTTCTTTTCCTCCTATGTCCCGGTTTTTTTCTTCTCCAGTTTTTTCCCCTAGTTTCTCATGTCTCGGTTAAAAAAAAAAAAAAAAATCAATTAATTAAACATTAATCTCAGAATGCATACTGTAGTTTGCTCCTCATACAGTACCACGCTGTCTGTGCAGGTAGAACCCGCAGGATCTCTGCTGTCTGTCTGCCAACAAGGCCACACATCAGGCGTCTATGAATCACCAAATCTCATCATCATCATCATGTCAGTGTGCTTTTGCTTGGCATATTTCCTTCTTCAGTGAGAGATTAGAAACGTGCTGCTCACGCCACAGCTCAGGATTTAAACAGGACATCGTGAAGAAAAGGACAAGGACAAGTGAAATATGACCAAGTACCTAATCAATAGATGAGGCATGAACATCCCTGACCTTACATGTTAATTCATGCTTCAGTTCTCCGTTCACCTTTTTCGTTTTTCGTTTTTATTTTTTCATGGGATTATAGTGACACATACAATACGAAAGCATGCATATTCAAACAGCCTGCCTAGGAGTACACTTTTAATGTGACATCACTGAACTACAACACTGTATTCAGCTCATTCAGTTCATCATCATCATCAGTTAATCAAGAAATAACGTGCGGTCTGTGTAGCAGGACATCATCGCATGTCGTTTTGCTTTTACATTGTATAGGTTCTTCTTCAGCATTGTGATGTAAGAGGCCAGGGAGTCAGGTGTGCTCTCTGCGCTCTGCAGGAAAAAGAAAGAGGCAGCCGTAGTGAGCTGCTATTAATTTTTAAGAGCTGCCATTTGAAGGCTGGACTTTAATAGAGTAAAGGAGGCTGCACAGAGCGGTTTAATTGTTTGATTGATTGGTCACACTACCGAGCGTATTTCTGAGCCCTGTCCCTGCCGATCAATGAGTCAGTGAGCGCCTCGCGAAACATATCAGCTTACCAGAGGCAGAATTCAATTAGAGTCGGGCTCTCCTGTCCCTGGCTGGGAGTCTATTACACAAACCTAGTACGAGAGCCCCTCCTCCACTCAAACCCCCTATAGCTACAGAGTGTATTGTTACATCACACACAGACACACACACTATAGTGTGTGTAGTATATTGGCCACATATCGAGTTAGTCTCCTAATCTGTCATTTACAAAATTATACTGAGCCGTGCATCATCAGCAGTATTGCTGTACAACCCGGATGAGGGTGAGCAAGTGAGGAAGATGTTAATAGAGACAGAAGAAAGGCTGATGATTTGGCACACTGTGTGTGTGTGTGTGTGTGTGTGTGCAGTCGGTGTAAGAGCTGACAGCTAAGGTGAGCAGATGAGGCAACAGTCGGCTCATTTCTCATCAGGTTTCGTAGATTGAACACATAAAAAGAAACAAAGCTACAAAGCAATTAATCAATAATCTTCCCTCAATCTAAGGGGGCCGAAACACAAGGACATAAAAAGTAGGCTGAGGAAATGATTGCATGTAGCCAAGTGTAGATC
This sequence comes from Clarias fuscus, assembly GCA_030347435.1. Classification (NCBI taxonomy): domain Eukaryota; kingdom Metazoa; phylum Chordata; class Actinopteri; order Siluriformes; family Clariidae; genus Clarias; species Clarias fuscus. Next base: position 20,569,903 of record CM059216.1, on the reverse strand, counting down.
CAGCTAATGAATAGATACAATGCCAATCTAATCATAAGATAAGATTCTCACTCAGTCATGGGATTCATCCCATGTTCTAGCAGGTGGTCGAGTCCATATAGACTAATAAATATGTCCATTTAGCAGTCTTAAACCACCTACTACCTATTACCGGCTTTTAAATACATTAAACTTTTATGTTCGCTCTGTTCATCTGCATTTGAAGGGCGGCGCCCTTAAATAATGTGAAGACAACTTTAGACAACTTTTTAGAAGGCTAATGGTAGTTAATGGAGATGTCCAAGAGATTGATGAATGAATGAGACATCAAGCTGACGAAAAGAATTACGATCCCATGAATACACTCAAGCTCTGTACTTTGTACATAACAGAGACACATGAACTGTGACACTCATGACTCTGAGTATATCTACTTAGTTAACATAGAAACTCTCTTTAAAATCAACTGAATATAAACCTTTTTTCCCCCCCAAAAGTCAGTGAGATCCTCAAATTTGTCAGTCTGTACATGCTATTAGAGCCAATCTAGTGAAACTAAAAGTGTCTTGTTCATTTATCTAAAGCATTTAGACTGATTATGGTCAACTTTATGGCCATCTTCAAGGACAAATGTTAAACGAGAGAAATTGAGCAGAAAAGATTCCATATTGATTTCAAAATCATCCAATTAGTAGACTAGTGAAGGTAACCTTTAGGAATGAGGCATCGATGAGCCAAACACTAAAATGGGTCAATACTTGGAACTGAGTCAAGAGGTTAGTGATCTCTGTGTAACTACAGCTGCGTTTCTTTGTCTCTACTTTAATTGCTTATACTAGGATTCAAAACAAGCCCTTTCTAATTTTAAAACAGGGTTAAATATAATGAATTATTTAAACTTTATTATTCGGCGGCACGGTGGCTTAGTGATTAGCACTGTCGCTTTGTACCTCCAGTGTCAGGGTTTGAATTCTGTGTGCGGAGTACCGGAAGAAAACCCACCAAGCACGGGGTAGAACATCAAACTTTGGGAACACCAATGAGCCTAATCTTCATGTCTTTGGAATGTGGGAGGAAACCGTTTCATCCCATAGTCCAAAGACATGCAGATTAGACTAACTGGCGTTCTCGGTTTGCCCTTGTGAATGAGTGTGTGTGCCGTGCGATTGATTGCCACTCCGTCCCCCCGTACCCAGCCTTCTGCCACAAGTCTCCTGGGATAGCCTTTAGGCCACCCGTGACCCTGAATACAGGTTCACATGGTATAGACGAGTGAATGAAAGAGAATGAGTGAACTATGTTAATTATATTTCCTATATGCTAAAATTATATGAATTAATTTATAAAGACCAAATGTCTTGACCCAGCATGAACTGAAACCAAGGCCTATTGGCAGCAGTTCATCTTGGCCCCGAGATCAGTGGTCCCGGGCGGATTATGCAAAAATCCCTTACCCTGTGCAAGAAGGTTAGGTTAATTTACTGTATATATATATATATATATATATATATATATATATATATATATATATATATATATATATATATAGAATAATGTCTTATTGTAAAGGTAGAGACTGCAAATCTCCAGATGTAATGCTTGGAGCAATTTTTACCTCTGTAACCATCCTCCTCACAGTGCATGGGCATAAAAACACATTTGTATTGCAGCCGCTTCCAGGAAGCATCATCACAGTTCTGGTTGGTAATAACTGTACTTGTAGAGCAATTTCCATGCATGTAGCTATTTCTTAAACAACTGCCTGTTTCATGAATACCAAATGTCAGGTAATTTTTTTCCTCTGTATACATGATGTACCACAAAAACAAACATGTTTCCATCCATCAGTTCCTGGAATGGTAAAATTTCTACAGCTGAACATTTATGATTTTCAAAAAGTCTATTATGCACAGTGGCTTAGTGTATCCATACTGCTGCTGATTTTTATGACTATTGAAAAAATATAAAGCATTTTTATAGCATTCTAAAATCAAGGGAGTTGTGATATAATGTGTGGTATCAATATACACCCTTTGAGGAATGTGAATTTCCTTAGCGGTTGTCATAGCACCAGCATAACATTTCCTATACTCACTCACCATCTATACCGCTTAATCCTGTATTCAGGGTCACGGGGGGCCTGGAGCCTATCCCAGGAGACTTAGGGCACATGGCAGGGTACACCCTGGACAGGGTGCCAATCCATCGCAGGGCACACTCACTTACACACTCATTCATTCACACACTATGGGCAATTTGGGAACGCCAACTACCCTAACCTACATGTCTTTGGACTGTGGGAGGAAACCGGAGTACCATGCAAACTCCATGCACACAGAGACGGGAATCGAGCCTGGCCAGGGATCAAACCCGGACCCTGGTGGTGCAAGGCGACAGTGCTAACCACTACACCACCGTGCCGCCTATTTCCTATACTTTAATATTCAATTGGATCACCTTTAGCTTTGATTATATTTTCATCTCTTATGGCATTGTTTCGACAACATTAACCAACATCATAACATGACCATCAAGAGTTGCACTAATTTATGACCAGAATCTTGTACTGATGATGTGAGAGTCAAAACACTCAGATAAGTCTCCTCCAGCACATCCAAAAATCTCCTAACAGTGCCCAGTTCATATGTGAAAATGATTCGTAATGCTCCCAAAAACACTCTTTCACAATTCGAGTCCTGAAATATGCCCATGGCATCAGGGAACGAAAACTCCATATACTGTAGATGTGATAACCTGGTCAGTCCGTACATTCAGGTCATCAAATGACTTCTTTTTAATTTTATTGCCACGTAACGTTACTGATCCTAGTCCTGACCAACTGAAGCATAACAGTGCCAGGTACAGTGGGCACTATGCATGCAGGGCCCACTGTACCACTTCGCTGTGTTTCGCTTCTCACCCTGACGCACCGATCGCTCTGGAATGAGGTCAATTTAGACTCATCAGAACACAAGACCTTATTCCATTGTTCAAAAGTCCAATCTTTATGCTCCCTAGAAAACTGAAGCTACTGTAGTTCCCCAATTAACACATGGTTTTCTTATGGCCACACATCTGTTTAATGAGTTTTCATCACATTGTACATATGGAATTGCTCTTACTTTCACTATTAAGCATGGCCGAGACTTCCATTGTTGACTTTCTACAATGCAACATTATCAAGTGTTTAAGTGATCTCTGATCACGGTCATTTATAATTGTTATTCTGTCCACATTGCTGCCATGAAGTTGACAGTTCAGCACTATCCCTTCATGTACTAATAATGCATTTGACAGTTCCCAAATTCCAGTTGTTGTTGTTTATTTGGGTCACCACAGCAGACTATCCGGTCCACACATACAAGCTTAGCACAGGTTTTTACACTGGATGCCCTTTCTGACGCAACGGCATCCAATGGCTGGAATTGAACCCAGGCCTTCCTCATAGTGAGTGAAACACTGAGCCACCAGTGCCCTAATTCTAAACTCCAGTAATTTCAGCAATTTCCTGAGTTCTTTGCTTGATGCAGATCCTCCTGAAACACTTTTTTTCCCCCACCCAGGTACAGTAGTGTACCTCCCACTTTGAGCACAAAGACATTAGTCAGGGATCAGCCATGCAATAGGATCCACTTATACCAATAAAAATGTCCATTCCACAGCTTCATTTTACAGATTCCTACTACCCCTTAGCACGCTATAATCATACACTTTTATATGAAATATGCTACCCTTGAATAAAACTATAAGAAGAGCTTTATTATAAGAAAATAAATGTAAAAAAATAAATACTTTGCTGTGCACCTGCACTGTGTACTTTAAAAATTAATGACTTTTTGTTAGCATTCTAGGGAGGGAAAAGAAGAATTTAAGGCGTGTCACTTAGAAATGATACATGGGAGAGCAGTTACAGTGTCATACCAAAGTCAATCTTTATAGGAGTGAGTCATACACTCTGCCACATACAGTTAAGGACACCTCCAGCTGCTACAGAAGGTTCCCAGCCTAAGTAGACGACATGCTGTTTTTTTTCTCCTCATCTCACTGTGCGTGTGAAGTGTCACACAAAGGCACACAGGTAATAAACATGCAAACTGCTGCAGTCTTTCTCCAACACACTCTCTCTCTCTCTCCATCTGTACCCAGCATATTCCTTTAGGGCGCCGATTCATTCATGGCAGCACAATCAGTTTTTCCACCTGCATGGAGCGACAGTGAGGCTTGATTGTCTAAGCAGGTGGTGAGTCTTGTGCTTATGGCAAAATCATAATGTGTATGTGAGAGAGTACGTTCACTGACCCCTCAGACAATCACCATCCTGACAAATCACTCTAAACACACTTCATCTTAACAATCCACAGAGAGAACAAAAAAAATTAAATTAAATTAAAAAATTCAGAGAAGGTCTGTCTAACGTATCAGTAAAACAATAGCTAAACAACTATAAATTGGTATGTTGGAACGGATCTTGTACATAGTTATGCTATCCAAATGAATTTCAACTTTTATATCTAAATGTTAACCTTTAGTACAGCGCTCTAATAAAAAACATAATGTACTGTAGGGTAAAAAACTATTACAAAAATAAAACTCCAGTAATTTCAGCAATTTCTTGAGTTCTTTGCTTGATGCAGGTCCTCCTGAAACACTTTTTCCCCCCACCCAGGTACAGTAGTGTACCTCCCACTTTGAGCACAAAGACATTAGTCAGGGATCAGCCATGCAATAGGATCCACTTATACCAATAAAAATGTCCATTCCACAGCTTAAAATAAAATAAAAATACAGTTTTCCAATGTGCAACATGAATTTGGCTCACACAACCCTATGCTCATTCATTCATCTTCAGCAAATGCTTTATCCTAGTTAGATCCAGGATGCCAGGGAACACTGGGAGCACCCTGAATGGCACAGACAATACACATATACAGTATATAAGACAAGATTCCTTACTAACTGTTGCTACGGATGATGCAGCAGTTCAAGGACTGTGATTGGTTAATAAAAAAATTACCTCTGACCTTTGTAAAGGTTTTGAAATGAGCTCTTTGTGAAGACAGAATGCATGATAATAGAACAAACAGTGAAATCATAATTTTTGTATATGAAGAAATTGGAAATCATGACTACAGGCTACTTTATGCAAAGTTTCTGTTATAGGCTAAATATCTTAAAGATAATTAAACAGCTAAATGTTGAAAATGTGTCGACTTTTGAAGCAACCAATTTCCACACAGTAGTTAATATATTTAAGTTCTCACATTTATTTACCGTACTGATTTTATTACTTGTGATCCATTTTAGATTGATGGGAGCAAAATGTCTCAGCTTTTACAATTTACATGATTGCAGGACAGTCTATTTAATTTGCATTTTTGGATGGTGAGTAGCCAACAATCCAAGAGAGATGGAAGGAAGTAAAACAACCAAACCAAACTAGACAGAAGAGCAGTGTTTACTTTTAGCTTTATGTTCAGTGTTTGGAGAACATTTCTTCTTTCCGCCATTTTGTCCACTGCTATAGAATCTCTTAAGCCTCTTAAAAGTCCTCCTCTCTACTCTTAACTATTTTTACCTTAGGAGCTGTTTTTAGGGCTAAGATGTTTTGTGAATAATTTTTATCTTTACTAAGATTTAATCCTAAATTTAAGGAGAAATTCTAAGAAAATGCACTAATTCTATGATTTTTCTTAGAATTTCGTCACTAGGAGCAACTTTTCGGCTTAAGAAGCTTTGTGAATACGGGCCCTGATCTCTGTAAAGATCTTGAAATGAGCTCTTTGTGAAAAAAGAATACATGATAATAGAACAGACAGTGAAATCATAATGTTTGGATATGAGGAATTGTATAAGCATGACTACAGACTACTTTATGCAAAGTTCTTAAAAGCATCTTAAAATGATGCAAAAGATGTTTTGTGAATCATTTTTATCTTTACTAAGATTTAGTCCTAAATTTAAGGAAAAATTCTAATAAAATGTCATAATTCTAAGAATTGTCCTCACTAGGATCAACTTTTAGGCTTAAGAAGCTTTGTGAATACGGGCCCTGATCTATATGTGCTTTTATCATCTGTTCTATCATCGGTTATTGAGAGTAATTTAAACAAAAGCAGTTGATATGATGCAAGTCTTATAAATTCTCTGCATTAGCAGACTGGTCAGATTAAGTCAATGGGCTGAGTCTGCATGTGGTTATTTAAAATGTGTCTGTCAGGCTTTCCACTCTTCTGTTCCTCGCTCTGTCATCCTTCGCTTTTTATGTCTCCTATTACGGTCCATCACAATAGCTTCGTCCTCGTTCTCCTATTCCCTGCTGACTGGCACACAGAGGAAGTCGGATAGGATGTCTGGCATTAAATATGTGCCCTCTCAGTCATGCACACAATCCAGAATACAGCTTCAGCAGTTAAGCCGAAGCCCTCTATCATTCATATTTCCTCTTCATTCAGACCAGAAAGAAGCATTACAAAAGACATTTTAGTGAAAGTGCTATGATCCGAACGACCCCCCCCCCCCCCCTGCCCCCCTCACTGTCCGCCCCTTTCCCTCAGAGCATGGTTTGTAAAAGTAATTATGCTTTTAATGAGCCCCGATGGTGAAGCACATAGGCTGTGAAGAGCTGTCAGTTCGGCAGGAATCAAAGGGAAGGCCTTGTATGTAACATGACATTTCTGCTTCTCTCTCACTCTCTCACACACACACACACACACACACACACTCAGATTTTTTTTTCAGCTACAGCCTAATGTTACACTGCATATTGTTTAAGGAGAATCTAAAGAAGATCTGCATTGCAGTGGCCCCTCAACAGCAGCTCATTGGCAACTCAGTGCAGCTACTGCAGATATTCTTACAGGAACACACGCAAGCAGAGAGACCGGACCTAAGTGAGAGAGAGAGAGAGAGAGAGAGAGAGAGAGAGAGAGAGAGAGAGAGAGATGGACAGACATTTCCCACCACCAGGGCAGCTCCGTAGAGTGTTGTATGCTTCATGACTGTGCATCATGACTAATCCGAGAAGTTGGAGAGAGAGAGAGAGAGTATAAATAAAAGGCTCCCAGAAGAATGAATCATTAATTTTTTTTTTTTTTTAAAAGAACCGCATACTCAACCTGATAAAAAATAAATAAATAATCAGAAAGCAAAATTCTGCATTCTTTCTCAAGAGTACATCCACAGGGACTATGACAAATTAAGTGTTAATGTATATTGAGCTGAAAAGAAGACGACTAAATTAGTGTGAGACTTGAAAGACGCTGATCTCGTCAAGTGATGTAGAGGGAAAAAGGTGTGCTAGAGAAGAAAGCTGTAGGAGAGGGGGCTGGAAATGATACCAGCAGAGCCAAAGCAGACAACTCAGCTCGTTTTTGCACCCCATGAACAGTTCCACACTGGCATCCAGAGCCACTGCCAGCTGCTACAAAGCAAAGCCAACACTCCAGCATGCCTTGCTTGAGCACTACTGCCCTGCGGTGGTGAACCGCGGAAGTGCAAGAGAAAATAAGCTGCGGCATGTAACACAGGTACCACCAGTATAAATGTGTTACAGATGGAAAAATGTTACTTTATTCTAAAATATATTTATGTAACACAAGCACAATAAAATGCACACATAACAGTAATGATTATGTAATGCTCTTTAGCTCAAGGTCAGAAGAATGCATCCTGGATGCATCTTGGATGAGGTGCAGAGCAGGGTTGGGCTTAATCAATGTGATCAATTGTGTTTAAGGCCCGAAAGAGTATTGCAGTAAGGATACACTAATGCTGATACCCAGATATCTTCTGCAGGTTCTCACCAACAGGCAGTAATCCATCTGCTCCTCAAAATACATGATAATCATCATTATTATAATAACGTGTTACTGTTGCTAAATAATCGAAGGAAATCTTTTCTTTTTCCTGTTTTCATATTCCTGTCATCAAGTGGCATAAAAATATTACTGCAGTCACGCACCAGAGATATTACAACTTTATTCTGACAGAAAGATCACATTCGTCATGTCCATGGGGTAGTGCTGTCACTCATGCGCATCAAATTAGTTCGTGGACAGGCAGTTGCTGTAAAAAAAAAATAAAAAATTTTTTAATTTGGCAAGAACTGGAATGAACAAGGCAGTAAATTAACATCCTTTCACACACTGTAATTCATAAAAACATCCCACAATCCTGTGTTTTCACAATAAGTAACCATGATATTTGTAAAAATGCTATTCTGTGCAGATTGTTGTATCTCTTCTATAAATACTATCTCGTAACTTACGCTTGAGAGAAATTCCTTGTCATTATAAATCCAAAACGATTGTAGTTAAATTGATATTACATACATGTTAGCAGTTGATTTGCAAAAGTAACTGTAAGTGACTGACTGGAAAAATTAATCTCAATTCACATGAACTATTACACTATTTCTCTTATTTCATGCCAAACATTACTGCTAAGGTTCACTTTGTCTTTAGTAACATAAAATGATCAATATTCCTTAATATTTTAATGTTTTTCAATACTAAATCTTTTAATGAATTGATATTAGAAAGCCCTAGCTCTTTAATTTTTCTTCATTTTTTTCATTCCTGCCATTGGTTTCCATTTTTCAATCAAAAAACACTTAAGCATAACCTTGTCTAAAGGCTGTTTCAGCTGACCGTGCATTACTCTCCTACATAAACACATACTCCTTACCCCCCAATCCATCCATCTCTAATGAACACAAGTCTTAATCAGCACCTCCATTCTTTGTCCAGAGATGAATGCAAACCCTGGTTGGCTTCCTCTTTCATTCATCAGACAGCAGGATGGTGAATTGAGAGCTGAGCCAAGACATCATTACAGCCAGAGCCACAGCTCCACATGCCTCCTTCTATGTGACAGCACTAATACATCCACTTACGTGCTCCAGCTATTTCGGTCCAGATCACCGCCATGACCCTGCTATGAAAAAGCACTTCTGTAGCATCAGCACTTCAGGATTATATCTTCATCAAGCTCAAGATAGCCAGCAGCTAGCATGGATATCTACTGTACACATCAGCCATGAAGCCATCGTGGTGTCTAAAATGAGTCCTGTGCAGACTGCATGCGTGTGATGTTCCAGTTTTCATCTGTTCTTCCTCAGATATAGCAAATATACTGTATATGCCCTCATTCCTAACCCTGGAGAAAAGTGGAAAAGTGTGGTGGGAAAAAAATAGAGTGTAAAGAGGACAGAGCCAGGCAAAATGCAAGTGTGTTTTAGTCTCCTCTGCATTTATTAAGGGCAACCTTACCACATCTGTAGTGTCTGAGAATGTGATATGGCTTCATAGTGACTTGAGGGAACTTGACCATATTGATTGGATAACAACAGTACTAAGCATTAAGACATGAATTTGAAAATAACCGTAGCTAAAGTACCACACACTATACAGTATGCTACTACAGTATATTACACTGCCCGGCAACAACAACAACAACAACAACAACAAAAAAGTCACACAGACTAATATTTCATTGAATCACCTTAATGTGACGACATTATGAAAATCTCAGCATTTATTTCAATGCAGAGTTGCATTAATTTCTCACCAAGTTATTTTATTGATGATGGGAGAAGAAAGTTGAACCACTGTGTAAAAAGTCTTCTCCAGCACATCCCAATGATTCTCAGTGTGGATAAGGTCTGGACATGTGTGAAAATGATGTCTCATGCTCCCCGTACCACTTTTTTTTTTTTTTTTTTTTTTACAATTCGAGTCAGATTAATCCTGGCCTCATTATTTTGAAATAAGCCATAAAAAAAATAAAAAAAATTCTAAAAGTCTATTGATGGAAAAACCTGTTCATTCAGTATCACTCTGAAACAGGGTAAATAAAGCCTCATTAGACCACATTACACTTTTTCAATGCTAAACCGTCCATTCTTTATGCTTCCTAACAAATTAAAGTCTCTTTTTATTTATTTTTGTTAGATTTCACACACATTATGTAAAGAGAATTCAATTGACTGAGTTTAAGGAACTGGGACTAAACAGCTGTACCCTATCACTTAGGCTACAGCTGTTTAGTCCCAGTTCCTTAAACTCAGTCAATTGAATTCGCTTTACATAATGCGTGTGAAAATCCTCTTACTTTCACTATTAAACATAGTTATTCTGTGTTTTTTTAAAATAATTGTTTAATTGATCTCATTAGTTGTTTTCTTTTCATTTGATGGTTCTGAAACAAAGGAACATCTTTTCCACAACCAAAGGATACGTCTTCTGACATGTTTTTTTTTTTTTTTTTTTCCCCGATTTTCTCCCTAATTTAGTCATGTCCAATTCCTCCCCGTCACTAGGGGGCTCCCACATTAAGGCTACTACTACCACTCAGCCGGGAGGGCCGAAGACTATCACGTGTTTCCTCCGAACCACGTGACGCCAGCCGACCACATCTTTTCGAACTGCTCGCTCGCGCACCGTTGGGGGCGGCGTAACACACTCGGAGGACAGCGCTATCCATTCCCTCCGTTGCGCGAGCTCACAGACGCCTCTGATTGGCTGTAGAGCCGCGATTAATGTGGGAGGACTAAGTACCTCTCATCCCTCCCCTCTGAGAGAGCTCGGCCAATCAGCTCTCTCTAGACCTCCGGCTGCGAGAGGTTACAGCACCACCCGGGATTCGAACTAGCGATCTCCGGATGATAGGGCGAGCACTTTAACCACTGCGCCAGAAGAAAGAAATAATAAGCTATCCATTTCATTAATAATTAGTTGGCAGCTGAAACATTATTCACTGCAATAATTATCTAGTGGAAGGCTCTTACCCATTTGCTTAGTTAAATCCAGGTGGTGATGTTTGTTTTGGCTGGACAGTGTATACAGTATATACTGTCTTTACAAATTCCCATTATCATGCTTATACAGTATTTTAATTATACGAAGTATAGTAAAAATGAGGAAAGCAAAGTTTCTAAAAGATATCAGCAACATTAAGTGGCTAGAATTTTAGTAATAAAACTTTTTGCACCACCTATAAGAGATACCTTAGATTAATTTGAGCTACCAATGAAATGAGACTACCAATTTATTCTCAAACGTCCTTTCCCTTTTGAAAGGAGGCATCAAAAATGAACTCAAACAACAACAAAAAAATGTAGTGTGTTAGCATGCTAACTATAACCCCCGAATAATTTGTGCATTCTTTATTTTTCTGACTGGTTCTGAGAAAACTGCAGTGTTTAGGATAACATCTTATCTAGTGACATCTTGCAATACAAAAATCTACAGTTCGACTTTTATTCTTTGCAGGATTCATTACTCTCATTAAAAACAACGTTATGCAATAAGGGTAGCAGGTCTTAAAGCAACCAAAGTTATTTGTTGCTATCTAGGATTATTCTTAATAATAATAATAATAATAATAATGAAAAAACACTGCACCCACTTTATTACATTAAGACATTGAGCTGATGTGTGCAGCAAAAACGAGAAGCTCAGTGGATTCTGACTGATTATTTCAGTGTTGCTGACATTGCTCACCATGGGAAGCCAAAGGCAATGAGGAGGATCCAGTGCCAGATTTAGAGCCAGCAGCTGCGCAGCCCCGCACCTCCCCATGCATCTGCCAAGTCACCCTGGGCATGACTCGGAGGTGACTCCATGCACCAACGCTGCCACAATTTACCCACCCACACACACATCTTGTGTAACTATGTGGAATATTTCCATACTGCTTTATCCAAATACTGCTACAATTATAATAATTTACAATACATTAGAAAATCTCAGGAAATCAAAAGATGACTCCCTTTGCTGTTAAGTAAAAAGAGCAAAACAAAAACGTATTGTCTCATAGAGGTCATCCAAATGTTCCCTTCAATGTCAAAATTGTTATGTGCTATTATTTCCTTGGGTGCATTATTTCCAAAACACTAATACAGTCCTCTATTTTGGTAGCGTGCTAGAAAGAGAGTGACATTTGAAATGTCAGACATGTGCATACATAAAACACCACCCACAAACCCTGTGTCAAATCCTGCATTTCCATGTAGGTCAGAATAATGGATACAAGAATATAGTGATGTTTAAGGAACAGGCCATTTTTCGATACACTAACCTATTCATCATCCTGTCAGGGAATGTAAAATAAGGGCGGAGAGTATAAGCTGGATTAATCACCTTTGAGAAAAGCACTGCTGCAGTGCTTACAGGAAGTGAGCACCGAGGCACGGTTAACAAGAGGAGGAGCTCCTGCCCTACCAGTCTCACACTCTGAGGTGTTACCTGTAATCAAAGATGTGTGGAAATAGCAAGTGAAAGCGAGAGAATACATTCGATGCCCTGTGTCTCTAGTCTCTGCTGAAGGTGAGGTGTTTCTGCTGCTGTAGGAGGTGAAAATAGTTATGGGATAATCCACTAAATATTAAGGTGCACAGTGCAGTCAGATTATTTATCTCATATTCCTTAGGCATACCTGTTTGAGCAAAAACATGTATACAATATACAAAGTATTTACACTTAGCAATGACTTGAATGTGTCAAAAAAAAAGAAGAAGAAAAAAAAACCTGTTCCAACAGTGTGTAGCATCAGAACTAGGCTTGGGACAGATAGAGAAAAATGATGCTGCTGAATTAAAGCACTGTGACTTAGAGCAGCTGTAGGAAACACAGATTTTCCTAAAACAATGATTTAGCATTGTGCATTGCTGTCTAAGGAGACTGCAGGCCCACCTAACCAACTGATTCACTTCCGGCAAAAAAAAAAAAAAAAGCTGAAACACTAGACCTCTGGCTCCTTCTAGTGGCCTCAACACAGCAGTGATTTGAGTCACACCTAGACCTTGATCCACCCTGGAGGCAATGGTCTGTAAGTACAACCATATTCACACAATGCAGATTTTGTCCTAAAACTTGATAGCACTGCTTATTGTGGAGATTATAAGGAGGGAAAAAAAGAAGAAATGTGTGAGAGAGAGAAACTTGCTAGGGGGAATGAGAGATGATCTACCACCGTTATGCCCGAAGTATTTTACGAGGCACTTAGGTACCCAGCTGAGATGGTGCATCTAGATCATAGATTTCACTAACATCCCACACACTTCCCTGCTCACAGTTGTCAAACAAACTATGCTATTAATTATTGCATTAAACTGCTATTAGAGTGCGCGAAACCACAGACTTGATGGAGATGCACTGCCGAGAAGTCATTTAGGCACAGCCGTGTCTGCCAGAGCACAGGCTGATGCAAGCGCCACACTGCACAAAACCTTGAACTCAAAGGCAATAACAAATTCAAGTCAGTTCAGAATATTTGACTTTTTATTTGATATTCAACAGAAAAAAATATAAACATGAGTAACCTAAACATTTTTATAATATTACCCTTATTAAAAGCATGAACAAGAGTTGATTTTAGTGCAGTACAAAGCAAATTAATTTATGGAAATGTACATTTATTTAGTTTATGGAAAAGCGATGTGAAATGATGTTAAATAAAAAGCATAACGGTGTTATTGATGATCAATTATCTCAGTAAGGCATCCACATGGCACACCCTGGCACTCAGGCTTAATATTGCCACCATCATGTATTGCTCCTGCTAGGAATCAAGCAGCAAAGAATGTCGACATTGATATTAATGAGCTCTCAGTTAGTTTTACTATTTCAAAATGATTTAAAGTCATGTTTTAAACCTTGGCACAACCTTTACATTAAAGGTACTTAAGCAGCCAAATATAATTTATCACCACCAAGTACCCAACTGGGGATCCTTTACTGAGGATACTGAGAATCCTTTCAGAGTCTCCTATGTGACATATCCGTACTTCTACTGTATCTGTAAAATAAACGGTATGGACCCTTAAAACTAAATAATTTTTTGCTCAGTTCACTAGTCGCATAATTTTATACTGTGAGCATTACATTCTGAACCTGTTCCTTTGATACATGCTATATACTGGTGCATTTAATCTTATAACAGAAATATTTTGGAGGGAATTTAGATGGAATGGAATTAATGGACTGGACACTTGTTGAAAGAGTGCACGTACTGTATGTCATGAAAATACTACATATTTAGGTGAAAAGGATTTATGCTGGTTGTGCAGTTCTCAAAGTATTAAGGCTGCAAAATAAGCACTTCATCATATTGTTACAGATTCAGTAGAACTGGGTAGCTCTGGGTAACTCACATGAAGCAACCGTTCTTTAAAATGTAAAAGAAACTCGGAACATAATACAATCACAGCCCTTAACAAGAACATAAAGTCACGGATGGTAACGTGACAACACTGATACATCACAGCAAAAATTGTACAGAGACAGACAGTAGGATGCTCAGACATACAAACATTTAACCTACGTAAATGTTAGGACACAAATAAGACAATGCAAATTTAAAAAATCAATTAAAAAGATCAGAAATAGCAAGAAGAAAATATTATGCAATAATTCCTGATTGCTTCAAACTTTCATTATTTCTGTTATATAAAGTAAATTACATGGTGGATGTGGGAGAAATGACAAGAAAAGAATTTAAGGAATTTTAATTTGCACATTGAGTGCCTTTATTTGGAGAGATATTTTAAGTTAACTTTGGAAAAATAAATGAGAAACCACATTCCTTACAGTTATAATATGTCAACATACAGTATGCACTGTATCACATTCACTATGAATTTGTTTTAGATTTTAAAAATCTCCATACATAAACAATACTATGCTGTTTTAAGTGATATTAATGAGGCAATCAGTTTGGAATAGTTCATTGAATTTCAGGCTTTTAAAGAAATGTTCTTAAAAAAATAATTTAAAAAAAAACAATGATAAAATCCATAAAAGAAATTAAAAATACATTTGACAAAGGCACTACTATTGTGACGAAAGCAACAGGTTGTGCTGGATATTTAACATAACAAGCCTGACTACCACCTTTTTTTGTCGTCAGAACTTAAGGAATGTAGCGCAAATACATATTTTAATAAAATATCCCTTTCTTTCACCTATAAAGGTGTTTAACAGTCAAAAATTGATTGTGCAATCTGACTTCTCTATATAGAGCATTTAAACATTTATCCACTTTTAAAAACTGAACCCACGGCTTAGCATCAATTTTTGTCCTCCAGCACTGGCAGGGTAGAACTCTGCTATACATGACAATTAAAATCAACGTATAGGTTTTAATAAATTTAAATCAAATAGCCATTTTATCTTTCATTAATAATAATAATAATGTGAATCAGATGAACAAACTGTACATTCACACATTCACAGGGATTAAAAAGTAGGTACTGCTCACATGGTCAGTTAAAAATAAGTATGCAGTAGGAATTTGCAATAACATTTTCCTGAAAATGAATTGTGTAAAACACTAATAATATACGGTATATTAAAAAATAATCACGCATGTGACTGTCCAGTTAATTTGACAAAACAATTTATACTTTCATTAAAATATTGACTGATATTTTAGAGATTCCTTTGTAATGGTGATGATAAAGATTTCGGTGCACCATAACTGCATGCTGAACTGAATTAAACAACTGAAAACCCAGACGAGTTAAACGAGCACCCCAGACTCAGTGAGCTGCTGTCTGTAATGGTATCCACTACTATGCAGACATCGGCATGTTCTAAGTACTATTTGAAAGACGCAAAGTATTGCTACCAATAAAACAGTTTCTTAAAAATGTCTGATCTAATTAGCTTTACACAATGATCCACTTGTAATTATGTAGTCTCATCATGAAATAATCAAATGTAAACCTCAATCCACGCATACGAATGAATCATGTGACATCAAGTACTGCTATACTTAATAAACAAAGTCACTCACACCATTAAAAGCTCATTGGTAATGGCAGTACACTGGGATTAGTATGTACAGTAACACAACTCGGTGCAGAACTAATCTAACAGGTAATGTATACACTTAATATGTAACAAATGTTGGAAAGTAGAATATCATTAATGGCAACTGTGGTATGGAGTTTTAAGGATCAATAAGGATTTTTTTTTTCCTTCTCACAATCATTTCCCACCGACCATTCTTATTTAATAACAAATTCCCCTTCATAAGGCGTAAAGTGGAACCTGCACCTATAACACATTTGACATTGATCAATTTAAACTAGGTTAACTTAAACACAGTTTATATATACTGTATATGAAGAACACGGTATAAACCAAAGCAAAAGCTATACTGTAAAGAGCACTGCTTTTTGTAGAGATTTGCCCACAAAGTTTATTTAACAGTAAGTTTAGATATGCAACTACATAAACAGCTAAGCATTTATTTATAATTTGCTCGATAGCAAACTTTATATTATATTAGTCTATTTTCATGATTGAAATGTATGAAATCGTTGACCAAACACCAACATTTGTTTTAAATGCAAGAAATGGTTCTGTTTTTGTCACTTTATCACAACATGTATTAAAAAATGTTTTTACGGAAAGGGTAACATCACGCCTCACTTTCATTCCTCTCCAAAAAAGCCCTAGTAACTTAACATAACTTTCAGTGAGGACATGAAATGCATTATGGGTTCGGAGATAAATGAATCATAACTTGGTTAGAACTGGTGTTTCTTCTGTATATCTGGTTTAATTGGCCCTAAATGCAACACACTGCCCCAAATCCATCTGTAATCTGCTTCAGGACTCCAGTAATATTGGCACTTGTTCCCATCTGTGTAAGGAACCAGTAGAGAAGCGCCTGAAAAGTTAAAACTCACTAGCAGATTTTTTTTTTTAATAATACACAGTCAGGAGGCAGAAATTTTTCCCCCAACTTGAACTCCTCTTCTGAAAACACCAGAGATATGTAAAAAAAAAAAAAAAAGCACGATAATAAGTAAAAAAAAATCAAGACATAATACTAGTGTTAAATATTTCCTGTGTTACGATCATCTAAAATCTGTCCACTCTATGTATTTCCAGGCGTCGTTGGCAGAACCTTCTGTGATTTGGCACAGCAGTTTAACATTTGTGCTTCATGGCCAGCTGTAATAGAGACAGAACGGGGTGTAGAAGGGGGATAAATGGCGAGAGGAGGGGGGGGGGGTGAGAAAGTAATATAAAAAGAACAAGGAAAGAGTGAGAGAAAATAAAGTCACTCTGAAAATCAGTTTCCAGGAAGTATCTGTGAGTGATGAAGATGGAGCAGAGCGTTCTCAACCCACGCAAATGCAAACTGAACTACTTCTAATTGCTAAGTGATCACAGGCTGTCCATCAGAACAGGGGAGCACTCTCCAACAGGAAACATACATCTACTGTAGTAACACTACTGGCACATAACCATTGTTCATTTTGGCTTTTCAGTGTCCTCGAGGTCTGATATGTTCGGCATTCAAAACTTTCCAAAACCTCTGGAGACCTCCATTTCTATTGTCTCATTCATCTAGGAGTTCATTAATCTCATTAATGAGAGCTCAAACTGGCTCAGTGGGAAGCTCATTTTAGAAAGGGCACGAGCACCAATCTCATTCACAGCTGGACGGACTGCACACGCAATGAGCTGCATGAGCTGCCATGCACATAATGAACAATCGGGGGCAGCAGAGCCATACACACGTGCATGCAGACGCAAATACATACACGCAATAACAGCATCCAACTAACGAGGATCTAAGAGGACTAGCCTGATGGGGGAAATAACGCTATAAATTTAAAGGGCACAATATCATTCTTAAATAGTACCTTCACTGGACTAATATGACTAAGATTTTTTTTATTGGTCTCTCTTAAAATACCGTTACTACAACAACAATTCTCTTCAAAACTACTTCAGTAATGAATTAATTTAACTTAAATTACACAGTTGCGTTATGTCGGTCCAATAATGTTTGGCTCTTGCAAGACGTTTGTTTAAAGATATTAAAACCAATTGGATAGTTATTCATTAATTTTCTTTTCTTTTTTTTTTTTTTTTTAAAGATGCCACCCAGAATAGAAACAACCCAAAGAAAAATTGATAGCAGTTAGAGTGGGGTTTTATGGGTCTTCTTATTTTATGGCAAAAAGCAATCTTCCTCACGCCCTGCCCCTCAGCTTCACCTGACAGGATTCATACGGGGGAAGATTAGATGCACTAAAACATACACTATTCATTTACCCCACTATTACACTGACATCCATTTCATTTATGTGCTCCTTTGCTATAAAACATGAACGTGGACAGGTTTATAAATACATTACTTAGGCTCCCATGTTGTCGCAAGCATGTCTTTTAATAGCAGGAAAGCAGGTAGCGACTGATTATTTCTAAAAAGACACCCAAGGGAGTGACAATATTATTAGTTAAAATAGATGAAACATGCATTGACAACGTTAGCAGGAGGACATTTAATCCCGTTAGACATGCAAAACCAAATTAAGCTAATGTGTTTCCGCTGGTATGTAATTAGAATGGATGGGTACGCTTGAGTGGGAAAGATGTGTGACATGGGAGGGCTTTTAAAGCAAACAGCACTTTGGGGCCAGGGTTTGGAATAAGAACATGAGAGCTGAAGAAAGTGTGTTTAATGCTTACTCAATTTTTAATACACTTATTTCTCATTCTCATTAAAAAAAATATTTTTGAGCATAAAAAGAGTTAAAAATAGGATCTTTATTTTATGAGGGTGAATGGTGAATATTTATATCTTCTGTATGATCATGTGTCCATTAAAGTTTAGGAGTTGGACAGTAGTCATGACTTTAGTTTCATGGGATTGCCAAATAACGTCAAGATCTCATTCTTTATTAGTGGTATACCTTATGTGCAGTATCTGCAAACTGCTGAGCACTGTTCATCATGTCCCCAGTTTTCTCCTCCACACGGCCCAGCCTCTCTCCACGCTCATTCAGTGCCTGACTGGCCTTCTGCACTGCACTA